>JAQPPZ010001472.1:1200000-1800000 GCA_028583015.1 Wollemia nobilis | reverse complement strand
AGCTAGAAAAATTGTCACGATTTTGCGACATGTTGGAAGAGAGAGAAAAATCTGGAAAAACTGTCACAATTTCGTGACATGTTGGAAGAGAGAGAAAAAGCTAGAAAAACTGTTGCGATTTCGTGACATGTTGGAAGAGAGAGAAAAAGCAAGAAAAATTGTCACGATTTCGTGACATGTTGGAAGATAAAGAGAACGCAAGAAAAACTGTCACGATTTCGTGACATGTTGGAAGAGAAAGAGAAAGCAGAAAAAACTATCCCAATTTTGCGACATGTTGGAAGAGAAAAAGGCAAGTTGAAAAACTGTTCGTGATTTCGCGACATGTTGGAAGAAAAAGATAAAGCAGGAAGAAGTGTCACAACTTCGCGACAAGTTCGAAGAAAAGAGAACAAGTAAGAAAAGTGTCGCAACTTCACGACATGTCACATTTTCACGACTAAAATGGGAGAGAGAAAATAAGTTGGAAAAGTGTCGCGATTTTGCGACATGTCGCATTTTCACGACTAAAATAGGAGAGAGAAAATAAGTTGGAAAAGTGTCATGATTTTGCGACATGTCGCATTTTTGCAACCAAAATAGGAGAGAGAAAGTAAGTTGGAAAAGTGTCACAATTTCGTGACATGTCGCATTTTCACGACTCGGAAAGGGCAGGAAGGAAGAGAAAGAAAAAGTGTCGTGATATCACAACATGTCGCATTTTCACGACAAAAGAAAGAGAGGAAGCGTATGGAAGCAGAACTGTCGTGATTTCATGATAAAAGTAGAAAGTAAGACATCGAAGGCAAAAGTGTCACAATTTCGTGACAAAAGTAGAGAAGAAGACTTCGAAGGTAGAAGCGTCACGATTTCGTGACAAAAGAAAAGAAGCTAAGTACGGAAGCAGAAGTTTCATGATTTCACGACAAAAGCTAAGTTGAAGACTACAGAGGTAAAAGTGTCACGATATCGTGATAAAAGCAAAGTCGAAGTCTATGGAAGTAGAAGTGTTGTGATATCATGACAAAAGCAGAGATGAAGTGTACGGAGGTGAAAGTGTCGCGATATCATGACATGTAGCATTTTTGCGGTCCGATACAAGGAGAAAGAGAGAGAGAGAGAAAAAGTGTCGCGATATCATGACATGTATTTTCGTGGGCCAAAGCAAAGAGAAAGAGGAGAGAGAAAAAAGTGCCGCGATATCGTGACATGTTGTATTTTCGTGGTTAAGTTGAAGTCGACGAAGTCCAACGAACAACCGACTAATTTTAGGGTTTTCAGTTGTTATGCAAGCCGACTAAGATTAGGGTTTTCATCATGAAAATGTTGTTATAAAAGGAGGGTTGTTTGGAGAATTGAGAGAGAGTTGCATAAGTCGTCAAATGTGAATTGAAGTGTGAAATGTGGCTGTAAGAGCACATAAAGCGTAGAAGTGATGAGATGATGGAAAAGTGTGCAAAGTGAGTGAAGAGTCATGTCGAATTGTCCTAAGTGTGGCTATGATTGCATAGAGAAAGCAAAAGGCATAGAGAGTGCAAAGGGTGAAGACAAACACAAAGTGTAGTTGTAATGAAGCAGAGTGTGTGAAGTGATTGTGTAGAGAGATCAGAGTGTGCAAAGAGCACAAAGGTGAAGAAGACTAGTTAGGGTCTTGCAAAAGCAAAGGTATCTCACTTTCAATATTCTAGTTTTAGAATTGAAGTCCAAGTTGATGTTTGGCATCAGGAGTTGGTGCTCCTTCCAGTTGGTGCTAGTAAATCAAGGGCTGGTGCTCCGTTCTGTTGGTGCAGATAAATAAGGGGTTGGTGCTCCTTCCAGTGGGTGTTGGTAAATTGGTTGTAAAGTTGGTGCTTTACAAAGGTTGGATTTGGATGGTAGTCCAAGAAGTCATTCTTGAGGAGTAGCCAAATTGGTGAACCTCGTTAAATCTTGTGTTGTGTGATGTTCTCTTGTGATACTTGCTTTATCTGGTTTTAAGGTTTCATTATTTTAGTTTTAAGATCTATGAATTTAAGTTTAAAGAAGTACACTGATTCACCCCCCCTCTCAGTGCCATTGTAAGACTAACAATTGGTATTAGAGCCAAGTTCTTATACAAGCTTAACTAGCTATGGTGATCTTGGAAGTAACACAATGGCAGGTGGTGAAGGCTTCTCATCAAACAAAGCACCATTGTTTGACGAATCCAATTACGCGTTCTGGAGAATTAGGATGCAGACATATCTCTATGCTTTGGGATATGGCATCTGGGATTCAATGGTGAGTGGATACACTATATCCATCACTCCTCCAAAAGAGGCTAACAAAAAGAAACTATTTGAAAACAACTCAAAAGCAAAAAATGCTATCATGTGCGGATTAGCAGATAGGGAACTAGTAAAGATCATGAGCTATAATACGACAAAAGAGATATGGGACAAAATTAGGAGCATTCATGAAGGATATGATAAGATCAACGAGGCCAAGTTACAGATAAATCGAGCTCAGTTCAAAGCATTGAAAATGAATGATGATGAAAACATTGAGGCATATATGCTAAGATCTAATGGAATCATTAATGTGATCAAAGGACTCGACGAGGATATTGGAGACTCTACCATCATGAAAAAGGTACTAAGATCTCTTCCTCAAAGGTTTGATTCCAAAGTCTCAATGATAGAAGAAGCTAAAAATATAAATTATTTTAGTATAGATGAGATGTATGGTTCTTTGACTGCATATGAGATGAGGATAGGAAGAACTAAACCCACAGACAGAGAAGCGGATTTTAAAGCCCTTAAAAATAAAAACACAAAACAAGAGTCCGAGGAAGAAGAGACATTAGATGAAATGGAAGTAAACTTTTTTAGAAAACTAAAAAAGGGAAAAAGAAAATACAGAGGGAAGCTACCATTTAAATGTTTCAACTGTGGAGATGTTGGGAATTTTGTGACTAAATGTCCAGTTAAAGAGAAGAACAATAATGATGAAGGATCACACCATGAAAGAAGTGACTGGAAGAAGAAAATGAATTTCGTAAAAGACAACTTCAAGAAGAAAAGTTTCATCTCCAGGAATGCCAGTTCATCAGAAGACAGCTTCGACGAGGATTCTGAAGAGGAAATAGGTGAAGATCTTTTCATGACACTCAAAGAAGAAATAGAAAAAGAATAGGAATGTGATGAAGAAGAAATTGATGCAGAAATAAATTTGAAAGAGGAACTAATTGTAGCTCTGAAATTGAAGATAGAAAGAAAAAGGAATAAGGAAATCTCAAGAAAGCTTGAGGATGCAAATGAAATAATAACCAGTTTGAAAGTACAGGTAGAAGAATTCAAAAGAATTGAAGAAACTCTTAGGTCACAGATCAAGGAGAAAGAGATTGGTTACTGCAAACAAGAGGAAGATATTGTTTTATTGAAGAAACAACTAGAAGAGGCCAATACAAATCTCAAATTCGAGAAGAGCATAGATTTGCTAGATAAAATGATAAGCCAACAAAGAAGCTCCACGGATAAGCGTGGTCTTGGATATGAAGTTGAACAACCTTCATCTTCCAAATCTACAAAGAAGAAGAAGTTCACTATTGAAGGATCAAAGCAAGAAAAGTTTGAAGCTAAATATTCAAAATGAAAAAAATATCAAAGGAGATCTACAGCAAAGCAACCACAACAAAAGAGGTTCTATCACTCTCACTCTATTCATAATAATACTTTTAATGGCTATTGTTTTAGATGCAACCAGTATGGTCACAAGGCAACTTATTGTGGATTGAATAATAAATCAAAGAGTTATGTTGGTAGAAAT
Organism: Wollemia nobilis; assembly: GCA_028583015.1. Lineage (NCBI taxonomy): Eukaryota > Viridiplantae > Streptophyta > Pinopsida > Araucariales > Araucariaceae > Wollemia > Wollemia nobilis. The sequence continues at coordinate 1,796,235 of JAQPPZ010001472.1, read as the reverse complement.
ACATCTACGTTTTTGAGTGAATACTATGTACAATGTTTTCAATGCAATGGTCATGGGCACATAGCAAGGTTCTGTCCAAGCACTTTTGTATCTAATCTAAGGAAAAATAGTATATTTCATCAGACACAAAGAACGCAACATAGACAGGGAATAAATCATATACATAAAAGAAAGGAAAATAATCATTCATCAAGGATGCACAAGAGACAACCACATAAGAGAAATGTTCGAGTTCACGAAAAGGTTCAAAACAGGGATGTAGTTGAGAAATCCAAGCCCGAGTTCAAGAAAGTTTGGAGAAATATAGAAGAAAGGAAATCGTGCCTCCTTGGACTGAAGGATACTACTCCGCTATTGCACTAAGCAACTCTAGATAGCACATCCTCAGGGGGAGAAATCTTGAAGTTTCATTTTAATGCTCATATGTATTTGTTTGATTACCTGAGGATGAAAGGCAAGTAGTCAGGGAAGTTGTCGTATAGTTGTCGAAGTGTGTTTTCAGTTCATGTAGTTGTTTGTGGAAGTACCGTGAAGGGTGGTGATTAAATTAAGAGTTGTCATTATTGGTAGTATTGCTATATGTCATTGTTGTACTGGTAATGGTTATTACTACCACTATCCAAAGTTAAGGATTATAATAGTTTAGATAATTTGGTTGATGTTGTGGTACAATGTTTGATGCTTGCACAAAGTTGGTTGATACATGTGTCGACTAGGGTTTATGATAAAGGGATGTTCATTGAGGTGATTGGTTGAGTAGAGTTGATTGAGCCTATTCAAGTGATTGGATGCATGTGGTTGTTCAAGTTCCATAAAATAAACTATTCTATATTCTTGATTTAAGTTGAGATTGAGATTTGAGTATAGAACATATTGAGTCTCTAACAATTCTCTTTATGATTCTATGAGATTGGATAAGTTCTGTGTGATCTTGTTAAGCAGATTTGAAACAAGCCTTTTTCACCCTTATGTACCTTAAGGCTACTATGGAAATGGATTATGGTATCCAAAAGATAAATACTTCACCCTTATTTCATATTTAGATGCAAATTGGGTAGGAGGTGTCAATGACAGAAAGAGTACCAGTGGAGGTGCATTCTATCTTGAAGATAGATTGGTCGAGTGGTCACACTTCCCAAGAATTGACTAGCTACAGGGATCACATTTTTAGGGGGAGCATTTAAGTATTTGATTATTTGTTTGCTCATGTTCATGATTTTTGCTAAGTGTAATAAATTGTGCCTGAGAATGTTGTGCATGGACTCAGGGGGAGTCTGCGATAGCCCTTTGGTATTATTATCAAAGGGGGAGAAGAGTTATAGGAAATTGCACATGTGTTGCCAACAATTCCAAATGGGGAGATTGTTGAGCAAGGTGCAACAACAGTATTGTCATTGTTGTCAACACAGTCAGATAGATCTATTGATGTAGTGGATAGGAAGTTCAAAAGCTATTCAGATGCAGAAGACAGGAGCTCAAAGGTTACTCAGAGTATGTACAGTTTTTTTCCAAGAAGACCGAAGGGGCCCATATGTAAAATATCAAAGAAAAATACAAGAAAAGTGTCATGATATCGCGACATATACAGTAGGTAAGAAAAACTGTCGCGATTTTGCGACATGTTGGAAGAGAGAGAAAAAGCTAGAAAAACTGTTGTGATTTTGTGACATGTTGGAAGAGAGAGAAAAAGCTGGAAAAACTATCACGATTTCACATGTTGGAAGAGAGAGAAAAAGCTAGAAAAACTGTCACGATTTCACGACATGCTGGAAGAGAGAGAAAAATCAGGAAAAACTGTCGCGATTTCGTGACATGTTGGAAGAGAAAGAGAAAGCAAGAAAAAATATCATAATTTCACGACATGTTGGAAGAGAAAGAGAAAGCAGGAAAAATTATCGCAATTTTGTGACATGTTGGAAGAGAAAGAGAAAGCACGAAAAACTGTCACAATTTCGTGACATGTTGGAAGAGACAAAGGCAAGTTGAAAAACTGTCGCAATTTCACGACATGTTGGAAGAAAAAGAGAAAGCAGGAAGAAGTGTCACGATTTCACGACAAGTTTGAAGAAAAGAGAACAAGTAAGAAAAGTGTCGTGATTTCGCGACATGTCACATTTTTGCGACTAAAACAGGAGAGAGAAAATAAGTTGGAAAAGTGTCATGATTTTGCGATATGTCGCATTTTCACGACTAAAATAGGAGAGAGAAAATAAGTTGGAAAAGTGTCACGATTTTGTGACATGTCGCATTTTCACAACCAAAATAGGAGAGAGAAAGTAAGTTGGAAAAGTGTCGCGATATCACGACATGTCACATTTTCACAACTCGAAAAGGGCAGGAAGGAAGAGAAAGAAAAAGTGTCGCGATATCGTGACATGTTGCATTTTCGTGACAAAAGAAAGAGAGGAAGCGTACGGAAGCAGAACTGTCACGATTTCACGACAAAAGTAGAAAGTAAGACTTCAAAGGCAGAAGTGTCATGATTTTGTGACAAAAGTAGAGAAGAAGACTTCGAAGGCAGAAGTGTCACGATTTCATGACAAAAGCAAAGAACCTAAGGATGAAAGTAGAAGTGTCGCTATTTTGCGACAAAATCTAAGTTGAAGACTACGGAGGTAGAAGTGTCGCGATATCACGACAAAAGCAAAGTCAAAGTCTATGGAAGCAGAAGTGTCACGATATCACATGTTGTATTTTTGCGGGCCAAAGCAAAGAGAAATAGGAGAGAGAAAGAAGTGTCGTGATATCGCGACATGTTGTATTTTCACAATTAAGTTGAAGCCGACAAAGACTGATGAACAGTCGACTAATTTTAAGGTTTTTAGTTGCTATGCAAGTCAACTAAGATTAGGGTTTTCATCATGAAAATGTTGTTATAAAATAAGGGCTATTTGAAGAATTGAGAGAGAGTTGCATAAGTCGTCGAATGTGAATTGAAGTGTGAAATGTGGCTATAAGAGCACAAAAAGTGCAAAAGCGATGAGATGATGGCAAAGTATGCAAAGTGAGTGAAGAGTCATGTCGAATTTTCCTAAGTGTGGCTATGAATGTATAGAGAAAGCAAAAGGCACAGAGAGTGCAAAGGGAAAAGACGAATGCAAAGTGTAGCTGTAACAAAGTAGAGTGTGCGAAGTGATTGCACAGAGAGAGCAGAGTGCGTAGAGAGCGCAAAGGTGAAGAAGACCAGTCAGGGTCTTGCAAAAGCAAAGGTATTTCACTATCAATCTTCTAGTTTTAGAATTGAAGTCCAAGTTGATACTTGGCATCAGGGGTTGGTGCTCCTTCCAGTTGGTGCTGGTAAATTAGGGTCTGGTGCTCCTTTCTATTGGTGCAGATAAATAAGGGGTTGGTGCTCCTTCCAGTGGGTGCTAGTAAATTGATTGTAAAGTTGGTGCTTTGCAAATGCTATATTTGGATGGTAGTCCAAGCAGTCATTCTTGAGGAGTAGCCAAATTGGTGAACCTCGTTAAATATTGTGTTGTGTGATGTTCTCTTGTGATACTTGCTTTATCTAGTTTTAAGGTTTCATTATTTCAGTTTTAAGAGCTGTGAATTTAAGTTTAAAGAACTATACTGATTCACCCCCCTCTCAGTGCCATTGTAAGACTAACAGGTTCAAATCGTGGTGGTAGGTGGTAGCAAAGGGATTAATATTTTATGCAAAGTCTAAGGTTCTAAGGTATGCGAATTTGTCTAGGGAGATATAAGGGGTATTTTTTTTGCTTTTATTTTTTAAATAAAAGGGTTATGAATGTGGTTTGAATTTTGGACAAAATATTAAGTGGTGTTTTTTGCTAGTTCCTTGGGGTATAAAATAAAGGGTTGATTTAATTATCTCTTTGGAAGTGCATTAATGTCAAATAGGAGGTATAATATGTAAATGAAAATTTACTTGTGTAATTTGTGATCTTTGTTGGGTTGAAAATTAATTTGCAATATTAGGAGTAATAAGGTGTAAAAGTGGTTTGAAATTTTTATTGTACTTATTACATTCTAAAAAGAATCTTGTGAGGTTTTGTTGGGTTTTAATGCGTCTTCCTTGAGATCAAAAGAAAGGTCCTAGAACATCATTTTTAGATTTCATTGAGAGCATTTTTGAGGGAATGTTCATGTGGATATTTTGAAATAGACTCTTGCTATCTAACTATAGCACCCTAAAATTGGCATAGTTAAACCATGTAGAAATTCAAATTTTAACCCCAAAACTGCTCGTTAATCACTCACCTCATTTTTTGTGCCATTTTTAGAGGTTTTTGTGACTGTTGGATGATATCGTCGTCGATTTGACGATATCATCGTCGATATGACGATATTGTCCCAAATCAGATGAACTCATCTAGAACAGAACGTCCAGATTATTTCTTCCCAAAACCAAATTTTCACAATTAGTTTCTATTCCAACGACCTCTCCAACTTGGGTAGAAGTGTGTTTTCTTGGTTGGAGATTCCCACGTTGGGGATCTCCTAGATTGGGATGATCCCCAACCTCCTAACCTCCCCATAATCCTATATAAACTGGGATTTTCCCAGTTTATCCCCCCTGACTCTTTACCTGACTCCCTACCTAGCTTCTTGACTGATTATTTCCCTATAATTTTAGTTTTTGCTATGATCTCCCATAATTTGCACTTGTGTTTTCAAGTTTTGTTGCAGGATTTCACTATGTTTCAGCCGAAGGTAGGTTGGATCGTCACAGGTGATTCAACTACAATTTTAGATGATCCTGTCAAGATCAACGATGATATTGTACGATTACAGATGATCTGGTCTGCAATTCAGCTTGGGGGAAATCAGAGCCCTGATTTTGCATTCTCTATCTCATTTTCCTTATTTATTGGTGCATTAGATTAATTTACTTCTATTTTGCATCTTGGAGTTCACCTCATTTAGCATAATTGCATGATAAAATTCAAAATAAGTTTCCAAAACAATGCATCTCATTTAATTTGATATCTATATTTATCATTCAAACATCTATACTCTTATTTCTATCATTTTGCATCATTCTTGCAATTGTATTTTTGGTTTTTGGTGTCTGTTTTCTTGATTGCAGGTTTCTAACGAATTCGCCTGATGAATTCATCAGGTCGCTGATGATCTTGGGTGATCTCAGACGATATCTTATGATTTGGGATGATTATGTACAATTATAGATGATCCTATCATATTCGAGATGATCTGGACTCTTACAAGATTCAAAATCTTCATCAGACATCAGAAATCAGGTGTACTCTTCTCCATTTTATATATTCTCTGAATTCAATCACATTAGGATTCATTTATGTCTTTTGTATTCATATAAATCAAAATCTTCATATAGAATAGCTTAGCTTCATTTTGGCCAACCTAGGAATCTGAATGATTGAACATAAAACGAACAAATCAAACCCATTCTCAACCTAGGTGTGGAAACTACCACTCAAAGTTTCCTGGTGAACCCCACCATCCGTAAAAAATTCACCTTTATACCCCTCCCCCAAGAGGTGCGACCTTCAAAGGGCCTCTTCACCCGAGGTATTATTCCATCCTTTTATTACCCCCCTTTCGGGTATGGATCCTTTAGCTTAAAGGTAAGGGTGCAAAAAATTTGGGCGATATATTTTGGTGAACCCGACGTGAAACTAAAAACACCTTTTGAAAACAATCCAAGAAAAAAAAAACACATTATTAAGAACATCTAGAATCATTAGAAAACTTTTAAATTTGCATATCATACTTAGATGGTAGATTATAATAGAAGATGAGTTGTCTCCATAAATTTTGAAAATCAATTAATGGCCATAGAGATTACTTTTGTGCTTAGAGTACCTCAAACATATAGAGCCCAACCTTTGTGGGATGAACTTGATAGGAGATTGGGTATTATTGAATCTAGATCTGCATAACTTAGGCAAATTAAGAGGTTTGTCCTAGATAGAATCCTGGATCCTGATCAGGTGACTTTGTATCATGAACTTCAGAGAGCTTGCCATAGGTGGTTAGACGATAAAATAGCACTTGTGTCTTTTGAATTATACACCTTTGAGGAATACCTTGAGAACATAGTTGTAGTACATAAATTTCTATCTCATGTAGAGGATCAAGAAGTTGTTCTTATAGATAGAAAGAGATGGAATAGAGTTCCTAGAGCTGTGTTGTATCGAGATTATTGCCATGAACTTTATTTTTACATGTTAGAGTCTAAAATAGATCATATTACCATAGCACACTTTGTCAAGTTCTTGAAAAACAACTTCCAATTTGAAGAGGAGCATTTCATGACTCCTGATGAACTTGACCCTATCAATGATATCCATAAACTATTCATAGAAAGCTAAGTGATTCTTTCTACTATTGTTTCTTACAACTAGCATGTTGTTTGTTATTTTTTCTCGCAAAATAATAATATAATAAAATCACACAAAAAAAACAACAAAATATTTCCTTTTAAAGTATTATAGTAGGTATATAGTTAAAATATATACCTCTCAACCCTATCGCATATATATAAGTATATATATTTTCTAAAACCTAAGTTTAGCACAATGCCTAGACTTAGGAATGGAAAAAAACCCAAAGAAGATGAAGATTGGTTAGGAAGATCATTAACTGACCAAAATGTCCCTCCTGAGGACCATGTTCAAGAAGAAGAAACCCTAGACCAGCAAGAAGAAGAGCTTGTTGTAGGAAATGAAAAAGAAGAAACTATTAGAGAGGAAGGATCCTCATCCCCTAAAATATCTCTGGGAGGAGCTATCACTTTTGAGAACATGGAACAATTCTGGAAGTTCATTAACACTAATATTGGTGTTTTTAATAGAGCAGCCCATATGGACAAGGATCAAATTAGTGACACTCAAGCAACTCTAGAAGAAGTATTTCAAAAATGCACTAATCCCTTGTCCTTTATTGAACAAGAGAGTGATCAAGCTGGACCATCCAATTTGGATATAGTAGCTGTGATCCAGAGCATACAACAACAACAGGTTACCCAATGATCTAAAGTGCATGTTAACAAGCATAGGGTCATTCCTGCACAAAAGAAACCATCATTTACTGCTCTATTTTGCCAAGATCTTGATCAACATACCTCAAATAAACAAAAACCCAAAACAAAATTGAACACCAATTACCAACAATCTAAGGTACAACATAATACTATTACAAATCCCCTTCATAATACTCTTCCTACCAACACTTTGCATAATAGCAATATAACATCTAATCCTTATGTCACACCATCATACATTCATAGATCCCCTACCTATGTGCCATCAAACCAATATGGTGGACAAACTAGCAACCTTGAAGCCGTGGTGAAATAGTTAGTTTCTCGCATGGACCAGATAGATCCCTACCATCCCTCATACAATTATCGAGAGATGTGTAGTTAGCCTTTAGATCCTATAGTCGTAGCACAACCGTATCCTAAACATTTTCCTATGCCTATTCTTCCCATATATAAAGGAACCGAAGATCCCATAGAGCATCTTTGTATGTTTAGGATAGCATGTCATGATATATCACATGATGACTTGTTATTACTAAAAATGTTCCCAAAAAATCTTGGGAGGAATGGCATTAGAGTGGTATTATCAATTACCCACTAATTCTTTGAGGAATTTCGAAGAAACTACCGAGTCTTTTGTTCATCAATTTAGTGCCTACATCGAAAGAGATGTGACCATTAAAGATTTGTATAACTTAAAATAGGGCAAAGATGAATGCTTTGCTGATTTCCTAGCTAGGTGGAGACAATTGATAGGAAAATTGCACTTTGTGTTACCTTATAGGGAGATGTTGGACATCTTTATTAATAATTTGCAAGAGCAACTATCTTATGAATTATCAACTGCTACCTTGACCACCTTCGATCAGGCTATAGACTTAGCCCGAAGAGTGGAAGATGCTCTCATTAGGAGAGGCCATCTTAAAAATAGAGACGATGAGAAAAAATCCAAAAATAAATATAAGAATAAACAAGTTGTGGGTGATGGAGTCACCGATAGCAGAAATATTGCTAATGTTAATGCTACAAAGACAACAGAGAAGTTTGTACTGAAACCTCCTGATAGACCTCCTCGAGAATTTACTAGGTTAAATCAACCTTTATCAACTATTCTACCACAATTATTAGAATGAGGTTTGATTCAATTACCAAATATTTGGGAACCTGATCCAACTATACCCGGATACAAAGTAGATTTACACTATGACTTCCATAGAGGACCTGGACACACTACCAACTCTTGTAAAATATTAAAACATAAAATATAGGACTTGATTGATAACAATGAGATGGAGGTGCAAGCATTTCAACCTAAGCAAAATCCTCCTAATAATGTTCAAAAGAACACCCCACAAAACCAGAATCATAATGCCAATCAGTCATTGGACATCTTTCAACATCCCTTACCAAAACATGGTAAGGAGGTGGCTAATCAATTTGAACATCATAATGTCCCTCCTCCTTCCCGATATGTAGGAACTATTAGTGGGCATTTACCTATTCATGATCTAGAAATATTTGACACAACTTTATCCATGGTTACAACCAGGCCTCTATATAATATTCAGATACCTGATCTTAGTGATACAGAATATGAGACTAAGAGTGATATGGAAATCACATCAAATCAATCGAATAGTTCTAAAGATGAATCAGATCCTATTCACCCTATCACAAGTTATATGGTTCTAGAAGAGCCATTTCCAAGAAGAGTCACTACTAGACCATCGTATCATCAATTACTTTCTAATGAGTTAGCTATAAATGCTAGACCAAGACCCATTCATCATCCGCAGAATAATATTGTGGGTACCATCGGAGCTGTTACTAGACAACAGACTCAAAATTCTCAACAAGATCAAATTCAGAATGGTGGATCAGCTCCATTTGTTTTGAAGGTTCCTAATAAATGGAATCATTCACCTAATGTTCAACCTAAACCTCCTTATAATATTAATGAACAATTATCAAATATTACAGCTAGAATTTCTCTCTTGGACCTTTTAAGATCTTCTCCTACACATAGAGATGAATTAATGCTCACATTAAGTCTAGATGATGGTACCACAAGACATTCAACCTGAAGCCATGGCCGATACTATAATAACTCGTGAAGTTGATTATATTGACTTCCGGGATAGAGACATACCGCAACATAGTTTACATAAAGATAACCCCTTGTATATTATCTCCTTAATTGGAGATGTAGTAGTCAAACGAGTTTTGATTGATAATGGTTCATCTTTAAATATCTGCACTTTTGACTTCTACCAAATATTTGGGTTTAGAAGTGATGAAATGAAAAGAACTAATATGATCATAAAAGCTTTCAATGATGAAACACAAGAAACGTGTGGAGTTATTACCATTCCATTGCAAGTTGGTCCAAGAACCTTGGATACGACTGTGTTTATTATACATTGCCCTGCATCGTACAATATACTCTTGGGTCATCCTTGGATCAACGCAATGTGAGCTGTTCCCTCAAATTTACATCAATGTGTTAAGTTCAAATTTAAGAATCAGTTGGTTACCATTCATGGTGATCCAAGACCCTTTGATATGTGTGCTTTGGCAGAACCTATTGGAGTTCAATTTTGCCCTAATCTATCATCCACACATCCTAATTCTCATTATCCATCTAAAAATGTGAAACTCACACCCATAACGTCATCTACTTCTTCTCCATCAGTTGCACCTCCACATATAGCTCAACCATATTCTGAACAAACCGCATTAGGACCTAAGAAATATCCTAATCCCACAACCAATGTCTCTTGTTCTACTCCTATAACTTCCATACCTTTAATAGACCCATCTATCGACACCTCTACACCGTCTACATCCACAAAATTCATATTTTATGCATCGAAAGACATAGGGAATGTTCCTTCTACCTCTTATGCTCTTACTGAAGAGCTCTTACCCGATCTATCTAAAATTCTTATATCAAAAGAAATGAATGCTTCTATGCAATATTCCCTTATTTTAAATAATTTACCACCATCTCCTCATACCTTGGGCCTCCCACAGCCTATGGGAAGTATTTACCAAGTCGGGAGTTGTGCCTTTATTTATAAGGGATATGACTGGGGTAGAATACCCAGAAACATCAAAACTCATTATGATGGATATGCTCGATGTTATTTTACTAATGAGTATATTAAAGCCAAACCTATAATGCTTAAATTGGGATATAAAGGGAAAGGTTTGGGACCTTTCCAGAATGGTATGAAAGAACCTTTTGAGGTAGAAGCGTGGCCCACCCGATGTGGTGTGGGCCTATTTCCTAGTAAGGGTTAGCCATTCCCATTTGAGGATGATGACCATCTTATATGTTACCAAGATTATTTAGATGAACATGATTCTTTACGTTTAATGAATAAGACATTCACATGTAATATGCTATCTATAGCTTATCTTGAGATGATCGTTGAATCCAATGATGAGTTGGAGGGAGATATCTTTCACGATGTCTCCGTTGAGGAATTATTACATAATGGATTTTATTTTGATGGCTCTATACCTAGTATAGCCCAACTTGAGACCACGACTCCTCAAGATGAATTATCCAAGCTAACCTTGGAATAATTACAAGAATTGGGCGTTTCACCCACCCCACCTAACTTTGAGAGAGATCTACACATGGAAGTAGAAAATATCATAAAAATTAACATTTAAACACTATCCGTCGCTAGTTAAATTGAGAAAAGTATTTGATCGATTAAGGGAATATCTTATCCGATTGAATCCAACCAAATGTATATTCGAATTTAAGTCAGGTAAATTATTGGGGGTTATAGTTTATTTACGTGGAATAGAAATTGACCCTCTCAAGATTACGACTATCACTGATATGCCTGCACCTACAAATATATTTGAATTACGGAGTCTACAAGGTAAGATTCAAGCTATCCGTCGCTTCATCGATAAGCTAGCGGATAAAATCGGACCCTTTCTTAAGCTTCTTAAGAAGGATGTCTCTTTCCATTGGGACAACGAATGTAAGGAAGCATTTGAACTCCTCAAACAATATCTTCTTAACCCACCTATACTTTCGCCACCTAAACCTGATCGTCCATTTATCTTGTATATTTCTGCTTCAGATTTTTCTTTAGGAGCTATGTTAGCTCAACTTGATGATGAGAAAAGAGAGCGTGCTAATTATTACATTAGCAAAACATTAATTAGTTATGAAACCCGCTACACAAAATTAGATAAGTTATGTCTAGCAGTCATATTTTCTACACAAAAACTATGCCATTATATGCTCAGTCAAAAAACATATGTTATTGCTAAATTTGATCCCTTACGGTATCTCATGAGTCGACCTTATTTATCTGGTTGCACAACAAAGTGGGTTCTTTCTCTAAGCGAGTTTGAACTCATGTTTATAGGACAAAAGTCTGTTAAGGGTCAAATCATAGCAGATAAATTAGCTATTGCACCCTTAGAGTCCACCCATCCCCTCGTCATTGAGTTTCTTGACGAATGCCTTAACCTAGAGGTAGATCATTCAGAGCAATGGTCCCTATACTTTGACGGATCTCGATGCATGAGTGGGGCTGGTGTAGGTATTATTTTGATATCTCCATAGAAACATCTCATACCTCTATCCTTTAAATTAACGTTTTCCTGTACTAATAACACTGCTGAATATGAGGCTCTAATCCTTGGATTACGAGCTGCCCTAACACTGAAAATTAAAAATATATTAGTTTTCGGTGATTCTCAACTTTTTATAAATCAAATTAATGATTTTTATCAGACTAGAGATGATAAATTATGCCCATATAAAGCATATGTATTACAATTAATATCTTTATTTGATCAAGTTACCTTGGAAGCTATTCCTAGAACTAGCAATCGTGCGGCTGATGCTATGGCCACAGCTGCATCTCTTTTACCCTTGGAGTTAGATGACGAATATGCTACCATAATTATTCATCGACTCCAAGAACCCACTTCAACTAAATCATGCTTGGAACCTTTGGACATGTTTCTAATCAACGAAACTATTCTTAAACTTTGGTACACTGACATCCTCAATTTTCTTCAAAATGGGACCTTCCCTGAAGGTTTTAATAGAAACCAGCATTGGTTATTACATAGATGAGCAAGTAGCTTCGTAATAATTGGCAATACATTATATAGGAGATCTTTTGAAGGTATCCTATTGAGATGTTTGAATCTAGAAGAGTCTAGATCAGCTTTGAGTGAAGCCCACGATGGATCTTGTGGGGGACACTTTAGTGGTAGCACCATTGCTAAGAAGCTCCTTAGGATAGGATATTTTTGGCCTACCATGGAGAATGATGCACATGATTACATGCGCCATTGCGACAAGTGCCAAAAACACGCTGACCTTGTCCATGCGCCTGCACAAGAACTGTAAGCTATTTCATCTCCTTGGCCCTTTTCAAAATGGGGCTTAGACATCATCGTAAAAATCAATCCTATGTCATCTGATGGACACAAATTCATCATAACCACCACCGAGTATTTTATAAAGTGGGTCGAAGCTATGCCCTTAGCTTCTTGCACTGGAACACAAGTTTCCAAGTTTATTCTTAATCAAATTATTTGTAGGTTTAGAATTCCTGCAAATCTCATCTTGGATAATGGAACTTGTTTCAAAAACAAATATGTAAAGAAACTATGTCAAAAATATAAAATTCAACATCGTTGGTCCACTCCCTATTATCCTCAGGGTAATGGCCAAGCAGAAGCATCTAATAAAACATTAATTAAAATCCTCAAGAGACTGGTCAATAAATCTAGCTATGATTGGCACATTCAATTATATCCTGCTTTGTGGGCTTATCTAACTAGCATTCGTACTCCCATGGGCACTTCACCTTTTGTTTTGGTTTATGGCGCTAAAGTTATTTTTCCCTTTGAACTAGAAGTTCCTTCTTTGGCTCTGCTACTTCAAGATACTGAAGTAGGAGATGAATATCATGCTAGTAAATTTAGTCAGTTGGAACTCCTAGATGAGAAGTGCATTAATGCTTTGGAGCATCTTCGTGCCTACAAAAACAAGCTCAAACGAGCATATCTCAAGAAAGTTCATAATCGATCCTTTGAGATCAACGACCTCGTCTTAAAAGAAAATAAAATAAATACTAATGCAACTAAAGACCTTAAAGGCAAATTCGAGCCTAACTGGCTTGGGCCATATATTATCACCTGCTAAATTTGGATCGGGAGCATACATATTAGCTACCTTAGATGGTAAAGATCTTAAAAAACCTATGAACATTATCCATCTTAAGCGCTATTATGCATAAATCTGGTAATTTCGTCATTGTATATATTATACATATTGTCTCATATTAGTAATTCATATAAAAATTTCAAAAATAGTAATATTATGTATTCTCTCAATTCATAAATTAAAATCAAAATATAAAAAAAATCAAAATCATCAAAATCCTCAAAAACATCTTCTATTTTGCACCTATCAATTCTTGAAGTATTGCAGTTATATTTTTAGTTATTTTGGATAAATTAGCATTTATATGGAATCCCTCACTTTCACACTCACATGAATAAATATCTTGATCTTATTTGGTATGATTATTAATCTCTCTTATATTGAAGTCCACGGTTGAATTAAATAAAGTTTTGAGCATAGAGAACTGATCTTGTTATTTACTTGAACCAAGTACACCTTTTCACATTAAAATGATTTCATTGCAAATTCAAAACGATGTTACACAGTAGAAGTGGTCTCTTGAGAAAAAATTTTCCCTTGCTATCCTATCATGCACATGGTCTAGAATATTTGAGAATTGATAAAAGGACAAGCTCACCCCTGCACAGAATAAAAATCCCTTGCTCTACAGCCAATCCAAGCAAGTATCCCTAGTATAGGAAGAAAAAGAAAAAGAAAAATAAAATCAAGAAAAATCATGAGAAAAATAGAAATTATTCAGAAGCATTATTTCAGTATCATTTTGTACCATCTCAGCAATATTTCAGCATTATCTCTGTGTCAAGCAAAATACAAAATACAAAAAAATAGAAAAAGAAAAGAAAAGAAAAAGCAAAAAGCAATAAATCCCTCCCCCCCTTTGAAAGAAGGAAGTATGAAGCTTGAATCGCTAGAATTCTCAATTATTCAAAAATTGTGAGGTAAACCCCATAACAGGTGATTTGTGCCCAACTTGCTTGACATTGGGTAACTCCTAGCGTGGTGATATGTCTGTCACATTAGCGACCTTCTTTTGTACAGACCTATGTCCACTTATGGATCAGCTAGCTCTTGATGACCCGACTTACATAGTAGTATGGTACGGTTACATGCATATAAATCATGGTCAACGAACACTCATTTGGTTAATTCAAATTACTTGTATCAAATTATCTTGCTCAAAATTGGTAAATGAACATTACAATTGCACACACATTTGTGTTTGAGAGATTTTGTATCATTATGATAGATCAAGATCGGCAATGAACTCACGTATGCACATGGGGTTCCTTATAAATCTAAATTTTGTCTTTGAGATAATTTAAAATATTTATTCAAATCTTATGGAATAATTTGACTTTCTTACTTGAGAATATCTGCTTAGCGTAAAATCAATTAAATATATTTTTTTCAAAAATCCAAAATTTTCTTGCAAAACATGTTCAAAAATCTAGCAATAAAGTCACATTTATATATTTTCGACTTTCACGATGATGGTATAGTTCCTAAACCTAAATTGGAATTTTATGCCTAGTGCAAGTCCTCATTTTTATATTTTTTGTTTATCTCAAAATCAAAAATCAACCATGCAATAAAACTATTATATCAATTTCTTCTTTGGATTTCATGATGATGGTATAAGTCTATACCTAAAATTCTATGCCTAGCGCAAACCATCGTTCTAATTTTATTTCCCATTTATTTAATCCATAAAAGCATATGGCTTAAATCATTATGTTACACAATTGTGCTTTAAAAAGAGCGAAAACTTTCCTATTTCATTTCATTATGTCAACATCAATTTTTTTTGCGACGATGGTATAATTCCTAGGGAATTGTTAAAATTTCTATCATACTTAGGAATTTTATGCCTAGCAAAAATCATATTTTTAATATTTCATGCATAATATTTTCATGGAAATCTGAAAATAAATCATCACTATCATCATTTTCATCATCACAACACAAAGTCTTAAGAAAGTCTCTTAAGCACCCTTTTACTTTTAGCAATATTTCTCTCATATCGGGATTAGCTTGATGACCTAGCGAGCGGTGACTCCATGAAATGGTCATGTAATAGCGATAATTTCCTTTGAAATTATTGTTAGAAGTCACTTTATTTTCATCAAAACACACCACAACAACCAGTTTGTTTACATCAGATTATTTTATTTAATTTTATAGCATGACATAAAATTATAATATTTTCAATGACATAATTACATGAATAGTCAATCAACAATTAAAATATTAAAGCATCATAAAACATATGCACAAGTCATATCACAAAAAGAACATCATATATATATCAAGAAGTATATACATCATATCAAAATGGATTGGTATGCCACAATCTATACCCTGGCATACTCAATCATCTCAAAATTAGTCTATGTACAATGTGCATCTAGTCTCAAGAAGCCCTCGAGCTCTCAGCATCATCTCCTCTCCCACCTTGAGGTGGAGGAGGTGGTCCCATCAGAGCTCGTCCTGTATCGTGGGTCCTCGACATAGATCATGATGATGTCCTCGATGACCCCATCCTGATCGGCTCTGTAATGCCGGCTGGCAACTATATCCTTTGGCCCTCTGGAACCAGCTGGTAGTACACTCCCTGATAGAACGTGATTTGAGCAATTGACCGTGCCAGCTCTAGAATGCTCACCCCTCCGCTTCGAGACCTGAGCCATGTAGCCTCATCCTACAGAGTCTACACCTAAGCTCATAGGTGGGCATTCTCTGCCCATAGAGCTGCCATCTCGCTACTCTCCCCCACCTCGACACCCTTGCCCCTATCAGGTGATGGTGGCCTATCCCTCTACTAAGGAGGGAGTCTTTCTCTCCTCTCCTCTCTCCTCTCCTCCCTCCTCTATAGCTACTACTGTCTCTCCGAAGCCTGTGGTACTCTTCGACATCTCTCCTAAGGAGGTCATCACTGATCCCTCCCTCTATGACCCCTCATTGCATCGATGGCAGCCTAGTGCTGCCTCTCCATCCATTGCACTACAACGTGCATCGAACCCTGTGCCCTCATCATCTAAGGAGGGTGGATGCCTGCATACCAAGAATCATATCCATCTGCTATCCCCGCATCATCCCCATCCACTGGCTAAATGGGGGCATCATCAACATCTTGACTCCATAACCTCTGCATGTCTGGAGCCCCGCTCAGTGTGGTACTATCCCGCATAGTCTGGGAGTACTCATAATCCCTAAGAGTAGGGATCCCTTACTATAGACCAAACTACCTCAAAACTCGGTTGTAGCGATGGAGCTCTACCTCTCCCCACTTTGTCCTCAACCATATGACTCGCCTGATGTGAGCCAACTCCTGTCCATCCTCTACCCACCCTGGATGCTCTCTCCATGGTCTCCAGGTGATCCGATCTGGGGTGAGGTCATCCAAAAACCTCCGGGACGTTGGTAGATCTATCCACCTAAAAACGGCCGCAACGCCCAAAAACACTTAAAATTCAAGTCAAAAATCAAGTAAATCAAGTTAAAAACATAGTAAACTAGGTTTAGATCCTTACCCACAACCCATGTCGGATCTCTATAGATCTATGCGTCATTTCCACCATTTCGCCTACAAAGCTCTGAAACAATGAAAGTGAACAGTAAAAATGAATTAGGGTTTTACCCTACTTTTCTTATTTTTATTCAAAACGACATTTTTTTTTTTGCTTTTTTGCTTTTTTGCGCTTTTACCTCAAATGTTCGATTTGGGTAAAAAAGCGGAAGGGGTACCATAGCAAACAGTCGTACGATTCGACCTAGAATCGTCATCAAAAAAATGGAATAAATTTTTGCTTTCTCGTAAAGCGTGAAGAACTCGTCTTTAATGCATTTTTTTAAGAAAATTTTCTAAAGATGGGGCAAAATGTAGCACCCTAAAATTGGCACATTTAAACCATCAATAAAAAGTAGAAATTTGATTTTTAACCCTGAAATCGCCTGTTAACCGCTCACCTCATTTTTTGTGCCATTTTTAAATGCTGTTATGACCACTGGATGATATCGTCATCGATCTGACGATATCATCATCGATCTTACGGTATCATCAGATTTAATCCTAAGAAATGCATTTTTGGCATAACTTTTGGTAAGCTTTTAGGATTCATAGTTTCTAAGAGATGCATTGAAGTCAATCCTACAAAGGTAAAAGCTATACTGGAAATTGCCGCCCCTACCAAAATTAGAGAATTAAGAAGCCTACAAGGCAAAATAACATCCATCAAAAGGTTCATTTCATAATTATCATATAAATGTTAGCCCATGAACTAGTTGCTACACAAGGATGTCCCGTTTCATTGGGATGGAGAATGCTAATAAGCCTTTGCAAAGATCAAAACTTATCTAGCGATGCTGCCAGTGTTGGCTCAACCAAGGCCAGACATACCATTCTTATTATATATATCATCTATTGACTTTTCTTTGGGTACCATGTTGGCCCAAAATAACGTGCAAAACAAAGATCAAGCCATATATTACATTAGTCGCACATTGGTGAGTTATGAGCTAGGGTATGCATATATTGAAAAGTTGTGTTTAGCAATGGTCTTTGCAACTTGAAAGTTGTGACATTATATGTTGAGCCATATGACCTAGTTATATCAAAACAAAATACTTTGTAGTACATGATGAGCAAGACATATCACAATACACATACTGCAAAGTGGATCATGCTATTGATAGAATTTTATCTAGAGTTCATAATCCAAAAGTCCATCAAGGGAAAAGTCATAGTAGATCAATTAGCAGAGGCACCTCTTTAGGATAGCAAGCCTCTCACCATAGAGTTTCCTGATGATGCAGTCTTTGCACTATCAGATCTACCAAAACTCGAAGAACCTAAGAAGGAAAGAGACATGTCATTGTTCTTTGATTATTAGAAGTGTGAACAAGGGGGCAGAGCAAGGAATGTCTTTATCACACCACATGGTGTGCCATTACCCTTATCATTCAAACTAGACTTCCCTTGCATAAAAAACAACATGAAATATGAGGTATTGATCTTGGGACTCTAAGCAACCCTAGCAATGGGCATTAAAATACTGAATATCTTTGGTTACTCCTTGCTCATAGTAAACTAAATCAAATGACTATTCCAATGTAGGTAACCACTCCTGAAGACTTACAAGGAACTTGTTGATACTTACCTATCCTAACTAGAATGGTATGACATCGATGCAATCCCTTGTACATCAAATATATTTGTGGACACCATGGATTATTTGGGATCCTTAATCCCTCATAATATATCTACTAATTTTACAATCGTTCATGTGAAAGTGCTTGCGCACTCAGCAATACAGCGTAAGGCTTTAGACAATCAAGAATTAGTCAACATGATAAACATTGAACTAAATTAGGATTGGTCCCTCATGGCTAGAGACTTCTTACAAAAGGCACCTTGGGAATATTTGATCTCCTAAGGACCTATAGAGTGTGGTATAAACATACACCATAGAGTCGTTCCTCAATTCGTATTCACTAGCTTGGGAATTTAGGAGGAGCAAGTCATCTTTTCCATAGAGGTCATAGCTTATTAGGATTGAATTTCCCAATTGTAAGACAACTTGAAGCTCATAATAGTACCTCAAGGTCTATCACATACTGAAAGGTGAACATTCAAATATAAAGTGACAAGATACATCTTGCTAGGAGAAATCCTCTATAGACGAGGATACGATGGAGTACTACTCTATTGTCTTGAGCCCCAGGAAGCATCCTAGTCAATTTCACAAGCTCATGATGGTACATGCAGAGGAAATTTTAGTGGCATGGCAATCGTTAAGTGCATCTTGAGAATGGGTTACTATTGGCCCACCATGGAAAAGGATTATTGTGAATATGTCAAGAAATGCATTATGTACCAGCATCATGCAAATCTCATGCACTTACCATCACAAGCCTTGCAACCCATCCAGGAAGCATGGCCATTATCACAGTAGGGACTAGACTTGATTGGAAATATCTCACCCCCATCCTCAAGCCAACACACATTCATCATAATGACCATTGAGTACTTCACTAAATGGGTTGAAGCAATCCCCATAACATCGATAACTGGACCAAGGATTATGGATTTTATACTTCATAATAGTATAAGTTGTTTTGGGGTCCCTTCGAAGATAATATCGGATAATAGGCCATCTTTCAAGAACAAGAATATGCATGCTTTAACAAAAAAATACTATATTCAACACAATTTTTCAATGCCTTATTATTCGCAAGCAAATGGGCAAGTAGAATCCTCAAACAAAATAATAGTCTCCATCTTGAGGAAGACGGTGCAAGAAAATCACAAGGATTGGCACATGCAGTTGCTTGTGGTACTATGGGCATATAGTACTAGTGTATGGATGCCCACTAGGGCAACATCGTTTTCACTTGTATATGGCGTTGAGGCCATCATTCCACTAGTGTTGGAAATTCCAACTCTACACATAGCATTTAAGGACTTCATAGATGATGATACCATGAGGCAAGTTTTCCTTGATCAGTTGATGGTTCTTGATGAATGACGAGTCAATGCTTTAGATCATCTTTGCATTTACCAATATCACCTTGTGCAAGCTTACAATAGTAAAGTATACTTAAGAGATTTCAAAATTGGGGATCTTGTGCTCAAAGAGAACAAACAAAATTCTAATTTACCACCGCACCTACAATACAAATTCACGATAAATTGGATAGGCCCTTACATGGTTTCAGAAAGAGTTGGGCATGGATATTATCACCTTATATCATTATATGGTGTTGAAGAGCCTAAACCTGTCAATATCATTCACTTGAATGCATTCTACACATAAAACAAAAGAGCACAAAAAAATTCAAATATGTCAAAAACACAAAAACATTGTTAAAACAAATAAAAAAAACAAACACAAAAAAAAAAATTCAATGCAATAAAAAATGCTCCAAGGGTATCCAATTTGCTTTGTCAAATTCAAATCAAAATGCTCCAAGGGTATCCAAGATGCTTGGTCAAATTCAAATAAAAATGCTCCAAGGGTATCCAAGTTGCTTGGTCAAATTCAAATCAAAATGCTCCAAGGGTATCCAAGTCTGCCTAGTCAAACTCCAAAGTAAAATGCTCCAAGGGTATCCAAACCGCTTGGTCAAATTCAAATTAAAATTCTCCAAGGGTATCTAAGCTGCTTGGTAAAATTCCAATAAAAATTCTCCAAGGGTATCCAAGCCGCTTGGTCAAATTCAAATCAAAACACTCCAAGGTTATCCAAGTCGCTTGGTCAAATTCAAATCAAAATGCTCCAAGGGTATCCAAGCTGCTTGGTCAAATTCAAATCAAAATGCTCCAAGGGTATCCAAGTTGCTTGGTCAAATTCCAATCAAAATGCTCCAAGGGTATCCAAGTCGCTTGGTCAAACTCCAATAAAAATGCTCCAAGGGTATCCAAGTCGCTTGGTCAAATTCAAATCAAAATGCTCCAAGGTTATGCAAGCCTCTTAGTAAAGCTCCAATAAAAATGCTCCAAGGATATCCAAACCGCTTCATCAAAATCCAATCAAAATGCTCTAAGGGTATCCAAACCACTGTTGGAACAAAATTTACCTTCGGTTAATAGTGTTGCACCTTAGACTTTGCCAACATTGAATAGACAGACCTTGCTTGAGATCATCTGTCTAATCTCCATATAAGGCTGGTTCCTTTGAGTTTTTTAGAGGAAAGAGAAATATAGCCAAAGCTAGAACTTTTCTCACGGCATAGATTAGACAAAAACTAAAAAATGATGATGCAAATTACTATCTCCAGATTTTCTTTATATCTTCCTATAGAAAACATGAATTCTTGAGTGTGATTTTAAATGTTCATCTAAATACATGTAAATATCTTTAATATTCAACTCTAGAGATAAGGTTTATACATGCACAGTTCAGATTTCAGAATAGATACATTATAAAACTTAAAATGAATAAAATTTAAAAACCAGATACATACACTCGCATACAGAATTTTAGAATCCAGAGGAAGAATATCTCTTATTGCTTGTAATCTAGTAACATGTACATCAAGTCTATAAATGTCTAAGAGCCGACCCTTTTCATGATCGACTCACTCCTATTTATACCCTAAAAAGAGTATCTTCTACTATGTACATTTAATTTCTTCAATCAATTACAAGTAATTATCTACAATTTATAAGAATATACAACGGATTTCCCGTAGATTAGATAGATTTCCTTTTGGCTAAATTCATATGAGCCTGTTATTCTGCAATCATCCAGTAGACTGCCATGTTATAATCAACTGACCATTCTTCAAAAATCAGCACATGATGTCACTGCATGCCCTAGTTGCCAAAAATATACTCTGTTTCTCTATAGTGTGTATGTCACGAAATCGTGACATTCTACCTTTGTGAAGCCTTATTTACTTTTTTCTTTAGAAAAAACCAGACACGTCATGAAATCGTGACACTCTCTTTTCTCTACTTGTCTGCCCTTCTTGAGTCGTGAAAATGCAACATGTCGTGAAATCGTGACATTTCTATGTCTTCAGCATGATTCTTCTTTTTGCACCACAAAAATTGACCATGTCGTGAAATCGTGACACTTTCGCCTCCTTAGCTATTTGTCTTGGTTTTTACCATGAAAATGCAACATGTCATGAAATCGTGACACTTTCGCCTCCTTAGCTCTTTGTCTTTGTTTTGACAGTGAAAACATGACATGTCATGAAATCACGACACTTCCACCTCCTTGCTCTCTCTTGTTGCTTTTGGCCACGAAAAAGGGACATGTCACAAAAAAGGGACATGTCACGAAATCGTGACACTTTTAGTCTCTTTAGCAGTTTTGCTATTCT
This sequence comes from Wollemia nobilis, assembly GCA_028583015.1. Classification (NCBI taxonomy): domain Eukaryota; kingdom Viridiplantae; phylum Streptophyta; class Pinopsida; order Araucariales; family Araucariaceae; genus Wollemia; species Wollemia nobilis. The sequence goes on along the minus strand of JAQPPZ010001472.1, from coordinate 1,774,219 downwards.
TTGTTCTTTAGCATATGGGCTAATTTTGTCTTCTTTGAAAATATGCAAAAAAGGTGCATCAGCCATTTTTTGTAGTTAGTCATTTTTTGACTAACATTCTTGGCGCCTTCCGGGGGATTTTTTACTCACAAAAATAAATAGAAACTAGGCCTTCATCCATTGGGAAACGGAGTCACCAACACAGTTGCGAAAAGTAAAATTTCAAGTGAAAAAGTAAATATGAAAGAAAAAGAATGCACTTTGGAATATAAGTGATCTTTACCTTATCAAAAAAAATTTCTATCGCTTAGTGACTTAAATTTTTTTTGAGGAACATAAAAGATTCAATTTTGAGAGCTAGTCCCAGCTCTGGCTGCTAGTTTCTAACCCTGATGTTTAGATCTTCTGATTTTCTCCATTGCTGTAATTACCTCTTGATAAGTTTTGCAAACTCGGTTCCAGTATTCATCTTCTAAATCATAAGAATCAATGAAAAGTTGATATACATACTTGCAACTCCTCCACTTTATCATAAGAAATAATATTTTGCCTTAAAATTAGTTCTTGTAAACAGGATTTAATATGTGTCAGCCTCTGGATCATCTCCATGACCTGTGTTTCTTCTATAGGTTCTTGCCAGCCATCTATGTTTGTTTTATCCTCAAAAAAATCTTTTATTGATGCTGAAAGGACCTCTTCCTTCAACACTTTTCAACCATCATCCTAGAGGTAAGGAAGCCCATTTGTTGAGCAAGGTACAGCAACAATATTGTCATTGTTGTCAACACAATCAGACAGATCGGTTGATGCAATGGATAGGAGTTAAGAGGTTCTTCAGAGTATGTACAGTGATTATCCAAAATATCGAAGTGGCCCATATGCTAAAAATCAAAAGAAAATCACAAGAAAACTGTCATGATATCACGACATGTTGAGCAAGGAAGAAAACTGTCATGATATCACGACATGTTGAGCAAGGAAGAAAACTGTCATGATATCACGACATGTTGAGCAAGGAAGAAAATTGTCGCGATATCATGACATGTTGAGCAAGAAAGAAAAATTGTCACGATATCGTGACATGTTGATCAAGAAATAAAAACTATCATGATATCGTGACATGTTGAGAACAAATAAAAACTGTCTTGAAAACGTGACATGTTCGAAAAGAAAGCGCAAGCCAAAAAAATAGTCATGATTTTGTGACATTTTCGAAGAGAAAGCGCAAGCAAGAAAAACTGTCGTGATTTCGTGACATGTTCGAAGAGAAAGTGCAAGCAAAAAAAATTGTCGTGATTTCGTGACATGTTCAAAGAGAAAGCGAAAGCAAGAAAAACTGTCGTGATTTTGCGACATGTTCAAAGAGAAAGCACAAGCAGGAAAAACTGTCACGATTTCACGACATGTTGGAAGAGAAAAATGCAAGTAGAAAAAGTGTCATGATTTTGTGACATATTGCAAGAGAGATAGTACGGAAGAAAAAGTGTCACGATTTTGTGACATGTTGGAAGAAAAAAATGCAAGTAAAAAAAGTGTCACAATTTTGCGACTTATTGCAAGAGAGATTGTACGAAAGAAAAAGTGTCGCGATTTCATGACATATTGCAAGAGAGAGATTCCGAAAGAAAAAGTGTCATGATTTTGTGACATATTGCAAGAGAGATTGTACAAAAGAAAAAGTGTCGCGATTTCATGACATATTGCAAGAGAGAGAGTCCGAGAGAAAAAGTGTCGCGATATCGCGACATGTCACATTTTCGTGACTCGACAAGGGCAGGAAGGAAGAGAAAGAAGAAGTGTCACGATATCATGACATGTCGTATTTTTGTGACTTGAAAAGAGTAGGAAGGCAGAGAAGGAAAAGTGTCGCGATATCGCGACATGTCACATTTTCGCGAGTAAAGGAGGAGAGATAAAGTAAGAAGGCAGAAGTGTCGCAATATCACGACAAAAGTAAAGAGGAAGAGTACGGAGGCAAAAGTGTTATGATATCGTGACATGTTGTGTTTTTGCGGGTATAAGCCAAGAAAAGAAGCAAGGAGGTGAAAGTGTCATGATATCGTGACATGTTGTGTTTTCGTGGGTACAAGCCAAGAAAAGAAGCAAGGAGGTGAAAGTGTCGTGATATCACGACATGTATTTTTGCGGGTACAAACCAAGTAAAGTAGCAAGGAGGCGAAAGTGTCACGATATCACGACATGTTGTGTTTTCGTAGGAAAAATCCGAGAAGAGGACAAAGAGGCATAAGTGTCATGATTTCACGACAGGTTGCTTTGGCATTAGCTAAGAAGAGAACCCAGCTGAAATAAGATATGTGACAGTTAACTGAAGTTATATGGTAGTTACAAGGGCCATTGCAGAAGAAAATCATGTAGCTAAAATAAGAAGAGTTAAGCGAAGTCGATACGACGATTACAGAGTGCGATTCTGAGAGAAAAATCATGCAGCTAAAATAAGAATAGTGAACTAAAGTCAGAACGATAGTTACAGGGCCAGTTACGAAGTGAAATCATCGAGTGACAGTTAAACTGAAAGTCATCAGTCAAAGACCAAACAAAAAGCCATAACTATTAATAGGCAGCATGAGAGAATACTGTGTCATACTAGAGTTACAACTGGAGTTACAAAGATAGAGGATGGTTATAAAAGGAGTGTTGCTTGGAGAATTTTGTAAGCGCTTGAGATTAAAGCGATGTGGATTTAATCTTGCGAAGATATCAAGAGGAGAGTGAGAGGCACACGAGAGGCAAGTGAGAGAGGTGTGCGATATGTGAAGCATGAAGAGAGTGCACGAGAGGCGAGCGAGTAGGTTGTGTGTTGTGTGAAGAGTGGGCAATATTGAGAAAGCAATAGACCAGTCAAGGTCTTGTAAAAATGAAGGCATATTTATGTCAATCTTATAGTTTTAGAACAGAAGTCCAAGTTGGTGCTTGGCATCAAGGGTTGGTGCTCCTTCCAGTTGGTGCTAGTAAATCAGGGGTTGGTGCTTCTTCCAGTTGGTGCTGGTAAATCAGGGGTTGGTGCTCCTTTCTATTGGTGCAGATAAATTAGGGCTTGGTGCTCCTTTCTGTTAGTGCAGATAAATCAGAGGTTGGTGCTCCTTTTTGTTGGTGCAAATAAATTAGGGGTTGGTGCTCCTTTTTGTTGGTGCAGATAAATCAGGGGTTGGTGCTCCTTTCAGTGGGTGATGGTAAATTGATTGTAAAGTTGTTGCTTTGCAAAGGCTGGATTTGGATGGGAGTCCAAACAGTCAATTTTTGAGGAGTAGCCAAAATTGGTGAACCTCGATACATCTTGTGTTGTGTGATGCTCTTTTGTTATATTTGCTTTATTGGGTTTTAATTTTTCATTGTTTTGGCATTAAGAGTTGAAGATTTAAGTTTTTAATAGCTGCACTGATTCACCCCCCCCTCTCAGTGTCATTGTGAGACTAACAATTGGTATTAGAGCCAGCTTCCCTTATTAGGCTAAATCAGCTAGGGTTGATCTTGGATTAGTACGCAATGGGTAATAAGAATAGATCCTCATGAAATAAGGCATATCAGTCAGTTTCAGTTCCTATGGAAGATAAAATTGAACTAGAAAATATAGGAGTAAATTTTGAAGTATGTGATGAAAACCTTGAGGGTGAAGTATATCTAGAAGGTGAGTTGATCACTGCACTTGAAGAGTTGAATATAGAAAGGAAAAAAAATAGAAGACTGTCCAAGAAGTTGAAATAATATGGGGATAATATTGAAGATCTCTTCTTATAAATTCATAAAGCTAAGAAAATATAAGAAGCCTTGAATTCACACTTGGATGATAAAGTCGATGTATGTAGCAAATGTGAAGAGGAATCTAACAAAGTTATTAGTGATCTAAAGCTACAAGAAGAAGAGTCCAAAAGGATTGAAGAAACTCTCAAGTCACAAATCAATAAGAAAGAGATTGTTTGCTACAAACAATAAGAGGAGATTTTTTTATTGAAGAAACAACTAGAAGAGGCCAATACAAATCTCAAATTTGAGAAAAGCACAGAGTTGCTAGATGAAATGATAAGGAAACAAAGAAGCCCCATGTCTAAGCTTGGTCTTGGGTGTAAATCTGAACAACCTTCATCTTCCAAATATGCAGAGAAGGAGAAGTTCACTATTGAAAGATCGAAGCAAGAAAAGTCTTAAGCTGAATCTTCAAAAGGAAGAAAATATCAAAGGAGATCTACAACAAAGCAACCACAACAAAAGATGTTCTATCACTCTCACTCTATTCATAATAATGATTTTAATGGCTATTGTTTTAGATGCAACCATTATGGTCATAAGGCAATTTATTGTGGATTGAATAATAGGTCAAAGAGTTATGATGATAGAAATACATTTGCTTTTTCGATTGAACACCATGTGCAATGTTTTAAATGTAAAGGTCATGGGCACATAGCAAGGTTTTGTCCAAGAACTTTTGTATCTAATCTAAGGCAAGACAGTAGATCTCATCAGACACAAATAATGAAACACAGACAGGGAAGAAATCATGTGCATCAAAGAAAGGAAAATAATCATCCATCAAGGATGCACAAGAGACAACCACCCAAGAGAAATGTTCAAGTTCACAAAAAGGTTCAAAATAGGGATGCATTGAAAAACTCAAGCTCAAGTTCAAGAAAGGTTGGAGAAAGAAAGAAGAGAGGAAATCATGTCTCCTTGGACTGAAGGAGATTACTCCTCTATTGCACTAAGCGACTCCAGGTAGCACATCCTCAGGGGGAGCAATCTTAAAGTTTTATTTTAATGCTCCTATGTTGTTTGGTTATCTGAGGATGAAAGGCAAGTAGTCAGGGGGAGTTGTCGTATAGTTGTCAAAATGTGTTTCAATTCATGTAGTTATTTGTGGAGGTAATAAGCAGGAGCATGAGATGTTGGCTTGATAGAGCCAGTTTTTTCATTATTATGAAATCTCTCTCGTGATGGCGGTTACAATAGCAGATAGTGTCAAACTGATGTGCTTTAGTAGAACAACATGGTGAACAGCTAGGTTTTCGATGCAGCAGTTGATAGGTGTTATCTGAGATAGAACATTTAGCACAAGTCATCGTGTCATGGAAGCATAAGCTGGCAGGTGCTGGTTTTGAAGCCTGTAACATTCCAAATCTACAGATAACATAGAATCCATGTTGTGACTATGTCTCGATTCATCTACCAATATAAAGGGAGGACTATGGTAAAGCTCTTCATGATCATTATGAAAATTACTGCCAACGTGTAGCTAGGAAGGCATGCTTTTCTTAACCAAAAATACAACACTTCGTTTGGTATAAGAGAGCATCAATTTTCTCTAAAGAAGTAGTCATTATCAAAGAGATGCTAGAGTCAAAGCAAAAAGTAGCACTAGCACCCAGTTCATCAAGAGTGCCAAGTGGCACATGCAAGGCAGAGACGTTGAGAGAATAACACCCAGGTGGTGAAGCGCCAAGGAGGACAAGATGCCTATGCACCTAAGAAAGTCTTGCATTATTTGAGGAATGCGAGATATTGCTCGAGGAATCCCTTGATCACAGTGAGGATAAATGCTTCCTGGAATCGCATGAAGAACAATCACCTAAGACATTGAGCAGCCCTGACATATGCCCTAGCAAGAAGTAGAATACTGAGTGTTGATGACTGTGCACAGATTGAGGTTCCAATGCTAGAGGTAACGGTCCACTATCATTACCTACGTAGGTGATGAAAACATTCATGGCAGCTGTTAGAAACCAGAGACATTGAACTGCATAATGGATGCGATGCAAAGTCATCAATCACGGAGGAGGTGGCAGTCAAAAGGATCAAGTTATACTAAATAAGTAAAAGCAAGGTACAACAAGAATTATAATATGATGAGTAGAGATTAGAGTACTTATCCAAGAAGACTTTATGATAAAAAGAGTACCAGTGGAGGTGCATTCTATCTTGGAGACAATTTTGTCATGTGGAACAGTAAGAAACGAGAGTCAGTATCCTTATCCACAGTAGAGGCATAATATATTGTAGCGACAGCGTGCTGTACATAGGAGAAAGTTGCAGAAGGTGAGGTTAAGTTGGATTTCATTCCAAAAACAGAGCAAGTAGTGGATATCTTCTCAAAACCATTACCCAAGGAATTCGGGGAGTCTGCAGCAGCCCTTTGGTATTATTGTCAAAGGGGGAGAAGAATTACAAAAAATTGCACATGTGTTGCCAACAATTCCAAAGGGGGAGATTGTTGAGCAAGGTGCAACAACAGTATTATCATTGTTGTCAACATAGATAGATTGGTTGATGTAGTGGATAGGAGTTAAGAGGTTATTCAGAGTATGTACAGTGATTATCCAAAAAATCGAAGTGGCCCATATGCTAAAAATCAAAAGAAAATTACAAGGAAGAAAACTGTCGTGATATCGTGACATGTTGAGGAAGGAAGAAAACTATTGTGATATCGCGACATGTTGAGCAAGAAAGAAAAACTATCACGATATCACGACATTTTGAGCAAGAAATAAAAATTGTCACGATATCGCAACATGTTGAGCAAGAAAGAAAAACTATCACGATATTGCAACATGTTGAGAAGAAAGAAAAACTGTCGCAAAAATGTGACATGTTCGAAAAGAAAGTGCAAGTAGGAAAAACTATCATGATTTCACGACATGTTCGAAGAGAAAGTGCAAGCAAGAAAAACTATCATGATTTTGTGACATGTTCGAAGAGAAAGCACAAGCAAGAAAAACTATCATGATTTTGCGACATGTTCGAAGAGAAAGCGCAAGCAAGAAAAACTGTCACGATTTCACGACATGTTCGAAGAGAAAGCGCAAGCAGGAAAAACTGTCATGATTTCGTGACATGTTGGAAGAGAAAAAGGTAAGTAGAAAAACTGTCATGATTTTGTGACATATTGCAAGAGAGATAGTATGGAAGAAAAAGTGTCACGATTTCGCGACATGTTGGAAGAAAAAAAGGCAAGTAGAAAAAGTGTCACGATTTCGCGACATATTGCAAGAGATATTGTACGGAAGAAAAAGTGTTGCGATTTTGTGACATATTGCAAGAGAGAGAGTCCAAAAGAAAAAGTGTCACGATTTTGCGACATATTGGAAGAGAGATTGTACGAAAGAAAAAGTGTCATGATTACGTGACATTGCAAGAGAGAGAGTACGAGAGAAAAAGTGTCGTGATATTGTGACATGTCACATTTTTGTGACTCGACAAGGGCAAGAAGGAAGAGAAAGAAGAAGTGTCACGATATCACGACATGTTGCATTTTTGTGACTTTAAAAGAGGAGGAAGGCAGAGAAGGAAAAGTCTCGCGATATCATGACATGTCGCATTTTCACGACTAAAGGAGGAGAGAGAAATTAAGAAGGCAGAAGTGTCGCGATATCGCGACAAAAGTAAAGAGGAAGAGTACATAGGCGAAAGTGTTGCGATATCGTGACATGTTGTAATTTTGTGGGTACAAGCCAAGAAAAGAAGCAAGGAGGTGAAAATGTTGCGATATCACGACATGTGTTTTCATGGGTACAAGCCAAGAAAAGAAGCAAGGAGGCAAAAGTGTCGCGATATTGCAACATGTATTTTCACGGGTACAAACCAAGTAAAGTAGCAAGGAGGCGAAAGTGTCACGATATCATGACATGTGTTTTCACAGGTAAAATCCGAGAAGAGGACAAAGAGGCAGAAGTGTCACAATTTCACAACAGGTCGCTTTGGCATGAGCTAAGAAGAGAACCCAGCTGAAATAAGATATGTGATAGTTAACTAAAGTTATATGGTAGTTACAGGGGCCATTATAGAAGAAAATCATGCAGCTAAAATAAGAAGAGTTAACTGAAGTCAGTATGACAGTTATAGGTGCAGTTACAAAGAAAAATCATACAGCTAAAATAAGAACAGTGAACTAAAGTCAGAACGACAGTTACAAGGCCAGTTAGGGAGTGAAATCATTGAGCAACGGTTAAACTAAAAGTCATCAGTCGAAGACCAAACAAAGAGCCGTAACTATTAATAGGCTGCATGAGAGAATATTGTGTGATACTGGAGTTACAACTGAAGTTACAACTGGAGTTACAAAGAGAGAGGATGGTTATAAAAGGAGTGTTGCTTGGAGAATTTTGTAAGCACTCGAGATTAAAGTGAGGCAGATTTAATCTTGTGAAGAGAGCAAGAGGAGAGCGAGAGGCACGTGAGAGGTGAGCGAGAGAGGTGTGTGATATGTGAAGCACAAGGAGAGTGCACGGGAGGTGAGCGAGCAGGGTGTGTGTTGTGTGAAGAGTGGGCGATATTGAGAAAGCAATATACCAATCAGGGTCTTGTAAAAGTGAAGGCATCTTTATGTCAATCTTCTAGTTTCAGAACATAAGTCCAAGTTGGTGCTTAGCATCAGGGGTTGGTACTCCTTCCAGTTGGTGCTGGTAAATCATGGGTTGGTGCTCCTTCCAGTTGGTGCTGGTAAATCAGGGGTTGGTGCTCCTTTTTGTTGGTGCGAGATAAATCCAGGGTTGGTGCTCCTTTTTGTTAGTGTAGATAAATTAGGGGTTGGTGCTCCTTTCTATTGGTGCAGATAAATTAGGGGTTGGTGCTCCTTTCTATTGGTGCAGATAAATCAGGGGTTGGTGCTCCTTCCAGTGGGTTCTGGTAAATTTATTGTAAATTTGTTGCTTTGCAAAGGCTAGATTTGGATGGGAGTCCAAATAGTCAATTTTTAAGGAGTAGCCAAAACTGGTGAACCTCGATACATCTTGTGTTGTGTGATGCTCTTTTGTTGTATTTGCTTTCTTGGGTTTTAAGTTTTCATTGTTTCGACATTAAGAATTGAAGATTTAAGTTTTTAAGAGCTACACTGATTCACCCCCCTATCATTGTCATTGTGATACTAACACCATTATGGATAGCCAAATCAAGGTTTTGGAGCAACCCTTTCACTTCATCTTCAAGCTCTTGTAGAAACTTATTTCCCTGTGCTATCAATTTAAACTTTCTAAAGAAGTTCTTTGCTACGATTTTAGCTTGAGACCAAGCTTCTCTTCTGAGCTTGGCTTCCATGCTTCCTAGAATATTTTTTGACAAAATCTGAATTTTAGTAGCTGCATCTTCTCTTTTCAATAAAAATGCTTCGGTAGCTCCAATTTCCTGTTTTACTACTTCAATAGTTTCCTTTACTTTAGCTAAATACAAAAATAAAGGTCTAGCCTTTAATACTAAAGATAACAAATCTTTTAACAATTATTTCCTCATTTTCATTACTTTATCCTTTGAAAATCCAGAAGGAGCATTTTTTTGTTCTACCAATTGTTGTTGTAGCTGTTGTATCTGTGTATTCAACGCCTGAATATGAGCTTCTACCACACTCAACTTTTCTTTACATTTTGCCACTTCACTGGCAACAGCACTAAATTTACCCTCCCATTTTTTAGCTTCTAGAGTAAGAGCCTTCTCTGCTATTTTTTGTTCTTTCACCACAGTCTCTAATTCCTTACTCTTGTCCTTTTCCTTTAAAAACATTTCTTGATAATGTCCTCCCTGTAAGTATATGGTCCCAAAATGTGCTTGGGCTTTCACCCACTCATCTTTCATAGGCATTTGAGACATATATTCATTTATCTCTTCTGCTTGGTAATATTCCATAGTCATTTCTCCCTTTGATTTCTTAGTAATAGGAGTTAAATTCAACTTCTTCCTCTGCATACTAGCTGGGTCTAAAGCAATGATTTATCTTATAGTAGTCGGTGCTTTAGAATCCTCAGCTGAATGTGAATTCCACCAATCTAAAGCATTCCTACTTACTTTTTTCAGATTTTCAATCTTGGCCATGGTGGAGTGTGACTCAGTCTCTTGAGAAGTTGTAACTCCAGCCGTCGGGATGTCAATGTTGGGGAGAAAATGAATAGGAGAAACTACGGATCCAAAATTTAGCAGATTCTAGGAAGATGTTGCCATTTTTGGGAGAACAAGGTAATTGTTTGGAAAGAATATTATACTTTTGTTGATTTTAGAAAAGGAGGGAGAATAGAATGAGAAGAAGAAAGTAAAGAAAACATACCTATTTTTGGTTGGATGTTGTTGGTCTTCTTCTTCTTCTTCATGTTCACTAACGATCATTTCTTCACTCTGTGCTTTTTCTTTATTAGGAGTTTTATTTCCCTCATCCCTTTCGTACAATTTTATAATTTTTTTCTCCTGCTATTGTCCTACCATCAAGATTTCTTTCTTAACCAAAATTTGTTTTTTATTTTCACTATTTTGGCTCTCTTGAGCCAAACTGGGTGGGCCACGTGAGACTTCCTTCTATGAATTTTCATGCTCAACTTCCTGAGCATCTGCATCAGTGTTTTCTTTAGTCATATGGTCTTGTTCACCTTCTTGATTCCTTTTCCCTGAGTTTTCTTCTGTATCTTGAGGCTCTTGATCACTATAAGAAGTTTGAATAATATTCTTGTCTTTTCTTCTATCAGCCATCATTTTCAATTTTCTCATTCTTTCTACTATGGGTTCATCAGATTTTGTAGCTGAGTCTGAAGGTGGAAAAAATTTTAAAATTCTTGAGGAATTATGTCTTGACGTTAGAGTATCTACCCCAAGTGCTAGACGGTTCTCTCTTTTTGTTACTAGAATAGGTTCAACTCTCCCCTGTCCTTCTTTGCCCAACCCTTTTCCATCATAACCCATTTTCAACATCATCTGGGCGGCCTTAAAACTATAAATATTTCCTTGTTCTTTAGTAAAAACCTCTTATATTGATATTTTCCTAGATGTCCTAGGTTTGGTCTGAACAAGGGGAAGATTCTAAACCTCTGTAATTTCTTTTCCTTTACCAGCTTTGAGCTACTGGGATTCCTCAGGTGGCTAGGATACTTTAGGTTTCTAAGATGCATCAGGAGTAGAAGAATGACTACCTCCTATGCTTGGAGGGATTCTAACAGGGAAAATTCCTCCCTAGAAGTCATGGTTTTCATTATACCGAGGTTTGAACATATTGTCATTTTTGGTGGGGTATCTCGATGAAATCAAATTTGTATGGACTATCATTACCCACCATTCCCAAATTTTAGCCACATCCCAATCTGGCCTATTTTTCTGAATCCTGGTGATTTTACCCTCCGTCAATTAATGAGATTTTATATTTTTTGGGTCAAACTGAACAATTACTTCGTAAAAATCATGCCAAGGAGGCAAAGGCTCCATCTTTTCTATGTGCCACTTCAGGGGTTCATCTTCTATGTTATTTCTATTTTCTTCAACATCATCTCTGACTTTAACATGAAATTCTTTAATCTGTGTTCTATTCAAAATGGATTGTCTCTCAACAAATCTATTCATGGGATCATATTTCCATCTTTGCAGAATCTCAATAAGCCCCAATTTTCTCAAATACTCTGCTATCTGTTCATTTTGCCCCTTTCTTGAAATAGTAATTCCTTTAAACTAAAAGGTATATTATAGGTACCGATTTTTCCAATTTCGGTCCTAAATTTGACATTAATGCTTTCTATTTGCATAAAATATTCTAAGTCAAAGACTCTATCAGTCACATAATGAGGAAGTAAAAAGGGTTTGTCTATAAACACATACAATCTGATGCATACTCCTTGTGTTAGAATAAACCAATCTCCGTCCTCTACAAACTTGGTTTGCAATACCTTTTCCACTTTGGGGGTCAATCTTGTTATTTTTCCATACATAATTTTTAGCGCAGGGCCCAAAAATTCCCTATTGAAATCATAATATGACTCGGATTTGTATAACACATTGGTCCATTCATACACTAGTAAGATTTATCACTTATCATTCTTATAATTTTTTTAAATAAAATCTAACTCTTGATACATAAAGTAAAAGAATAACCACACCAAATATGAAGTGTATCTGAATGAAAATTGGGTTTCAGCCTTCGATGCTGCCAAAACCTCATGAATTTTTGCAATTAAAAACTTAGGCCAATCAAAGAAAATAGGTTTCACACTCCTACTCATAACAATCGAATCATATATTCTAGGGTTTGACAAACATTCTACTACATCCACCTACCACTTCTAAACCTTTTCATCATTTTTTAGTCCAACAATCATGGCCAGGATGGAATATAGTTCAGGATTTTTAAAAGTTGCCATGTCAATTGGGGGTTCTGGTGGATTTACCCCTTCTGGAAGATATTTTATCTGAGTGGCTAGGAAACCCTTCACCTTTTAGAACAAGCTGAAATATATAGCATGTTCTAAGGGGTCAAAATTCTTAGGTTCTAAGAAAGGGACATGGCCCGCAGCAAAAGCAGAAACAAAAGCATCTTTGGATAGAGAAAACATAACCTTCCCTAAAAAATCTCTAAACTTTCTCTCCTTTTCATCATAGAAATTTGTAATTGCCCTTACCAATTCTAGGTAGGGATGAATAGGAATATATACATATCGGTACAATAAATAATGGTATGTAAACATTGAAGGATAAGATGTAGAAACCCTAGTTGCTACCCAATTTTTTATATTGCTTCGAATCTCTATCGGGTCCTTCCATGTTATTATTGTATCTGCAATTCAAGAATCCCTGTCAATAAAAACAATGTTTTTCTCCTCCCTTATTTTTACTACCAAAGTAGTCAGGTGTGATGAGGTAGATGCTACCTAGATCTTTGCCTTCTTAGGGGCCATTATGAATTATCAGGTACACAAAATTTGAACTTCTGATTGCTTCATAACTCCTTCCTCATTATGCTATAGTGTGGTGGTATAAAAGTGGCTGGAGATAGTTCCTAACTTCTTTTTCTTCTTCAAGAGTTTTAGCAAGTTTGCAAATGGCAAAATGCCTTTTCAAATCCTTGAATTTAATTTTATGTAGCTTGAGAGGACATGCAAAATTAATGCATTAAATGACAGTTGGTCGATTTGATTCATCCATATTTCTTAGGAAACTCCTAAAAATGCTCGTTGGCTCATTAAAAACCCACTTGGGGACTAGGAATTATCCCATGCCAAAAAATATGCTACCTGACAGATTAATTCTCTTCTTTCATTGAACCCCGAGCACGTGGTTGCTTAGAAACATTCAGCGACGGATATTTAGAAATATTTCAAGAAGCACACATAACATATTTTTTTTTTGTTTTTTGAATTTACATGGTGGAATCGGTAGCTGCCACAAATTCGGGTAGGTTGTCTAGCTTTTATGGCCGCCACAGTATTCTATGTTGTCCGCCCTAGAAGCCGCCACACAGATCTTCATGTAGTCCGCCCCTATAACCACCATGCCACAATCATTTTAAACCTTTTACGCCACTATAAATTGCCCCTATAACATATTTCAAAACATTATTTTACTCATTCCCTCTTTTCGACTCTCAGGCGACCACGTGGCAGCTCCAGATTTGAAAATGCAAAATAACAAGGGTGGAATTTTCCATCCAAATTTTATTCAAAATGTCGGACTCTGATAGTCCTCAAAAATGATTCTTATTAGGCCGCAAAAAGGGAATATTTACAAAACTCAAAAATTATAATATACTGTACATATAATGGTGATCTATCCCTTTTACTAGAAATATAATTTTAGGTGAAATGCATTCACCATGATGGGTAGAACCCATCCATCTTGATCTTTTAACTAGAAGGCATTGAATTGCTTTTCTGAAATAATTTCAAATGGACCCTCCCAGAACGTGTCAAACTTGTCATGATGTCCTGGTTTTGCTTTCTTGACGTTCCATTTTAACACCAAGTCACCTATTTTGAATTTCCTGAAAGTGGTTTTCTTATTGAACCACCCAGCTATTTTCAACATATGTTTTTGATGATAATTGTAGGCCTGTTCCCTAGACTCTTCTAGCTATAGAAGCTTCATCATTCAGGCATCCGTTGGATGGCCTTCATATTCATTAAATTGGTTTAACAATTTCAATGCGGGTATCTCCATATGAATTGGCAAAATAGCCTCTTTGCCATAAACCAAAGCATATGGTGATGTATTGATTGATTTCTTGATTGAAATTATGTCGGCCCATAGGGCCTGATTCAAGAGTGAGTGCCAGTTCTTCTTATTATCCTCTAATGTTATTTTCAAGATTCTTAAAATATTCTTATTAGTAGACTTGGCTAATCCATTACCTTGTGGGTAATAATTAGAGGAAGTCTTCAAGTAAATTCCATATCGACTGGCAAATTCGATCATCTTTGCACTAGTGAAAGGAGATCCGTTGTCTGTAATCAAAGAGTCTGGTATGTCAAACCTTGTGATTAGACTCTAAAAAAATTCTACCACAACTTTCGAATTAACTTTCTTTGTGGGTACTGCTTTTGCCCACTTAGTGAAGTAGTCCGTGGTAGTGAGAATGTATTTGTGGCTTGATGATGAATTTGGCTCTATTATACCTACGAAATCCAACCCCCACTATTGGAACGGTTCCTCAACTTGAATAGCTTTTAAGGGCATAGGCATATTCCTATTCCTCCCCATATACCTCTGACACTTTTTGCACCTCTGGGTCACTTTGTATGCATCTAGGAATATGGAAGGCAAATAACATCTAGCTCTAAGGATCTTCAAAGCTATGGTTCGGCCTGCATAATGTCCCCCTGAGAGACCCCCGTGAAATTCATCTAACACTTTCTTATTTTCATTATCGGGAATACATTTCAACAATACACCATCGATATTAACCTTTTACAACCCTTCTATTCGAAGGGTATATTTTAATGCTTGGATTCTAAATCTCCTTCTCTAGGAAGCATTTATATCTTCAGGGCATGAACCAGTTTGAAAGTACCTCACAAAGTCATCGATCCAACCTGAAATTACTTTGTCTTGATGTTGCTCAGTGTTTTCCATGACGAGGTGGCTCTCCCCATATCCACTTGCAGCTTACTCAACCAATTCTTGGCATAAATCTCTCCCTATGACTATTTTAGTAGGATGTATTTCTACATCATACTCTTGGATGTGAGTCACCCATCCAGCTCTTTTTTCACCCAGTTATCCTTGAATTATGAAGTTCCTTACATTGGGATGAATAACATAAACCATCGTCCGACTCTAGGATAAGAAGTGTTTTAGCTTATTCAAGGATTTCATAATTGCATATACTTGTTTTTCTATGAAGTTGTACCTTTCCTCATGTTTGTGCATGGTGGAACTCATAAAGGCTATGGGTATTTCTTCATCATCCGCTCCTTTCTGAGTGAGAACTACATCATAACTATCTTGTTCTTCGACAACATATAGTATGAAACCTCGAGAATAGTTAGGGTTAACTAGAACAGGAGCTTGAGCGATGGCTTCTAGAATTTTTTGGAAAGATTCTTTCCTTGGCTCTATCCATTTGAAAAGAGCATCCTTTTTCAATAATTTAGTCATTGGTTTAACTATATGGGCAAAGTCTGCAATGAATTTTTTGATGAAATTTATTTTGCCCAAAGGACTGCAAACCTTTCTTGTTAACTGGAAGCGACAACTAAAGAAGTGCCTTCACTCTATCAAGGTCAATTAAAATCCCAGCTTTAGAAATAACATGCCCAAGGAGTATTCCTTCTTCCACAACAAAAATAGACTTTTTAGGATTTAATGATATTCCAAGTTCTCTACATTTCTCAAATACTTGTCGCAGATGAGTGGCATGGTCTTTTTTGTTGTGAAAAAATACAGTCATGTCATCTAAATAGACGAAAATATTTTGTTTACAAGCTCCCCAAAAGCTACATCCACGTCTCTTTGAAAAGTTTCTTCAACATTAGATAATCCAAAGGGCATCATTTTGTATGTAAATGTTTCCCACTTAGTGGTGAATGCAGTCTTATATTGATCTTCATTTCTCGCCCAAACTTGATTGTAACCAGAGAAGCCATATAAAAGAGAAAAAATTTCTGCTACTGCCACAGTATGAAGGATTGGGTCAATATGGGGTAACGGATAATGATCTTTTAAATATGCTCTATTCAAATTTTTGAAATCGACGCATAGTCTTATTTCTTCATTTTTCTTGCGAACTGGGACCAAATTTGCCACCCAGGAAGAGTGCTTGATTGGGTATACTATCTTAGCTTGTAGGAGTTTTACAACTCCTATTTCATTAAGACTTCAATTTTAGGATTCATAGGCCTCTGCTTATACCTAAAAGGTTTAGCTCCTTCTTCTAGTTTGATGGTATGCTTAATGACCTCTTTCCTGTACACTTTTATATCACTATAATTCCAGGCTATTATATCCAGATACTCTTTACATAACCATTTTATTTGCTCTAGTTCTACTTATGTACAATTGGTCCCTACTTTGATCATATTGCCCGGTTCTAGTTCTACTTCTTTATACCGATGTTCATCTACCTTGATCCTTCGACCTATAGCTCTATCGCTATTATCGAAAAGGCTCTCCAAGGTGATTAGTCCCCTGGGGATATGATTTTTTTTTAGTTGAATAAGGCTCTCTTCGTCCTCTTCTTGTAACACTCTATCTGTAGAGCAATTCATTTCATGGATCAAAAAATCTAGGATCTGCTCATCGTTCTCAAATACTTGCCAAAAAATGTCCTTGTCAGGCACAAAAGGCCTATATATAAGTCTGATTATTTTAGACTTCTGAATAACATTACTGACTAGGCAAAAATTGGATCCTACTGACACTAACAGGTCTGCATGTGTGTTCTTCTCTTTGGAAATGGATTTCATGTTTAGTGCTTCAAAATTTTCCAATAGATCCAACACTTTGTTTTTGTAAGCCCTTAGGTAATGTTGCTTACAAATGCATTTGTCAGTAACCTGTTTAACAATCAGCTCTGAATCTCCATAGATCAGCTATTGTTTTACACCTAGTTTTTCAGCTTTCCTAAATCCCAAACACAAAGCTTCATATTCATCTGTGTTATTGGTGCAACTCCATGTCAACCTATATGAAAAGACTTTTTATTTTCTAGTAGGTGAAATCAGAAAAAATCTAGCTCTTGCTCCATTTTTACACCTTGACCCATCAAAGTACAATTTCCATAACTGGTTGGCCGAATCACCTGTTTTAGGGACAACAACAGGGAGATTTTTTGGTTTCTCAATCGAATAGCTTCCCATTTTTGTCTCTACCATAACATTGAATTTTTTCATTGAAAACTAATCCTCATATTGGAGTTCCTCCAGGTTTTCTTCCATTAAATCGATATTTTCCAATTCCTCAGACATCATGTTGACAGTGGATGTTTCCTCCAGTATTTCTATGTGAAAAGTAGATGGTTTTCATTGTATATCTTGACTCTTTTACCTTTGAAAGGTACCTCCAAATGAGAATAATCTAGATACAGATAACCATCCATTTTGGTCGTGAACTCTCTAGATAAACACATACTGAAATATGGTTCTAAGTCTACAACGACTACCTCTTGTATGACGACTACTTCTGGTATTCTGTAGAGTCGAATAGGGATATCTTTGATCACCCTGATAGATTTTACTGGAGTACCATCTAATTATAACACACCAGGATGACTTCGAGTATATTCTACCCCCATTATGTAACTTACGGCTTTTGGCATCACCGTAGTTGCGGCCCCTGAATCAATCATGCAATTTTGAACTATCCACCCCTCCATTTGCAAAGATAGATAGAATGGGGGCGGTCTATTTTCCCCAGAGGTTGACATAACATTTGCTTGTATAACATTTGAGAAGGAGGTATCATTCTTTAAATTTAGGGATTATTGGAGGAGGTCAATATGACCAAGAATTTGCAGTGCATCATACATGCTTATTTTGGAAGGAGTCCTCTTCATTTCTTCTGCAATGTTGAATGAAAGGGTTGCAGCTGGGGATACCTCATCACTTTTCTCCTTTCCACTAGTCGATGCATCATATATGTCTCTATAGACCTGTATGGCTTTTGTTATTTGTATTTTTGTCAATGAAGGAAATATGAGTCTTTCCTTCACTTGATCTTGAGTCTCGCTCCCTTTTCTAAGAGGAAATTATTTTCTTGGTGTATTCACAGAAGTCTGAGGAGGGTCAGAACATCCTTTCTCATTAGACTAGTTTTTCTATGGAGTCGCCTAGGGGCAGGAAGAAAACTTAGTGGTTGGAGTTCCTTAGGGTCAACTTGTAATAAATTTTTTCTCGATCTTGTCAGGACTGAGACTTGTTCCATGGATGGCATTGCCAAATTATGGTGGACTTCTTTGATTATGTTCACTTGTCCCTTATCGGTTTCTTTGGCTCTCTCATTAATAACAACTTGCACATGATTTTGATGAATCATGCATGAATATTCTCCATGAGGATCATTGCAAGTGGTACACCGATAATCAGAATTAGTGGGTTCTCCATTATCTCCTGTCTCATTCGCATACACAACATTTTTTCTATATTGTCCTCTACCACTCGTTGAAGCACCATATTTTTGTATCTGTGGAAATCTTCTTGCTTGGAGATTCCGTTCAACTTCCCTATTTTTCATGGATGCCATTTCATTTGACAATGTTTTCATTGTATAAATTATGGTCGTGTACTAGTCATTCAAGGGAGCTGATGCAAGGGGTGGGGCTGGTAATGCAAGGATTTTAGGAGGTGCAGTTATAGCTAGGAGATTCTATGTTGATGGGAGTACAGGTAGTTTAGAAATTGATGCTTGGGAAAGTTCTGGTACAATTGGCAATAGAATCTGATGGATATTTCTTTGTAGCGATGAGATCAGCTTCCCCCCTTACTGCCTCTAGATAGATCTTAATAAAAGTTGTTACGCGGGATTACCTTATTATCATACTGAGATCTGAATCAAAATCCCTTAAATAATAGCATATAGCTTGTTCTTTCGTGGGTTTTATACCTTGAGGTACTCTATCACGAGTTCTGGTAAATATGATGTTGAAATCCTGGATTTCTTCTTGTGGATACCTCTCAATGATAGTGAATTGATTCAACAATGTGAAATGATCCGCATGTATATTAAATTCATCAACCAGAAGACCGGTAAGCATTGCCCAAGAAGTAATGGATCCAACAAGAAGCGCTCTATACCAATAGAGCATATTTCCTTTCAAAGATATAACCAACAATATGACCATTACATCTTCCTGAGTGATATTGTAAATAGATGCTAGCGATGATACATCTAAACAATGCTCATCTACTATTTTTTCTGTTTTGTCAAAAGTTGACAATGCTTTTAGTGCAACTTGTGGAATTTGGTTTTGTGCTCCCAAGTTCAAAGGACCAGTTTGATTCCACACAAGATGTGCTGAGATAGGGGCAGCTGCCATGGTTGTTAAAGGAGTTACAACTACTATAGGATTGCTTGCAGATGCTTCTACAATGGGTGTTAAAGAGGTGCTAATGGTGCCAGGTGGATTTGATCGTGCGACTAGCACAGGGTGTGCCTTTAAGCTTTTGAGATGTAGCTCAAATAACTCGATGGGTTCTTTGGAGTTTCTAGCTCGAGATATGGCTATCATATGGCTATATAACCAAAAAAATTTAGACAAGATATTTCTTTTATGGTCTAAATTTTATTGCAATGGAGTCACCAAGTAGTTTTTTCTTGAGATTTTCAAACAAAAGGCTCTAAAGTAAAACACCAAAACTTATATAATACTGTGGGATATACTAGTCCCATAGGGCATGCCAAAAACTATTGGAACAAAATCTGCATTCGATTAATAGTGTTGCACCTTAGACTTTGCCAACATTGAATAGACAGACCTTTCTTGAGATCATCTGTCTAATATCCATATAAGGCTGGTTCCTTTGAGTTTTTTAGAGGAAATGGAAACAAGAGATAAGGGAAATATAGTCGAAGCTAGAAATTTTCTCATGGTACAGATTATACAACAACTAAAAAATGATGATGCAAATTACTATCTTTAGAGTTTCTTTATATCTTCCTATAGAAAACATGAATTCCTAAGTGTGATTTTAAATGTTCGTCTAAATACATGTAAATATATTTAATACTCAAATCTAGAGATAAGGTTTATACATGCACAGTTCAAATTTCAGAATAGATACATTATAAAACTTAAAATGAATAAAATTTAAAAACCAGATACATACACTCGTATATATAATTTCAGAATCCAGAGGAAGAATATCTCTTATTGTTTGTAATCTAGTAACATGTACATCAAGTCTATAAACGTCCAAGAGCCGACCCTTTTCATGATCGACTCACTCCTATTTATACCCTAAAAATAGTATATTCTACTATGTATATTTAATTTCCTCAATCAATTACAAGTAATTATCTATAGTTTCTAAGAATATAAAACAAATTTCCCACATATTAGATAGACTTCCTTCTAGCTAAATTTAGATGAGCCTGTTATTTTGCAATCATCCAGCGGACCTGCCATGTTATAATCAACTAACCATTCTTCATAAATCAGCACATGATGTCAGTGCATGCCCCAGTTGCCAAAAATATACTTTGTTTCTCTACAACGTGTATGTCACTAAATCGTGACATTATACCTTTGTGAAGCCTTCTTTACTTTTTTATTTAGCAAAAACTAGACATGTCACAAAATCGTGACACTTATTTCTCTGCTTTTCTGCCCTTCTTGAGTCACGAAAATGCAACATGTCACGAAATCATGATATTTCTATGTATTCAGCCTGATTCTTCTTTGCACCACGAAAATTGACCATGTCACGAAATCGTGACACTTTCATATCCTTAGATATTTGTCTTCGTTTTGACAATGAAAACGTGACATGTCATGAAATCATGACACTTTCACCTCCTTAGCTCTTTGTCTTGGTTTTGACAGCAAAAATGTGACATGTCACGAAATCATGACACTTCTACCTCCTTGCTCTCTTGTTGCTTTTGGACATGAAAAAAGGACATGTCACGAAAAATGGACATGTCATGAAATCGCGACACTTTTAGTCTCTTTAGCATTTTTTCTATTCTTTGTTCTTTAGCATATGGGCTACTTCGGTCTTCTTTGAAAATATGCAAAAAAGGTGCATCAACCATTTTTTGTAGTTAGTCACTTTTTGACTAACAACCACTTGGTCAAACTCCAATCAAAATGCTCCAAGGGTATCCAAGTCGCTTGGTCAAATTCAAATCAAAATGCTCCAAGGGTATTCAAATCGCTTGGTCAACTCCAATAAAAAATGCTCCAAGGGTATTTCATGCTACTTGGTCAAAAATCAAAAGCCCCAAAGGCACAATAAGCCCTTTGGTCACATTAATCAAAAATACAAAAACAACATAAAATAAAAAATGCAAAAACAATTGCATCTCACATCTTGCATCCACATAGTTGCATTACATTGTCATTTCCATTATATTCGCATATGGTATGATCATAGTCTTACAAGTAATACCACAGTTTGTATCAAAAATCAAAATAAAATCCACCATAATCCATTCATTCATGTGTGTAATTGTGTTTCTCTCTCAACACAACCATATCAAAGTTGCTATAATGAATGGGCTAAGATTTTTTGGTTATTCAACCATATCTAGTCGTCTTATCAATTTTTGTGAAAAGCCATATTGATTAGTAGAGAATAAGGAATAGTCATGAAAACATTAGATATTCAGAATCTCATCACTAATTATAAACACTTAAATCCTAGCTAAACAACAAAAGATGAGAGTTGCATATAGGGTTCTAAGTTACCTTAAGCGAAAAGGGTCATCCTTGCTTATCCCCATGTGCAACCAGTTTAAAGGTGCTGAGAATTGGCAAAAGGACAAGTTCTGCACTACCCAAAAATGAGTGATTATCATCACTACATATATCTCTTACTTTCATAAAAATAAACAAAACCCCAAAATGAAGCCAAATTCAAATCTCAAAATTCAAAATATTCAAAAGTCGAACATCAAAGCCCAAATTCATAGATCAAAATATCAAAAGAACAAAAGCAAAATAAACAGTGATTATCATCACTACAATAATACCTTGCTCAAAAAAATTAGTAAAATAAACAGTGATTTTCATCACTAGACATGATCAAGTATCCCAAGTAAAAATTAAGAAAAGAAGGGAATGGAACTTGAATCCCTAAAATTTTCAGCACAACCGAACCAAAAGCATGATGATATGTCTAATACAAAGGTATTATGCATTTGTGTAGACCAATGTTTGAATGTGGATGATATAGCTTTAGGTAACCCAAGGTCACCTAGTGGTATATTCCAATTGAGTCCAACATAGGATAATATGAACAATTAAGGATCACCGATCTTAACAATGGGTTGAAAGAATCCCGCTTGACATCAGAGGAAAATATTGAGTTCTATATAAATATATTCATTTGCACACATAGGGAAAATGAATCCATAGGTCCATGATGAAAGCCTTGCTTCTTCAAAAGTCTAGTATGGTCAGTACACAACTATTGATAGGGTAACTAGAATGTTTGAATCTCAAGCAAAGCCCCAAAATTCTTATATAGCAACAAATCATATCATCAATCATACCAACATTTTCTTTATAAGATTCTATAAATTAGGGGGTATCAACATAGTAGGATAGATACCACATATATATTAGAAATAATATATATATGACCACTGACTACTTTATATCTTTTAATTTACATAAAATTATAAAGAAAGTACATACATTTCACACCATTATATATCACATATGAATACTTAATCAGTTCTTATGATAGGAGTGATTATTTAAATTCATGATTATTTTTTAATTTTTGTGGTATCACCCATTAAGATTGTTAATATCATATGCAATCCTTATGTTTTAAGTGATTAAAGCATACAGGTTCATTCATACCATACCATCACATAAGCTAGATGCATACAATTAAAGCAAAATTAAACATGCATTTAACAATAACATTGCATCCATAAATATAGAAGTCATCAATCATCCATCATTACATCATAAAACATATAAGAAATATCCATTTGCATATAACCATAATTACATCATTAGATAAACTCATAATACATCACATCATATCATAAGAACATCTACAGATATACACACATTAGCATCTATTTCAAATCCACACCATCATAAATATCATCTATCACCTAACACATACATATATCAATTCATCATCATCCATCGCATCATTAAAAAAATAAAAATAAAAACATAAGCAATAAACGATACACATAATGAGTCATAAAGTAAAGATATCATATAAATGTGTATATCAGATCCATAAAGGTATAAAAATGTCCTTGGGCTATAGAAATGTAGGTTGAGCTAATCTTAAAAATGAATCGAAAGAACACCATCAATCAAATACAGGGGCTAAGCCCCTGATATCACCTCCCCTAGTGCCACATCCCCCTACAGTAATGTCACGGGTCAAATGGTGTGAACCTACTGGTCTCTTTGTCTGATTCTGGGTCCTCTAGCTAGGATAGATAGAAGAATACCTTGAGGTAGAGTTTCCATTGACATGTGAACCGCCTGCACCTGGTGCCTCCCAAGGGACAAGCCCATGCATCCTAAGATGCATCTTGAGGGTGGTAATGTGACCAACATGCTCCTGAATCTACCCCTCATACTCATTCAACAAAAACTGCAGTCATAGAACCTTTACCCCTGAATGTTTCTCTGGATCCCTTTATGGTGTAGAAGGAGGAACAACAAACTACATCCTAGCAATACTACCCCTGATAGTATCCTATAGAGCCTATATCTATGTTGTGAGCTGCTCTATGGTGCCATACCACTATGTTATGATAGCATCTCACTGCTACACCTAGATCTTGATCGACTAGAGCTCAACCTCAATCTCATGCAACTATGCTCTCAAAGGAGAATCTCTCTCCTTAGGATCCAGCTCCTCATCCTCCTTAGGAGCCTCCTGCTCCTCTACTACCACTTGCTCTATTGGCTTGCACCATACCTCGATTTTGGCTTGGACTCTATGCCTTGTCGAATCTATGCCATCACCCCTGCCATCATCCTTTTGACCTAGGGTACCGGTACCAAACCACATCTGATCCTCCCACCACTAAGTGTATGCCTTTGTAATGCTCCCAGTGACTCCTAGGTCAACTGCTAGGGCATCCTCCTCATTTGAGAGCTCTGTAATATGCCACGGGGGTAGGTCCTTCTCTACTGTGAGGCACCTTTACAAAAATGGAATAAGAGGCACATCATGCTGTATCTCGTATTGATAAAGAACTTGAGAATAGAAGAAATAATTTCAAATGCTAACCTTATGGCCAAGAAACCATCGCTCACATCGTGTCTTAGTAGAAAAACTAGTCGAATCATACCACACCAGACACTCGTGATATGGGTGTCACATAATATCCCTGGCCTGTAGCCCAGTGAAAGTAGCAGTATTGTATCGTTCCAAATTTTTCACACCCTTACCTTCAGGCTATAGGATCCGTGCCCGGAAGGGGGATGTGAAAAGGATGGGACAATACCTCGGACTGAGAGGCCTTTGGAAGGTCCCGCCTCTCGGGGGAGGTGTATTAAGGTGATTTTTCGACGGATGGTGGGTTCACCAGGAAACTTTTGAATGGCAGTTTCCATGCCTAGGTTGGGAATGTGTTTGATGTGTTCAATTTTATCTTTAATCATTCAAAGCCTAGGTTTGGCCAAATGAATCTAAGTTGTTCTATATGAAATGCAGATTTAAATGAATATAGAAAGCAGAATTAACAGAAAACACAGAGAATAAATTAAGTGAAGAAATCCATACCTGGTTTCGGATGTCTGATGGAGGTTCTGATTTTTGAAGCAGTCAAGATCGTCTGGAATTTGACAGGATCGTCTCCGATCTGACAGGATCATCTGAGATCTGATGAATTCATTGTCAAAGACCTGCAAACAGAGAAATAGATACAAAATACCAGAAATGCAACTATTCTGATGAAGGAAAATGATGTACAATAATAATAAGGATGTTAATAAGATAATCCCGAATAGAAATGCAAGTAAATTATGACACTTTAATAGCTAATCATGATTTTATTATGCAATTAAACTACATGGGTGAACTCCAAGATGCAGGATAACAGGAAATAATAATAAAATTGACTAAATGCAGAATAAAATAGTAGCAAAGTATAGGAAAAGCGCAAACTCTGGGCACTGATTGCCCCCAATGCAGACTACAGTCAAAATCATCTCGAATTGGTACGAAATCATCTCGAATTGGACAGGATCGTCTACGACGATCTGAGCTTGCTCCGATTGAAGAATAACAAAGTTCCTGCAAGAAAACTTGGAAAGCACAAATGCAGATGGTAATCCAGGGTATTCTAATGCATGTAAAGGTCAAGTTACAGGAAAATTCAGCCAGCCAGGGGAATGTCAAGGGGGGTCCTAAGGTTTAAATAGGCTTAGGAGGGAGGTTAGGAGGTTGGAGATCATCCTAATTTGGAAGATCTCCAATGGGGGAGGTCTCTAGCGGTGCAGACACGCTTCTGCCCAACTTAGAGACGCCGTTGAAACAGAAGCTAATTATGAAAAATCAGTTTTGGGACAAAATCGTCTGGACGTCCTAGTCCAGACGAAATCGTCCGATCTGAGGCGATATCGTCTGATCGGCGACGATATCGTCCAACGGTCACAACAAATCCTAAAAATGGCATGGAAAACGAGGAAACGGGTAGCAGGCACTTTTGGAGCGGTTTTGGGGTTGAAAATTTAAATTTGAATTATTACTAAGGTAATTTTAATTATTGCTAAGTTTTACTGCGCCAATTTTAGGGTGCTACATTTTGCCCCCTCTTTAGCGAATTTTTCAAAGAAAATGCGTTAAAGATGAGTTCTTCTCGATCTACGAGAAAGCAAAAATTATTCCCATTTTTAGGCGACGATTCTTGGTCGAATCGTACGACAACTTACTATGGTGCCCCCTCCGTGTTTTTACCCAAATCGAACGTTTGAGGTAAAAACGTGGAAAAGCAAAATTTTAAAAATGTTTTTAATTGTTTTTGAATAAAATTAAGAAAAATAGGGTAAAACCCTAATTCATTTTTACTGTTCATTTTCATTGGTTTTTAGAGCTCTGCAGACAAGATGGTTGAGACAGCGCACAGATCGACAGAGGTCCGGCACGGGCTACGGGTAAGGGTCTAAACTTAGTTTAGAGTGCTTTAATTTAGAATTTCATGTTTTTTAGATCAATTTTGATTGATTTTTGAGCATCGCGGCCGTTTTTGGGCCGTCGACGTCGTCGGGACGAAATCATCTCGATTTCGCCGAAATCGTCTCGATATCGCCGATTTCGTCCAAGGGCGAAATCGACGATATGGGGACGATTTCGTCCAATAAGGGACGATTCCCTCATGCGAAATCGGAGATGAATTTGCTCAAATTTGGGACGATATCGTCCAATAGTGGACGATATCATCATTTGTGTGAAAGTGAACTTATTTTACTTGCATTTTTTGATTAATGATTTATTAATGATTTTTATTGTTTTGTTGTTTATGTTGCAGAGAGGATTACTAAAGAGCCGAGAATGGAAATACGATGGACTAAGGGATGACTTGGCCACTCTATCTCAGGCAGAGCGAGATCAGTTGGCACAGGTCGGCTTGCAGCACGTGGCAGATATGCCACAAGTGTCTACAGACATGGGGCTATTGACAACCCTAGCAGAGAGGTGGTATCCGGGTTCTTCTTGTTTCTGGTTACCGATAGGGGAGATGACTCCCACACTGGAGGATGTATGGAGGATTTTGAGGATCCCCATACAAGGATGGCTAATCACTCCCACGGCCAATCAGGGCCACGTGATGATGCGACTATGCGGAGATCCGAGCTTCACCCTGGAGAAGGGCGAAGTGAACATCGAGTCGCTACGCCAGATGCCTGGGGCATCTAGGCTGACATAGGTTTTGGCTGGGGTGGTAGGTGGTCTGCTACTATGCCATCAGAGTGGATGCAGGCTACCATGGTTTCTGACAGATGTGGTCTACGACATGAGAGACCACGGATATAGGTTTTCTTGGGGGAGCTTTGTTCTATGCCGATTGTATAGGATCCTGCATGGGGTCGTATACAAGGGCGACCGATGTCTAGTCATGACATCACTACTACAGGTTTGGTGCTGGGAGCACATCATGGTGCGGAGGCCGATAGGGCTCCCACTGATAGGGATTGATGGGGAGAGGCCCCGAGTTTTCTACTGGTGGCTCCGAAGAGGGTCACAATGACGGATAGATCTGCCAGTGTCCCGGAGACTACTTGATGACCTTGTCTCCGACCAGATCACCTAGAGGCCTTGGAGAGATCATCCAGGGTGGGCCGAGGATGGACAGGAGCTGGCTCATGTTAGGCAAACCTATTGGCTGAGGATGGAGAGGGGAGAGGTGGAGCTCCACCGGTACGACCAAGTTTTGAGGCAGTTCGGTCTATAGTAGGGGATCCCATCTCTCAGAGACTACGAGTTTTCTCGGACTATCTGGGATAACACTACAGTTAGCGGGGCTCCAGATATGCAGCGCTTCTAGAGTCAGGATGTAGATGATGCCCCCATCCAGCCAGTGGATGGGGATGACGCAGGGGTTGCCGATGGCTATGATGCCTGGTACGCAGGCATCCGCCCTCCTCGGATGACGAGGGCTCAGGGTCCGATTCATGTAGTTGTGCGTCGGATGGGGAGGCGGTGCCAGGTGGCCATTGAGGCAGCACAGGGTCACGGCGAGAGAGAGCAGAGGAGGCCACAGGCTCAGCAGAGGCCACGGCAGTGGGAGAGGAGGGAGGAGAGACCCCCTTCTCCACAGAGAGAGAGGCCACCATCGCCCGATAAGGGCAAGGGTGTGGACACAAGAGAGAGTAGTGAGATGGCTACTCTCCGGGCGGAGACTGTCCATCTCTAGGCATAGGTGCAGACTTTACAGGATGAGGCTACACGTCATCGAGCGGAGGCTACATAGCTCAAAGATGAGGTTGCATGCCTCAGAGCACGGAGCGGAGGAGCGAGCACTCAGGAGCTAGCATGGTCGATTGCTCAGACCACGTTCTATCAGGGTATCTACTTCCAGCTGGTGCTAGAGGGCCAGAGGGTACAGCTACCAGCCGGCATTGCGGATCCGATCAGGGTTGGGTCATCGAGGACTTCATCCCGATCGACGACTAGGACTCGTAGTACCACACATACTGCGATGGGGCCACCTCGTCCACCTCAGGGCGAGGGAGGAGATGAGGCTGAGAGCTCGAGGGGTTCTCGAGGCTAGGCTACTGCACTGCATAGACTGGATATATGATTGAGAGGATTGAGTATGCCAAGATGTAGATTGTGGCATACCAATCTAGTTTTGATATGATGTACATATATTGTTGAGATATATATATATATATATATATATATATATATATGATATTTTTGATCATATGACTTGTCTTATGTGTTTGTATGATGCTTTAATGTTTTTGATGTGATTGATTTGATGATTCATGTAATTATGCCGTTTGGAAATATTATGGTTTGAATGTCATGCTTTTAAAATTTAAATGAAATAATCTGATGTAAACAAATTGGTTGTTGTGATGTGATAATTTGATAAAAAATAAAAGGGACTTCTAACAATAATTTCAAAGGACATTGTCGCTATTATAGACCATTTCATGGAGTCGCCGCTCACTCGGTCGTCAAGCTAATCCCAGTATAGAAATATTGTTAAAAGTAAAAGAGTGCTTAAGAGACTGTCTTAAGACTTTGTTGTGATGATGCAAATGATGATGATGATGGTGATTTGTTTTCAGATTTTCATAAAAATAGTATGCATGAAATATTTTAAAATGATTTTTGCTAGGCATAAATTCCTAAGTGTGATAAAATTTTGAACAATTCCTTAGAAATTATACCATGGTTGCAAAATTGAATTTGAACATAATGACATGAAATAGAATAAGTGTTCGTTTGTTTGTAAAGCATAATTGTGTAACATAATGATTTAAGTCATATGGTTTTTATGATTTGGAATAAATGGGAAAATAAAATTAAAACAATGGTTTGCGCTAGGCATAGAATATTTAGGTATAGACTTATACCATCATCGCGAAATCCAAAAGAAGAAAATAAATAGTTTTATTGCATGGTTGATTTTTAATTTTTGAAAATAAACTAAAAATATGAAGATGAGGACTTGTGCTAGGCATAAAATTCCAATTGTGGTTTTGGAATTATACCATCGTCGTGAAAGTCAAAAGTTATATATAACTGTAACTTTATTGCATGTTTTTGAAAATGATTTTGATTTTTTTGGGTAATGCATGTGGTTGTCTTTATACTAAACAATTGTTCTCAGAGAAGAAAATGAAATTATTCCAGACAATTTGCAAAAATATTTCAAGGTATCTTAAAGACAAAAGTTAGATTTATAAGGAATCCCATGTGCGTATGTGAGTTCATTTTCGATCTTGATTTATCATAATGATACACAAAATCTCTCAAATACAAATGTGTGTGCGATTGTAGTATTCATTTACCAGGTTTGAGCAAGATACTATGATACAAGTGATTTGAATTAACCAAATAAGTGTTCATTAACCATGATTTAGATGCATATAACCATACCAGACTACTATGTAAGTCGGGTTATCAAGAGCTAGCTAATCCATAAGCAGACATAGGTCTATACAAAATAAGGTCGCTAATGTGACAGACATATCACCATGCTAGGAGTTACCCAAGGCCAAGCGGGTTGGGCACAAACCACCTGTTATGGGGCTTACCTCACAGTTTTCGAATAATTGAGAATTCCAGGGATTCAAGCTCATCAACCCTTCTTTTCTTTTCAAGGGGTAGGGAAAGGGATTTTATTGCTTTTGCTTTTGCTCATTTTGCTTTCTTTCTTTCTTTTTTTTTTTGTATTTTTCTTTTTCGTATCTTTTGCTTTGATATTTGAGATAATGCTGAAATAACCTTTTTCTTTTTCTCTTTTTCTTGAACTTTTCTTTTTCTTTTGCTTCCTATTCTAGGGATACTTGCTCGGATTAGCTGTAGAGCAAGGGATTTTTATTCCGGGTAGGGGTGAGCTTGTCCTTTTGCCAATTCTCAAAGATTCTAGACCATGTGCATGATAGGATAGCAGGGGAAACTTTTCGCTCAAGAAACCACTTCTACTATGTAGCATAGCATGGACATTACAAATATAATCATTTTATTGTGAAAGGATATGCTTGGTTTAAGTAAATAACAAGATCAATTCTCTATGCTCAAACTTTATTTAATTGAATTTTGTGGACTTTGATATAAGAGAGATTAGTAATCATGCCAAATAAATCAAGATATTTATTCATGTGAATGTGAAAGTGCGGGATTCCAAATAAATGCTAATTTATCCAAAATAATTTGAAAATATAACTACAATATGTCACAATTTGAGAAGTACAAAAATAAAAGATGTTTTTGAAGATTTTGATGATTTTGAATGTTTTTGGTGTTTTTAGATTTTTAAGTTTATAAATTGAAAGAAATACAAGATAGTGGTTTTTTGAAATATTTTAAACAAATATATACAATGATGAAATGACCAATTTTTATGCATAGTAACGTTTAAGATGCAAAATGTTCATGGGTTCTTTAAGTTCTTTACCATCTAAGGTAGATAATTTGTATGCTCCCGATTCAAATTTAGTAGTGATAATATATGGTCCAAGCCAGTTGGGCTCAAATTTACCTTTAAGGTCTTTAGTTGCATTAGTATTTTTTTGATTTTCTTTTAAAACAAGGTCGTCGACCTCAAAGGATCGATGACGAACTTTCTTAGCATATGATCTTTTAAGCTTGTTTTGGTAGGCACGAAGATGCTCCAAAGCATTGATGCGCTTTTCATCTAGGAGTTCCAGCTGATTGAGTCTGCCAGCTCGATATTCATCTCCTACTTCGGTATCTTGAAGTAGTAGAGCCAAAGAAGGAACTTCTAATTCAAAGGGAAAAATGGCTTCAGTGCCATAAACCAAAACAAAAGGTGAAGTTCCAGTGGGAGTACGAACACTAGTTCGATAGGCCCACAAAGCAGGATATAATTGAATGTGCCAGTCGCGGCCAGATTTATTGACCAATATTTTGAGGATTTTGATTAATGTTTTATTAGATGCTTCTGCTTGGCCATTACCCTGAGGATAATAGGGAGTGGACCAACGATGTTGAATCTTATATTTTTGGCATAATTTCTTAACATCTTTATTTTTAAAACAAGTTCCATTGTCTAAGATGAGATTTGCAGGAATTCCGAACCTACAAATGATTTGATTAAAAATAAATTTAGAGACTTGTGTTCCAAGTGCAGGAAGCTAAAGGCATAGCTTCAACCCACTTCGTGAAATACTCGGTGGCGGTTATGATGAATTTGTGTCCATCAGATGACACAGGATTAATTTTGCCAATAATGTCTAAGCCCCATTTTGAAAAGGGCCAAGGAGATGAAATAGCCTGTAGTTCTTGTGCAGGGGCATGGACAAGGTCAGCATGTTTTTGGCACTTGTCACAATGGCGCACATAATCATGTGCATCATTCTCCATGGTAGGCCAAAAGTATCCTATCCTAAGGAGCTTTTTAGCAATGGCACTACCACTGAAGTGTCCTCCACAAGATCCATCGTGGGCTTCACTCAAAGCTGATCTAGATTCTTCTAAATTCAAACATCTCAATAGGATACCTTCAAAAGATCTCCTATATAAAGTATTGCCAATTATTACAAATCGACTTGCTCGTCTACGTAATAACCGATGCTGGTTTCTATTAGAATTGGCAGGGAAAGTCCCATTGTGAAGAAAATCAAATATATCTGTATACCAAGGTTCAGGAGTAGTTTCATTGATTAGAAACACATCCAAAGGTTCTAAGCATGACTTATTTGAAGTGGGTTCCTGGAGTCGACAAATAATGATGGTGGCATATTCGTCATCTAACTCCAAGGGTAGAAGAGATGCAGCTACGGCCATAGCATCAGCCGCACGGTTGCTAGTTCGAGGAATAGCTTCCAAGGTAACTTGATCAAATAGAGATATTAATTGTAAAACATATGCTTTATATGGGTGCAATTTATCATCTCTGGTCTGATAAACTTCATTAATTTGGTTTATAACAAGTTGAGAATCACCAAAAACTAGCAGATGTTTAATTTTTAGCGCCAAGGTAGCTCGTAATCCAAGGATTAGAGCTTCATATTCAGCAGTATTATTGGTGCAAGCAAATGTTAATTTAAAGGACAAAGGTATAATGTGTTTTTGTGGAGATATTAAAATAATACCTGCACCAGCCCCACTCATGCATCGGGCTCCATCAAAGTATAAGGACCATTGTTCAACATGGTCTGCCTCTAATTGAAGGCATTCATCAGGAAACTCAATGATGAGGGGATGGGTAGACTCTAAGGGTGCAGTAGCTAATTGATCTGCTATGATTTGACCCTTAACAGACTTTTGTCCTATAAACGTGAGTTCAAACTCGCTTAGAGCAAGAACCCACTTAGTTGTGCGACCCGATAAATAAGGTCGACTCATGAGATACCGCAAGGGATCATATTTAGCAATGACATAAGTTTTCTGACTAAGCATATAATGGCATAATGGCATAATTTTTGTGTAGAAAATATGACTACTAGACATAGTTTTTCTAATGTTGTGTAGCGGGTTTCATAACTAATTAAATTTTGGCTAATATAATAATTAGCACGTTCTCTTTTCTCATCATCAAGTTGAGCTAACATAGCTCCTAAAGCAAAATCGAAAGCTGAAATATATTGGATAAATGGGCGATCAGGTCTAGGCGGTGAAAGCACAGGTGGGTTAAGGAGGTATTGTTTGAGTAGTTCAAAAGCTTCCTTACATTCGTCGTCCCAATTAAAAGGGACATCCTTAAGAAGTTTAATAAAAGGACCGATTTTGTCTGCCAACTTATCGATGAAGCGACGGATAGCTTGAAGCTTACCTTGTAAACTTCGTAAATCAGAGATATTGGTAGGTGTGGGCATGTCAGTGATAGTCGCAATCTTGAGAGGGTCAATTTCAATGCCACATAAAGAAACTATAACCCCTAAGAGTTTACCGGACTTAACTCCGAATATGCATTTAGCAGGATTTAGTCGGATAAGATATTCCCTTAACCGATCAAACACTGTCCTTAAGTCATTTAAATGATCATATTCTTTGATGGAACGAGCTATGATATCATCTACATAATCATGTAGGATATCATGCATCATGTCATGAAAAATATAAGTCCTAGCTTGTTGATAGGTTGCATGTTGGCAATTTTGGGTACCTTGGGTACATTGCCTTTGCTCAAGTGTAGAAGTTGTCATTGATGTCAAGAAGCTCTTGAAGGAATTTGATTTAATGTCAAATAATTTGTTTTGATGAAGGTTACGGCATGACAAGTTCAAAGGTTATTCAGAGCATGGACAATGAGTTTCCAAGAAGATCATAGTAGCCCATTTGCAAAAGATCAAAGAAAAAGACAAGTAAGAAAAGTGTCGCGATATCGCGACATATTCAGTAGGCAAGAAAAATAGTCACGATTTCGTGACATATTAGAGGAGAGAGAAAGAGCTGGCAAAACTATCATGATTTCGTGACATGTTAGAAGAGAGAGAAGAAGTAGGAAAAACTATCACGATTTCGTGACATGTTGGCAGAGAAAAAGGCAAGAGGAAAAACTATCACGATTTCGCGACATGTTGGCAGAGAAGGAGAGCAAGGTGGAAAGTGTCATGATTTAGCGACATGTCGCATTTTCGTGACTTGAAAAGTGTAGGAAGGTAGAGAAGGAAAAGTGTCGCGATTTCATGACATATTGAAAGGAATGTTGTACGAACGAAAAAGTGTCACGATTTCACGACATAATGCTGAAGAGAGAGTCTGCAGTATGAACTGTCACGATTTCACGACAAGTTTGAAGAGACAGAAAGTAACTCAAAAAGTGTCACGATTTCATGACATGTTACAAAGTTCAAAGTGAGAAATGTCATGATTTCATGACATGCTGTAGAGTTTGAAGTGAGAACCATCATAATTTCACAACATGATGTAGATGAAAATGTTCCAAGTGAGAACTATCATGATTTCACGACATGCAGCAAAGGAAAGGTTTTGAAGTGAGAACAGTCACGATTTCATGACAAGCAGAAAAGAAAGCATACAGAAGCTGAAAGCATCATGATTTCATGACAATATGAAGGAAAAGTGTACGGATGCAAAAAGTGTCATGATTTCACGACAGGAAGAAAAGATAGCAGACGGAAGTAGAAGTGTCACAATTTTGCAACAGAAACTGAAAGCAGGTCTTCTATAGGTGAAGTGTCACGATTTCATGACAAAAGCAGAAAGGAGGTCAATGAAGGGAGAAGTGTCGCGATATCACGACAAAAGCAAAGTTGATGCTGACAAAGACAGAAGTGTCACGATATCGCGACAAGAACTTAGTTGAAGTCGACAAAGGCTGAAGTGTCGCGATATCGCGACAAAAGCCAAAAGAAAGTGTACGGTTGCAAAGGTGTCACAATATCATGACATGTTGTAGTTTCATGGCCAAAGCTATAGAAGAGTTGCAAAGGTATTTTAAGCCGACAAAGTTAAATGTGAGCCGACAAATATTAGGGTTTGTAGCCGATGAAGTTTAGGGTTACAACCGACTAAGATTAAGGTTTTGATCTTGAGAATTTTTGTTATAAAAGGAGGGATGTTTGGAGATTTGGATGTATCAAATGTGCACAAGTTAAGTCCACGGTGCACAGAGAGCGAGTCATGTCGAATCAAGCTAAGTGTGAAGCAAGAGCACACAGAGAGCAGAAAAGCATAAAGGAGTAGAAGTGGTTGTTGGATGTGTCGTTGGATGAGCGTCAAAGTGTGCGAGATACAGCCAAAAGAGCACAGAAGTGGTGAGTTGATGCGTAGAGTGTGCAAAGACAGTGCATAGTGTGTGCAGAGAGATGCCTGAGAGAAGACGAAGTGTAGCTATAAAAGCACAAAAGTTGTGTATGTATTGGAGCAGTTTGGGCAGGTTCTAGTGAGAACTTGCAAAGCAGATTTGAGACAAGTCTTGGTGAAGACTTGGGTGAAGATCAAGCAAGCTTTAGTGAAAGCTTGTGAACCACTTTTGTGAACTATATTTGAGGACCAGTTGAGGATAGATATTGGTGCAGATTTGAGGACATTTGTGCCAGATCGAAGGACTGTGTTTGGTGCAGATCAGAGAAAGAGAACGAGGACATTTGTGCTAGACCAAAGGACTGTGTTTAGTGCAAATTCGAGGACCAGCTTTGGAGGTGATAGAGTTGAGGACGAGAGGTCTCCAGCCAGAGGAGGGAGGATAGGTTTCTTCTATGGATAGAGTTCCATTTGCTAAGGGAAGTAGAGGCAGAGGTCTTCTAGAGGATCACCAGTCAGAGCAGAGCTAGGGGATTGGTGTCTCCTGTGGGTTGGTGCCCATGAACTCAAGATTGGGGGAAGGTATCTCCTTTGGGCCGAGGCTCATAAACATTGTAATTGGGAAGGATTCCCAAAGAACTTTGAGATAAATTTTAGAGAAAATTTTTGTGGATGTAGCCCAGCCTTTCTGGGTGAACCACGTTAAAATTGGTGTCACTTTGTGGATGATTTTGTGCATTGCTTTGATATTGCTTTGGGTATATTGCTTTACTATTTAGAAGTATAAAGAAAAAGTAAAAAGAGGTCTTATATTGTTCACCCCCCCTCTCAGTATAAGCTTGTGTTCTTCAATTGGTATTAGAGTCGGTTCCTTCGAAAAGTTTAACAGCTTGAAGGAAAAGCTAGTAAAGAACACAATGGATTATTCAAGTGGCAATGCAACACCTATTCTTGATGGATCAGATTTTGGTCTTTGGAGTGCAAGGATGAAGGTTCATCTAATGGCACTTGGGAATGAGGTTTGGGAAGTGATTGAAGATGAGTACACTATTCCTGAACATGGTCCTTATACTAAAGAAGACAGGCTCCTACATCACAACAATTCAAAAGCAATGAATGCAATCCTGAAAGGCTTATAGAAAGCAGATCTCACCAAAGTGATTCACTGCAAGACAGCTAGTGAAATGTGGAAACAGTTGAAGGTGGTTCATACAGGTGATGCAAATGTCAGAAAGGCCAAGTTGAGACACTTCAAAGGTATGTTTGAACAACTCCAGATGAATGATGATGAAAATATTAGTGACTACATGCTTCGTATGGATGAGGTTGTTAACTCCATGAAAGACTTAGGTCTTGAGCTTGCTGAAAATGATGTTTGTGATAAGATTTTAAGATCTCTTCCTAATAGATTTAGTGAAAAGATTTCTGCTATTGAGGAAGCTAAAGATTTGGATAAGTTGAAAAAGGATGAGCTCCATAGTATACTTGCAGCATTTGAGTTGAGAACTCAAGTGAAGGTTGATGTCAAGAAGGAGGCAACTTTCAAGGCTACCAAGAAATCCAAGGGTAAACATCTTCAAGAGAGTGATGAGTCTTCTAGTGATGAAGAGGCATATTACAACAAGAAAGGCAAGTTCTCTAGAAAGCACAAAAGCATGAAAAATATAAGATGTTTCAATTGTGGAAAGTTTGGTCATTATGCTACTGACTATACTGTTCCCAAGAATGAAAGTGATGAAGATAAACAGGATTCTAAGAGCAAGGATTCTGAAAAGCACAAGCATCATAGGAAGAACAAAGATGAGCACAACAATCAAGGAAAGAGGTATTCTCACAAGCACAAGAAGAGTTTCTACCTAGACAAAGCAAGTAAGTGTTCTAGTAGTGATAGTGAAATTTCTTCAAGTGATAGTGAAAATGAGATGTTGTTCATATCAAAAAAAGAGGAAGAACCGAAACATAGATTCATTATCATGAAATGTCTTAGATGTGGAAATTTTGGTCACCTTGAGGATGATTGTACAAATAATGATTTTGTTTCTAGTATGTATGAGGATGCTTCAGAAAACTATAAGGAAGATGCTTGTATGGTTTTTGAAAAAGGTAGCACCTCTAGTGAGAAGAAATCTAAAAAAGGCTTTGATGATTCAAAAAGCAAACAAATAAAGGATCTTGAAAGTGAACTTATTAATTCTCTTAGTGCTTTGAAAAAGGAAAGAAAGAAGAATGCTAGACTCAAGGATAAGTTAGATGAATGTTATATGGAGAGAGATGATCTTATAGAAAATCTTGATTTCTCTATAGCTAAGACACAAGAACTCAAGGATGAGTTAGAGTCTAAGGTTCTTGAGTATAGTGAGTTAGAATAGAAAATGGCTTCTTTGAAAGAGGAAACTAAAGAGTACAAGGATAAGCTTTACAGGTTTCAAGATAGCTCCAAAAAGGTTAAGTCACTCATCAAAGGTCAAAGAAAGACAATAGAAAAAATAGGCCTTGGTTTTGTTAAGCCGCACAAGGAATAGGTTGGAGAATCTAGTAAGAGATTCCAAAAAGAAGAGAGTTCTGATGAGGAGAGTATTTTAGAGAAAGAGTTCGTGAGTGATAGATGCGCAGAAACAGAAAACAGAGTTTAGAATGAGAAGAAGAAGTTTTCGGGACCCAAGAGGTCAAATAGAAGAAAATTTCAAGGTAGATGTTTTGCATGTCACAGATTTGGTCACATAGCTTCACATTGCATGGCTCAAATGAAGAAGGTAAACAACAATTTCAGAAGTGCTAGTTTCTTTCAAGGGTATTGTTACTCTTGTCAACAGTTTGGGCACAAGGCAGTTTATTGCAAGACAAATAATAGGAACAGGTTTGGTCAGAACTAGTGGATTCAAAGAATAGGTATGCCTAAAAGAAATAACATTTTTACTTGTTATAAGTGCAATAATGAAGGTCACACAGCTTGACAGTGTAGAGCTGAACTTCCAAGGTACAGGAACAGGAACAGGAACAGTGGTATGAACAGGTCCAAGGATCAAGGCATGGACAAGAATAGGGATGAGAACAAGAACAAGAATAGTGACAAGAATAGGAATATGGACAAAGAGTTCAAGAGAAGGCCCAACAAGGAAGTTATAGATGCTGATGATGATCAGTGCCTAATGGGAGTTTTACTCCCACCCCAAAATTAATCACCTCATCAGGAGGTGGGGGAGGGACTAAGCTAAGAGGCTCATTCTTAGTCCCGAGCCCCAAAGGTGACCCTTTGCCATTGATGACAAAGGGGGAGAGATATGAGTAAGGGGGAGAGCTTCAAGTGAAGAGGAAAGCTTCAAGTTAGGGGGAGCAAAACTTCAAAGGAAGATTCTCAGTTGTTAGCACAGTTGGTTTCAGTTTTGGCTCTTGAGAAGTGTTTTCAGTAAAGGTTTGCCATCAATGACAAAGGGGGAGATTGTTGGAAATTTTGGGTACCTTGGGTACATTGCCTTTGCTCAAGTGTAGAAGTTGTCATTGATGTCAAGAAGCTCTTGAAGGAATTTGATTTAATGTCAAATAATTTGTTTTGATGAAGGTTACGACATGACAAGTTCAAAGGTTATTCAGAGCATGGATAGTGAGTTTCCAAGAAGATCATAGTAGCCCATTTGCAAAATATCAAAGAAAAAGACAAGTAAGAAAAGTGTCGCGATATCACGACATATTCAGCAGGCAAGAAAAATAGTCATGATTTCATGACATATTAGAGGAGAGAGAAAGAGCTGGCAAAACTGTCGTGATTTCATGACATGTTAGAAGAGAGAGAAGAAGCAAGAAAAACTGTCACGATTTCATGACATGTTGGTAGAGAAAAAGGAAAGAGGAAAAACTGTCGTGATTTCATGACATGTTGGCAGAGAAGGAGAGCAAGGTGGAAAGTGTCGCGATTTTGCGACATGTCGCATTTTCGTGACTCGAAAAGTGCAGGAAGGCAAAGAAGGAAAAGTGTCACGATTTTGTGACATATTGCAAGGAAGGTTGTACGGACAAAAAAGTGTCATGATTTCATGACATAAT
Organism: Wollemia nobilis; assembly: GCA_028583015.1. Lineage (NCBI taxonomy): Eukaryota > Viridiplantae > Streptophyta > Pinopsida > Araucariales > Araucariaceae > Wollemia > Wollemia nobilis. Next base: position 1,735,463 of record JAQPPZ010001472.1, on the reverse strand, counting down.
GCAGAAGAGAGAGTCCGCAATATGAACTATCATGATTTCATGACAAGTTTGAAGAGAGAAAAAGTAACTCAAAAAGTGTCACGATTTTGCGACATGCTACAAAGTTTGAAGTGAGAACTATCACGATTTTGCGACATACTACAGAGTTCAAAGTGAGAACCATCATGATTTTGTGACATGCTACAGATGAAAATGTTCCAAGTGAGAACTATCGTGATTTTGTGACATGCAGCAAAGGAAAGGTTTTGAAGTGAGAACAGTCACGATTTCGTGATAGGCAGAAAAGAAAGCATACGAGCTGAAAGCGTCACGATTTCATGATAGGATGAAGGAAAAGCGTACGGATGCAAAAAGTTTTGTGATTTCATGACAGGCAGAAAAGATAGAAAACAAAAGCAGAAGTGTCATGATTTCATGACAGAAACTGAAAGCAGGTCTTCTATAGGTGAAGTGTCACGATTTCGTGACAAAAGCATAAAGGAGGTTGACAAAGGGAGAAGTGTCGTGATATCATGACAAAAGAAAAGTTGATGCTGACAAAGTCAGAAGTGTCACGATATTGTGATAAGAACTTAGTTGAAGTTGACAAAGGCTGAAGTGTCACGATATTGTGACAAAAGCCAAAAGAGAGTGTACGATTGCAAAGGTGTCGCGATATCGTGACATGTTATAGTTTTGCATCCAAAGCTACAGAAGAGTTGCAGAGGCATTTGAAGCCAACAAATTTAAATGTGAGTCGATGAAGATTAGGGTTTGCTGCCGATGTATTGCTCTTGTTTTTCTTGACTTAATTCTGATCCAATATTGATTATGTGGGGATTATCCTCAGTTCCAATGTTAATTTTAATGACCTTTTCTACTTCCATGTGTAGATCTCTTTCAAAATTAGGTGGGGCGGGTGAAACGCCAAATTCTTGTAATTATTTTAAAGTTAACTTGGATAATTCATCTTGAGGAGTCGTGGCCTCAAGTTGGGCTATGGTAGGTATTGAACCATCAAAATAAAAACCATTGTGTAACATCTCTTCAACGGAGATGTCATGGAAAATATCTCCTTCCAACTCATCATTGGATTCAGCAATCATTTCAGGATAAGCTATGGACAGCATATTGCATGTAAATGGCTGATTTTTTAGAGGCAAATCATCATGCCCATCTAAATAATCTTGATAACATATGAGTTGATCATCATCTTCAAAAGGGAAGGGTTGACCCTTACTAGGAAATAGGCCCACACCACATCGGGTGGGCCATGGTTCTACCTCAAAAGGTTCTTTCATACCATTTTGGAAAGGTCCCAAGCCTTTCCCTTTATATCCCATTTTAAGCATTATAGGTTTAGCTTTAATATACTCATTAGTAAAATAACATCGAGCATATCCATCATGATGAGTTTTGATATTCCTAGGTATTATTCCCCAGTCATATCCCTTATAAATGAAGGCACAACTCCCGACTTGGTAAGTACTTCCCATAGGTTGTGGGAGGCCCAAAGTATGAGGAGATGGCAACAAATTACTTAAGATAATGGAATTTTGCATAGAAGCATTTGTTTTTTCTGATATAAGAATGTGAGATAAATCAGGTAAGAGTTCATCAGAAAGAGCATAAGATGTAGAAGGATAATTCCCTAAATATTTAGATGTGGAAGGTATGATAGATTTAGATAATGTGGAGGTGTTAGTAGATGGGTCTATAGGTTTTGAAATGATAGGGATAGAACATGAAGGATTGGTTGTGGATTTAAGATCTTTTTGAGGTTCTAGTGTGGTTTGTTTAGAAGATTGTTTAGATGAAAAATAAGAATTAGGATGTGTGGATGACAGAGCAAGGTAAAATTGGACTCCAACAGGTTCTGCCAAAGCACACATATCAAAGGGTTTAGGATCACCATGGATAGTGACCAACTGATTTTTAAATTCAAATTTAACACATTGGTGTAAAGTTGATGGGACAGCCCGCATTGCGTTGATCCAAGGACGACCCAAGAGGATATTGTATGATGCAAGGCAATGTACAATAAACACAGTCATCTCTAAGGTTCTTAGACCAACTTGCAATGGGATGGTGATAACTCCACACGTTTCTTGTGTTTCATCATTGAAGGCTTTTATGATCATGTCAGTTTTCTTCATTTCATCACTTCTAAACCCAAATCTTTGGTAGAAGTCAAAAGTGCAAATATTGAGAGATGAACCATTATCAATCAAAACCCTTTTGACTGCTACATCTCCTATTAGGGTAGTAATGTATAAGGGGTTATCCTTTTGACTACTACTCTAGTGATGATAGTATGGGTCATGGCTTCAGGTTGAATGTTTTGTGGTACCATCATTTGGCTTAATGTGAGCATTAATTCATCCCTATGGGTAGGAGAAGATCTTAACAAATCCAAAAGGGAAATTCTAGCTGTAGTATTGGATAATTGCTGATTAATATTATAAGGAGGTTTAGGTTGAACATTAGGAGCATGATTCCCTTTATTGGGATTTTTCAAAAAAAATGGGGCTGATCCATCGTTTTGAACTTGATCTTGTTGAGAATTTTGAGCTTGTTGTATCGTAATGACTCCGATGGTACCTAAAATGTTATATTGAGGACGTTGAATAAGTCTTGGTCTAGCATTTATGGCTTGTTCATTAGAAAGGAACTGATTAGAAGAGGGTCGAGTAGTAACTCTTCTAGGAAATTTTTCTTCTGGAATCATAGAATCTATGATAGGTTGAATAGGATCTGATTCATCTTCAAAACTATTTGATTGGTTTGAGGTTATGTCTATTTCACTTTCAGTGTCCGATTCTACATCACTGAGATCCGATGTTTGAATATTATGTAGGGGCCTGGTCGTGACCATGGATAAAGTTGTGTCAATTTTTTGTAAATCATGATTAGGTAAATGTTCACTAATAGTTCCTACATATCGGGTAGGAGGAGGAACATTATGATGCTCAATTTTATTGGCCACCTCTTTACCATGTCTTGGTAAAGGATGTTGAAATATATCTAATGATTGATTAGCATTTTGATTTTGATTTTGGGGAATGTTCTTTTGACCATTATTAGGATCATTTTTTTTAGGTTGGAAGGCGTGCACCTCCATCTCATTATTATCAATCAGATCTTGTATTTTATGTTTTAACCTTTTACAAGAGTTGGTAGAGTGTCCAGGTCCTCTATGGAAATCACAGTGTAAATCAGCTCTGTATCCGGGTATGGTTGGATCAGGTTCTCGGATAGCCGGTAATTGAATCAAACCTCTTTTGAGTAATTGGGGTAGAATAGTTGATAATGGTTGATTTAATCTAGTAAACTCTCGAGGAGGTTTATCAAGAGGTTTTAATATAATTTTTTTTGTTGTTTTTGTTGTATTGATATTAGCAACATTTTTGTTGTCAGTGACTTCGTCACCTACAACTTGTTTGTTTTTATATTGATTTCTGGATGTTTTCTCATCATCTTTCTTCCTAAGCTGGCCTCTCCTAATGATAGCATCTTCTACTCTTCGATCTAAGTCTATAGCTTGATCGAAGGTAGTTAAGGTAGCAATTGATAACTCATAAGATATTTGTTCTTGCAAATTATTAATAAAAATTTCCAACATTTCCCTATAAGATAGCACAAAGTGCAGTTTTCCTGTCAACTACCTCCATCTAGCTAAGAAATCAGCAAAACATTCATCTTTGTCTTGTTTTAAGTTGTACAAATCTTTAATGGTTACATGCCTTTCGATATAGGCACTAAATTGATGGACAAAATATTCAGCTGTCTCTTCAAAATTTCTTAAAGAATGAGTGGGAAATTGATAGTACCACTCTAATGCCATTCCTCCTAAACTTTTTAGGAACATTTTTAGTAATAGCAAGTCATCATGTGATATATCATGACATGCTATCCTAAACATGCGAAGATGCTCTATGGGATCTTCAGTTCCTTTATATATAGGTAGGACGGGCATGGGAAAGTGTTTAGGGTACGGTTGTGCTACAACTATAGGATCTAGAGGTTGACTACACATCTCTCGATAATTGTACGAGGGACGGTAGGGATCCATCTGGTCCATGCGGGAAGCTAACTGTTTCACCATGGCTTCCAGATTACTGGTTTGCCTACCATATTGATTCGATGGAGCATGAATATAGGATTGATGAGCATATGATGGAGGGACATGAAGATTAGATACTATATTGCTATTGTGTGAATTTGTGGTAGGAAGGGTGTTATGAAGAAGTTTTGAAGTTGTATTATGTTGTATCCCAGATTGTTGGAAATTGGTGTTTGGCTTCATTTTAGGTTTTTGTCGATTTGAAGCATATTGATCAATATTTTGGCAAAATAAAGCAGTGAATGAAGGTCTCTTTTGTGTGGGAATGATTTTAGGCTCAATAACAGGTCCCTTAGGAGGTTGGGTAACCTGTTGTTTTTGCATATTCTGAATTATAGCAGCCATATCCATATTGGATGGTCTAGTTTTATCACTTTCTTGATCAATGAAAGACAAGGGATTAGTGTGTATGTTAAACATATGTTCCATGGCTGCTTGAGTGTCACTAATTTTTCCCCTATCAATACGAACTGCCATATTAAGAGCACCAATATTATTATTGAAGAATTTCCAAAAATGATCTATGTTATCAAAAGCAATAGTTCCATCTGTAGCCACTCTAGGGGATGAGGATCCTTCCTCTCTAACATTTTATTGTTGTTCATTTTCTTCAACCAGGTCATCTTCTGGCTGTTCTAGAGTTTCTTATTCTGGGATTGAATCCTCAGGAAGGGTATTTAATTTTTTGTTTTTCTTGCCTAACCAATCTTCTTCTTCTTCTTCTTCAGTTTGTTTACCATTCCTAAGTTTAGTCATGGTGCTTAAACTTAGATTTCAGCAAATATATATATATATATAGATAGATATATATGCGACAAGCTTAAGAGGTATATATTTTAATTATATACCTACTATAATATTTAAAATGAAATGTTTTGATTTTTTTTTATGTTTTTTGGTTTTTGGTTTTAATAACAATATTATAAAGATAATAAACAACACACAAAATGCAAGAAATAATAATAATGAAAGCAATGATCTAGTTTTCTATAAAAAATTTATAAATATCATTAATGGGCTCAAGTTCTTCAGGATTCATGAAATGTTCTTCTTCAAATTGAAAATTTTCTTTCAAGAATTTGACAAAAAGTGCTATAGTGATATTATCTGTTTCAGATTCTGTTTTGTAAAAGTAAAGCTTGTGGCAATACTCTCGATATAACACAGCTCTAGGAACTCTCCTCCATATTTCCCTATCCATAAGAACGACCTCTTGATCTTCTACATGACCTAGGAATTGGTGTATAGTGGCTGCGTTCTCGAGGTATTCCTCGAAGGTGAACAATTCTGAAGACACAAGAGCTCTCCTATAAGATAACCACCTATGGCAAGCTCTCTGAAGTTCATGATAAAAAATGAGTTGATGAGGATCCAAGATTATATCTAGGGCAAGCCTCTTGATTTGTTTAAGTTCTGTTGACCTAGATGAAATGATACCTAGTCTCCTATTGAGTTCGTCCCACAAAGGCGGGACTTTGTATGTTTCAGATGTTCTAGACAAAGAATCAACCTCTATGGCTATTAATTGATTTTTAACATTTATAGTAACTTCTAGTCTTTTCTTAGGAGCTACCACTACCATCTAAACATGATATGCAACTTAGTAGTTTTCTAGTGATTTTAAGTGCATCTATTTTTTTTTGTTTTTGTTTTTGTTTTCAAAAGGTTTTAGTTTCACGTCGGGTTCACCAAAATGTATCGTTCCAAATTTTTCACACCCTTACCTTCAGGCTATAGGATCCATGCCCGAAAGGGGGATGTGAAAAGGATGGGACAATACCTCGGACTAAGAGGCCTTTGGAAGGTCCTGCCTCTCGAGGGAGGTGTATTAAGGTGATTTTTCGACGGATGGTGGGTTCACCAGGAAACTTTTGAATGGCAGTTTCCACGCCTAGGTTGGGAATGTGTTTGATGTGTTCAATTTTATCTTTAATCATCCAAATACTAGGTTTGGCCAAATGAATCTAAACTATTCTATATGAAATGCAGATTTAAATGAATACAAAAAGTAGAATTAACAGAAAACACAGAGAATAAATTAAGTGAAGAAATCCATACCTAGTTTCGTATGTCTGATGGAGGTTCTGATTTTTGAAGCAGTCAAGATTGCCTGGAATTTGACAGGATCGTCTCCAATCTAACAGGATCGTCTAAGATCTGATGAATTCGTCAGACGAATTCTTCAGAGACCTGTAAACAAAGAAATAGATACAAAATACCAGAAATGCAACTATTCTGATGAAGGAAAATGATGTACAATAATAATAAGGATGTTAATAAGATAATCCCGAATAGAAATGCAAGTAAATTATGACACTTTAATAGCTAATCATGATTTTATTATGCAATTAAACATGGGTGAACTCCAAGATGCGGGATAACAGGAAATAATAATAAAATTGACTAAATGCAGAATAAAATAGCAACAAAGTATAGGAAAAGTGCAAACTCTGGGCACTGATTGCCCCTAATGCAGACTGCAGTCAAAATCATCTCGAATTGGTATGAAATCATCTCGAATTGGACAAGATCGTCTACGACGATTTGAGCTTGCTCCGACTAAAGAATAACAAAGTTCCTACAAGAAAACTTGGAAGGCATAAATGCAGATGGTAATCTTGGGTATTCTAATGTGCATAAAGGTCATGTTATAGGAAAATTTAGCCAGGAAGGGGAATGTCAAGGGGGGTCCTAAGGTTTAAATAGGCTTAGGAGGGAGGTTAGGATGTTTGAGATCATCCCAATTTGGGAGATCTCCAATGGGGGGGGTCTCTAGTGGCACAGACATGCTTCTGCCCAACTTAGAGACGTCGTTGAAATAGAAGCTAATTATGAAAAATTAGTTTTGGGACGAAATTGTCTGGACGTCCTAGTCTAGACAAAATCGTCCAATCTAAGGCGATATCGTCTGATCGGTGATGATATGGTCCAACGGTCACAAGAAATCCTAAAAATGGCTTGAAAAATGAGGAAACGGGTAGCAGGCGATTTTGGAGTGATTTTGGGGTTGAAAATTTAAATTTGAATTATTACTAAGGTAATTTTAATTATTTCTAAGTTTTACTGCGCCAATTTTAGGGTGCTACAAGTATAATGGGGAATCTCCTCCATGTGAGGATGACTCTTGCACAGCTTGCACTCTCAAGCCCATATAGCATGCTCTTGATCACAATAGGAAGCCCTCTAGGATGATCTACCTTGATGTGCTCCCATCCCTAAACCTATAGAAGCAAACTGTAAGCAATACCGATGTGAACTCATCGATGGATGTGGTACAACTCATCAGAGCACTAAGCCAACAAAGACCTACCCCATACATAGATGATAGGCTCCTCAATATACAACAAGTCCTGAACCATCGCCAAGGGTTTCCATAGGAACCTCAAACTTAAGAAATTTAGAATTAAGATATTGTTGATGACCATCAACAATACTACATGCCTCATAGATAAGACACCCTCCTCATACCACTATGAGATGGACACTACCCTAGATTTGGTGTCCTTGAGAGCCTCCACAGAGCGCCCTTCGAACACCCAAGTGAAAATAAAAACCTGATCATTAGTGGCCGAAGAGACAATGGCCACTCCATAAAAGGGGATTCAGAAGATCCTATAAACATATTTTGGTGTGATGGTCATCTCATCGGTAGGAAATTGGAAGGTATTAGTTTGAGGGTCCCATTGATGGACCAAAATCGTACGGTAGGCATGATATGCCATAATGGTGGGTAGTCTGGTGACATACTAAAGCTCGAAGGCTTTGAGCCAAGCCCAATCATCGTCATCCAAGAGGGGTAGAAGTGTATTCATGAGCTTCAGGTCCTGAGCTCGAGCAGTAAGAATCTAAGCAAAAGAAAATAAAATGAATCATAACTACAATGCATCTAAGGAATAACTCAAAATAAACATGAAAATGATGCAAATAATGATGGTCTATCCTAAGTCTAGGAAAAGGAATAGAGTTGCACCTAATAAAAAAAATCAAAATTTCAAAAAAACAAAAATTTCACTAAGTTTTCTTGGTCGCTGTTGCCTATAGTGGCTAGAAATCAGCCACTAAAGCTGATAGCCACCAAGCCCCAATGGTCAATTTTTTGACCATTGGGATTCAAATCGGCCACTGCTAGCGATAGTGGCCAAGCTTTAGGCCTTCCTAGCTGCTCTGATCAATAGCGGCCAATGGGTAGCGAGACAAATATGTCGACCCTATGCCAAAAATTACCAAAAAAATATAACAAAGACAACAAGGCAAAATGGGGACAAGCCCACCAAAAAAACCTAAACTAAGCTTAGTTATGGGTTTTGATTCGTTTCTAGTAAGCTTAATGAGGTTTAATTACCAATTACTTAATGTGGTTTGTTTTTACCCAAAATAAAAATAAATAAGCAGGATTAAGGTTTGAGGGAGTACTCGAGAAGCTCTAGCTCCTCCACCCGAAGACTCTTCTCCCCATGCAACTATGATCTTCCAGGTCATAGAAATGCTCCAAATTGCAAAATTCACTTTCACATCAAATATCAAGAAAGAAAATTGACAAATGGCAAAGTGAAAAGACAAAACCCTAGTGTTGTGGGCCAAACACAGGTGAATTTTGCTCCTATTTTGTCACTGCCCGATCATTTAAATTGTCAACCCAGGGAGCTTTGTAAACTTCAGAAGTGTCTCAGACAAGATCACTTACAATACCCACTTTGAGATGAGTCCATCTAATTCTACTATTGGGGGTTTAAAATATTGTCAATCATTCATCCACACCACAATAATTTATGTATGAATAATTAAATCCTGAGAATGTAAATATTCATACGTGCATAATTAACTAGACATGAAACCTACTGCACTATGAAATGAAAATAACAGTGCAGAAAATAAACCTATGAAAGCAGGAAACTAATCTAGGAAAGCATAAATAAAAGGGAAGGAATACTGGCTTGGAGTGGGCCCAAGCTCCAGCAGCTCCCTTCCAACTGAACATGCAGTTAGGAACTCTCGAACTTTATTGTATTTGCAAAAGAATTATTACAATGCTTCTACCTCCTCAGAATGACAAATGTATTCTCAATATTCTAGATTCTGGATATCCATCAGAGAGGTCTGTGTGTGTTTATATAGCACACACACAAATATTCTATTACAAAGAAGTTACAATAGTAGTTTAGTCTAGACTAAACTAGGATAGTCTAGTAAACGTAATCGACATCTGCTAAAAATAGGCTTTGTTCCTAACGGTTGCACGTTTGCTGATTGGTGCATGCTTCACCTGGCGTAGGTAAGACGTTCTTGTCCATTGGTGCAACTCCCAGAATTATCTTGCGTGATGTGGAATTGGAACGACATCGGTCAACTCTGCCCATGTCGCTTTACTTGGTCAACTGGCAAAGAATGGAGGTGCCTTCTCTATGAGGAAGGTGCCTTCCTCACGTGCTTTTTGATAGGCGCCTTCCATATGCGAAAGGCACATACTGATGTTGAGCGCCTTCTTCCTACGGAAGGTGCCTACTGATGTGGGTGCCTTCTCTATACGGAAGGCACTTTGCCTTGTATGGGGCACCTTACCTATGCGAAAGGCGCCTAAGTATGTCGGGTGCCTTCTGTATACGGAAGGCTCCTACCTTCTGTTGGCGCCTTCCTTGAAGAAGAAGGTGCCTACCCTTTTCTTGGCGCCTTCCTTGAAGAGGAAGGCGCCTATCTTCTCTTGGCGCCTTCCTTGAAGAGGAAGGCACCTACTTATCATGCCTTGATCCCGAAATAAATAGAGTGCCAGGTCCATGAAAGACCTCGACTGATCCAAATCTGTCAAAACCAACTACATTTCCACAAAAACACACTAAAACACACAAATTAGATAACACACAATTCTATTAAATAATTACATAATCATTCATAAAAGTACACAGTTCCTATTATATTGTCGCATAATAATCGATGAAACCCATACAAAATATGAGCATTTTTTAGGCTCATCATCCCCCCATGCCTAACATATGCCACGCCCTCGTGGCATAAAAACTATAGGTAGCTCTTCGTACTTCTTCATCATCACCATTTTCCAGTGGATCTGGTTGTACCTACGGCCTATGACTATTTCTTCTATGGACCGGCATCGGGAGGTGCGGTCTTTCTTTTTCTATGTGGAGCTGTGGTGTTGGGGCAGGCGACTTCTGTTGTCTTCCTTTGCTCAATCCATTGGCTCTGCCTATTCGAGGTTCCCACCCCGACTGCTACTGGAGGTGGTATAGCTAACGTAGTCCCTACTGCCTGGAATGCAGCTTCTACAGCCTACCAGAGATCGACATCCTGGGGTCTGACAACTACATCCACTATTTTACTACCTTAGATTTCTTAGGGAGGTGCCTTCTTATACAAAAGGTGCCTACTCCTGGCATTAATTCAATTTTTTTTATTTTTTATTTGGGGGTTGACAGGGTACGTTTCTCGAGCCATAATTTCAGCATAATGTTTTGGTCATGGAGGGGTACGTGATTTCTATGGTGGCATTATTTTTTAGAACTGCATAATTTATGAAAAATTATATAAAAATTTAATTTGAATTATGCACGTACCTGATTGGATGCTTCACGCGTCATGGAAAATGGTGATTCATCGGTCTATGACATGGAGGATGGGTATTTTACATGTGCAGATTACACTGGACTTTGTTGCTACATTGTTCGAGGTTCGATGCCGAAGATAGACCTTTGATTGGCTTGAAAACCATCTGTATATCATCTTTGAGGTATGCATGAGAAGATCCTGCCCCGTAACTCTACAAGATTTTTGGTTGGGGCGGATTTTTCATCATGTGGGATCTGGTGGTAATCTGGTGCTACCCAATCGTGTGTTGATCTCATTCGAATCGAGGTGCACGTGAAACCAAAGCGTTGGTTGTACGTGAAAGGCACTTTTTTGGTGCCTTCCCGATGTGGAAGGTGCTTTAAATGAATGGTGCCTTCCCTAGGTGGAAGGCGCTTCTAAAGAACAATGCCTTCCCGCTATGGAAGGCGCTTTTGAAGAATGGCACCTTCCCACTATAGAAGGTGCTTTTTAAGAAAGGCGCCTTCTCACTATGGAAGGCACTTTTGAAGAATGACGCCTTCTTTCTATGGAAGGCACTTTTGAAGAATGGCGCCTTCCCACTATGGAAGGCACTTTTGAAGAAAGGTGCCTTCTCACTGTGAAAGGTGCTTTTGAAGAAAGGTGCCTTCTCACTACGGAAGGTGCTTTTGAAGAAATGCACCTTCTCACTATGGAAGGCGCTTTTAAATGGATGCACCTTCCTGGAATGGAAGGCACCTTGATCATCATTTTTTTTAGGAACTCTCCTACGAATGCCTTCTTTATAAGGAAGGCACCTTACCTCCAACTTGATACCTTCTTCACGATGGGAACGTCCACCCTCGTTAGGCACCTTCTTCGAAGAGGAAGGCGTCGTTCCTCCTGTGGAGAGTCTGCTTTGAAGATGAAGGCTTTCTGCAAGGCATTTTTCTTAGCAACACATCATGATCATCTGGGCAAGGGTGATCAAGCCTCCTCAAACTTTCTTCATGTTGTCGTAGCATCCTCCTGCCAGGCCTGGCATGTGATTTTCCCTCAGAGGAGAGTTTGTTGCCTTCGCCCAAGCTTGGATAGGTGCTGCTTCTAAACTACGTGCATAGGTGTTGGGATGTTGAGCCGGTTCAGGCCTGGTTTCCTAGATACCTATTTTTTGAGCTGTCAAGTCCTTCACCTACAAAATCAAACAAAAATAAAAGAAAACTATAGGTAGTTAGACGCATTTCATGCCTAGTAGGCCCTCTACTAGGATGCCTACAGCTTGCATGCGGGTGTCGTCCCTGCAAAACACATCGTAAGAAATAAAACAAACCTAAACTAACTAATTTTTGTGGACACCTCCATGTCCACCATTTTACTTGCTAAGAGTTTGGTCCAGATTTACAAGGATGGGGTCTCCCCCATGCCTGTTCTAGACTCCACCAGTAAATTTTTGGATGTGTTGTAGGGCCACAGTCGGTGGCCATTCACTATCAATACAACATTGCTGCCATCAATGGTTCTGACATGCACAACATCATTCTTGATGAGCTCTACCACCTCATACGGTCCCATCCATATCTACATTAATTTTCCCTTTCATTCTTGGAACCTAGAATCGTACAACAACACCCATTCTCCCTCCTGGAACTGCTTTAGCTTGATGTGTCGATCATGCCATTTTTTTCTTTGCTTTTGTATGATCTTCATTCTTTGTAGAGCATCCATTCAGATTTCATCCAGTTGGTTCAACTATCGAACCCTCTCTTTTTGAGCTTCTTCCAAGCTCAAATTTAATTCTAAAGTAGTTCTCAGTGTCTTAATATCAAACTCGATGGGCATCATTGCACTCTTCCCATAGACCATATGGAAGGGTGTGAAGCTAGTGGTCAACTTCCACATGGTGTTGTACGCCCATACTACCTCTCAAAAGCTATGTAGCCCAATATTTTCTATGTTGTTGCATGGTTTTTGTGAGGATGTTCTCAATCTCTTTGTTTGTCACCTCCACTTGCCCATTTTCCTATGGGTGGTAGGGCGTAGTCTTGTTGTGCCGAATCCTATATTGCTTCATCAACTCCTCGATCAATTTGGAGGTAAATTGAGGCCCCTGGTCTATTGTTATCTCTCTGGGGACCCCGAATCATGTAAAAATATGAGCAAATAAGAAATTGGCTACTGTTCTTTCCTTTGAATCCCTCAATGCTTGGACTTCCACCCACTTGGTGACATAGTCTGTATAGACTAAAATAAATCTCCTACCTATCAAAGGTGGATTAATTGGCCCCACAAAATCCATGCCCCACTTATCGAAGGGCTCTAGATGCACTTGCGGTTGAAGGGGTATCTCGTCCTGATGGGTTGGTCTGCCCATTATTTGGCACTCGTCACACTTGCTGGCATAGGTGGCCACATATTTGAATAGAGTGGGCCAAAAATACCCAGCCTGTAGGATTTTATAGGCAGTCTACTTCCCCATAAAGTGTCCTCCACATGGTTCATCATGGCAAGCTTTGAGTATTTCTGAGAACTCCTACTCTGCTACGCACCTCCTTATAATCTGATCACATCCTATTTTAAATAGGAGGTCATCAACCCATAAAAAGGAGGTGCTCTTCTCTACTACCACCTACTTTTCTCATGAGGAGAGAGCAGGCGAGGTTCTTCCGGTGGCCAAGTAATTGGCTATGTCTGCATACCACGATGTTTGTTCACTGATGGTGAACAAATGTTCATCCAAAAACTGGTCTTCCACTACCGCATGATCTGCTGGTGTCAATCTGGATAGAAAATCCACTATGACGTTGTCCTTGCCTAGTTTTTCAACTATTGTTATGTCGAACTCTTGCAATAGTAGAAGCCATCTTATAATTCTTCCACCAATAGCCGATTTGCTCATTAAATACCTGATAGTCGCATGGTCCGTATGGACAAACACCTAATATCCAGTGATATAATGGCAGAATTTATTTATGGCATGCACAACTGCAAGGAACTCCTTCTCTATCATTGTATAGTTGAGCTCAGCCCTTGCCAAGTTTTTGTTGACGTAGTAGATGGCATAAAATTCCTCGCCATCCTTCTACTCGAGGACTGCTCCAATCGCATTGTTGGATGCATCACAATAGATATGGAAGGGTATGGCCCAATTTGGTCCCCTTAGAATAGGTGTAGATATTAGCTTTTCCTTGAGCGACTGAAACACTCTTTCGTAGTCTTCCATCCAGTTGAACTCCACATATTTAGACAATAAAGTGTGCAATGGTCTTGCAATTTTACTAAAGTCGGCGATAAATCATTGGTAATACCCGATAGATCCAAGGAAACTTCTCACCTCTCGTTGCATTCTGGGATTGGGTAGGTCCTTCATGACCTCTATTTTCCTTTTGTCAATATTTATTCCTTTTGTGGAGAGATGGTGTCCCAATACGATGCCCTCTTGCATCATCATAAAGCATTTTTCATTACTAAGGGACAAATTATTTTCCTCACTTCTTTCGAGCACTCTTTCCAAGTTTTTCATTGCTTCATCAAAGGTTTCTCCATAAATGGTGAAGTCATCCATGTACACTTCAACCGCATCTCCTATCATGTCTGAGAATACGCTAAGCACCGCCCTTTGGAAGGTGGCAGGTGCGTTGCATAACCCGAAAGATAATACCCGATAAGCAAACGTTCCCCAAGGGTAGGTGAACATCGTTTTATCCTGATCTTCTTCTCCTATCTGGATCTAGTTGTATCCACTGAATCCATCCAGGAAGGAGAAGTACTTTCACCCTAAAAGTGTATCCAAGACCTGATCGATAAATGGGAGTGGGAAGTGATCCTTTTTGGTCGCTTTGTTCAATACCCTATAGTCCACACAAATCCGCCACTTCTCATTCTTCTTGGGGACCACCACAAGCGGTGACACCCACTCACTATCAAAAATTAGATAGATGAATCTGGTAGATAATAGTTTTTGCAATTCTACCTTGACAATGTCTTTCATTTTCAGATTCATTCTTCTTTGTGGTTGCCTACTTGGAGTCACCTGCTCTTCAAGGTATATGTGATGGGTACATATTTTTGGGTTGATACCTTTCATATCCGAGTAATCCCATGCAAATGCCCATTGGTGTTTAACCAGGAGTTCTTCTACCTTCATTAGCTGTGTGGGGTTCAACCCACTATTGATATTCAATGTCTTTCTCGACCCAACATTTATCTGCTGAATGTGGTGGTCTTGGGTGCCAGCTAATGGTGACTCAAGGCATGGTGTCGAGAGGATTCTCCTTGGAGGAATTCTATGATAGCACCATCCTCATCTTCTTCCTCTACCAATTTATCTAATGCCATCATCGGTTGGATGATGGACAACTCTTTCTCTTCATGCTTGGTCAACGTGGACTCTCCCAATGAATCAACAGACTGCATGGGGGTGAAATGGTCAACCTTTTTATATTCTATCCATTGGATATGGTCATCATCCCATCATGATAGCTGATGTATGCATCGACTATCACCAACCATGACCTTCCCAAGATAAGCGGGTAGCCACCCAACCGGGTTTTAGACTACAAAACCAGGAAGTTGACTGGATATTCCCACGCATCAACCATCACTATTATATCTTCAAGCATTCCTTCCGATGCTATGGTTGATCGATCGGCCAACTGTAGCATCATTGAGGTAGGTCTTAGGTCTATGAGCTGTAGCCTCTGCATGGTCTCCTGAGGCATTACATTGATGGCTGCCTCGAGATCGACCAATGTATTGGTCAAGGAATGTCCCCCAATTTTTATAGTCAACACTGGACTACCTGGGTCTACGTACTTAGGATGACACGTCTTGCCCATCATTAAATCTGCCAACTTACCCATGACATTGATAGTTTGGATTGCTCTCTATCTTGACTTTCTTAGGCACATCTCCTTTATCACTTTAGAATATATCGAGATGTCTCGGATAGCTTGAAAAAGTGGAATTGTCACTGTGATATTTTTCAAGCTAGAAAGTATATCAAACTCCAGTTGCGTTAGTTTCCTCTATTCTTGTAGCCGGTTAGGAAATGGAGCCTTTGTTCTCTCAGCCACTTCTTCTTCCACCTCTTCTATAAGAGGTGTTTCTTCTACATCTGCCTCCTCTTCTATCAACGGAGGTGTCTCTACTCCTAGTTGTCTACCTGATCTAAGTTGAATAGGATTACAACTAATATGATACATCGGGTACATCTCACCTTCTACATTGTATGCTAGCTGATTTACTCTATTATTTGGATTTGTCATCGATTGTGCGGGTAGCTGCATAGGTCTCACTGTAGGCAAGGCTGGTAGGTTTTGATGGGGGTGAGCTGGCACTATGTTCTGTGGAGCCAGATTCCATGGAGCATGGCCTCTCCACTATTGCCCAGGGTATTGATATGGCATCCAGGGTTGCTGGTTTGGAAATGTTGCTCCTAGGGGTGCATTGGACCAAGGCGATGGTCCCCACCACCCCATGTTAGGTGGTTGAGGCTGGCCTTGTGGCATGTATGGTCCTCCCCCATATGATGGCATTCCTGGTGGTATATTTCCCCTAGGGGGTTGTGGCCAACTCCTCCGATTGCCTATAAAATAAGCTTCCATGACATCAACATCCTCCTTGAAACTAGGCAATTGTGGGCACAATCGGGTCTTGTGATTTAGTTTATAGACCATGCATACTCTAACTTTGTTTTTAGGGCATGCATTCTTTGCATGCTTCCCTCTACATTTTGGGTAGAAATAAGCTAATGCCACTTCATTTTCTTGCTTCTTTTTCTCCAATAGTAGCGTGTCCATCTGCAATGCTAGAGATGAAAGCATCTCGCTTTTCAAATCTTCCAGCATGTTGCCTATTTCTATTTTTGTGACCAAAGCAGTTGCTTTCATGGTTCTAGAAGTGGTCTTGCCTCTCCTCCTTGAGTAGTTCCGGCATAATTGTCGGATATCTTCCATAGCGTTCTGGTAGACGTCACCTCCAGAAATCATGTTGAGAGCTTCTAGTGATTCATTGTTAAGTCCTCTCAAAAAGATGCTTTTAAGAGACTTATCAGCTAGCTTCACGTGAGGAGATCATTGAAGATTGAAGTTGAATCTCTCCCAGTACTCCTCAAGAGACTCATCTTCTTTCTGCGTCATGCTCAGGACCTCCTCTCTAGAGTCTCTTGCTCTCTCGAAGTCTTGATATTTCTCTAAAAAGAGCCTCTTCATTTGATCCCATGTGGCAATGTGTTTGTCTCCCAGACCAATGAACCACCGTAGAGCTGCATCATCTAATGTGGAAGGAAAGAGCTTCAGCTTCTACGTATCATATTTGTAGTCCACAGACCTGCATAGAACATCAAACTTAAATAAAAATAGGTCAGGGTCCTTGGTCGGGTATCCTCTGAAGGTAGGAAGGTGAGCAAGGGATATGTTTTTCATTTTGGTTTCTCCTACTCCTTCCTCAATCGGGAAACTAAAGCCAGATGAAGCCTCTTCGTTGGCCATTTTTTTAGGAAATGTGGTCTCTAATGTAGTTCTTATGGCCTCACGATCATTCAAAAATTTTTGAGTCAAGGCTCTAAGGTCATATGGTGTTATCATTCGGTCTTCTACAACTTTCCATAATAGTGCTTCCTCTGAGGGTGTCTTCTTAAATAATGGGTTTACAATGGTTCGTTCTTCCCCCAGTTGATGGGATGAGGTAGCACTTTGCACAAAGCGAGGATCCTCACTCCAGTGGACTACTGGCGGTGAGTCGGGTGAATCTAGTTCAAACTTAGAATGTTCAGTTGACTCAGATTTTGGTGGACTTTGTTTTATGAACTGACCATCAGGTCCTCTTCTTCTTGAAGAACTCATACAAATTTAGATAGAAGGTTTTCAGGTATTGCAATTAATCTAGTAGAGGTGCTTCCTCGACAATGGTGCCAAAATGTTGCGGGCCAAACACAGGTGAATTTTGCTCCTATTTTGTCACTGCCCGATCATTTAAATTGTCAACCCAGGGAGCTTCATAAACTTTAGAAGTGTCTCAGACAAGATCACTTACAATACCCACTTTGAGATGAGTCTGTCTAATTCTACTATTGGGGGTTTAAAATATTGTCAATCATTCATCCACACCACAATAATTTACGTATGAATAATTAAATCCTGAGAATGTAAATATTCATACGTGCATAAAAGTAAACCTACTACAAAAATGAAAATAATAGTGCAGAAAATAAACCTATGAAAGTAGGAAACTAATCTAGGAAAGCATAAATAAAAGGGAAGGAATACTGGCTTGGAGTGGGCCCAGGCTCCAATAGCTCCCTTCCAGCTGAACACGTAGTTAGGAACTCTCAAACTTTATTGTATTTGCAAAATAATTATTACAATGCTTCTACCTCCTCAGAATGACAAATGTATTCTCAATATGGATTCTAGATTTTGGATATCCATCAGAGAGGTCTATGTGTGTTTATATAGCACACACATAGATCTTCTGTTACAAAGAAGTTACAATAGTAGTTTAGTCCAGACTAAACTGGGATAGTCTGGTAAACGTAATCAACATCTACTAAAAATAGGCTTTGTTCCTAATGGTTGCACGTTTGTTGATTGGTGCATGCTTCACCTAGCGTAGGTAAGACGTTCTTGTCCATTGGTGCAACTCCCAGAATTATCTTGCGTGATGTGGAACTGGAATGACACCGGTCAACTCTACCCACGTCGCTTTACTTGGTCAACTAGCGAAGAATGGAGGCACCTTCTCTATGAGGAAGGTGCCTTCCTCACGTGCTTTTTGATAGGCACCTTCCGTATGCGGAAGGCGCATACTGATGTTGAGCACCTTCTTCCTATGGAAGGTACCTACTGATGTGGGTGCATTCTCTATACGGAAGGCACTTTGCCTTGTATGGGGTGCCTTCCCTATGCGGAAGGCACCTAAGTATGTCGAGCACCTTCTGTATACGGAATGTGCCTACCTTTTGTTGGTGCCTTCCTTGAAGAGGAAGGTGCCTACCCTTTTCTTGGCACCTTCCTTGAAGAGGAAGGCACCTACTTATCATGCCTTGATCCCAAAAGAAATAGAGTGCTAGGTCCATGAAAGACCTCGACTGATCCAAATCTGTCAAAACCAACTACATTTCCACAAAAACACACTAAAACACACAAATTAGATAACACACACAATTCTATTAAATAATTACATAATCATTCATAAAAGTACATAGTTCCTATTATATTTTTAGACACCAAAACAGCACCATTCTGATTAAGTGACTACAAACATTGATCGCATTGACATACATAGCTTTCAGGGCAGCCCTCAGAGGTCAAACAGTGGTCCTGGCCACTTGCACAGCAGTTTAGAAGGTCGAAAAAGAGCCTTGCTAAAACCTTCATCAAAGTCTTCAAGCCTTGCTAAAACCTTCATCAAAGTCTTCAAGCCTTGCCAAAACCTTCATCGAAAGCAAAGTCTTTAAAAGCAAACAGGCCTCAACAAAAAGGGAACCTAGCCTTAGACGTCGCGAAATCGCGACGTCGCGATTTTGCGCATCGCGAAATCGTGACACCTTTGGCCCCGAGGGGAGCCTCGACCAAAGGTGTCACGATATCGTGACACCTTTGGCCCCGAGGCTACCCTCGGCCAAAGGTGTCACGAAATCGTGACACCTTTGGCCCCGAGGCTCCCCTCGGCCAAAGGTGTCGCGATATCGCGACACCTTTGGCCCCGAGGCTCCCCTCGGCCAAAGGTGTCGCGATATCGCGACACCTTTGGCCTCGAGGCTACCCTCGGCCAAAGGTGTCGCGATATCGCGACACCTTTGGCCCCGAGGGAGCCTCGGCCAAAGGTGTCGCGATATCGCGACACCTTTGGCCTCGAGGCTCCCCTCGGCCAAAGGTGTCGCGATATCGCGACGCGCGATATCGCGACACCTTTGGTCCCGAGGGGAGCCTCGGCCAAAGGTGTCGCGATATCGCACGTCGCGATATCGCGACACCTTTGGCCCCAAGGGGAGGCTCTGCCGAAGTGTCGCGATATCGTGACACTTCGGCACTTTACGTCTAAAAAGCATATTTGCGATAATCAAAGGCGGACTTTGACGTGGCCGCCGCATCCAAAGAATGATTGCCACGTGGCACCCTTACGTGCCCCTCTCCAAAGAGACCCCGTGGATCTGCAGAACGACGGACTTTAATGAGACAAGCCATTTCGAAACAAATCCGATCCAGAGCCACGCCTCATAACCGCGATCTGTCAGTGCGAGCCATGTCTCATAATGGCCCGATAAGGATCAAATCTAAGCGGCCCTTGCGGATTTAGGGTTTTAACATTAATGCTCTCAGAGGCGAAAACCTCTATAAAACTAGCTCGATACGAAGTAAGAAAAAAGAGAAGATTTTGGGTGAACACAACGAAGTGCTGTTCATTTGAAGACTCGATTATATCAGTTCCGACCTTCGAACCAGACATTCGACCACAGTGAATTACCAATTTGCCGACAACACATTATCCGGGATTTTGAGCCAATTCCTAGTGGGTTGGCGTCGAAGCTGGATTTTAACAGGGCGGCCCGCTTGGGCACCCTACGCATGTTCATAGTTTTACTTGAGTATATATATATATATCGTTTTGAATATATCTTGTTAATGAACAGTATTTTAACCGTTTATGTTTCACATTTTCGAACACTTGCTATTTTCAAAGGTGACTAAAATAGTTTATGTTCTATAACATACGCTGTTTTCAAATACAGGTGCTATTGACAGTTGATTGTTTATTTGAATACAGGAAAGACAACAAGCTAGAACTCATTAAACACCAGCGGCGACAATACAGTTTGGCCCGCCCATTTTCAAATGTGGGCATGCGGATAGAAGCAATATTGACTTCGATTGTAACCGAGGCAGACTAACACTCCTGGCCCCTAAAAAGGCAGGAGATGTATTGTAACCGAACGAAATTAATTTATATTCGGTTGATTTAAAGTTCTGTTTTATTACATCTTTAATACTGTTTTTCATTCCGAAATCTCATGCTTTCAGTGGCGATCACGGTGGGACCTTCCCAGATTTTTAAAATCACAGAAGTTAATTAAACTTGTTGTGTCTTGTGCTTAACAGGTACTTCTTTTTAGCCGGAGGTCAGAAACAGAAAATCCGGGCAGAAAGGAGGTGACGGTTCTAGCCGTCCATATCATTTTCTGTTGCGAAGTTTCGGGTTATTTTATTTATTTAATCTTTTACTGTCATTTTAATTTCTTTTAATTATTACAGTAAGGTAGAGAAATTTTTCTTAAAAATTTTTCTTGCTTTATTTAATTATGTAGTTATCTGCGTAATTATTCATTTAATAATTAATCTTTTTTAATTATTAAAGTAAGGTAGGGAAATTTTTCTTAAAAATTTTTCTTGCTTTATTTAATTATTTAGTTATCTGCGTAATTATTCATGTAATAATTAAA
This sequence comes from Wollemia nobilis, assembly GCA_028583015.1. Lineage (NCBI taxonomy): Eukaryota > Viridiplantae > Streptophyta > Pinopsida > Araucariales > Araucariaceae > Wollemia > Wollemia nobilis. The sequence continues at coordinate 1,714,386 of JAQPPZ010001472.1, read as the reverse complement.
AAAAATTTGTTAAGGAAAGATAGGGAATTTCTTTTCAATTTTTTTTGCCGGTTTGTAGTGTCTGTCTGGCATAGGGAAAGCTTTCTTTTTCAGTTGCTCGTTTCAATTTTGCAAAGTAAAATGAACCTCACACACCACGTGGTATTTTAAACCAAGGCGTTGGTCGTAAAACCCCAACCCTTGAGCAAGACCAAAGGTGGATTCCATCATCACTTTGGCTTGAGATATTGCATCCATTACCTCGATCGCGACTGTTGCTAGACGTAAATCCTGACGAAGGCTGACCGAGTGTTGCTGGGGTGATTCCCATGCACGCGAGGATAAGTCTTCTATGGTAGGTGTCATAAACAGAGCGATTCCCCTTCCGTACCGCCTATGTTCCACGTACCATCTGCTCTCACGTACCTATAGTCTCCCTCACGTAAGGGCGGGTATATAGAGAGGTTGGTATATCGGTCCGGCAATGGTATATTGAAGGGGCGACCATTTATGGGAGTCATATGAGCCAACATTATGCATTTAAACGTTCTTCCAAAATTGCAAAAACAAAACGAAACACCAAAATGCACTAAACCAGTCTAGGACACACTATTTAATCCTTAAAAGAGATAATCACAGTTTTGTGTATGTGTGTGTTTACTTCTGCTTAGTGTAGACAAAAAGACAAATCATCATAAAACAAGATAAAATCTGCTTAGAAAAGCACTACAATGGTGTACACTCGTAGCCAAGCCCAATCAAGGGCAGACGCTGCGGAAGGTACACAAAGAGAGGGCGCTAGTCGCCTTCGCTTTAGTCCTGAGGACCTAGCCATACCGTCTTGGCAGTCTGGCCTACAACAAAGTCCACATCAGGCCACTTCAAGAAGGAATTATTGGGAACCTCCTCATTGGAATACACCCATTCAACACAGCCCCTTTCGGGAAGATGGTTCACATGCAGGTCTCAATATCGGTAGACAACCGCCTTTTGAGGCTAGATTTGAATGGCCACAGCGCGATGAAGCGCTAGAGAGGCATATTGTCCATTTGGAGGGGCAACGTGGATATGGCGTCCCTTCTTTACCTCCCATCAAAAGAAAAACAACATCCAGAGCGCAGGGCTCTTTACACAGGGCAAGCTAACTCCGCCCGCCCCTTTCACACCCATGAAAGGGAGTACGAGGAAGATCATCACATTCCTCGAGAACAACAAACAACGCGGGAACCTTGCGTTTCTGCACCTGCCAGATATCATGATCACACATCGAGGCTAGGACCTCAAACAAATGTTGCCTACCCCGACAAAGGGAAGCAACCCATTGAAATTTTAGACCATCAAGATCGAGGCAAACACATAGGCAAAACATTCAAGCCTCCTCAACAAAAGAGGGCAGACCCAGTTGACCCGGCAGTCGCCAGACATGCCGCTCGCCAAGCTCGAATCACGCAGGCTTGAGCAGGGTCATCAGGAATTAGAGTATTTATACCGCTTGAATAAAGAGCGCATGCAGCGCGAGGCAGATGAGTTACGCTATAAACTACCTGAAAGGGTGCCAACCCCTCGCACCCAAAGAGCACAACAGTATGAGAGGCACAACCCGTTGGTGCAGGACAGGTCTCCGCGACCTCGTCAAGCTTTGCCTCCGAGACCTTATAGACCCGAAAGGGAGGCCACTCCCCGGAACAATGATGGGTACCCTCAGCGGGGACTCGATCAAGGTCATAGGGCTCACCCAGGAGACTCCTCAAGAGTTTTATGAGGAGTTCGAACCAGAAATAGAATGGGCCGACACGCCCCATCAAGGCGGGAGGGCTGTCAATCGGCCACCTCCCCATAGGCCTCCGGTCTCCCTTGACCCACAACGAGAGCAAACCAAAGAAGAAGAAATAAAATCTTTCGATGCATACAAAGCGCTATTAGAGCGTTTGGAGTCTGTGGAGATAAAAGCTTCTGGGCATCAAAAGCCCACACTACGTCAACTCCGCAGTCATCCGGTGCATCCCTCAGTACCCATACCTCTTTACCCTGAACATTTCAAGTTGCCACAATTGGCGGTCTTTAAAGGTGAGGAGGACGCACAAGAACATGTCACGAGGTTCCCGAGTCAATGCTTCGGCATCCAAGACAATGATGCATTGTTGCTTAGAACTTTCATAACCACATTCGCGGGCCCTGCCTCGGATTGGTTTACACAATTGCCCAAACACAGTATCAACAACTTAGATCAACTAGTGGATGCATTTCTTGAACGCTTTGCTTTCAACACAAGGAAGAAGGCATCACTAAGTGATTTGGCCAGCCTCAGGAAGTATGAGGAGGAAACAATAGCAGCATACGGGAACCGATGGAGGGCTTTGCTTTCCAGGCTACCCTACCGTCCCCCTATGTCTGATCTCACTCAGATGTTTGCACGAAGTTGCTTAAAATCAATCTCTGGGCTATTGTTGCTGCAGCAATACGACAGCTTAGAAGAAGCTTTGGCGCAAGCCAGAGTCATAGAAGAGATTAAAATAGGTGAAGGCACAATTGCCAAGCCTAAAAAGAAAGAGTGGAATAAAACCACTAAGACTGGGAATACGCAATCACAACCCGCAGCGGTTAATCAAGTCGCGATCAATGTTCCCAAGCCTGCGCAAGACACGCAGCCTCAAAAGGCCAATTACCAGGCAGTGCCTCCTAGTTATGAGAAAGATAATAAGAAACAGGAGCAGAATCAGCAACGTCGCCCTAAGCGACAATTCACCCCCTACACGGAGTCTAGGGACTCCTTATTTGACCGCTTGTCGGCGGCAAATTTAGTAACCCTTCCAGAGATCCCGACTATAGACCCTAACGCTCCTAAACCTAAGGGATATAGAGAGGAACTATACTGTAGATTTCATAGGCGAAGGGGACACGATTTGAATGGATGTTGGAAGTTCAAAGGACTAATCCAAGATTTAATCGAAAATAAAACATTGGCCGTGGACAACCCCATAGCGCCAAACAACCAACAAATGGGGGTATTCAAGGACCCCTTGCCTGCCCACGAGGCACAGACAAAACCTCTCCAAGTTAATGAGGTGCGCCAGAACCTTCCCATGCAAGGATTTGTGGGAATGATCAGCATAGTGACGAGGAATAAAAAGTACTCAGCAGTTGCCCCTGGGGTAGCCACGAAGGAAGTTTCGACAACGTCACAGCCTCAGCAGCACCCTATACAGTCACCTCCGCCTAGACCAAAAATCATGATACGGAGCAAACTCACGCAGAGTTTGCGGACCACATCGGCTAGGCTGTCCATTTACGAGCTTATTCAACAATCAACACCTCACAGGGAAGCTCTTATGGACATTTTAAAAACCATCGAATTACAGCCCCAAGAAGCAAATTCTTTCAACAACTTCGTGGGACACGTAAAACGATGTACTGAGCCGGTCATCACCTTCAGAGAGGATGAAGTCAAAGCAATATCGAATGACGCGGCAGATCCACCCCTGCATGTTGTTGCACGGATCAACGGGATCCCGTATAAGAGAGTGTTGGTAGATACTGGCTCGTCCAGTAATATTATTACCACTACAGCCCTAAAACATTTGAAGCTGCCAGCCTCTCATATCACAGCCTCCACGTACACACTGCGAGCTTTCAATGATGCAATATGCTCGACAGTCGGCACAGTTGTTCTACCTCGTCCAGGTAGGACAAAAGACAACACCAACATTGTGCCATGTGTTAGAAGGCGAGATGGCCTACAATATACTGCTAGGGCGGCCTTGGATTCGGGACATGAAGTGTGTCCCTTCCATCGCTCACCAGTGCTTAAAGTATGCTTTTGAAGGTGAAATACACGTAGTCCCAATGGACTTAGAACCCTTCAAGTATTGCAATGCGGTACAACTAATGCCTCAGTCGACCCTCCCTTCAACACATTTGGATTTCCAGCTAAATCCATCTAAAAAGGGTTCAACACCGCAGGCACCACTGGTAACCAAAACAACAACATCCCAAACCAGGTGAACCCTCATCATCTACTCCTTCATTACCAACGCCACCTGTCATGGCTACACAGAAGGACAAGGGAAAACAAATCATGGAAGAGGCTCAGCCCTTAAAAGAGGGGTTGCCAACAATTTCAACGATATCAACAGAGGAAATATCCAACACAACGGAAGCTGAGACTCCAAACCTATCAAACATGGAATGGACTCAGGAAGGACTCCCGTTCCCTCCCTCCGAAGCATCAACAATCACTCGTTGAAATGGCTAGTACAGGCCTGGGGGAGTACATAGTGCAGAATGTTGTGGCAACGCCCGCATTAGAGTCAGTCCAGGATATGGGAAGACCTCGCCTTCCCATAGGAACAGTTGTTCCCCTAGGTCACCCACCCAACCAGACAAATTTTGTGTATGGGGGCCTTGATCATGGTCTTGAACCATGTAAGCAAAAGGAAGCAGACGAAGAACCTTTTGTTGAAAACATCAATTATCTGTCAAACCCGCAATTTGCCCTTAAATATCTCGACCACTGCCATTGGCATGGATATGGGCTAGGCGGCTATGAGCAAGGGATGCGTCTCCCTTGCCAACCAAGATATCAGATGCCATATGACAAGTCAGGAGTAGGGTTCAACCACCCCCTGCCCTTGGACATCTTGGTTGAAAATATGCAAGACCTAGAAATAGGCAACAAGGGGGGATTGGCACCAGATCTCTATGCCAACCCAAATACAGAATTTACATTGGGAGATTACCTCCCATGGTCACCAAACACCCTTGGTAACAGCAAGTAATCCCTCTCCTTTGCTAGAGAGAGGCGAAAGTTCGGATACTCATCCCCAAAGAGAATATCAATGGTGTCCGGACATCTTCTCGAAGCTGTTCCCCTTAGAGATTCCAGTTGAGTCAGTACAATGTCCAGAGAGTCAGGTCCTTCCACCCAAAGTGGAACAACCGCAATGGGACCAGATTAACGTACTGGAACAAGGAGAACCATCAACGTCGCAAGCAATAATTGCTGAAGAGAATGAACATTTTTGGATCTCCGAAAGTGACTCAGAAGATGAGACTGAGATGGACTATCTCAGACATGCGCGACGACATTATCGCGCTTTAACTCATGAAGATCTAATGGGACAGATGGGCATAAGATTAGGGCATGAATGGTGGGTCGACCCAGCAGGGTGGGACCTGATCTTGGATCCATGGCTCCACATTCACGATGAGCACCGTCCACCTCGAGACCCTATCATAACAACAGTGCCAAGGGAAGACCCTGTCCTCCATTTAGCACATAGGGCCGATCCGTTCGTGCCCGTTCCCCTAGAGCCAGATCCAGAGTATAGGGGGCATCTAGAAGAATCAAGTTATCATCCCCGCGGTAATGGAGACCAAATTCATTCCATCCACATGATCTCCATTGATTTGACCGCACCCATCCGCAATCCGGCCGATCCAGCACGGTCATTGCATCTAGACATAGATGCCATCGACTGGGATCGCGTCAATTCACCTCTATCACCAGCAGAGTACTGGCCTTTCGGTGAAATGCCTCATTTTACCCCAAGGACAACTCAGGATATTTTTCAAGCTGAAGAGGAACCTGAGGTTCCAAGCATAGATCTAAATTCAGCTGATGATATCCATTTGATCCCGACTCCACATCAGTTGGAGGACGGATCCCACATGTCAGTCGAGGAGACGACTGACGTAGACATCGGCACAGATCCAATGAATCCACAGATTCTCAAGTTGGGGGTAAGTCTTTCCCTCGAAGAGCAAGCCGACTACATTGCCCTTCTCAAAGAGAAGAAGGAGGTTTTTGCATGGTCGTACAAGGATATGCCAGGACTAGACCCGCAGCTAGTCACGCATAATTTAACGCTTGATCCGACAATCAAGCCTGTAAAGCAAAAACTACGTAAGATGCACCCAACAGTGGCCTTGATGGTCAAAGACGAATTGCAAAAGCTATTGGATGCACAATTTGTCATCTGCATGGACTATCCGCCATGGCTGTCCAACATGGTTCCCGTCAAGAAGCCCGACGGGAGGATTCGCATATGCACCGATTTTTGAGACCTAAATAAAGCGAGTCCTAAGGATGATTTCCCCTTGCCAAGCATCGACGCGTTGGTAGACGCAACAACAGGTCACGAAATGCTTTCCCTAATGGATGGTTTCTCAGGATACAATCAAATTCGTATCAATCCTGAAGATCAACTAAAAACGGCGTTCACAACGCCTTGGGGGACATTTTGTTATAAGGTCATGCCTTTTGGCCTTAAAAATGCTGGTGCCACCTACCAACGTGCCATGACGTATATCTTCCACGATTACATGCACAAAACTTTGGAAGATTACATGGATGATTTGTTAGCCAAGTCTCTCTTGCGCTTAAATCATATCGCTGACTTAAGCAAGATCCTCGATCGCCTCATGGAGCATAAAGTTAGACTAAACCCCAAGAAGTGCGTCTTTGGCGTCACATCTGGAAAACTCTTGGGTTTCATAGTCTCAAAACGAGGAATCGAGGTGGACCCAAAGAAAGTCAAGGCAATCCTTGAAATGGTTCCCCCAACTACAATCAAGCAGCTCAGGAGTCTGCAGGGAAAGGTCGCATCGATAAAACGCTTCATAGCGCAATTATCTGACAAGTGCCGACCCATGAACAAATTATTGCACAAGGGGGTTACATTTCATTGGGATGACGAGTGCCAGTCAGCCTTTGACGAGATCAAACAATACCTGGCTTCGCCGCCGTATTGGCACCACCCGCACCCAGGAGTGCCATTCTACTTATACATCTCAGCTATCGAGGTGGCACTGGGCGCCATGCTAGCCCAGAAGAATGAACTTCACAAAGAACAGGCTACATACTATCTTAGCCGCACCCTGGTTAGTTATGAACTTAACTATGCATACGTTGAGAAACTCTGCTTGGCAGTGGTGTTTGCTACCAAAAAGTTACGCCACTACATGCTGAGCAACACTACGTATGTTGTGTCTAAGGAGAATCCATTGCGATACATGATGAGTCGTACTTATCATAGTAGTCGCACGGCGAAGTGGATCATGTTGTTGACGGAATTTGACATAGAGTTTATTGGACAAAAATCTATCAAAGGACAGGTCATAGCCGATCAACTAGCAGAGGCTCCTCTTGAAGACGATCAGCCTCTCGGTCATAGAGCTACCTGATGATGGGGTCTTCCATGTCTCAGAATCGCCAGATGTTGATGAGCCTGAGTCACAAGCCGACATAACCCTATTCTTCGATGGTTCTAAGTGTGAGCAAGGTGGTGGTGCGGGAATTGTATTCTTCACACCGCAGGGTGCTCCAATGCCCCTGTCATTTAAATTAAACTTCCCGTGCACCAACAACAACGCAGAGTATGAAGCCTTGCTCCTAGGTCTTCAGACAGCAATCGCCATGAACATCAAAAGACTGAACATCTTTGGTGATTCATTGTTAATAGTCAATCAAGTCAAAGGGGTATATCAATGCAAATGCCCAGTTTTGAAGGCTTATAAAGCCCTTGTGGACAAATTCCTGGCAAAACTTGAGTGGTATGACATCGAGGCACTCCCTCGATCATCGAACCATTTTGCGGACACAATGGCCTCCTTGGGGTCACTAATTCCGTAGGACCTTTCTGGTGATATGACAACCATTCAAGTCAAAACCTTATCGCAATCCGCGATGGAGCGTGCAAGCTCAGACTTGCCGCCAGGAATCCACATGATCCAAATTGAACCATCCTCGGATAGGTTCTCTCGAATCCGAGATCATCTGAAACACGCCAACTGGGGGTCCTTGTTCTCCCCTACTCCCATTAGTAGCAACACAACACTATTCTTGCAGGTTCTATCCCATTCAAGCATTTGCTAGGGATGAACTTCAGGAGGGATTGGCTGTTCATACTGTCGAGGTTTCTGATCAACAGGACTGGTATTTACCCATCCGAGACTACCTCAAGTTAGGTAGTCTCCCACTTGATTTGACTCATGCCGCAAAACGAGCACTCAAGCAGAAAGCGGCTAAGTATGTCTTGATAGGAGACATCTTGTATCGTCGCAGCTATGAAGGAATCCTCCTTCGTTGCTTGGACCAGCAAGAGTCCACTTGGGCAGTCGCCCAAGCGCACGATGGTACATGTGGTGGCCACTTCAGTGGAATGGCCATCGCAAAGCGCATTCTTCGCATGGGCTATTATTGGCCCTCTTTAGAGCGAGATTGTTGCACCTATGTCAAGAAGTGCGTGAAGTGTCAACATCATGCCAATCTAATGCACGTACCTTCTCAGGCCTTGCAGACAGTCCAGTCTGCTTGGCCGTTCTCGCAATGGGGCTTTGATCTAATTGGAAAGATCTCCCCTACGTCGTCAGGCCATCACACGTTTATCATAACGGCCACAGAGTACTTCACCAAGTGGGTGGAAGCAATTCCGCTTACCTCTACGACAGGACCCCGCATTGTGGAGTTCATTTTGCATAACATCATATGTCATTTTGGTATTCCATCCAAAATAGTCTCGGATAATGGGACACCTTTCAAGAACAAAGACGTGCGTGCTTTGACCACAAAGTACAAGATTCAGCACAGCTTTTCAACACCTTATTATCCGCAAGCGAATGGGCAAGCAGAGGCGTCAAACAAAATGCTAGTTGCCATCCTTAAAAAGACCGTCGCAGACAGTCATAAGGATTGGCACATTCAAATCCCACTTGCCCTATGGGCCTATCGCACTAGCATTCGGACGCCCACTGGGGCCACTCCGTTTTCACTCGTGTATGGCTCCGAGGCAGTCATGCCTCTAGAGTTGGAGATTCCTTCCCTGCGCATATCAATGCATGAGTTCATCGATGATGATTCTGCACGGCAGGCCCGGTTAGACCAGCTTACGTTGCTTGACGAACGACGCGTTAATGCTCTCGAGCATTTACGCATTTATCAAGAGCGACTTAAGAAAGCTTACAACATGAAAGTTCACCTCAGGGACTTTCGCGTTGGTGATTTGGTTTTGAAGGAAAATCAACAAAATTCCAGTTTGCCATCCCACCTAAGGGACAAGTTTGCGGCCAATTGGTTAGGTCCGTATGTCATTGATAGCAAAATCGGACCCGGGACATACCGGCTAGCTTCTCTTGATGGTATCAAGGAAACAGAACCCTTGAATATCAGTCATTTGCGACCATTTCATATCTAAAGAGAGCCATATCCCAAAGGCTCCAAGGATTCTTGCAATCGCTTGGTCAAATCCCACAAAGGCTCCAAGGATTCTTGCAATCGCTTGGTCAATCCCAAAATGCTCCAAGGATTCTTGCAATCGCTTGGTCAATCCCAAAACGCTCCAAGGATTTCCACAATCACTTGGTCAAAAATCATGAAAATTCAAAAACAACAAAAATCATCAAAAACAACAAAAATTTGCATCTCATTTCTAGGCATATTCAAATTCATCAATAGAGAGTTCTTCTCGCAATTCATCTTCATATTCACCAAAATCAATCCATCAAAAATACAAAAATACATAGCTGCATTCAAGCATCGCACCCATACATTGCACATTCATGGTCGTATAGGTCAAAAGGCACCATAGGCTGTCATGATTCTACTAGTCCATCTTGTTCCACACTGTTTCATCTTACAAAAACAGCAAAAACACCATTCATTTTACCACACTAGAGTCAGTGGTCTTTTAATGTATCAAGAGTTTTTCGTGATTCAGTCATCATTTTGCTCTTTAGCAATGAAATGTATCAAGTCAAACAGATTTTACGAAGGTAGAGTTACACTTGCAATACACCTTGTTACGTAACATCCCAACACAAATTACAACACATAAAAATTCCCGAGTTGTGTGAACGAAGGATGAAACCTGCACAGTAATCCAGGTTACCATAAGCGAAACGGTTATCTTGCTCATCCCCCTGTGCGAATGACCCCAAGAATGCTGAGAGTTGGCAAAAGGACAAGCGTCCTCCCTACCCAATTCCCTAAGAATCCCAAAGTTGCAAAACATCAAAAATTTGCAAATGTCAAAGCTCCAAAATTTGACATCCTACAGTGCACATATCAAAAGGCATAAAGCATAGTGATTCTCGTCACTCCATATCCATATCCCTTGCTCAAAAAAAAAAAAAAAAAAAACAAATTAAAATAAACAGTGATTATTATCACTATAAAGAGCAAGTATCCCAATACAATTGAAGAAAAGAAGGGAGTTGACCTTGAATCCCTGGAACTCTCAGCATTCTGACAGGTCATGAGGCAAGCCTCAGTATCGGTTTGGTTCATAGCCTATCGGTCACTGGCGGTAAACTTCTCGCATGACGATATATCTATCACATTAACTTGTGTACAGATCAATGTTTGCATGTGGATGAGCTAGCTTATGGTATCCTGGATGACACCGCAGATTAATCTAACTACATACAACAAAGGAGTTAGTGGAGCTAATTAGGTGATCCTCAGTATAGGTTCGGTTGAAAGCCCATCTCGGCACTGGCGGTATCCTGACAAATACCACATAAATGAACTCAATCGCACACACAGGGATGTGAAATAGCTTGGTCAAAAACAAGTCCGATTCATACCTTGTTCAAAAGTCTTGTAAGATAAAATACAATCATGGCTAGTAAGTTAAAACCGTCTGAGTCTCGAAAAACCTTTGCTACATTTCTAAACCAACCGCGCTACTTTTCATCCTTACAATACCACCAAAAAATACAAAAAAAGAAACACCACATTTGTACATAGCCAAATAATGGAGATCTAAAACAGTCTATGGTGCCATAGTCAAACATCACAAAGTTCATCCATCCATCTTATTTCCGCATATCACATGCCAATCAAAAACACTTGCATCCATCATGCATCCATCAAAATAAATCAACATACAACATCGGTAATTATCATACCATATGCATCCATCAATATAAAGTAGCATGCATCCACCAACATCAACCATTGTGCATAAAGTCATGACATATACGCAAAGAAAGAAAATCAAAAACAACAAAAACATCACAAAAAGCAACACAAAAACATAAGCAATAAATTTCCGGACACAAGTGCTCTTGCACTTAACCTCTTGGCACAACAAATCGATGTCGAGGCCCAAATTATCACCCTCCTACTTCCCCAAGAAGGCTACCATAGCTGGACCGCTCCACGGGAAGATGGGTTCTTGCTGATTTCACCCCATTATGGCATCACCAAAAGGGTTAACACCCACCAAAAATAGGTCCAAATGTCAGGAAATTGCACGTGCTCAAATGGTAAAACATCTAAAGGCACCCTAACCTAAGTCATCTTGGGTCAAGCGACTCGTCGCTTTTCTCACGAAGGTCATTCCCTCATCGATTCGTCGCTTGAGGGGGTAGTCACACTTAGTCACCAATCAACAACCACACACCCAATCAAGGCAATGACATGCATTCAAAGAATCATTGACAAAGACAATCGCGCTCCTGCTTGGGGCAGTAAACAAGCAATCATTAAGTTGATCAAATACTTGGCATTCCCGAAGCATGAACACAAGGTTTCCCCTGTGGATAAAAGGTTGCGCCCTTTGCCTAATCATGACTGATCAATGTCCAAGCTCAAGTCACACCTCACCAAAATAGGTTAACACTTGAAATCAAATTCCTTAGCTCGTCAGAAGCAAGGATTCAAGAATGCATGCCCTTTCCATACTTGGGGCATCAAAAGTTGGTTAGGTTACCAAGAAACCCTAATCATTAGTGCTTTGGTTCTCTATTTTTGCTCAGCGCTGTGCCATGCACAGCGCTTCCCAAAAAGGGGCATCTGTAGACACCAAAACAGCACCATTCTGATTAAGTGACTACAAACATTGATCGCATTGACATACATAGCTTTCAGGGCAGCCCTCAGAGGTCAAACAGTGGTCCTGGCCACTTGCACAGCAATTTAGAAGGTCGAAAAAAGAGCCTTGCTAAAACCTTCATCAAAGTCTTCAAGCCTTGCTAAAACCTTCATCAAAGTCTTCAAGCCTTGCTAAAACCTTCATCAAAGTCTTCAAGCCTTGCCAAAACCTTCATCGAAAGCAAAGTCTTTAAAAGCAAACAGGCCTCAACAAAAAGGGAACCTAGCCTTAGACGTCGCGAAATCGCGACGTCGCGATTTCGCGCGTCGCGAAATCGTGACGTCGCGATTTCGCACGTCGCGAAATCGTGACACCTTTGGCCCCGAGGGGAGCCTCGACCAAAGGTGTCACGATATCGCGACACCTTTGGCCCCGAGGCTACCCTCGGCCAAAGGTGTCATGAAATCGTGACACCTTTGGCCCCGAGGGGAGCCTCGGCCAAAGGTGTCGCGATATCGCGACACCTTTGGCCCCGAGGCTCCCCTCGGCCAAAGGTGTCGCGATATCGCGACACCTTTGGCCTCGAGGCTACCCTCGGCCAAAGGTGTCGCGATATCGCGACACCTTTGGCCCTGAGGGGATCCTCGGCCAAAGGTGTCGCGATATCGCGACACCTTTGGCCTCGAGGCTCCCTCGGCCAAAGGTGTCGTGATATCGTGACACCTTTGGTCCCGAGGGGAGCCTCGGCCAAAGGTGTCGCGATATCGCGACACCTTTGGCCCCAAGGGGAGGCTCTGCCGAAGTGTCGCGATATCGTGACTCGCGATATCGCGACACTTCGGCACTTTACGTCTAAAAAGCATATTTGCGATAATCAAAGGCGGACTTTGACGTGGCCGCCGCATCCAAAGAATGATTGCCACGTGGCACCCTTACGTGCCCCTCTCCAAAGAGACCCCGTGGATCTGCAGAACGACGGACTTTAATGAGACAAGCCGTTTCGAAACAAATCCGATCCAGAGCCACGCCTCATAACTGCGATCTGTCAGTGCGAGCCATGTCTCATAATGGCCCGATAAGGATCAAATCTAAGCGGCCCTTGCGGATTTAGGGTTTTAACATTAATGCTCTCAGGAGGCGAAAACCTCTATAAAACTAGCTCGATACGAAGTAAGAAAAAAGAGAAGATTTTGGGTGAACACAACGAAGTGCTGTTCATTTGAAGACTCGATTATATCAGTTCCGACCTTCGAACCAGACATTCGACCACAGTGAATTACCAATTTGCCGACAACACATTATCCGGGATTTTGAGCCAATTCCTAGTGGGTTGGCGTCGAAGCTGGATTTTAACAAGGCGGCCCGCTTGGGCACCCTACGCATGTTCATAGTTTTACTTGAGTATATATATATATATCGTTTTGAATATATCTTGTTAATGAACAATATTTTAACCGTTTATGTTTCACATTTTCGAACACTTGCTATTTTCAAAGGTGACTAAAATAGTTTATGTTCTATAACATACGCTGTTTTCAAATACAGGTGCTATTGACAGTTGATTGTTTATTTGAATACAGGAAAGACAGCAAGCTAGAACTCATTAAACACCAGCGGCGGCAATACAGTTTGGCCCGCCCATTTTCAAATGTGGGCATGCGGATAGAAGCAATATTGACTTCGATTGTAACCGAGGCAGACTAACACTCCTGGCCCCTAAAAAGGCAGGAGATGTATTGTAACCGAACGGAATTAATTTATATTCGGTTGATTTAAAGTTCTGTTTTATTACATCTTTAATACTATTTTTCATTCCGAAATCTCATGCTTTCAATATTATCACATAATAATCGATGAAACCCATACAAAATATGAGCATTTTTAGGCTCATCATCTAGTTTGGTATTTATATTGTCTGGGCCATTGTTGACGCCAGGGGCTCACATCGCTTGACCGCTCAGGACTAGAGCAACCAAGGCCAAGCCTTTAGTGGCCGCTGGACCTGACATCGGTCGAGATCATTGACAAAAACAACCACAACCCCTCCGTGAGAAGGAACAAAAACATTCAAATAAGCACATTTTGAAGACTTCTAGTCATCATAATGACCAAAATAACATAAAAATCACATACAAAACAAATTCTCGAGTAAGCCTCGTATCCAGTCACTTACTCTATCAACTTAGCGATTGTAGCGACTTGCACTCCATGTAATTTGGTAAGATGAGTAAGTCACCATAAGGCTACTTAAGGCAAAAAAATTCATTTTGGAATCATGATGCATCATTTCAAACCCAAAAAATACCAATATGGTCAAACTACTCCACGGGTGTGATAGGATCATCCTCATTCCCTTATGAAATCAAAAACACTAATCTAAATTGATGCAATATAATAATAAATAGAATCACTCATCCTAACTCCCTAAGAAGGCTATTTATGGCTAGACCACTCCTTGGGATAGGGATGGATGGTTATCATAAACAATTGGAATCACACTTGGATGTGGGTTCACCCATTGAAGGAACAAATGTTAAAAAGGAACCAGATTAGTCATATTGGTCAAGCGACTTGTCGCTTAATACATTGTCATTTCTTCACCAATTCGTTGAGTGAAGAGGTAGTTCAAATCTTCAAAATAATCATAATTAAAATAAAAAATATATTACTCAATCATAAAAAAATCATGTTCGTCCTTCTAATAATTGCATACAACAATCACATAATTTCCCTTGTTTATTGGTTACATAAGTAGACATGACATCTTTAATTGCATCTCTCCTACCGATCGAAACTATTATAGTAGCTGAAGCTACCTGATTGAGTTTGAGGAATGAGTGCAATTTAACATGTCCAAGCCATTGAGCTCAGTCATTTGAACGTTGAAGAAATGATTCAAGGGGTGTATGCCATATTGCATGATTGGGCCATCTGACGTTGATTAGATCACTGATCACCATACACCCTATAAACATATCAATCTATATTTTTTCTCAATGTTGTGTTTTCCACATAGTGCATCGCAAAAAGGGGCATCTGTAGACACATAAAACATGTCATTTTGGAGTAGATACTCACATAGGCACATTAATAAGATCATATGACATAATATTGGACTTTCCAAACATTAAAAGTAGTTCTCACCACTCATATGAGCCCATCCAATATTAGTCGCTCAAGACTAGAGCGACCAAACCTTAGCTACTCAATATTAGAGCGGCTAAACCTTAGCCACTGCATATGACATCGGCCAGTCTTAGCTACTGCAAATAACAGAATCTAAGCCATAAAAAGAATTTTGCCAATAGATATGCCCAATCACGGGTGGAAGTGGTAGTCTGTATGCAATAAAGGTGAGTGGGAGTAACTTTGCATTCCCTTTCATGGCTATTTCACATAGGAGACTTGAGTTTGCATTTAGACTTCAGTTAACTAGTATTTAAACATAGAAAATACAAAAATCTTCTCATGCTAAAATTCACTACGCATGAGGGATTCAATCCTAAGATTTTGAGCATAGACTTTAGGGTTTCACACACTTTAAAAGGTGCAAGCTTAGAGCACCAAGCATCCAAATGAGTCCAAATTTTAGAAGAATGGTACATGAAGATCACAATTATTATAGAAACACATTAGATCATTGAGGAATAATTCTTAGACATCTTAAGTGTGTATTGTTGTTTCATTGCTTACAGGGCCACAGGTTCATCGGATGGAATCTACAACATACGATATAAAAAGGGATCCCTCTAGGAAATAGACCTGGAGAAGGAGGCATCTGTAAGACCTCATACATTTCCATGTGTGAAACCAAGAAGCTTGTGATAGTGCACCACCCCTTTGCAAGGGGATATTTTAGCCACTTGTAACCTTATTGTATCGAAATGGGTATCCCTAATAGGGACTGACATGTAACCATGTTATAGTACAAATAAAGAGATACATCTTTGTTACTTCTATGTTATATGATTTTTCATGGTCTTTCATTTCATTTTGGGTTTAATACATTGCAAGTAGAATAAGGCAGTGCATGTGTCTCGAGGTCGCTACAGTTGGTTCAGTAGACTCACAAGATTGAGGGAGGAGGAGATAGTGCCAATAGGAGGGAGTCTCATAGTAGGATGATATTTTACCAAGAAAGATAATACCCTCTCCTTAGTGGGATATGTTTATAGCCCCTAGACCAGATTCACCTGGGAAGGGTATTGCAATAGAGGTAGGAGAGGTGAGTAGCATAGGGAAGATAGTTGCTCTACAGGTAGAGAATTATGGTTTGAGGAGTCATATTGCCATTCAAGTGACTTGCATCCAATATTTTGAGGTATAGCTTACATAGGAAAATACACTCATGAGCTAGGCTCAGGCTCAAGTAGCCTAGATGCAGGTACATGGTCCATCACATCAGATATAGTCACAGTCTTGATAGTCAAGGAGTGTGACTTTAGGCCAATATTTAGGGATTAGGATATTAGTGGTAGAGTTAGCCACAACCTTTCAATGAGCCTATTTTTATTAGATGCTATACTATTATCTTGTTACATAGGGTCAGAGGGCTTATTTACCCCTAGAGTATGCTCCTTCGAGGGTTACAAGGTTAGAGTCTAGGATAGCATCTAGGGCTACTCCATTTCATAATCCTAGACCACATTTTAGTGATGATGCCTAGAGTTATAGGGGCTCTAGGGGATGATAAACTAAGATATATTTTGTGGTGTACCACATAGTGATTGAGTATACCAATGTCATGATTGTGGTATACCAATCGATTGATTATTGTATTCTATTTGACAACTGGTGAAAATCAAGCCACATGAACAAAAAATACACAAATGTTATTTCTTTTTTCCTCTTAAAGAACCAAAACATTTCCTTATTTTCATTCCAAAAGAAGAGTCCCTTTTACAATTTCAAAAATTCCCTTAAATATCCTGTTTTCCCCTTTTCCCACCCAAAACTAGAAATTTCAAATTTGAAATTTGGGGGCAACTTGCCAACGTCATAACTTCGCACTCGTTGACCTGATTGACTATTACAACATATTTTTAGAATCAACATGAAATGATATAAGCGGGGCAAGTATTGGCTTTGTCTAATCAAAATTATTCAAATTTGACCTCTAAGACCTTCAAACACCTGCAAGTTTTACTAGTTTTTCTAGCAGATTTTTTTTTTCACTAGTTTTCAACAAAATGAATTAAATACAATTTGGGTGATGCAAGATCACTCTGACACCACTGGATGCTCCTGCATCAGAAAACTAGGGTAAATTTATAAGTGACCTTCATTTATCTATTGTTGGAGGAAAACCCAGGCGGTCAACCTCAGTCTTCGATAACCAAGTTGAATCTTCCATAGGCCTGCCTTTCCATTTGACCAAATATTTTTCATACTGCCTATTTCTGGTACTTTTGCCGATTTAGGTATCCAGTATCTCTTCTATATCTTTCTTATCTATAGTAGATGTTGGAATATCCCATAATTCTGTTGGTTCGTCTTTCATACACACCCCGTGAAGAATGAGCATAAAATACCGATAACACTTATACGGGATAAATCCCACTCACTTTAGGATCTTGCTGGTTATCCAAGGTGTGAGTTACAGAGTTGGGTCGAATGTCTATTCACTCTTTTCTGCTTCTAGAATAGTTTCAAGTGGACTGTCTATTACCTTACAATGGGCTCGACCTTCGTTCAATAATGTTTTAGCGGTTGTTATCTTTGTAGACTATCAGGTTTACAATGAGTTCTTTGATATAGCTCTCTATGTTTTAGCAGATTAAATAAAATACAAATTTGAAAGAAAATAAAAATGAATCATTTAACAGTGGAACAGAGAGAGTAGGGTAGGGCAGAAAAGAGAAGTTTATCTAACTTAGCTGCAAAATCAGAACCACCAATTTTAGTTATACTATTTAGCTTCACAATAAAACCAATCAAAGAGGAAGGTGTCCAGCTTTCTAAGATCACCTTCTACTAAGAGCATAAGATGGAAATAACATAGATCTGAAAGAAAATCATAAATAGAAGGGAAGTCGGTGTCAACTGGTATCTCTCACCAGCAGCTTAGCTCGCACAAGTGAGGATAGAGCAATTAGAACAGACCTGAACCTTAAATCTCTAACTTTCCTTAGCATATAACAAACAGAATGAAGCTTAGCAACATATTCAATCTTGATAACACAGATTCACAACCAAAATAAATAGAACTTTAGTGAGACAAAAATAGAAGAAGATGCACTTATCAAAATCCGAAAGAGATTAGGCTCCTGGCCATGCTATCACAGAAGAACGATTTCACACCAACCCCAGGTCCAGAACAAAGCATTCAAACAAGATTTGCAGGAAATTGCTCAAGTGTCTTTTATTCCAAGTTTTCGCATCCTCACTTTACATTCAAGAGAAGTATATATAGACTCAGGACAGACCCTGATATTTTCAAAATATCTTCTTCCAAATATCTAAATCTTATCATAAAAATCCCACCGCCGAGGTTTTACAATATAAGGCATTTTTATATAGAGTTTTGATAAGCCCTAATTACTCTAAAAATCTTCGCGTGGATCTTGCCATGAATGGAGAAGATAAGACTTGGTTTGATCCTTATCAAATGGACACCCAGTGTAAATGTATGTTCTTCTTTCGATAAGCTGTCAGAGCATCTCATTAATTCTTCTGCAAAATTCGGATGAGTCACTGACTTCTGAGGCCTTCCATCCTCGCACAACTGCCTTTGTTTGGTTCGAGTTGAGATTCTCTGTCTGTCATTACTTTTGCCATAAATTTTCTCGGCAATGTATCCACCGATAAATTCCTTGAAACCTGTATTCATGACCAGATCTGCAAAATTTGGATGAGTCACTGACTTGCCATAAATTTTTTGAGCAAATGAATCTACCAGCAAATTCCTTGAAGTCTGTCTTTCTCGCCATCACTTCCGCCATTATGCAACTATCGGATCACTTTCTACAAAAGAAAAACAAAGGTTAGATTTTTAATGTTTTTCATTTTTTCATTTTAATTAATTGATTTGGACTATGTTGAAAAGCTTCCACTTCCTTTTGGATGGGTGATGAGATGGCCAAATTTTGCAAAATGAATATAAGTCCAAACATGTCGCGATATCACAACGTTTCCTTCACTTAGTGTCTTTCACACTGTCTCCATCACAAAAATGGAACATGTCGCGATATCACGACATTTCCTTCACTTGGCTTCTTTCTTTGGCTTTGCCCCTCATGAAAATGGAACATGTCGCGATATCGTGACATTTCCTTCACCTTGTCTCTTTTTAGCTTCTTTGTCGTGAAATCATGACATTTCCCCCACTTAGTCTCTTTTCACTTCTGCCTCGCAAAATGGAACATGTCGTGAAATCGTGACATTTCCTTCACTTTGTCTCTGCCTTCACTTCTTTGTCGCGAAATTGTGACATGTCGCGAAAATCAGACGTTTCCCTCACTTCTCTTCTTTCTTCTTTGTCGCGAAAATCGTGACATGTCACGAAATCATGACATTTCCTCACTTCTCTTCTTTCTTCTTTGTCACGAAAATGGGACATGTCATGAAATCGCGACATTTCCTCCACTTTCTTCTCTTAGCTTCTTTCTAAAAGGAACATGTCGGAAATCGAACATGTCATGAAATCATGACATTTCCCTCACTTTGTCTTTGCCTTGGCTTCTTCGAAATGGAACATGTTGAAAATGAATGTCATGATATCATTTTCCTCACTTTGCTTCTTTACTTCTTTCCGAAATGCGAACATGTCAGAAATGGAACATGTCGATATCGGACATTTCCTTCACTTTCTTCTTTCTTCTTCATGAAAATGGAACATGTCATGATAATCGTGATTTTTCCTCCTTAGTTCTTCCAGCTTTGCTCCTTCGAAAATGGAACATGTCGCGATATCGCGACATTTCCTACAAGTCATTGCTTCTTTGGCTTTGCCCCTCCGAAAATGGAACATGTCGCGATATCGCGACATTTCCTACAAGATTTTCTTCCTAGATTTTGCCTTCGTGAAAATGAGACATGTCCAAAAATGGAACATGTCGCGATATCGCGACATTTCCTTCAAGCTTTTCTTTCACTTTGCAAATTCTCCAAAAATTGTAGGTTGATTCCAATGACTTTGTCCATCTGTATTTTGCATTTTTACATATTGGTGAAGGATCTTCCTTACTCAAAAATGATTTTAACATTTAAAAAATGAATTTTAAATTGCTCGAGAATGATCAGCTTCACATGGTGTAGAAAAAATGATGAAAATTCAAAGTGCTCAGAATTTGATGAAACTTTACAAGTATCTATAAAAGCCCAAAGGGTATCCCAATTTGCAAACGGAACTTAAAAATTCATCATGGATTAAGAGAATATGCATTTAGAAATTTGCTAGGCCAGAAATGGAAACTGCTATTTCTAAATTGAAATCAATGCCATATGCAAGTCTACTTGGTCACTTTGATGTAGGCGAAGTTTGGAAAAGGATGCAAGCAAAATTTGGAATTAAAATCCGAAAAACATCAAGAGGGTCCCTGCGGAACAAATGAATATTAAACATTTTCAAAGGATGGAATTTCATTTTTTTAGTGGGGGTGTGTTGCTTCTCAACAAATGGCGATATCTACGAGGAAAATAGTAGCACTATTTAGAATCCAGAACTCTAGTTTCAAAACAATTTAGACTATGTACCATGCTTTGCCACAAATATTTTCTAAAATGATTTAACTACTATCTATTAGCTGTTAAAGTTTCCCAAGGACATACTAGGTTGAATCACTCAAGGAAGATTTTGATGTGCGGTTATAAGCGTATAAAAACTTTCTTCAAGGATGATCAGGGCTTCGACTGCTCACTGTGGATTGATCAGCTATTTAGATTGTGCAAGGGAAACCGAGTAGAGCTCTGTTTACTAGTTTAGCCTTTTACAACCCCGACAGAGTTACTCTTTAGATTTTCATGACCCCGATTCATCACTATGAGGTGGCATTTATAGCCTGGTGAACATGTTTGAGATGTATCCTTCTGGAACCTTGGCTATGTGCAGAAAAGAATGCCGGTTTTATGTTGGCTTGCCCAACTTTCACCTTCTGTCTCTTTTTTCTTTTGAAAGATACTGATAGCTGGAATGCCTTGCTCTCTTTCTTTTTTTTTTATATTCATCGAGCAATTGATCGACTAACTATTTCAACCTGGGTACCAATAGCTTCCTTGGACGCTTTGATGTAATTCTATGAATCGGAGTCCCCTCTCCTGACCAACTTTTCTTGGATTCCCTGGGAGTTCTTCAGCCAAACAGTATAGTAGTTTCTTTATAAACAAAATAATTGTGGCAAGCAAGATACCAAATCCAATTATCTTTCTACTGTTGTTCTAAATAACAAGTAGTTCCACTTTTTAGCTCTAGCAGACTATCTCTTAAAAAATAAAACAAAATGAAAACACACTAGGCCAATTTTAAATGTTGATTTGTGTTTTCTTTGTTTAGGCAAAAGCTCAAACAAACGGGATTAAAAGAAACTAAAGAGGAGAGAAAAAGGCCACCAGTTAAAGACAAAATTGCACAAACCTCAAAAGATAAAACACAATACTTCAAACTTTAAATAAAGCAAAATAAAAACACACTACTTCAAACTTTATTTACAATATATACATATGCACAAAGTCCCTTCAATCACTCAAAAAATGTAGCAGATGGAAAAGCAGAGAAATAGTGCCTTAAAAAATTATTGACCATTTGCAGGTAAATTTAGAAAAATACCTTTCAGGTCCTGTTGACGAAATGCACTCCAGATTATGCTTCCCAAAATTTTTGCTACCTGGGAAAGACTTGTGTTTACCGTCTTCCCTCTTTTTTTTTTTTATATGGATCTTGTCCCACAGAAACACCAAATCTGCAAGTCCTTCACCCTCCAAATTAGTCAAATCATATAATAACATGAATGGTGAAGTTTTCAACCCCTGCTTATGTCTTATTCTATCAGCCCATGTGCATACAATTTTTATGCCTCCTTCAAAATCAAGGCATTAACATGTTTATGCTTCTACTTGAAGGGTTTGCAGAATTCTTTCAAAGGGACGGAATGTAAAAACCCCCAGGATCAAATACCTTAAAGCCTTTATAGACCCAGATCATCACATCTTCAGATTTATGTAATAACTCAAAGAGATCATATTTTATTTGTATGTCATAGTTCTTAATAACTTGAACATTTTGTGGTTGCTCTATTGCTCCAATATCCAAGATTTCAATTTTTATCCCTCTAGTAGAATTTTCATAATTTGCTCTTTCACCTGAGCCTTGCTTAGATTTAACCCCATCAATGTGTAATGTCCAAATATCATTGTTGTGATTGGTTAGAGCTATAACTGGTCTCACCTTCTCAGTTGTCAAATTATAAACTCCAATATCTGCATCAACACGGTTTACAACCTCTTTTTTGATATTATGTTCAGTAATCACAGGCTTATACTGAGACTCTTTGTCTATTCCGAGTTGGTTGACCACATTCACATTTACTATCTTCTTCTCCTTTTCTTGAAATTCAATAGGTGGTCCAGAGTAAGTTTCAATCAAGTTATCCTTTTGTTCAACAATCTGAGCCAGCTCATGGAGGGTGATGTTAGCTTTAATTTTCTTCATATCCTCAATGATGTTATACTCCTTCCTAGTTACTTCTGTATAGTGATATTGAATCTTATTTTCATCACCTTTTGGTGAGGGAGGATCATTATTAGGAGTAGGTTCTGGATTCTCACATCTCAAATTATAACTGTCCCTTTGGAACTGTTGAAAAGCTTGCACTTCATCCATAGGAATTTCTACAACATTTTCTGACTCTTCGGGAAAAGTGAATGAATCTGAAACCATAGTCGTACTATTTTTGGATGAACCAGAACTATCAATATTTCTCTGATTTTTAGGAAAATTTAACTCACCAGGAAAAGCTTCAAATTTGGGTAATGCTAGGTCACAAATGTTTACTTCAAGCACTTCCACCTTGAACTTGTCAGAATCTTTCTCTATATTTTGCACATGCTGAGTGTGTGTCACAGTTAACGGAGTTTCCTTGGGTAGAGCGTGACATGTTGGCACTAACTCATGATGTGGAATGGGATTCAAAATAGGCATGTTATGTGTAACATAGGATATCAAAGGACTGCTCAAAATTTGAGGTCCTAACTGTCTTTCAAGAATTAAAGCTTCCTTATAAGCTCCTGCCAGGGTTGTGATATTGATGTCTCTCTTGAGGAAAATAGAGGTCACCGAATCCAATGCATTCTTATAGATTTCTAAGGCTAGATTTGCACTTGGGATGTAATGACCAGTCATTCTACCATAAGCTCTTTGGAACCTCATATTGAAAGACCTGATACCTTCATCCGACTCTCTCTTAATGCTAGAAAATTGTTGATATAACACACTGGGGTCAATCACTTCCCCAAATTGTGATACAAAAACTTTCTCTAGGTCATTCCAACTAGTAATAGAATCATTAGTAAGATTCAAAAACCAGTCGTATGCTCCCTCCTGGAGAGTGAAATGGAATAACCTACAAGCCACATCTTCATGCTGCACATTCAACAACTTCAGAGCATTTTTATATGCCATCAGATGTTCTTCTGCTATTTTTATTCCATCATGTTTGTAGGTAGGAAGATACTTCTCAGGATTTCTGGGTAAATCATGCGCTACACCAGGGATATTCAAAGCAGTGGGACCCAACTAGCTTGCCATCACTACCTGATTGACTATGATATTTTGAGTTGCAGTTGGAGGAACTACAAGTGGTGATAAAACAATCCTTAACAAATACTGAACGGAGTTCAGGCCCTCCTTCTAGCGCCAATTTTAAATGTTGGTTCGTCTTTCATACACACCCTATGAAGAATGAGCATAAAATACCGATAACACTTATACGGGATAAATCCCACTCACTTTAGGATCTTGCTGGTTATCCAAGGTGTGAGTTACAGAGTTGGGTCGAATGTCTATTCACTCTTTTCCGCTTCTGGAATAGTTTCAAGTGGACTGTCTGTTACCTTACAATGGGCTCGACCTTCGTTCAATAATGTTTTAGCGGTTGTTATCTTTGTAGACTATCAGGTTTACAATGAGTTCTTTGATATAGCTCTCTATGTTTTAGCAGATTAAATAAAATACAAATTTGAAAGAAAATAAAAATGAATCATTTAACAGTGGAACAGAGAGAGTAGGGTAGGGCAGAAAAGAGAAGTTTATCTAACTTAGCTACAAAATCAGAACCACCAATTTCAGTTATACTATTTAGCTTCACAATAAAACCAATCAAAGAGGAAGGTGTCCAGCTTTCTAAGATCACCTTCTACTAAGAGCATAAGACGGAAATAACATAGATCTGAAAGAAAATCATAAACAAAAGGGAAGTCGATGTCAACTGGTATCTCTCACCAGTAGCTTAGCTCGCACAGTGAGGATAGAGCAATTAGAACAGACCTGAACCTTAAATCTCTAACTTTCCTTAGCATATAACAAACAGAATGAAGCTTAGCAGCATATTCAATCTTGATAACACAGATTCACAACCAAAATAAATAGAACTTTAGTGAGACGAAAATAGAAGAAGATGCACTTATCAAAATTCGAAAGAGATTAGGCTCCTGGCCACGCTATCACAGAAGAACGATTTCACACCAACCCCAGGTCCAGAACAAAGCATTCAAACAAGATTTGCAAGAAATTGTTCAAGTGTCTTTTATTCCAAGTTTTCGCATCCTTACTTTACATTCAAGAGAAGTATATATAGACTCAGGACAGACCCTGATCTTTTCAAAATATCTTCTTCCAAATATCTAAATCTTATCATAAAAATCCCACCGCCGAGGTTTTACAATATAAGGCATTTTTATATAGAGTTTTGATAAGCCCTAATTACTCTAAAAATCTTCGCGTGGATCTTGCCATGAATGGAGAAGATAAGACTTGGTTTGATCCTCATCAAATGGACACCGCGTGTAAATGTATGTTCTTCTTTCGATAAGCCGTCAGAGCATCTCATTAATTCTTCTGCAAAATTCGGATGAGTCACTGACTTCTAGGCCTTCCATCCTCGCACGACTACCTTTGTTTGGTTCGAGTTGAGATTCTCTGCCTATCATTACTTTTGCCATAAATTTTCTTGGCAATGTATCCACCGGTAAATCCCTTGACACCTGTATTCACGGCCAATCTGCAAAATCTGGATGAGTCACTGACTTGCCATAAATTTTTTGAGCAAATGAATCTACCGACAAATTCCTTGAAGTATGTCTTTCTTGCCATCACTTCCGCCATTATGCAACTGTCGGATCACTTTCTACAAAAGAAAAGCAAAGGTTAGATTTTTTAATGTTTTTCATTTTTACTTAATTAATTGATTTGGACTGTGTTGAAAAGCTTCCACTTCCTTTTGGATAGGTGATGAGATGGCCAAATTTTGCAAAATGAATATAAGTCCAAACATGTCGCGATATCGTGACATTTCCTTCACTTAGTGTCTTTCACACTGTCGTCTTCGTGAAAATGGAACATGTCATGATATCGTGACATTTCCTTCACTTGGCTTCTTCCTTCACTTCTCCCTCACGAAAATGGAACATGTTGCGAAATCGTGACATTTCCTTCACTTCGTCTCTTTCAACTTCTTATGTCGTGAAATCATGACATTTCCTTCACTTGTCTCTTTCCTTCTTCGAAATTGAACATGTCATGAAATCGTGACATTTCTTCACTTTGTCTCTTCTCTTTTCTTGCGAAAATGGAACATGTCAGAAATCATGTTAATTTCCTCACTTTCTTTTCTTCTTTGTCGCGAAAATGGACATGTCACGAAATCGTGACATTTCCTTCACTTTTCTTTCTTCTTTCTAGAACATGTCAGAAATCACGACATGTCAGTATGCTTCCCCTTCTTCTCTTCTTCTTTCTTGCATGTAAATCATGGAACATGTCATGAAATCGTGACATTTCCTCCACTTTGTCTCTTTCTTCTCTCGAAACATGGAACATGTCGCGATATCGCGACATTTCCTTCACTTAGTCTCTTTTCAGCTTCCGTCATCGCGAAAATGGAACATGTCGCGAAATCGCGACATTTCTTCATTTCTCTTTTCTTCTTCTTGCATGAAAATGGAACATGTCATGAAATCGTGACATTTCCTTCACTTTGCTTCTTTCTTCTTTGTCATGAAAATGAGAACATGTCGTAAAATCAGAATGATTTCTCATTAGTCTCTTTTACTTCTCCTTGAAAATGGAACATGTCACGATATCGTGACATTTCCTACAAGCTTTTCTTCCTAGATTTTGCCTTCGCGAAAATGAGACATGTCCGAAAATGGAACATGTCGCGATATCGTGACATTTCCAAAAATGGAACATGTCGTGAAACGCGACATGTCCGAAAATGGAACATGTCGCGATATCGCGACATTTCCTTCAAGCTTTTCTTTCACTTTGCAAATTCTCCAAAAATTGTAGGTTGATTCCAATGACTTTGTCCATCTCGTATTTTGCATTTTTATATATTGGTGAAGGATCTTCCTTACTCAAAAATTATTTTAACATTTAACAAATGAATTTTAAATTGCTCGAGAATGATCAGCTTCACATGGTGTAGAAAAAATGATGAAAATTCAAAGTGCTCGGAATTTGATGAAACTTTACAAGTATCTATAAAAGCCCAAAGGGTATCCCAATTTGCAAACGGAACTTAAAAATTCATCATGGATTAAGAGAATATGCATTTAGAAATTTGCTAGGCCAGAAATGGAAACTGCTATTTCTAAATTGAAATCAATGCCATATGCAAGTCTACTTGGTCACTTTGATGTAGGCGAAGTTTGGAAAAGGATGCAAGCAAAATTTGGAATTAAAATCCGAAAAACATCAAGAGGGTCCTTGCGGAACAAATGAATATTAAACATTTTCAAAGGATGGAATTTCATTTTTTTAGTGGGGGTGTGTTGCTTCTCAACAAATTCTGCTACTGGTCCCTCACCATTGTCTCCCTCATGGTATTCTGCCAAATCTGAAATGTTAAAAATAGGTGATATGTTAAGCCCACTTGGAAATTCCACTTCATATGCATTGTGTGAATCCTGTTTTCCTATGATTCTACATGGTCCAAACTTCTTAATTTTTAGCTTGTTATAGGTTTTAGCAGGAAACCTTTCTTTTATCAGATGGACCATAATTTCATCTCCCACTTCAAATTTCTTAAACCAACACTTTTGGTCTGCCCTTATCTTGTACTGAGTATTCATCTTAGTAATATGATTCTTCACTTCTTCATGCAAGCTCTTCAAGTGCTCTGCAAAGTCCTCAGCCTTAGCACTATTATTTTCCCCTCTATCCAATTTTATCAACTTAGAAACATTCCTTGGGCTGATCCCATACACAATCTATAATGGGGATTTATTAGTACTTTGATTGACAAAATTATTGTATGCAAATTTTGGCTGTGGAAAAACCAAGTCCCAACCCTTGGGCTTATCTCCTACAAAGCATCTCAGTATATTACCCAAACTCATGTTCACCACCTCTGTTTTTCCATCAGTCTATGGGTGGTATGCATAATTGAATTTCAAATTTGTCTTCAATTTCTTCCATAGGGTCCTCCAAAAATACCCAACAAAATTTGTATCCCTATCGAAAAAATAATCTTTGGTATACCATGAAGTCATACCACCTCTTTGAAAAACAATCCTACAACATGAACTGCATCATTAGTTTTCTGCCAGGGAATAAAATATGTCATCTTTGAAAACCTATCAACCACTACAAATATGAAGTCATTCCTCCTCTATGTCCTTGGTAGGCCAAGAAAAAAATCCATGCTGATGTCCTCCCATGGTATCTCTGGTATAGGTAATGGCTGATATAATATAGTGTTCTGTCTCACACCCTTGTCCATTTGGCATACTCTGCAAATTTGCACAAATCTCTTCACATATTTTTGCAACTATGGCCAATAGTAGTTCTCACTAATGAGGGCAATGGTCTTATCTTGACCAAAGTGTCCAACCAACCCTCCACTATACTTCTCCTTGACCAAATTCTTCCTCATTGAACTCCTTGGAATGCATAACTAGTTTCCTCTGAAAAACATTCCATCTTGGATTAGAAAATCCAACAACTTATTCTTTTCTAAAGTAAAATGTGCTAAGCAAGCCCTCCAAGCCTCTGCAAAATCAGGATCTTCAGGGTACAAACCCTTAAGTTCATCAAACCCTACAACTTCCACCTTCATTTTTGTCAACAAAAACTGCCTTCTAGTTAAGGCATCTGCAACTCTATTTGAATTTCCACTTTCATGCTTCAACACAAAGGTATAAATCTATAGAAACTCAACCGACTTCAAGTGCCTTTGATTTAGCTTCCCTTGGCTATTAATATACTGTAAGGCCTAATGATCAGTATATAGAACAAACTCTTTTGGCGACAAAGAATGCCTCCATTTCTTTAGAGCCTAAACTATAGCATAAAACTATTGATCATATACATAGTATTTCTTTCTAGAATCATTAAGCTTCTCACTAAAATAGGCAATGGGTTTACCTTTACTCAACACAGCTCCTACTACCAATACCTTAAATACCACTAGCATCACAATCAACCTGAAATACCTTATTAAAATCTAGAAGTGCTAAAATAGGTTGCTATGTGATCTTCTTCTTCAACATATCAAAGCTCTTGTCTGCTCCTAAGGTCCACTTAAATTCTTTCTTATCCGCTCTCATTATTTCTATAAGGGGTGCACAAATACTGCTAAAATTTATAATGAATTTTCTATAGAAACTTGCTAGACCATGAAATGATCTTACCTTAGTTATGCTCCTTGGAGTAGGCCATTCAATGATAGCCCTCACCTTTTCTGGGTCCATTTTTAGACCTTCGACTGAGATGACAAATCCCAAGTACACTAACTGCTTATTTACAAAAGTGCACTTTTTAAAATTAATCAACAACTTCTCCTTCCTCAGCTTCTCAAAAACCCTTTTGATATGCATCAGGTTCTCTTCTAGGGTCTTGCTAAATATTAAAATGTCATCCAAATAGACAATGACAAATTTTCCTAAAAATTTCTTCAATACCTCATTCATCAGCCGTATGAATGTGCTTGGTGCATTGGTTAGCCCAAATGGCATGACCAACCACTCATACAAACCCTCTCTGGTTTTGAAGGTTTTATTTCACTCATATCCTTCTCTGACATGAATCTAATGGCACCAACTCTTCAGGTCAATCTTTGTGAAGTACTTGGCTCTACTCAAACAGTCCATGATGTCATCCATTCTTGGCAATGGGAATCTATATTTTATGGTGATCTTGTTAATAGCTTGAGAGTCTGTACACATTCTCCACTCTCCATATTTCTTTGGTGCTAGTACTATAGGTACTGCACATGGAATCAGACTCTCCCGAATTAGTCATTTTTTTAGCAACTCTTGGACTTGTCTGTTTAGCTTCTCACTTTCTACAGGAGTCATTCTATATGCTACATTATTGGGTAAACTAGATCCTCATACAAAATCCATATGGTGACTGATCTTACTCACTGGTGGCAAACCCTTAGGCACATTATCTGATATAATATCTAGAAATTCATCTAACAGACTTGAGACTTCTACTGGGATATCTTTGCATTCTTTTTCCCTAACTCCAAAAATTAATGCATAGCACATATGCTCATGTTTCAACCCATCTAAAACTTTCTACCTTCAACTAAATAGATTTTTGCACTACTACATACCTTTTTGTCCACCTTCAGGGGCTTCAGCTTATGGTGCATCCCATTCTTTGTTGAGTAAGTGTTGGCACGACCATCATGCACTACACACCGATCAAACTGCCATGGCCTTCCCAACAACAAATGGCAAGCATCCATAGACAAAATGTCACACAGGACCTCATCACGATAATTCCCAATATTAAATTTTACCAAGCATTACTCATTTACCAAAGCCCTATGGTCCTTTTGCAACCATGCAATACGATATGGATGTGAGTATCTCTTCCTCTCTAACTGCAATTTGGTAACCATTCCTTCTGAAACTAGGTTATCTGTGCTACCATTGTCTATGATAATATTATAGATCTTACCTACACATTTACACCTTGTGTGAAATAAGATTTTCCTCTGATCTGGATCTCTCTCCTCATTCAGCAAGGCTCTCCTTATGATCATCAC
This sequence comes from Wollemia nobilis, assembly GCA_028583015.1. Classification (NCBI taxonomy): domain Eukaryota; kingdom Viridiplantae; phylum Streptophyta; class Pinopsida; order Araucariales; family Araucariaceae; genus Wollemia; species Wollemia nobilis. Next base: position 1,684,382 of record JAQPPZ010001472.1, on the reverse strand, counting down.
TTCTCTTTCTGCTTCTTCAGAGTGCTCAGATTCAGCATCTTCATCAACAACAACAGCTCACGCATTACCTTTGAGTCTCTTATTTGTTCTCTCTTGGTGTTTTGGACATGTGTATGCTCGATGTCCTTCTCCACAATTGAAATAGGTTCCACGAAATCCTCCTCTTCCAAACCCTTGTCTAGACCTTCCTATTCCTCTCTAGTAACCATTGTTCTGATCATGAGGGCGGTAAGCATTATCTCCCTTTTGGTCATGACTACTGCTAGCTTCTCCATTATTCTTATGATATTCATTTCGTCCTCCATGTGTTCTTCCACCAGTTCTTCCACCATGACCTCTTCCTATTTGCTTGCTCTCAAACCTTATGTTAAGCTTCTCTTCAACCCTCAAGGAAAACTGGTAAGTATCCTCTATGGTGGTCATCTTGACCAGACTTAAATCCTCTTGAATACTTGCTCTTAATCCATTAATATAATGGGCTACCTTCTCCTTGTTGGCCTTAGAATGGCTTGTTTTGATTAAAATTTTGTAGAAATACTCTGTGTATTCTTTGACAGAATTACTCGACTAACTCAAAACTTACATTTTCTTTAACAGATCCAACTCGTAGTCAGCTAGAATAAACTGCTTCTTCAACTTCTCCGACATCCACTCCCACCTTGTTATCCTTTATTTTCCTCTTTTATTTTTGTCTAGCTGCACTCCCTTCCACCATATGCTAGCATGACCCTTTAGCTTTGTCTTAGAAAAATTGACCTTCTCAGGATATTCAACCTCCTCATACTCAAAGTATTCTTCTAAACCATTGATCCAATCAATCAAATCCTCTGGATCAAGATTTTCATAATACGTAGAAACATCTATTTTCAATCTCTTTCCAATCTGATATATGGCCCTATATAACCTGGCTTGTGCAGGATCTAATACCTCTTCTTATTCAACTATCTTCACTACCATCTTCTCTCTGGCTCAAACCCTCTACACAGCTCCTCTTGCAGAACCTGAACTTGCCTCTGTAAAGTTCTAAAATCTTCTTTTGGCACCATATTTCTCCCACCACCATGGTTTCTTTGTGGAGGCATTATGCTCACTTCTCTCACAAACCCTAACCACAAATCCTAGTGTAAACTACCTCACGTCCGATGATCTATTTACACACTTAGGAACTCCCGCTTTGATACCACTTGGTGAAAATAAAACCACATGAAAAAACATACATAGATGTTATTTCTTTGTTCCTCTTAAAGAACCAAAATATTTCCTTATTTTCATCCCAAAAGAAGAGTCTCTTTTACAATTTCAAAAATTCCCATAAATACCCTATTTTCCAAACCCAGGTGTTGTAGGTGAGTTGGAGAGGAGAGGGAAATCCTCCAAGGGAGGTCCCAAGTCCGAATCTCCACCCTACCAAAAAGCTGAATTGGGTACCCAAAATCCAATTGATAATGTTGGTGCGGGTAGGGTTGGGTGTGACCCCCAGGTGAATTTGATGGTGTAGAACCCCTTGTTCATGGTATCTTAGACCAAGGCGGCCCCACAAGAGATTTTTTTCTAAAAAAAACAAAAAAATACCCTGTTTTCCCCTTTTCCCACCTAAAACTAGAAATTTCAAATTTAAAATTTGAGGGCAACTTGTCAATGTCATAACTTCGCACTCGTTGACCCGATTGACTATTATAACATATTTTTAGAATCGGCATGAAACGAGGGCCTACATCTATTCAAAAATCTTCAAATTTGACCTCTAAGACCTTCAAAAATCACCTGCAAGTTTTACTAGTTTTTCTAGTAGATTATTTTTTTCACTAGTTTTCAACAAAATGAATTAAATACAATTTGGGTGATGCAAGATCACTCTGACACCGTTGGATGCTCCTGCATCAACAACATATATATATACATATATACATCTATGGTTTATCTGATGTGTTTGATGATGTGTGAATGCGTAATGTAATTTGTTTTTGATGATCTACATAATCATGCTTTTAGTTCTTGTTTTTATAGTTTTTGATGTTCATTTTCTCATGCTTTAATCAAGATATCATTGTAGTGAAGTAAAGTGTAATTTAAAGTAATTGATGTTTGTAATGTAGTGTGATTGAATTGTTTGTAAAAGAAGGATAATTGTATTAGGAAGTATACCCTTACGATCTTGATCAATTAGCAATAATACCTCAAAGATGTGTGCTTGTTTATGACTGTTTATGGAGGTTGTTTGCTCACTTTAGTCATGAAGTGGATCTTGTGTGAGGTTTTATTATATTTCTAACCTCAAAGGGTTATGATCCAAAAGTAGTTTAGAATGTAATTGATTGAAAGTAATGTAGTTGATGATAAGTAATGTGTATGACTTTTAAGATTAATTTTGTTTTAATCTTAAAATAAGTTTTGGACAATGATAATAATCAAGCATGATAAATTTGGATAAAGGACTTGCGCTAGGCATAATATTCCTAAAGATATTTTTATTAGGGTTGTTTCATGCCATCATCGTGAAGTCAAATTGTAATTGTTATAATAGATTAATTATGTATGATCAAAATGCAAGTTTTTGATGAATGATAAGTAATCATAAAATATAATAAAATTGACATAAAAATGCAAGATTAATTGTTTTTTAGGATCAATTGCATATGCTAATAGTCATATAAATCCATGATGAAATAATGATGTTTGCTAATCAATCTTCAAGGAGAATTTTGGTTATTTCAAAGATGATTTCAAATTTATCAAGAACCAGTGTGTGATTTGTGTATTCATTTTCCATCTTGACCTTAATTATGATACAAAATATCTCAAGGATCAAATGTGTGTGTTAATGAAGTTCATTTACCAATTTTGAGTAAGGTAATGATGCAAGCCAATTTTTAAGAACCAATGTGTGTGCAAAATATGTATTCATTTACCATGATTGTATACACTCAGTTAGATTTATCTACTAGGTAATACAAGCTACCAAAAGCTAGCTAATCCACAAGCTAACATTGGTCTATACAAAATAAGGTCACTAATGTGACAAACATGTCACCATGCATAAGGATACCACCATTGCCAAGCCGACTTGATGCCACCTAACCTGTAATGAGGATCACCCCATGGTGTTCAAATAACTGAGGAATTCCAGGGATTCAAGCTCATTACCCCCTTCTTTTATTTTGATTTCTTTGAGTAGGGATTCTTGTTCATTTTTTTTGTTTTGAACAAGGGGATTTTATTGCTTTGTTTTACTCTTTTTTTTTGCTTTTCTCTCTTTTTTTTTTTGTTTTTTTTTTTCAAGGGATACTTGCTCAGATTAGACAAAGAGCAAGGGATTTTATTCGGGTAGGGAGGAGCTTGTCCTTTTTCCAATTCTCAGTATTCTAGACCATGCGCATAATAGGATAACAAGGGAAACCTTTCACTTAAGGAGCTAGGACTACTATGTAGTATCATCTTCCCTTGTGCAAAATCATTTTTAATATGTGTAAATGTGTTTTGGTTCAAAAAGTGGCAAGATCAGTTTCCAAAACTTCAAAATTTATTTAGTGAAGCAATAGTGATTTTGGTTCAAGAGAGATTTATAATCAATACTAAGAATCAAGATTTTATTAAAAATGTGTATTTTGATGAGTGGTTCAAGATAATTTTGAATTTCTTCGAAGTAAACCAAAATTAACTATGAATTTTGACATCGGTCTAATGGAATAATAAATGGATGTGACCATATGGCATATGTAATTGAGTTCCAATTTTATTTTGATAGATTGATGTGATAAATGTAACTAATTGATATAGGATTTTAAATATGATGATTTTAAAGTAGATGCAATAAATATAATTACAAAGTATTTACAAATATGTACAATGGTGAGATTTCTTGATATTATGCGTAATATCATTTTAGGTGCATTATATTCATGGGTTCCTTAAGATATTTTCCATCTAAAGTTGCCAATTGATATGCACCAGATCCAAATTTAGAAGTGATAATAAATGGTCCCAACCAATTTGGTTGGAATTTTCCTTTTAAATCATTTCGAGCATTTGTATTTTTTTTATTTTCTTTAAGAACTAAATCACCAATCTCAAAATATCGAGTGTGGAATTTCTTAGAATATGATATTTTGAGTTTATCTTGATATGAGCGAAGGTGCTCTAAGGTATTTATGCACTTTTCATCTAATAATTCCAATTGGCTTAATCATCCAACATGATATTCATCTCCTACTTTGGCATTTTGAAGTAAAAGACCTAAAGAAGGGACTTCAAGCTCAAAAGGAAATACAACTTTAGTGCCATATACTAAGACAAAAGGTGAAGCACTAGTAGGGGTTCGAACACTAGTTCGATAAGCCCATAATGTTGGATATAGTTGGGTATGCCAATCTCGTCCTGATTTATTAACCAACCTTTTTAATATTTTAATTAAAGTTTTATTAGATGCTTCAGCTTGACCATTTCCTTGTGGATAATATGGGGTAGACCATCTATGTTGGATTTTATATTTGGCACAAATATTTTTGATGTCTTTATTTTTTAAACATGTTCCATTATCTGAAACAAGTGTAGATGGAATCCCAAATCTATAGATAATTTGATTAAAAATAAATTTTGAGACCTAGGTTCCTATACAAGAAGCTAATGACATAGCTTCTACCCATTTTGTAAAATACTTTGTTGCGGTAATAATGAATTTATGGCCATCTAAAGAAATTGGATTGATTTTCCCAATAATGTCTAGGCCCCATTTTGAGAAGGGCTAGGGGGAAGAACTAGCTTGAAGCTCTTGGGCAGGAGCATGAACAAGGTTTGCATGCTTCTGACATTTGTCACATTTATGTACATATTCATGAGCATATTTTTCCATGGAGGGCCAAAAGTATCCCATTTGTAGGAGCTTTTTGGCTATGGCATCGCCACTAAAATGACCTCCACAAGATCCATCATGAACCTCATTTAGAGCTCTTTTGGATTCATTAATATTGAGGCATCGTAAGAGGATGCCTTCAAAAGATCTTTTATATAAAGTACCTCCAATAATTACAAAGTGAATAGCTCGCTTGCACAATGATCATCATTGGTTTCTATCGAAGCCATTTTGGAATGATCCATCTTGGAGAAATTTTAAAATATCTCCATACCATGGTTTCAAAACTGCTTCTTCAGTTGTGAATACTTCTAAAGGTTCTAAACATGACTCTAATGATGCAGGTTCTTAGATTTGGTGAATGATAATAGTAGCATGATCATCATCCAACTCCAAAGGGATAAGAGAAGCAACTGCTACCATAGCATCCATAGAACGATTACTGGTGCATGGGATAACTTCTATAGTAACCTTCTCAAATAAAGAAATAAGTTTTAAAACGTATTATTTATAAGGACAAATTTTCTCATCTCGAGTTTGATAAATGTCATTGACTTGATTCACCACAAGTTGTGAATCTCCAAAAACTAAGAGTACTTTAATATTGAGAGTTAAGGTTGCTCGTAATCCAAGGATTAAAGCTTCATATTTTGTTGTATTGTTTGTGCAAGTAAATTGGAGTTTAAAGGATAATGGGATAAGTTGCTTTTGTGGGGATACCAATATGATACCTGCACCTATGCCACTCATACAATGGGCTCCATCAAAAAATAGAGACCATGATTCTAAGGAATCATTATCTAGATTAAGACATTCATTAGGAAATTCTATCATCAAAGGGTGAGTAGACTCAAGAGGGGCAACGACAAGTTGATCTGCTATGACTTACCCTTTAATGTATTTCTACCCAATAAAGGTTAGGTCAAACTCACTCAAAGAAAGAACCCATTTTTTTGCTCGTCCTGATAAATAAGGCCTACTCATTAGATATCACAATGGATCAAATTTGGCAATGACATAAGTCTTTTGACTAAGCATGTAGTGGCACAATTTTTGTGTAGAGAATACAATAGCTAAACAAAGATTTTCTAAAGGAGTGTATCGAGTTTCATAACTTATTAAAGTTCTACTTATGTAGTAAATGGCTCGTTCTTTCTTATCCTCATCATGTTGTGCTAGCATTGTGCCTAACGCAAGTTTTGAGGTAGAAATATATAAGATGAATGGGTGCTCTAGTCTAGGTGGAACAAGCACTGGTGGGGTAAGTAAATATGTCTTAAGGGTTTCGAAAGCTTCTTGACATTCCTTATCCCATAATAAAGGCGTATATTTCTTAAGAAACCTAAGAAAGGGTTTACATTTATCTACCAATTTATCAATAAAATGATGAATAGATTAGAGCTTACCTTGTAAACTCCCGAGTTCTGTTAGGTTTTTAGGTGGTGGCATATCAATGATAGCCTTAATCTTGGTAGGGTCTATTTCTATACCACGCATGGAAACTATAAACCCTAAAAACTTTCCTAATTTTACTCCAAACACACATTTATCTGGATTCAATCGAACTTTGTATTCATAGAGTCTATCAAAGACTCATCGTAAATCAGGGATGTGATCTTCTCACTTTATAGATCGAGCTATGATGTCATCCACATAATCATGTAGGATGTCATACATCATATCATGAAATATGTATGTCATAGCTCGTTGGTAAGTTGCCCCTGCATTCTTTAGACCAAAGGGCATTACTTTCCAACATAAAGTTCCCCAAGGTGTAATGAATGCAATTTTAGGTTGATCTTCTGGTGCTATATGAATTTGATTATATCCTAAAAATCCATCCATAAGTGATAACATTCCACATCCAGTTGTGAAATCAATAATATGATCCATATTAGGAAGGGGAAAGTCATATTTGGGACATGCAACATTGATGTCCCTAAAATTAGTGTAAACTTTGATTTTAGTAGCCTCCTTTTTGGTTACGGGAACAACATTGGATATCCAATCGGAATAATCTATAGCTTGAATGAAGCTTACATCCAAGAGTTTTTGTAATTCATTTTTAACCAATAAGGCTACTTTAGGATGCATTTTCCTAAGTTTTTGTTTGACTATTTTAGCATCAGGATGAACCACTAAGTGGTGCATAACCACAAAAGGGTCTAGGCCTGGCATATCTGCGTATGTCCAAGCAAAGATATCAAGATATTCTATGAGAAGTTTTGTATATTTAATTTGTTCTTCTTTATTTAAATTAGTCCTAATTTTAACCATACGAGGATTATTTTCTATTTCAATATTAATTTTTAGGATGGCTTCTATTTCAATATTTAGATCTCTTTCAAAATTAGGAGGAGCAAGCAAAACACCCATTTCTTGTAGTTCTTCTAAAGATAAGTTAGCTAATTATTCTTGTGTAGTCGTCTGAATGTGGGCTATACATGGGATAGACCCATCAAAGAAGAACCTATTTCTCATAATTTCTTCATGAGAAATGTCATAAAATATGTCTCCTTCTACACATTCCTTTAAATTAGCTATTATTTCTAGGTGTACCACCGATAACATGTTGCAAGAGAACTCATGAGCTCTCTTATGTTTCTTTAATTGTTCTTGCTTTTCTAAATATTCCCCATATGTGATAAGATGATCGTCTTCATAAAAGGAAAAAGGTTGAGTTTTTGTGGGGATATAACCTACGCCACATCGGGCAGGCCACTCCTCTACCTCAAACGGTTCATGTATCCCATTTTCTAGGGGACCTAAACCTTTACCTTTGTATCCCATATCACACATAATTTGTTTAGATTTTATATATTTATTAGAAAAGAAGCATCAAGCAAAACCATCCTCATCATATGTAAAGACTCATTCGCCTAATATTAATTTTATCAAGAGCACATCCAACACCAATGAAAGTACAACTTCCAACATGATAGATGCTTCTTTGTTTTTGTGGTAACCCAACTGTATGTGGAGATGGCGGTAATTGAGATAAAATAAGGGAATCTTGTACATTATAATCATCCTATTTTGTGGGCTCCAATATAGTGGATAAGTCTTGTAAAACTTCATCTATCAAAGGATATGATATAGAGGGATTATCCTCATTAGAAGGTTTTGATGATTCAAAAGGAGGTGATGGTTCTGATTTGGGTAAAAGAGATCTTAGAAGATTTAGGTTCCAATGATGAGAGAGTAGGACAAAAGGGGATGTTAATAGGTTCTGCTATTGTGCACATTTCAAATGGCCTAGGATCACCATGAATAGTGACCAACTGATTCTTAAATTTAAATTTAACACATTGATGCAAAGTAGAGGGGACTGCCCTCATGGCATTGATCCAAGGATATCCCAAAAGGATGTTGTACGATGTTGGGCATGGTACAACAAATATGGATGTGTCTAGAATCCTGGGACCAACTTGTAGTGGAATGGATATCACACCACAAGCCTCTTGTGTTTCATCATTAAAGGCTTTAATGATCATTTTAGTTTGTCTCAAATCTTCTTTCCTAAATCCAAATATTTTGAAGAAGTCATAAGTGCATATGTTTAGGGATGAACCATTATCAATTAATACTCTTTTAACACAAACATCCCCAATTAAAGCTGTTATGTATAGAGGATTATCTCTATACATACTTTGGGGAGGAATGTCTTTATCATGGAAATCAATGTAGTCTATTTCATGAGAGACTACAACATTGACTACAACAATTGGCTCTATATCCTGAGGTACCATCATTTGGCTTAAAGTGTTCATTAACTCCTCTCTATGGATGGTTGAAGTTCTAAGAAGGTCTAAAATGGAAATCCTAGTTGTTGTATTAGCTAGTTGATCATTGATATCAAATGGAGTCTTTTGTTGGGATCTAATTATGTTATTTTCCTTATGAGGTAATTTTAGAACAATAGGCGATTGATCCACATCATTTGTTTGAGTGTGAGGTTGAGAATTTTGGGTTTGGGCTTGTTGTTGGGTAACAACTCCAATTGTACCTACAATGTTGTTTGATCGGACAACTTGTGGTCTTGTAGTTGAACCTTGTTCAATAGGAAGAATTTGTTGTGATGAAGGACGAGTGGTCATTATTCTTGTAAATGGTTCTTCTGGGGTTAGTGAATCAGTAATGGGTAAGATTGGCCCTGACTCATCTTCTGAACTATTAGCATGTTGTGAGCTAATATCTATTTCAGATTCTGATTCACTTTTTATTTCATCCAAGGATGACAATTGTGGTTTTCTTCCTTGAAGTTGCTTAATTGTCATGTTGGATTGAGTAGGCACAAAAATGTTTTGTGGAGGTTGATATGGTAAATAATTTATCAATTGTTCCCACATATCTTGTTGGATGAGGTGTATTTTTATAGTCTAGCTGATTTACAGCTTCCTTGCCATGATTTGGCAATGGGTTTTGGAAAATATCCAGATTTTGGTTTACATTTTGTGCCTGTTGTGGTTGTGTATTTGTTTGAAGATTTTTATTTGGTGGAGGGCTTTCCACTTCTAATTTTCCTTCATCAATTAAGTCTTGCACTACATGTTTTAATCTTCTACAGGTATTTTTTGGATGTCCATCAACTTGGTGGTAGTCACAATGTTGGTCGGGTCTATACCAAGGTTGAGAGGGTTCAAGTTGTCATATCTCTAGCAATTTTATTAGACCTCTTTCTACTAGTTGAGGTAAGACCATTGTCAAGGGTTGATTCAATCTTGTAAAATTTCACAATGGAGGTTTTTGGGGTGCTTTCAACACAAAATTTTTTGTAGTATCTATGGTATTAACATTCTGAGGGGGTCTACTATCTGTGACCCCATATCCTACCACATGTTTGTTTTTGTATTGATTTTTGGATGACTTATCTTCATATTTATTTTATAAATTATCCCTCATGATTAGGGCTTCCTCTACCCTTCCTAGTAAATCTATAGCTTGGTCAAAGGTGGTCACGGTAGTCGTGGCTAACTTGTAAGATAATTGTTCTTGCAAATTTCCAATAAAGATGTCTAGCATTTCTCTTGGAGGTAAAGCAAAATGTAATTTTCCCAAAATTTTCCTCCATCGAGCTAGGAATTCTCCAAAAATTTCTTCTTTTCCTTGTTTAAGGTTGTATAAGTCTTTTATCGTAACATGCCTTTCTATGTAAGCACCAAATTGATGTACAAACATTTTTGTGGTTTCTTCAAAATTTCTTAAAGAATGTGTTTGCAACTGATAATACCACTCTAATGCCATTCCTCCTAAACTTTTCAAGAACATATTTAGCAATAGCATATCATCATAAGTGATGTCATGACATGTTATCCTAAACATACGAAGATGTTCTATGGGATCTTCTGTTCCCTTATAGATTGGAAGAATAGGCATAGGGAACCATTTAGGGTATGGCCTAGCAATGACCATAGGATCTAATGGTTGATTGCACATCTCTTTATAGATATACATAGGGCGATACGTGTCGATTTGGTCTAAGTGTGAAGCTAATTGCTTTACTATAGATTCAATATGATGTGGTGGCTCATTATTTTTATTTTGGTTTATTATGTTGCCATGTGGTGGATAATAAGTTTGTTGCATTGCCATATAAGGAGTTGTGATGGGAATACTATTATGCATAGGGTTCAAAGTATGAGGAGGATATTGAAGTTTATAAGGAATTGTGTTTTGTTGAACATTTGGTCGAGGTGAACTTGGAACTTGTGTATTTTTATTTTTTTGGGAAGAAGAATTTAGGGCAAATACATGTTGAAAATATTGAGAAAGCAAAGTAGGGTTATTAGAAGAAGATGGTTGCTTTTGATTGGAAGTAGTTGTAGCATTACACCAATGGATTGTTTTGGTAGTGGTTCAAGTATATGTTCTTGGGAATTATCTTCTAGAGGAGGCATATTTTTAGTATTATCTAAATAAGGATCATCATTATTGGTATGTTGTAATTTCATATATGATTCAGTTTGTGGGTGAAGTCGAAAGGTTTCTTCTAAGGTTAGCTCCATCAAAAAATCACCCTTTGCAAGTTGGTCTTCTATCTCCAATACGTTAGTGATGGCTTTTCAATTTTTATTTAACAAATCACATAAATTTTGCATGGACTAAAAATGAACACTTCCTCGAGGTCCTAGTTTTGGGTCCACATCATTAACGATTTCATATTCTTAACTTTGGCCTATTTGATGTTCTTGTTCTTCTAAAAATTCTTCTATTTTAGGTTCTACATTAGGATCAGTATTTAAAATAGAATAATTTTAACTTTTCTTTCTCAATCAATATTATGCAAAGTATAGATAAATATTAATAGTAGTAATCAAATCAATGCATAAAATACCATACACAATAAAGACACCACAATTTACGTGGTTCACCCAATGTGGGCTACTCCACAGAGAAAATATTTCACTAAAATTTTCTCAATAAACCTCTTGGGAATACTTTCACTATTACAATGTTTATGGACCTATATCCAAAGGAGATGTTGATCCACTAAATTAAGTTTATGGATCTCTATCCACAGGAGAACTCCTTCTCCTCTTCTCTGGATGATGATCCTCTAGAAGACTACTACCTCCACTGCACTAGCTTATGGATCTCTCTCCATTGAAGACTCTTATCGCCACTTAGAAGACCATTCCTCACTACCCTGGATGATGGATCTCTATCCACAGGATACCACTATCATATCTGCTCTTATCACCTCCAAATATCTATCTCAAATATGTACTAAACATAGTTATTCGATCTAGCACAAATTTTCTCAATCTATATCCTTGGTCCGGCATAAACCTATCCTCAAATATACACCAAACTTTGCTTCACAATTCCACTCAAAAATTGCTCAAATATTCTCAACAAGTACACTCAAATATTGCTCAATCTGATCAACTAGTCCACTCAGAACTTGTTCAAATCTGCTCAACAACTCCATTTAGAACTTGCTCAAATATTCTCAACAAGTCCACTCAAAAATTTCTCAATCTGCTAAACAAGTCCACTCATAACTTGACCAATATTCTCAACAAGTCCACTCAGAACTTGCTCAGATCTCCTTAACAAGTCCACTCAAAACTTGCTCAAATATTCTTAACAAGTCCATTCAAAACTTGCTCAATCTGCTCAACAATTCCACTCAGAACTTGTCCATTCTACTCAATAAGTCCTCTCAAGAACTTATCCAAATATTCTTTCAATATGCATTGTAAGATTCCACAAAATCTTACTCAAATTTATCCACAAGACCTCTCAAATACTTACTTCAAATATTCTCAACCAATCCACACTAGAAATTGTCCAATATCATAGAAACATAAAGAGAATTGTTAGAGACCCAATATGTTCTATACTCAATGCCCAATCACTTTCTCAACTCAAATCAAAATATAGAATAGTTTTTTTTATGGAACTTGAACAATCACTTCACACACTCACTTGACTAGGCTCAACCAAATCTACTCAACCAATCACTCAAAGAAATAACACTTGCTCACAAACCCTAGTCCAATCATATAAATATCGAATCAAAATATTTCCAACAATTCTCAACAACAAACCTCACATAACAATGATAATCATGTTATTTCAAACCCTAGTTCAAGTTATTTGCTCAAAAACTCACTTTAACAACAATTCTCATAAAATAATCTTCACATAGCAATGATACTCAAAACCTAGTTTAAGTTCTTCACACAACCAATGGCTTCAACAACAATGCTTATAAAAAAGGTTTTAACCACACTTATTTATTCCATAAAACCTTGTAGAAATCACTCAAACACACTTAAAAGGAAACCCTAATCAAGTCCTTTTCACTCCAAACTTATTTTCCAGAAAAAAAAGAAATTTCCAACTTGTTTGCCACTTCTTAAATATTTAGGCATCTTTCCTAGCGATGTTGTAAAGATTTATTTGTTGTTTTTGAGCAAATAATTTACTATGCTTTAACCGAGACATTTACAAGATTTTTGAAAATAATAGTATATGGTTTCAATATTCTCCAAAGAGCCTATGGATATTGTTGATAGGTTCTAAATATCTTGGGATTATGTAGTATTCTTCCTCAAAAGAGAAATAATCTATTAAAAGTTGAATGAAATGAACAAATATAAATTCTTTAGTTTCTGAGTTAATATGTTGGACTTGTAATTCGTAGCAATACTCTCGAAATAATATCGCCCTAGGTGATTTTTGAAATCTTTTTCTTTGTTCTAGGTTCACTTCATTATTTTCCAAGTATGCTTAAAATATGTGAACATTTAAGGCTTATTCTAAGTAATTATCCCAAGGGTAAATGTCTATATGGATATTAGCTCATTTGTTTGCAATCCAACTCTCACACCCTCATTTTATTTTAAAGTAAGGAGAATAAAAGCTAGGTCCTAAGGCTCTAGCAACATCAATTATCCTACTTTCTCTAATTTCTTGGGATTTATTTTCAATGATGCCAAAGTTTTCTCCTAAAATCTATGAAATATTAACCTCTTGTTCAATAAATGTTCTCCTAAGATATATGAAGAAAGAATCATTAAGTCTATTTTCTACCATTTAATGGGTTTTTATTTTTTGTTTTGTTATTTTTTATTTTTTTAATTTTTATTTATTTTTTGTTTTGTAAAGAAAATAAAATTTAATACTAATTGTGTAGTTCACGTTGGGTTCACCAAAGAATTGTTGGCAATTTTGGGTACATTGGGTATAGTGCCTTTGCTCAAGTGTTGATGTTGTCATTGATGTCAAGAAGCGGAAGGGTTTTTGTGAAAACCAAGGCAAACAAAATAAAAGGTTTTATTTAAAACCATGGATAACATATTTGAAATGGGTTTTTCTTAAAACCCAAGTTGGCTCTTCGTTTCGTTGAAAAAGGTGCCCCGGTGATGAAGATATTTAATTTTAAATATTTAGTTTAAATTTTATTTATTTAAAATTTAAATTAAATTAAAGTATTTTTCGACATGTTTGGAAATGCCGACGTGTTTGGTAATGCATCAAAGTGCATATAAAAAGTGGCAATGGAATTCATTAAAGCAAGTAATGTTTTTCGATATGAATCCTCATGCAATTTCGATTTAGTCGGAGCCCCTGCGCTAACGAAGAAAGATGCTCGGGAGCAGCGCCAAAGAGGAGGGCTCGTGGTGGAGATTCAAATGATCCTCGGGAGTAGCTCCAAAGAGGAGGGCTCACGGTGGAGATTCAAATGATGCTCGGGAGTAGCGCCAAAGAGGAGGTTAAAGATTGGTAGAAAATATGACTTGTGCTTTAGACATGTTGAGATTGATCAGTGAAAAGAATACCATGCTCGCTATTATAAAGATGCAAATGAAAACCTTTTAAAGATGTCGAAAAACCCTACACGATCATCAAAGCTAATATTATGAAATTTTTTGATTACATGAAAATCGAGAAAGTGTTACTAGTACACATTTTGAAGGGTACAGAGAATCGAACTGCTATTGCAGTTTCATCCACCATGACAGCAGTGTTAGGTGCTGGTTTCAGTGAAGGGTCTTCAAATAAATAGGTCTCGAGATCGAGACTAAGCGACAATTGAGGATTAAAGTTTTTTGTCTCCATGCGCCAATAAGAAATAGTGAAGAAAAAGTAAATTGCTCCTTGGTTCACGCGTGCAGCTTAGCCCACATGGTTGAGGCCCTAGTGCTAGGGCTTGCACGACTTGAGAGGTCATGGGTTCGAGTAGTGACGAAGGCTTAAAGTGCTACTAAGGTATGCCCCACATTTTTATTTAATGATGATAATACTTTGTTGTTTGAATTATTAGAATTTAGGAGTTATAAGGTTATGCAATGTGGTGATTTATTTTACTTTTATGGTATAAGTGGTTTTGGGAGTTATAAGGTTATGCAATGTTGTGATTTATTTTATTTTATGGTACAAGTGGTTTTAGGAGATATAAGGAAGTTGTGCAATTAAATACTTTGGTGATGATCATTGAAAAGTGGAGTAATGTTGATTATTTTGTGATCTACTAACCTTTGTGAAGATTGGCAAAAGAACTTTGTGATTGTGGCAGATTTCCAAAGGGGTTCCTTCACTTCAATAAGGTATGGGCACATTCTTCTTATGAGTATGATTGGTGTATGTTTTTTTGAAATAAGCTTGGAGTGAAAAAGGATTCTACTAGGTTTCCTTTGTTTGGGAATAAGTCCTAGTTTCTGCTTTGTTGAAGACTACTTATGCATTGTTATCATTGATGAGAGTTTTGGTGAATGCATAATTCTGGTTTGAGGTAGTGGAAGCATTGTGCACTAGGGTTTATGTTTGTAAGTCTTGTTACTTGCATTGAGATGGTGAAACCCTTAGTTGGTTGTTTTGATGTTGATGGATGAGTTGCTTCCATAGTGGTTGTGTTGATGAAGTTAGTGCTTTACTTGATTCATGATATTGGGCTTACTCCATTAAGTTGATTTGAACAAGTTATTCTTTGCATTTGGTGATATTGTGTGGGTGGATGTTTTGTTCAAATATCTTTGGAGGGAAAAGGATTTCTACTTGTTTGCTTTTCTTGTGATGATTGGTTGAATGCTTCAAGGTTAATGTTGAATTGAATGATGTTGGTTAAACCTTGTCTTTGAGCATTGTTGTTGAAGCCCTAATTGGTTGAGAAAAGATATTGGTTGTTGGAAAGAACATGAGTTTCATTGTTATATGAGATATTGCATGGTTGGCAATTGTTGGGTTGTGTTTCATGTTCTTGAGAAAAGCATACTACATCTATCTTATTCTGTTGAGATTGAGATTGAGTTGATATTGAGATTGGGAGTTAAATATAGAACATATTGAGTCTCTAAAAATTCTCTTTATGCTTCTATGAGGTTGATGAATCACATTGGGTCTCTAACAATTCTCTTTGTGGGTTCATGCAAAGCAAGTTTTCTTGATGAACTTTAGAGCAGGTTTTGGACAGGTTCCATTGGAGACTTGTGAGCAGGTTGTGGATAGGTTCTATTAAGGACTTGTGAGCAGATTTGGACAGGTCCTAGCAGAGGACTTGTGAAGCTGAGTTTGATATTTCTATCAGAGAACTTGAGGACAGAGGTGCATTGGTTCTATGAGTAGAACTCGAGGACAGATTTGTGCCTGACCGAAGGACTGTGTTTGGTGCAGATTAAAGACAGAGGAAGAGGACATTTGTTCTAGACCGAAGGACTGTGTTTAGTGCAAATTCGAGGACCACTTTTGAGGTGATAGAGTTGAGGACAGAGGTCTCCATACAAATTAGGGAAGACAGGTGTCTTCTATGGATAGAGTTCCATTTGCTAAGGGTAGAAGAGGCAGAGGTCTTCTAGAGGATCACCAGCCAGAGCAGAGGAAGGGGAAGGTATCTCCTTTGAGCAGAGGCTCATAAATTCAGATTAGGTGAAGGTATATCCTTTGAGCCGAGTCTCATAAACATTGTAATTGGGAAGGTTTCCCAAAGAACTTTGAGATAACTTTTAGAGAAAAGTTTTGTGGATGAACCACGTAAATTGCTGTGTAACTTTGTGGATGATCTTGTGCATTGCTTGGATATTGCTTTGGATATTTAGCTTTACTGTTTTGAATTATAAAGGAAAAGTAAAAATAGGTCTTATACTATTCACCCCCTCCTCTCAGTATAAGCTTGTGTTCTTCAAGAATGTAGACCCAAAATTTGTGCACCCCTTTCTCCTAGGCTGATGGATATGAACCTAAAAGGGGATGAAAAATGAAGGACCTACAACATGGATGAGAAATGCTTCTATTGCACTCTCTTTGGTGTTCGTCGATGAATGGGGTGGGGTTCACCAAGAAACACTTTCTATGGTAGTTTCCACACCTAGGTGAGGTAGTAGTTTGATGTGTTATTTTTTTTTTGAAAGAATACACCTAGGGTTTGGCCAAAATGCAATTTCTATCTAGCTATATGTAAATCAACTTCAAATTAATACAAGGAATACAACTCTATATAAAAAAGTATTGTAAGGTCCAACTAAGATGTAAAGGTTTCATCTATGCTAATATGTTTTCCTTCTATATTTTGTTTTTTATGAATGATGTAATAAATATATGTTTTTTGGTGTTTTTTCTATTTTTTTGTTTAATACATATGTAGAAAGAACAAAGAATATAAATTTAACTGTGAAAGAATGAATTTTGAGCACTTACCTGACTTGGATGATTGATTTTTGATGAAATTAGCTGCACTATACAAAATCGTATGTAGATAGGATGAAACCAAACGTACAATTTCGTCTGACAAAATTAGATGCATACGGATTCGTCTGAAACCTACAATTTCATAGAGAACACTAGATTTTGAAATTAGAGAATGGGGATATACATAGGCCCCAATAGATTGTGGTCTATAATAGTCAAATCCTCTCAGTTATTTTAGCCAACCATAGAGAAAGTGGAAAATTGATTATTCTAATATGCAACATGTGATCATGAAACAATAGATCTAGCAATAATTAGGGAAATATAGTGTAATACTGAAGTAGTAAAGATAATATATTGTTGATAAATTGAATTTAACAGTTTGATGTTTGAGATTTTACCCATAGAGGGACATAGGTATGAAATCATACGTTGTGTACGAACTCGTATGCAATGTATGAAATTGTACGCAACCAAATTTATCCAATAAATAGTTTTGCAAGATAGAGAATGAAATTAGGCGTAACAAGGACAAAATCGGATGTAGCCAATTTTGTACAAATAATGGAAAAATACAATATAAATCAAGTAAAAGAAACATTTGAGCATACTTACAGTGATTCCATGGTTGTACACTCCTTGGATGATAATTTGGCAGTGATATCTTCCACTGTAACCTACAAAAAGCTCCAAAAAATATTTATATTCTCCAAGCTCTCTTACAAATATCATCAAACAAATGTATTATCATGAATCTAAGGGGTTAAAGTGAAGAACACAAGCTTATACTGAGAGGGGGGTGAACAGTATAAGATAACTTTTTACTTTTCTTTCCCAATCAATATTATGCAATGTATAGATCAATATCAACAGTAGTAATCAAAGCAATGCACAAAACACCATACACAATAGAGACACCACAATTTACGTGGTTCACCCAATGTGGGCTACTCCACGGAGAAAATATTTCACTAAAATTTTCTCAATCAATCTCTTGGGAATCCTTTCCCTATTACAATGTTTATGGACCTCTGTCCAAAGGAGATGTTGATCCCCTAAATCAAGTTCATGGATCTCTATCCATAGGAGAACTCCTTCTCCTCTGCTCTGGTTGGTGATCCTCTAGAAGACTACTGCCTCCACTGCACTGGCTTGTGGATCTCTCTCCACTGAAGACTCTTGTCCCCACTCAGAAGACCTGTCCTCACTACCCTGGCTGATGGATCTCTATCCACTGGAGACCACTGTCCTCTCTGCTCTATCACCTCCAAAGATCTATCTCAAATCTGCACTAAACATAGTCCTTCGATCTAGCACAAATCTGCTCAATATCTATCTTTGGTCTGGCACAAACCTATCCTCAAATCTACACCAAACTCTGCTCCACAATTCCACTCATAACTTGCTCAAATATGCTCAACAAGTCCACTCAGAACTTGCTCAATCTGCTCAACAAGTCCACTCAAAACTTGCTCAAATCTGCTCAACAAGTCCACTCAAAACTTGCTCAAATCTGCTCAACAAGTCCACTCAAAACTTGCTCAATATTCTCAACAAGTCCACTCATAACTTGCTCAAATATTCTCAACAAGTCCACTCAGAACTTGCTCAAATATGCTCAACAAGTCCACTCAAAACTTGCTCAAATCTGCTCAACAAGTCCACTCAAAACTTGCTCAATCTGCTCAACAAGTCCACTCAGAACTTGTCCAATCTTCTCAATAAGTCCTCTCAAGAACTTATCCAAATCTGCTCTCAATATGTATTGTAAGCTTCCACAAAAGCTTACTCAAATCTATCCACAAGTCCTCTCAAAGACTTACCTCAAATCTTCTCAACAAGTCCACACTAGAACTTGTCCAATCTCATAGAAACATAAAGAGAATTGTTAGAGACCCAATATGTTCTATACTCAATGCCCAATCACTTTCTCAACTCAAATCAGAATATAGAATAGTTTGTTTTATGGAACTTGAACAATCACTTCACACACTCACTTGACTAGGCTCAACCAACTCTACTCAACCAATCACTCAAAGAAACAACCCTTGCTCACAAACCCTAGTCCAAGCATGTAAACATCAACTCAAAATGTTTCCAACAATGCTCAACAACAATCCTCACATAACAATGATACTCATGTTCTTTCAAACCCTAGTTCAAGTTCTTTGCTCAACAACTCACTTTAACAACAATGCTCATAAAACAATCTTCACATAGCAATGATACTCAAACCCTAGTTTAAGTTCTTCACACAACCAATGGCTTCAACAACAATGCTTATAAAACAAGGTTTTAACCACACTTCTTTATTCCAGAAAACCTTGTAGCAATCACTCAAACACACTTAAAAGGAAACCCTAATCAAGTCCTTTTCACTCCAAACTTATTTTCCAGAAAACAACCAATCAACTTAAACTTTGAAAAATATGCCCATACCTTTTTCTTGATAAATATGACCTTCAAGAATCTACCACAATAACACAATATTCCTTTGCCAATCTCAAAAGGATTAGATGATAATACAATGCATATATTAATTCATGAGTATACCTTATTGCTCCAATCTCAAAATAATATCCAACACCAAACTATTTTGAATATTCACCTCTCAAGCATAAGTCACTTTACTACTTTGTTTTTCAAAACCCAAAGCTATTTCTACTTATAACTCCCTAAACTTATTATTGCATTAAAGATAATTCTTTTAATAAGATAATGCAATTTATCTTTCCCTTTTCTAAGGTAAAAGTATTTTACCCACAAGTAAATATTTTCACCTCAATACTTTATAATAACTACTCCCTTTTAATTTAGGCATTCATCAAATTAATTACAACCTTATTTCTCCTTTATTCAACCTTAGCCTAAATTAAAATTAAAGATCACAAAAATGTTACCAGTTTTATTAATGCCTGAAGCGCTTCTTCTTCCAAGCGCCTTCCTCTTGGCTATCACCATCGTGGAGCTGCGTTCTCCCTTGGAGCCTCCACACCTTACGCCTTCACCTGCTTTAGGCCATGCCTTGCTACGTTCGCTACCTCAAGCCACACCTTGGCTACGTTTGCTGCCTTGAGCCACACCTTGGCTATGCTCACTGCCTTGCACCACTCCTTGGCTACGTCTGTTGTCTCTAGCCACACCTTGGCTACGTTCGCTACCTTGCACCACTCCTTGGCTATGTTTGCTGTCTCTAGCCACACCTTGGCTACGTTCGCTACCTTGCACCACTCCTTGGCTATGATTACTATCTCTCACCACACCTTGGCTACGTTCGCTGGTGCATAAACAAGATTTTCGTTGCTCTTTCTTCCTTACAGACTTAAACACAATTGCACATTTTTATCATCGAGCAAAAGGATAAATTGAAATACCTCCAAGGCATTAGCTTTTATACTAAATCTCTTCCTCCATGCATGACGTCGGTGCTCGATTTATTCTCAATGTCGACGCTCGATTTTCCTTTGAAACTTTATTAATTTATAAAATATTTAAATTCTTTTGAATTTAAATTTTATAAATTAATTCTTTAAACCCTATGGTTTTAAAGAAAAACCTTTTATTTTTGCCACCATTGGTTTTAAAGAAAAACCTTTTAATTTTTTCCACCATTGGTTTTAAATAAAAACCTTTTATTTTTGCCACCATTGGTTTTAAAGAAAAACCTTTTATTTTTGCCATCATTGGTTTTAAAGAAAAACATTTTAACTTATGCTTCCACATAATATTTAAAAAATATTATGGAGCCCTTTGCCTTTAACTTTTGCATTGTTCCTTTTGATCTTGACTTTATTAGAAGCTTCTTCCAGAATATCAATGACAACTTTGATAACTTGTTTCTTGACAAATTCCTTGATATTTAATGATGACTTCATTTCTTGACATCAATGACAACTTTAACTTTAAGGACTCAAAATGTCCAACAATCTCCCCCTTTGTCATTGATGGCAACCCAAAAACTTTTTACCGAAAACTTGACTTCTTCTTCTATGTTGCTCCCCCTAGGACATTTCTCCCCCTGGCTCAATGCTCTCTTCAATTACCAAGTCTCTCCCCCTTACTCAAATCTCTCCCCCTTTGACATCAATGGCAAAGGGTCACCTTTGGGGCTTGGGGCTAAGAATGAGCCTCTTATCTTAGCCCCTCCCCCACCTCCTCTTGAGGTGGTTAATTCTGGGGTGGGAGTATTTCTACTCCTATAAGGCATTGTTCTTTACCTTTATCCTCTTTCCTTCTTATCTGATTCTTCTGATTCCTCTCATTATTTATTTTAGTGTCCATGTTCCTGTCCATGTCTACATTCTTGTTCCTATTTTTGTTCATATCCATGTTCTTGTTCCTGTTCATGTTCTTGTTCCTATTCAAACTTTTTTCTAAAATGTCTGCTCTACACCACTTTGTTGTGTGACCATCATTGTTGCACTTGTAACACTTAATGTTATTATTTCTTGGAGGTGCAAATGTCATAGGATTTCTTCTAGTGAAGCCATACCTTCTTCTATCATGAACCCTGCAATTCATTGCCTTATGACCAAACTGATTACATGAGTAGCAATATCCATGGAAGAACTATTTGTTCCCATATTCCTGTCTTTCATGTGTTCTGCATTGTGAAGCCATGTGCCCAAACCTGTGACATGAAAAGCATCTTCCATTGAATTTTCCTTGTCTTGACCTCATTGGTCTCCTAGACCTATTCTGATTGTTGTTCCATATGTATCTTCTTTGTGCATTGTTCCTATTTTTGTTGAACTCTCTATTGTCCAACTCATCCTCAGATGTCTCACTTTCTTTTACACTATCTTTTTCTGAAGTATCTTCATCCGAAGTTTCTTCTTCTCCAAAACTTGAAGTTGACTCTCCTTCCCATTTCTTTTGATTCTGTTCAAATCCGAGACCTGTCTTGCTTGATGTAGTCTTTTGTGTCTTGATGAACTTATCCAAGTTCTTTGAGCTATTTTTAAACCCTTTCATCTTGATCTTGGAGTCCTCTAAATCTTCTTTTAGTAGTGCCACTTCTTGTGCTAACTTCTCACATTCCAAGATCTTTGCTTCTAACTTATCCTTGAACCTTTTTGCCTTAGCCTTTGATTTTTCTAAATCCTCTATAAGCAATCTTCTCTCTTCATCACATTCTTGAAATTGAATTTCAAGTTTAGAGTGTTGCTTCCTTACCTTCTTTACTATGTCAAGGGCATAAATAAGTTCTCCCTTGAGATCATAACCATTCTCTTCTGAATATTCCTCTATTTGTTTACCTTTTTCCACATATTTATTTTCTTTTGGCTTGTCTTCTATAGGATCACTTACTTCTTCTTCTAAAGCCATTAGAATATTTTCATCTGGTATTTCAAATGCATCCTCATACTCATCATCACTGAAACTATAACCATCCCTTGTACAATCATCTTCAATATGTCCAAAGTTACCACATCTAAAACACTTGAGAATTTATGGAGTCCTTTTCTTAACTGGTTCTTTTTCTTCAATCATAAATAGGACTTCATCTCTATCATTGTCTGAAAAACTAGCATCACTATCACTTGAGTACTTACTTGCCTTATCTGCATAGTAGCTCCTCTTTTGTCTTTGAAAGAACTTATTTCCTTTTCTGCTTTGTCCATCCTTGCTTTTCTTCTGGTGCCTATATCTTTTCGATTCCCTTGTTCCTGTGATCCTATTTTTCTTCACCATTGTTTTTCTTTGGTTCTTGACAATCTATTGCAAAATATCCAAACTTTCCATAATTGAAACACTTAACAGATTTTAGATCTCTGGATCTTCTGGAATATTTATCTCTTCTACCATAATTAGCTTCTTCATCATTGGATGACTCACTGCTTGATTCTGACTTCTTACCCTTTGTTTTCTTGATTGCTTTGAAGGTTGCTTCCTTCTGGGGAATAGGATCTTTTGTTCTTATCTCAAAAGTTGTAAGCATACCAAGAAAATTATCTCTTGTCAAAGAATCACCATCCATTGACACTTCTATAGCAAAAACCTATTCACTGAATCTTTTTGGAAGAGTTCTTAAGACTTTATCACAAACATCTGATTCATCAATCTTCATTCCAAGTCCTTGCATATCATTAACAACCTCATCAATTCAAATTAGATAAGCACTGATATTTTCCTCATCATTCATTCTTAACATTTCAAATTGTCCTTTGAGATTTCGTATCTTTGCTTTCTTGACACTTTTATCTCCTTCATATATACCTTGCAATTTATCCCACATTTCTTTTGTAGTTTTACAATGCATAACCTTCATAGATTCTGTTCTATGCAAACCTCTCACAAGTGCATTCATTGCTTTTGAATTATAGTGTTGTAGAAGCTTACCTTCCTTATCTGTAGGAGGATTGACTAAGGGATCATATCCAAATTCCACTACTTCCCAAACTTCATTGCCAAGTGCCATTAGGTAGATCTTCATCATCATACTCCAATACATATAGTCACTTCCATAAAATACTGGTGCTGAATTATTTGAGGACACCTCCTTAGGATCCATTATGTTCTTGTTAGCTTTTCCTTCAAGCTGTTAAACTCTTATGAAGGAACCCGCTCTGATACCAATTGAAGAACACAAGCTTATACTGAGAGGGGGGTGAACAGTATAAGATAACTTTTTACTTTTCTTTCCCAATCAATATTATGCAATGTATAGATCAATATCAACAACAATAATCAAAGCAATGCACAAAACACCATACACAATAGAGACACCACAATTTACGTGGTTCACCCAATGTGGGCTACTCCACAAAGAAAATATTTCACTAAAATTTTCTCAATCAATCTCTTGGGAATCCTTTCCCTATTACAATGTTTATGGACCTCTATCCAAAGGAGATGTTGATCCCCTAAATCAAGTTCATGGATCTCTATCCATAGGAGAACTCCTTCTCCTCTACTCTGGTTGGTGATCCTCTAGAAGACTACTACCTCCACTACACTGGCTTGTGGATCTCTCTCCACTGAAGACTCTTGTCCCCACTCAGAAGACCTATCCTCACTACCCTGGCTGATGGATCTCTATCCACTAGAGACCACTATCCTCTCTGCTCTATCACCTCCAAAGCTCTATCTCAAATCTACACTAAACACAGTCCTTCGATCTAGCACAAATCTTCTCAATATCTATCTCTGGTCTGGCACAAACCTATCCTCAAATCTGCACCAAACTCTTCTCCACAAGTCCACTCAAAACTTGCTCAAATATTCTCAACAAGTCCACTCATAACTTGCTCAAATATGCTCAACAAGTCCACTCATAACTTGCTCAAATCTTCTCAACAAGTCCACTCAGAACTTGCTCAAATATGCTCAACAAGTCCACTCAGAACTTGCTCAATCTGCTCAACAAGTCCACTCATAACTTTCTAAATCTTCTCAACAAGTCCACTCAAAACTTGCTCAAATCTGCTCAACAAGTCCACTTAGAACTTGCTCAAATCTGCTCAACAAGTCCACTCAGAACTTGCTCAATATGCTCAACAAGTCCACTTAGAACTTGTCCAATCTGCTCAATAAGTCCTCTCAAGAACTTATCCAAATCTTCTCTCAATCTGTATTGTAAGCTTCCACAAAAGCTTACTCAAATCTGTCCACAAGTCCTCTCAAAGACTTACCTCAAATCTTCTCAACAAGTCCACACTAGAACTTGTCCAATCTCATAGAAACATAAAGAGAATTGTTAGAGACCCAATATGTTCTATACTCAATGCCCAATCACTTTCTCAACTCAAATCAGAATATAGAATAGTTTGTTTTATGGAACTTGAACAATCACTTCACACACTCACTTGACTAGGCTCAACCAACTCTACTCAACCAATCACTCAAAGAAACAACCCTTGCTCACAAACCCTAGTCCAAGCATGTAAACATCAACTCAAAATATTTCCAACAATGCTCAACAACAATCCTCACATAACAATGATACTCATGTTCTTTCAAACCCTAGTTCAAGTTCTTTGCTCAACAACTCACTTTAACAACAATGCTCATAAAACAATCTTCACATAGCAATGATACTCAAACCCTAGTTTAAGTTCTTCACACAACCAATGGCTTCAACAACAATGCTTATAAAACAAGGTTTTAACCACACTTATTTATTCCAGAAAACCTTGTAGCAATCACTCAAACACACTTAAAAGGAAACCCTAATCAAGTCCTTTTCACTCCAAACTTATTTTCTAGAAAACAACCAATCAACTTAAACTTTGAAAAATATGCCCATACCTTTTTCTTGATAAATATGACCTTCAAGAATCTGCCACAATAACACAATATTCCTTTGCCAATCTCAAAAGGATTAGATGACAATACAATGCATATATTAATTCATGAGTATACCTTATTTCTCCAATCTCAAAATAATATCCAACACCAAACTATTTTGAATATTCACCTCTCAAGCATAAGTCACTTTACTACTTTGTTTTTCAAAACCCAAAGCTATTTCTACTTATAACTCCCTAAACTTATTATTGCATTAAAGATAATTCTTTTAATAAGATAATGCAATTTATCTTTCCCTTTTCTAAGGTAAAAGTATTTTACCCACAAGTAAATCTTTTCACCTCAATACTTTATAATAACTACTCCCTTTTAATTTAGGCATTCATCAAATTAATTACAACCTTATTTCTCCTTTATTCAACCTTAGCCTAAATTAAAATTAAAGATCACAAAAATATTACCAGTTTTATTAATGCCTGAAGCACTTCTTCTTCCAAGCACCTTCCTCTTGGTTGTCACCACCGTGGAGCTGCGTTCTCCCTTGGAGCCTCCACACCTTACGCCTTCGCCTACTTCAGGCCATGCCTTGCTACGTTCGCTACCTCAAGCCACACCTTGGCTACGTTTGCTGCCTTGAGCCACACCTTGGCTACGCTCACTGCCTTGCACCACTCCTTGGCTACGTCTGCTGTCTCTAGCCACACCTTGGCTACGTTCATTACCTTGTGCCACTCCTTGGCTACATTTGTTATCTCTAGCCACACCTTGGCTATGTTCGCTACCTTGCACCACTCCTTGGCTATGATTACTGTCTCTCACCACACCTTGGCTACGTTCGCTGGTGCATAAACAAGATTTTTGCTGCTCTTTCTTCCTTACAGACTTAAACACAATTGCACATTTTTATCATCGAGCAAAAGGATAAATTGAAATACCTCCAAGGCATTAGCTTTTATACTAAATCTCTTCCTCCATGCATGACGTCGACGCTCGATTTATTCTCAACGTCGATGCTCAATTTTCCTTTGAAAATTTATTAATTTATAAAATATTTAAATTCTTTTGAATTTAAATTTTATAAATTAATTCTTTAAACCCTATGGTTTTAAAGAAAAACCTTTTATTTTTGCCACCATTGGTTTTAAAGAAAAACCTTTTAATTTTTGCCACCATTGGTTTTAAAGAAAAACCTTTTATTTTTGCCACCATTGGTTTTAAAGAAAAACCTTTTATTTTTGCCACCATTGGTTTTAAAGAAAAACCTTTTATTTTTGCCATCATTGGTTTTAAAGAAAAACCTTTTAACTTATGCTTCCACATAATATTTAAAAAATATTATGGAGCCCTTTGCCTTTAACTTTTGCATTGTTCCTTTTGATCTTGACTTTATTAGAAGCTTCTTCCAGAATATCAATGACAACTTTGATAACTTGTTTCTTGACAAATTCCTTGATATTTAATGATGACTTCATTTCTTGACATCAATGACAACTTTAACTTTAAGGACTCAAAATGTCCAACATAAATTGTTGCTTCCATTCAAGGGATCATGTGAGTGGTAAAAAAATTTAGGTTGTTAGTCCAAATTTGGTTTTTGGCTTGATTTGGATGAAATCGGCTAATATCCGATTTTATCGGATCGTTCAATTTCATCAAGAATCTGGTGATGCTCATATTAGATTCAAAATACAATTGGAACCCTCATTTAGGTACATGTGTGATTTGGATATAATTGAATGTATCCAATTTTATCGGATACATCCGATTTCGTCGAGATCATCCAATTTTGTTAGAGAGAATACAATTGAGATATTTTTTATTTCTTTTAGCATGGATATCGAGGCAAGGATTTTTTAGGGTAATTTACACATTATTAGGATAATTAGGATGTCTTAGTAACATTATAAATTTGGATGTGTATCCAAATTTTGTGACTAAAAAGTCTTTCTTGCTTCCACACACTGTCACCGATTGATTGTTTGCCTTGGAATATGTCAAACAAATAGAGTACATTAATTTTAATTTTGGCATAGGAATAGGAAGAACTAGTACATATCTTTTGCCTTTCCAATTTTAAGGTATATTTGTTTCCAATAAAGGGCAAAATGAGCAAATCACTTGAGACTTAAAAAACCTAAAGTTAGTGGAACTACCATAGAGGTGGAAATATGACCCCCTTGACAGGTTTGTAGAAAGGTAATCTACTTTGAACAAGATTACTTTCAAGAAGCATCAGATGTATAATATGGAAAGTATTGAGCAACACAAAAATAATGTAAAAAATGAAGCATTAGAATGGCATGTATATTAGATATAACCTTTGCCCCCACGATAGGACTTCTATAAACATGTAGTAGATTATGACCCTAAGAATAATCCAAGCCATGTTTTAAAAGACAAGGATATACAGAGTATAAAAAAAAGAGGACCATAGTGGACAACAGTAAAGATTCTATCTTGGTGCATGATGAAAGTACAAATTAACATGACCCCTTAAAAATGGGGATTGAAGAATGATCATGAGTTTTCCCTTCGGTATGACCAATACCAAGCTAGGTGGTCCAAAACTCTTGTATACAAGGTTCCACCAATTTCATGGTACTCAAGAAAAGAATTCTCCTACGGTTGAAAAATATAAATTAAACCAAATTAAAGGGAAAGAAATTACCACAAAAAAAGAGGTGCTCGTGAAGGAAAATCCTAAATTCATTCTCCTTTGACCTTTGATATAGATTATGATGACCAACCTCTTGTCTTCAAAAAATGGAAATTAGAGTTTGTTACAGTGGATACGTAGAAGAAAAGCAAGCATGAAGAGATCAATGAAGAATCTAAAACAAGGGATGTGAAAAAATATGCAAATAAGCCCCCTCAACATCATGAAGTATATGACCTTGAACCTGATAAGTTGGCTGAAGGACCAGTTCCTACTGAGGGACTAGTTCCTATTGAAGGACCAATTCCTACTAAAGGACCAATTACTACAAAATATACGAATCCAAAAATGTCATTTGGGATACCAAGTATGATTTCTATATCTTTTACTTCATCTTCTTCTCTATTCCAAAGATAATCCCTCTCTCATTCTACTCCCAAAGTGATATTTCATCTCTTTTAAACTGACAACCTCCACCTTCACCACCACCACTTACATCATAAAAACAATCTGATTCCATATCGTCTTTGACCATCCCCATAACTCCTATTACAACACCATTGAATGTAGATGCCACTTTAGTCACCATTCCTTTCCCCCTTACTACCAATTTCTCAAATATACAATCCATTCATACTTTTGCTAAAAATCACCCCATTGTCTCTAAGCTAAAAAAGTTGAAAAAGCCAACACAAACACCTCAAATTGGTGGAAGTCTCATTGTGCTCAAGCCTTCAAGAAAATATCCCACACTCAAGAGATAATGGCTCTAGATCCCCTCAATATGTAGTGCTCTAAAATGAAGATGACACCATTAGTGAAGAAGCTTGAAGGGGAAATGGCACTGGACGATTATTAGGTTGAAATAGTAACTAATGATATCACTCAACTTCTAATGTAGGATGAATTGGGAATGGTCCAGGCCCACTTTGGGACCATATATTTGAATGCAAAGTATTTCAAATAAAATTACTTCAAAGTTGAAGAAGATAAGAAAGAATTGGATCAACCTTAACTGAGTAGAAGACTATTGAAAAGGCTTTGAAGGTTGAGGTAAAGAAGTGGGAAGATAGATTCAACAAAGTAGCTAAGTATAAATAAGAGGCCAAAAAAGCTATCGAATAGATCCAATTTTTGAATAAATAGGTGGAAGATCTTCAAAAGAAGGTTTAAGAGGAGAAGGGAAAATTGTCAATTTATCGAAAGAAAAGGCCAAATTAGTCAGAAAGAATATGTTCGAAGACATACTAAAAATGGTACTAAAGATAAGACCTATATTTTTATACCTAGATAAAATAAAAGAGGTAATAAATTAAGTAGAGGACGATTTCATAGCATCCATAACCTTCTTACAGGTAATATTGACTGTTATAGCAAAGATACATGTTTTGGTTGAAAGTACATAGAAAAGGGTTGCTAATAGGACCCAAAATGAAGCATGGTACCAAGAAAAAATAGCAAGCCAAAATTTATTAGAAGGCACAATGTTACCCAAAGCATTAATATAATTCATAACCTTAATTCTGAAGCTAAAGGTATATTGGAACATTTGAATATAGCAAGATTTTGTGGATGTCTAAGTTTATGTAGTAATGCTCTTCCTTTAAGGGAAAGAGAAAGGAGCCTAAGCATCACATCATCACAAGCAATGTTATGGATGACATATAAAAATTCCATATCTTAAAAGTGCTAATGAGATATACCTCTAAATCTATTATAACTTGGTAAATTATTTAGTGCTACCTTGGGGATTTTGTGGAGATCGAAGATATTTAAGAGGCATGTATTATTCTAGCAAGGATAAACAAATTGAGTCATCGAGACATCAGTATTTCAAGCCTTTTGGGTCTTACCACCAGGTTGGAGTCACCAAATGAGTATAATTTCTCTTATAGTGAGGTTAAAATTACTCATTTAAATCTTGAGTCCTTCGGGATGTTGATATCTTTTAGAGCATTGAAGGGGTAACTAATATTCAGATTTAGATTTTTTCACTTAGAGGAGTCACCATGTGATTTGTAAATATATGGATAAACCAAATTATCACTAAAATTTGATTTCCTTTAGGATGGATATCTTTTGTGTTTCAAGAAAATTTGCTAAAAAATGATTCCTTTTTAAGACAACCGGTCATAGGAAACCTGGTTCATTTCTTAATTGAGTCACTAGGTGAGAAAATGGATGTTGCATAGTAGATCTTCACTAGAATATACAAAGATGAGACCTTTTGAGTCCTATCCATGATGCTAAAAATTATTGGTCAAAGATACAAAACCTAACAAGGAAGCATGGTTGCAGAGGACCGATGTGCTCGTGGACCTAATCTAGCATTGAATGACTACCATACCTCAAGATATGTGGGGTGGTCAATATTTGGAGAAGGTTTGTTCCTCTATCCTAGCTACTAGCCTAAAATTAAGGGAGTGAAAGGGGAGAAAAAAATGAATGAAAGGAGGTCATATCCAGAACTAACAAGGACATGTATAGCTGCATCAAGATACATGTGTGCCAAGCAGAAACCATTGTTGAAAACATAGGCAAGTTACCTAATAGATCAACCAACCTTACTCTTGCATACATCTAAATGCCCTATTATTGCAAGTGAATTCTAGAAACAGTGAATAATATGTAGGAAATCCAGATAACAAAATTATTGCAAGCACATTCAACTAGCTTTAGCAAAAATAAACCCACATCATTCACACACACATGTACAAGAGTCAATCTTGAGAACAAATAGTAAAATTCTTGCATTAATAGAATAGAGTAAGATTTACATATGAATTATAATGGCTAAAGATCCACCCTTTGGAATGGCTAGCATCCCACTATTTATAGATAATTTTACAATGAATTCAAATTTTAAGCATTAATGGCATTAGGCAAGAAGAGACTGCTAGAGCAAATAGGAACTCAACTTGTACATTGCTCCTTGGTAAAATAGCAATCATATGAGAAGGGAGTAGATCATTCTACATGAATATGAGCCTCCAATTATTCTAACATTATTGTTAGGCATTCAATTTTTATCTAATTTACCCCTTCAATCAGGCGATAGAACCTCAACTTGGTGAATGAATAGCTAAAATTAATTAGCTTGGATATCATGCATTTCAAATTACCGTATTTTTTCCCATTGAGAGCTCGTACCTAGGAAACTGATATTTTTAATGCATCATCCTTGGTATTCACAGTGCTAGCAATGATCTTTGTATCGAGCAAATGATTAGGCTCTTCCTTATTTATTAGATTCCCAAATTTCTACCTGACGCAACTCAGTGGGGTAGGGAATCAGGTTTCACTCTTAATTTTCACTCTTTCAAAAAAAATTCCAAGCCATATTTTCAATCAATACAGTTATTCTGCTCTTTTCTAAAACTCTACCCTTGCTGGGGCAAGTTTTTTAGGTAGGGATCAAATCATCACTATCTAATATTTCCACCCAACTGTTGGGCAGGGACTTGGGATCCACCTTTACTGCTTGCTCACCAAATTATTAATATGACCTCAAACTTAAGGCAGTTCTTTGCTTTTTCTGGTCTTGATATATGGTAAGCTTTTGAGATTGCTCCTTTATTGGTAATTGTCTATTCAATATCTACTTGCATAATCTGCTTTTTTTGAAATCTGCTTCAATCATTAATGCCATAATTTGGCTCTAAAATTTATCCACTTCCATAGGCCATCATATTACAGAAAGAGTGGGTGAAGGGATGCAAAATTTCACCCACACTACCCCTTAAATTAATCTACTACTCTAGTTATGTACCAAGGGTGGTACATTTACATTACCCAAATGGTGTAATATACTCTAACACCCCATTGTATTACATTATTTGAGTATTGAAAATTTTAGTCTTCAGTATGGATCTTATTCTCTTGAATAGTAAAAATTATATTCTTCTTTATCTAGAATAATATTTCCAAGTAAGTAATTTGTATCTTCACACAAGATTGGGAATGATGAAGACTCTTCCAATGCTTGAGTCTAAGAATGTTTATCTAGTTTTGTCTTTGTGGTTTCTTCTATGTTCATGTTTTATTTACTATGTATTCTCTTAGTATATCTTTTCTTCCTCTTCCTCCTTCTCTTGTGATTCTATATTGATACTTGTGCAATTTTTGTTTCACGACGAGTTAGTCTATCATCATAGTAATATTGATTTGTATTGCTAGTTTGTTTCATGTGTTGTGCAAGTACAAAAATAATTAATAATATGTAAATATTCAAACATTCCTCTGATGTAAATATGACCATTTTTTGTGAATTCTACCATGTGGTGAAGAGATATTCATGAATATATCCAATTAATGTTGTAAAGTTGCCCTCTTTTGCCTCCTTAAGGAATAATGAGAATCTCTCTTTATCACTAGTAGATAGATACTCATATCCTTCAAGAGTATCTATTAGGTTTTGAGAGTAGAATTCTATTTCATGGAATAGTTATTCATTATTAAAAGCATTTCTTAGTATTTCATCCATGTTTGATTGATCTAGAGATTTGAGAATATTTTGAGGAGTCTACCTTATAACCCCCTAGTTTAAGAGTATATGAATTAGTTTGATAAAAATCTTTGATTTTTAGCTTTTGTAGAATCCTTTATTTCTCCCTAGTTAAGAGATGTGAACTAATTTGATAAAACCTTTCATAGAATTAGATTTTGTGGGATTCCTTATATCTCCCTAATACTTAGTTCACCTTCTAAGTTGATTTTTAACTATTTTGAGAATAATTAAATTTTAATTTTACCTTATCTTTCTCAATGAAGTATGCTTTAATAGTTGAATTTACTTTTGTCTCCTTAGAATGAGTATGCGACATTTTTTACCAATTAATTCCAACTCTATATGTAGGCAATTGATTTACTTCTTTTCCTAATAGATTAATTTTCTAAATTCCAATTATATATATAGTTTGAAGTAGTATGTCTTATATTTCCCTACTTTTT
Organism: Wollemia nobilis; assembly: GCA_028583015.1. Lineage (NCBI taxonomy): Eukaryota > Viridiplantae > Streptophyta > Pinopsida > Araucariales > Araucariaceae > Wollemia > Wollemia nobilis. Next base: position 1,651,545 of record JAQPPZ010001472.1, on the reverse strand, counting down.
GGAATATTAGAAAATATTGATATTTAAATTGAATAACACAAGATTATACTGAGAGGGTGGGGTGAACAGTATAAGACTAACTTTTACTTTTCTTTCTCAAACAATATTATCCAATATAATCAATGGCAATATCAATAGCAATAATAAAAATAATGCACAAATAATCACACATAATAAAGACACCCATTTAACGTGGTTCACCCAATGTGGTTCAAAAAATCTCTTAGGAATCATTCCCTATTACAATGTTTATGGACATCTATCCAAATGAGACACCAATATCCTAATCAAGTTTGTGGAAACCAATCCACAGGAGAAATATTTCCCCTTTGTTGGTTTGTGGATCTTTATCCATAGGAGAATTCTTTCTCCTATGCTCCAGTTGGTGATCTTCTAGAAGACTATTGCCTCCACTACACTGGCTTGTGGATATCTCTCCGTAGAAGAACTCAGTCCTAACTCATAATACCCCTATCCTAACTATCCTCGCTAATGGATATATATCCACTGGAGACTACTATCCTTTGCTCTATCACCTCCAAAGCTTACTCTCAGCTCTGTTCAATATCTGTCTCAAATCTACACTAAACATTGTCCTCGATATAGCATAAATATGCTCTCAATTCTATCTCTAGGATAGTATAAATTTACCCTTAAATTTGCACCAAAATCTAACCTCAAATATATTCTCAAGCCTTAACACAAAGCTTGATCAAATCACAAATCAACTATGCTCTCAAGTCTTCTCAAAGACTTACCTCAAATCTACTCAACAAGTCTTCTCAAGAACTTGCTCAATATTTTCAACACGTCTTCACCAAGACTTACTTCAAATCTACTCAATAAGTCTTCACGAATACTTACCTCAAATCTATCCAAAAAGTCCTCCCTAGAACTTTTCCAATCTACTCAACAATTCTTCACCAAGACTTACCTCAATTCTGCGCAAAAAGTCTTCACAAAGACTTACCTCAAATCTGCTTGTAAGATTTCACAAAATCTCACACCAATCTATCCTTAAGCTTTCAAAAAATCTTATTCAAATCTATCCTTAAGTCCCCTCTAGGACTTACTTAAATCTGCTCACAAGCTTTCACAAAATCTTATTAAAAAAACTACAATACTTGCATACAAAATTCAACTTAATCTCTTTCATAAAACCTCTTCAATTGCACAAACAAGTTTCACTCAAAATCTTGTTTAACCATAGAAACATATAGAGAATGATAAAATACTCAATATGTTTCACACTCTTAGTGTTTTTCACTCAACAAAACAATCTTCCACTTTCAAACTCTCTTTCAAATCAATTCAAAAATAAAGTATAATTTATTTAAAAAAAAATTAACTATCACTCCAAAGCTTTCAATCAATAATTCTCAACCAACTTTACTCAAATATCCACTCAATGAAACACAAATTGCTTATAAATCCTAACTAAGTGTTTCACTATACTTATAATAATTCACACTATGGAACTCAAACCTTGACTCAAGATTATTCTAATGTCACATAACAATGATTACTCATGTTCTTTCACAAATCCTAGCTCAAGATAGTTATCAATATCACATAACAATGATACTCATGATATTTCACAAATTTTAGATCAAGATAGTTCTCAATTTCACATAACAATGATACTCATGATCTTTCAACATCCACAAATCATGCACATGAAATATCACTCAAATATTTCCAACAATTCTTATCAAACAATCCTTTTCACTCCACCTTCGCATTTTACAACATTTAATCCAACAATATTTCACTCATAAGTATGATTTACCCATACCTTTTGTTTTTATGGAGATATGTCTTCAAAACCTATCTTAATCACAATCAAATCCTCTTTGCCAATTTCAGAGTTATATAGCAACAATCTATCTCAAAATCTCCACACAAATATTTTTCTCAATAATTATTTCATCATACAAAAATATCAACTCTCAAGTACACCTTATAATATCCAAACTTCTCAAAATAATATTCAATACATAAAAATCAAATTCCTTTATCAACACATTATAATAAAATTCAACAAATAAAAATTAAATTCCTTTGTTAACCCTTATAACTCCAATCTTCACAAAATAACATTCAACAAATAAAAATTAAATTCCTTTGTTAAACCTTATAACTCCAATTCCTTAATTTGTATTTCTAATAAAAAATAAAATATTTTAATCAACCTTATGACTCCCACCTTTGTAAAAATAATCACGTGGCCTCTATGTAATTTGCGCCTTCCAAAACCTTGGCAAAAAATTAAAATCAAAGTGCTTACCTTATAAATTTTGGCCCATGTCTTCAACAAAAATGTTTCATCCTTTATGATTGCGCCCAAAATCGAACCCAAAACAAACCACCATTATAGCACCTTAGCCCAATGCTAAGCTACCGTGGCCTACAAGCCCACACAACACTCAAAGTGCACAAAACACTATTAAACCCTTGCCTTCTATGATTTTTGGAAAACAATAAAACCTTGTTGTGTGTCAAAACAAAGGTGACGGGAATCAAACCCTCAACTTGCCCTGCGTGAATGTCTTAACTAGCCTCTGACCACTATTTGCACTATCCAATGCTATGGAACCTTTTAGCCGTGTCACTTGCACTTCAACCAATGTCTACCTCTTAAAATCTTTAAATCCATGAATCCTCTCTTCTTACTCATATTTTTTCCCAAAATATTATAATATTATTTTTTCTTTATAAACCTACTTCTCCTTCCTTGGGTCTTCAATATTTTAGGCTTATTTAGGCATATAATATTTCTAAATATTTGCTCCACTTGTGCATCAATTTGTGTGACAACAGAATCCTTTTGAACCTTCAAGCTCTCAAGTAATTTCTTTTCTGTCGAAAGATATACTTTCGAACACACTTTTTGGAAATTCAAGGTGAGCAGGTATGTTTTCTTGGGGTATACCAAAAATGTTGTATGGAAAGTTTCTTTTTGATAACAGACTATGTGCCTTACCAGATGTAATGGCTTTGGCGGCATGTAGATTTTACATATATAGGATCCTTAGTAAGGACATGTTCATCAACAACCCTGGGCTGATTTTTGAAAATATTTTGGGTCAACCTGTAAAACCCGGTATTAATGCTATAGTATCTTATCTACCCAAAAAAAATATTTAAAATAAATATTATATCCTATTTATTTTAACCACTTCCTTGCCTTTTGGAAAAACAATCTGATGACATTAATGATGACGAAACTTGAACATCAACCTCTTGAAATCAATGGCAACCAAACTTGCTCAAATTTCCAACATAAATTTAATTAATGATTTAATAAAGGTTAATAACCTTATATATCCTAATTGAATATTGCAAATATTATATTTATGTGTATGCACCTCAATAATTAATTTTCTAAAATATAAACTTGTTTTATTATCTACTAATGATTTGGCTGAATTTGTATTATCCAATGCAATAGTAAAACTTATAAAAATCACCTTATATTTCCTTTAATAAAAAAAAGTGAATAAACTTAGTAATATAGGCGCACGATATACCTTTATATGGGCTTCCTTCAATGCATATTTTGCAGCTCTATATTCAATGTCTAGCGCTCCTTGAATGGGCATTGATAATGCTTGGTATCATTGAGCGTTTAATGCTCCTCCATTAATGGATGCTCTATCTGAATATCGCACCTCCTTCTATGGAATTTTGACCTCGTTGGGTGTCTAATTATGACATTGAATCTCTATGTCTTGAATGCACTCTTACATAGTGTTTGCTATGAACACACTTCCACACCTTGTATGCTTGACTACGTACCTTGAAATTTGTTTTTGTTCTTTAGTAATAGGTATTATTAAATATTGAAGACACCTTCCTCATTATGACAAGTGGTTATTAATATTTACACTAAGGTGAGCGTTGAGATATGAGCTCTTCTAACGCTTATTTTCATGTGCAATAATGGTTGGGTGATTGTAACCTTCAATGATAGCTAATGCTTGAGTAACCTTCTAATTTTATAACCAAAGATACCTTAAACATTATTCTTTTAACATACGTTGAGAAATATGATGGTGCCAATAAGGAATTTTCCAAGTGGCGCTTAGGGTTTTTGCATGTGAGTCTTCTACAACATATATTTATTACCTCTTCTTTTTCCAGCCAATGATTTGATATCTTATCTTCAATGCCTTCTTCCAAGCCAATGTATTTCCTATATAGGTGGCTTTATCTAATATGATGAGCAATGCTATGATGGAGGTTATTTTGCACTCCAATGGTGGCTTCAACTAGGATTATGAGAAACATTTCAGTGGAGTTTTGAGATACTCCAATAGTGGCTTTGAGCTAGGATGATTATCAATGCTTTGATGGATTTTTGAGATACTCTAATGGTGTATTCGAGCTCCACTTTTAGATGAATTTTTATATCCTAGGTACTGCTCCCTTTGTTTACCCTTATGCTTTAATCTTCTCATGCTTTCAAGCTACTATTTTTCTATATTTTTATATGATAACTCATTCCTCGTGCTATGCTATGTATGCTTACAGGTTACTCATTATCCAAAACCATGGATGATGTGAGCTTCTTGAAGGCTCTTTTGACCTTTCTTGGATAGTGCTTCTCTATGGATGCTTATGAGATGATCCTTGCTTGTGAAGGATGTTTCTTTATGAAACTTAGACTCTATCCTTTTTTCTATGTAGGATATGATATTATGGTGCAAAATAATGTAAATATGCTTATAATAGAATACCTTGCTTTTGCATATTCTTTTACTATATTCTCTTGTTGGTTTTGATGGTAAATTTTCTGCACTAATCCTTGTAGGTAGAGGCTAATTTGACATTGTCTTCTTTTCTAGACAACTCTCTCCTTTGATTGGTTAATTGGGTAATGAATCCAATATAATAATCTCATAGATAGTATATTTTTGAGGGAGTAATTTTTGCACTAATATTTTACCAGTAAAGAAATTTTAGTGCACCTCAAATTTGAGACTCACCAAGTCTTGATTTGTAGCTTCTATCACTGATTTAATGGCTACCTTATTCTTCTCCACTCCTTGGAGGAAATTAAATCTTCTTGGTGGCTTATATAAGTCACAATACCTTGTAGGTATTGAGTTATGAATAGTGTCTTTAGACACTTTGATTATTTGCATATTTGTGCCTTTGATCTTAACAATCAATACATAAAATAACCCTTTGAGAGTAACTAGTTTAATGAACAACTAGTATAGTGCAATGAACCAATCATATTTCCAAATTAATCCTATTTAAAGGTAACAATAATCTCACCTTATTTCTCCTATAAATAACCTCTCAAAGTAGTTTCAGATGCACTTAATAATCTCTACAAATTTTTAAGAGTAATTATAAAAAACCCTTAAAAATAATCTACAATTTTGCACTATAATCAATGTTGTAGGATGTAGTATTATTGCTTTCTAGATAGATGATAGGTAGATGATATATTTATTTATTTTGAAATACATTCAACTCATACTTTAATGTACAAATAAATATCTTAAAAGAACTATCTTTTGCACCTTCTTGAATATTGTAATATGAGCCCTTCTCTTTGCAAATTTAATCCAAATATGGTGCTCTAATGAAGCTTGATAATAATTCCAATTAAAGTTCAACTAATTGCACCCAAGTTTCTTACCTTTAATGGATTTTGTAGATGATGTAGATCTTGGTGTTTATATTCACCAAGTTGTTGCCTTGTGATGAATGAATTGCATAGCTTCTTGTTGGTTGTCTAGAACAACTTCTTACTTCACCAAAACATGGTCTCGAACCTTTTGCCTTGAGCCTAGAGTTTGGTGGGTTGATATTTCAAGTGATATTCTATTTTTTTTGTAGATTTAGAAAACTCTTATCTCTAAATTGTGCCTTCTTAATGTGAGAGGTAATATCCAAATCTTCTTGTATTTGGTAGGTTTATTCTATCTAAGTTCTAACTTCAAACAAGGCTTTCTTCATAAAATCTGGATTTCTTGAGGTCTTTACTATTCTTCTTTAGAATATTGCTAAATTCTTCTTATTTTGGGCTTGTTTTCAGATAACAAAAATTATTCTAAATATTTCACTATCTTCTGTAGTTAATTTGTCCAATGAGTTCTCCTAAGAACTTCTTTGATGGCTTCTATGATTTTTGTAATGAGGCTCTCCAAGCCTTCTTCTTGTTTCTCCTTGATACCTCTCCAAGATATTTTAGTCTTGTAGCTTCTCTGGTCTTCTTGATGAGATATTTCCTTCAAAATTCAACTAAAAAAGTGTTGGAAATGAGATCTTATTCTTGGATATCTATGTTTTGTTGCTTCTTTGATTAAGAATAGGACTTTTCTAAACCCTCTCTATCTCTTTCAATATTGGAATTTTTCCAATGAGATCTATATATCTCTTCAACTTCTTATAGAATATATCTTCAATCAAGTATTCTCAATGAAGTCTTTTCTCATACCTTTTCAACTTCAATAGTTATTCTTGAAACTAGTGGTATGTGTTTTATGCTGAGTCTTGGTCTTTACATTCTCGTGGAAAGACTCTAACTAATCTGCAATTCATAATATTTAATGGATATCACCAATCTCATCTCTTCTATTTCTCACAAACTATTTTCTAGAGTCTTCTTCAGGTTCAATGACTCTTCTTTGGAGTCTTCTTCAGGTTCAAGGTTTCTATGTCCTTTTATTTTAGATTAAGGCTTATGTGGTCTTCTCTTCTGCAATAAGGCTTCTATGGCCTTTTCTTTTGCAATAAGGATTTTATGGCTTTTTCCTCTGCAATAAGGCTTCTGTGGCATTTTCTTCTACAATGTGTAGGTCTACAATAGGGTTTCCTTCAACTTCCTTTTTATACAACAATATATTAATAATATAATTCTAAATCTTGTCAATGATGAATCTTCACTAGTTGATTGGTCAATCTAGTGGAATGAATTTTGAGTCCTAGTATTCATAAATTTTCTATAACTCCTTAGAAAGGCTCTAGCCAAATGCAATCTAAAAAATTTTAGAACTAATATTTTCTTCTCCTCTCTATATCTCTTGTGACTTTCCTATTCAATAATTCCTTACAACAGTGTTTGCATGCAACGGTACACAATGGCAGATCCATTTTATAAATATGTAGTAGAGTTCAGACCTATACTAGTAATGGAGGTCTCTTGTGGCTCTCCCTATTCTTATCGACCTATTGTGGCTCTAATACCACTATTAGATTTTTATGGTGTATGCCAAGGGAGAATACAATCACAAGATATGAAATATATAAAAATGTAAGATGCTAAAATAATGAAATGTGATGAAAATGATACAATGCAATATGAAGGAAATGAACACTCCAGAACTGATACTAAAAAACTATATTGTATCCCATCACCAATCTATATGGTGATGTACACAATATACCTACTACTACCTATAGTAATCTATAATCACTCACTATGAGGCCCTTTATATAGAAATATGGATTTCTTAGCCAACACTCTACCTAGCTGTACAAGGAGACACCTTGCACATTTAAAACTTGCACATAGACACTTGTGGATTTATTATATTTCTTTGAGTAACTAGCTAACTACCCCCCTAAATTAATCTACTACTCTAGTTATGTATCAAGTGTGGTACATTTACATGACCAAGATGATGTAATATGCTCTAAAAAATCCTTAGTCTCTATCTAGTCCATAGGTTCCTTCACCAATATTCTAGATGATGGGGTCTTAAATTCAATATTGATATTAATTACAATGCTCTCTAATATTATTGTTACTCCAAACCCCATATCCAAACATCTTATATAGCTACCTTCTATCTTGAATTCAATTTGGACCATGCTTGTGTATTTCCCTAATGTACACAATGCCATCCATTTACATATTTAAATTACTAAATGAGAGTTATAAATTACTTATAGATCATTTTTCTAATTATTACATGTAATTATTTTATTTTATTTCTAATAGACCGTATCATATCCCAAAACTATATTTATAAATAAGGAGACATATTTTGATAAAATTGTGGAGAATTTCAAACTTTTTTTTTTGCTTTTCTTGAAGTCCAACATACTCTATGATGAACAAAATTTTGAATCAACACTTCTTTTTCACCACTAAGCATGAAGAGGGACGTGGAAATATTTTTTGGCTAAAATATAAAATCATAGAATAGAGTGATGAGGCCTGGAAATACCTCAATCATAGCATGTTTTGAACATTGAAATTGCTTAAAAACTCTTATGTTTAATATGATATGCTAGTTAAGTTGATTCAATATACTGTGTATTAATTGTTTGCATGATCAATGTATTAGAAATACTATATTCTAATTTTTATAGATTTTTGCATAGTTTTAAGTTATTTTGTTATGACTTGCTAAATGAGAAATATGCTTAGGATTGATAGCAAAATTTCACTAGTTTTGTTTTAATATGTCTCAAGAATTTATTTTATCTAAATCTAGCAAATAGTGCAAGCAAACTGTTACTGTGCAGCAAAAACTAGTTTTCCAATGTAAATTCCAACCAGTTGCCAATAAATGGTAAGGCATGGAATTTAAACATGGAAAGCGATGAAGACAATTGAAATTTGATCCTGAGAGATAACCCACCTGAGAAATGCAGATGAAATCATTTGAAGAGCACATAGTTGTTCATTTTGAAGTCTCTTTGGAATGAACAGACATATTCGAAATGAGAAAACATAGTCTCTTCGGAATGAGCGGACATTTTCGAAATGAGAAATGCAGTCTCTTCGGAATGAGCCACTTATCTTCGAAATGAGAATATAATGTGCTTTTTGAATTGTTGATCGATTTATGACGATGGAAAAGGAGAAAGAAATATTTAAAAGGGTAAGGGAAAATATCTCCCATTTGACTTTGTCGTCCTTGCCGACCAAAGCCACCATTTATGAAAAAAATCAAGTTTGATCCTTTTCTAGGATAAACCCAGGAAATACTGTAGCATAATAGGATTAGATTTTTAGGATAGAAATGAGATATTATTAGTTTGAAAGTAGATCTTAGGAAATCTATAAATATGGCTCCCGTCCAGGTTGATCTAATGAGGAGAATGAGAAGAATGATAGGGGAAAATAGGCAAGTAGTGTAATAATAAGAAAAATGACTATTACAGTCCTATAATAGGTTTTTAGCAGTAATACTATAATCATGTTCTGAATCAATAAAGTGCACTATTTTTATTCATGTTGTTGTGAATGAGTGTGAGTAAGATATAGAGAGAGAAATACTTATACCTTCTTTTGGACAAGGAGGTTGGCCACTTCCATACCTAGGAGGAGGACTAACAACAGGTTTTTATTCTGATTTTGCTATAGTAGAATAAGTTGTAAAACTTGTCCTTTCATTTCCTTGTAAATAGCTAACAATATTTGCAATATTAGCTTATTTTATGATTAGGATGATCTTGTGATTAATGTTTTGGTTGTAATCTCCACTTTCAGCAAGCTTTCAAATTACTGCAAATTATCATTTCTAGAATTTACTATTTTCTACAATTTACTGCATTTTGTGTTTTGTTGTCAACCCCTGCATAGAAGATTGACAAAATTTTATTACAGAGCATTGACAGGAATTAATTTCCATGCTATAATTAGGTTTCCATTACTACAAAAGTAAATAGACTTCCTTTCTACAATTATAATAAGATTTCTAATTCTGCAATTGTTATTTCTACAACATAATTAGATCTCATTCTGCAATTGTAATTAGGATTTCATTTTTGCAGTTAATGATTAGTTTCCATTTTTACAATTAGATTAAATTTCAATTTATGCAATTTAGAGATAAAAGTGTCCTAAATTCCCCACACAATCGGTTTCACCAATAAGACTTGTTTCTCCCAAATGACCTAAGTTATAGCCCTGTTCACTCCTTTCACAAATAGCCTTGTACACTACCCTGGATTAACAAATTCATTGAGAATTAATGATGTGCATAACGACAATGCATCATTTTAGCATCGTTGCTAGGGAATAGTGTTTCTGAAAGGTGACAATAGTCCAATAGCTATTGATTAGACTGAGTTGTGAAATTCAGGATAAAATCTGAATATAACATCTAGTTAAAGTAACAACTATTGACCTATAATTTATGTCATTCAAGAGTAAACATGAATGAGTAAGTCTAAGGATGAAAAAGGTAGAATTACCTAAAAGGATCCCTGGATTGTTCTATTAAGAAGATCTTCATGCCTAAGGGGTGAATCACCTGCGTTTGAACTACCAAAAATATTGAAATAAAAATCACCAGTTTCATCATCATTAGAACATTCTGAGAAAGAAAAATTATCAGAATCATCATCAATAGAGGATCTTGGACCTCTTGAGAGTGAAATTTGGATAGGTTTAACTATTCCCAAGGAACAAGAAACTATGGCAGAGGGATACAATCTAGATAGGGATGGCCAACATGGCTATGTCCATAATGAAGAATATGATCAAGATATGCCCCAATATTCCAGAACATTTGAATATCCTATTCGTTTGAATCCAACACAAAACTTCCCCATGAAAACCATTTCACCTTCAGTCCTTCTAACCTTTCGAGGTGTTGTATCTGAAGATCCTAATCAGTTTTTGTTTGAATTCAAAGTAGTGTGTCAAACCTATGACTATGTAAATGATAATCATAAACTTAAGGTTTTTCCCTCAACACTCAAGGACTCAGCATTACGTTGGTTCATGAGCTTAGAGCCAAATTCCATCTGAACCTAGGATCAAATGGAAAATATGTTTTTAGACAAATATCAGGAGTATTATCATGTAAGGAACATGAAAGATGAGTTATTCAGGATTAAACAGGAAGATGATGAAACATTAGAAGACTATCTTGATAGGTTCTCCTTTGTTCAAAGGAGATGTGGACTTATAGAACCAGAGTTATGCAAAACCATATTTTTGATAGGATTACAAGATGAATCCAGAGAAGTATTGGATTTTATGGGAAAAGGGGATGTAAATACTCTCAGTAATGAGGAAATTGTGGGTCTCTATAGGAATTACTCTCACACTAAGTAGGGAAGAAAAAAAAAAGTACAAATGGAATTGATGTGAAGGACCTAATAGAGGAAATTACAAATTTTAAAACTGATATTCTGGTGCAATTGAACATAAATTTAGGAGAAATGTTTACAAAAGCAAAAACCATAGAATGTTTGGCAATTTATTACCCAAGATGTAGAAATAAACATGTTTTGCAGAAGTGTCCTTTGAATAAATTATCTATCTCAATCATTTGTAATATCTATTCAAAAAAGCATTTGAATGATAAATGCCACCTGCTACCACAACTCAAAACTATGTTAGAGAGTCATATTGAGGAACTCAACTATGTTGGACCAAAACAAGGGGGAAATTTCTCTCAAAACCAAAATACCCCTAGTTTTCCTACAAATTGGGGGTATAATCCTTGGACTATGCCTTGGGAAAAATCAGAACCACCCCAACTTCCTTGGAATTATTCTCAATGGACAAATTCCCAAGAATGGCCAAAAACAAGTTGGAGTAATCCAACATGGAATCAGAATTAGAATAATCCATGATGGAATCAAAACAACCTACCTTGGAATCAAAATCAAAATAATCCACATTGGATGTAAAATCAACCATAGTGGATTTAGCAATACTAGTCCTATCCAAGGCAACAAAGAAATCAAGGTCAAACTCAGCATTTGCTACCTACACCTAATCAAATTTTTTAAGAAAAATAGAACCAACCACAACAAAAACAACAGGTGAAACAACCTCAACTTCTAGCTCAACCAGTAACTAATCCAAACAACATGAGATAGACATCCCCTATCTATGTAGCTAAAGCTAAAGAAAATGCTAAAATAAATGTTCTTGATTGTAGTAACATCCAACTTCATTCAGGAAAAGTTGTACCTAAACCTATTTCAACTAAAAACAGGTAAAATGAAGAGCAAGAACCTTTGGAACTAGTTAGATTTAAACCAACAACATAGAAAGAAGAAGAAAAAATAGAACCACAAGCAGAACAATTACCTTCATCAAGGATAATTCCATATCCTGAAAGATTAAATACCACAACAAAAAATTTTGAGTCAAACCTGGTCAAGGAACTTAGAAAGTTAACTATATCATTGCCCTTATTGCATGCCATTATGGATATACCAGTGATTAAAAGTACTATCCGATATTTATGTATTAGAAGAGCAGGAAGAAAAAATAAAGCATTTCCCAAGGCCCATTCGAGGTTGAAGGAAAGATAGTTGATCTCTTGTCTGGAAAACTAGTACCTCCAAAGTATAGTGACCCAGGGATTCTAGTTATCATAGTTACCATAGGCTTAGTACCAATATCAAATGTCTTAGTAGATCTAGGAGCTACAATAAATGTCATGACCAAGGATATAATGGAACAATTACAGCTCAAACATCTCAGTCCCACATTTACAATTTTAAAAAATGGTTGATAGGTCAGTTGCAAAACCTGAAGGTATCATGGAAGATGTCCCTATAGAAGTCTCTTCTTGGGAATTCCCTATAAATTTTTTAATTTTACAGCCAATACATTTAGCACATGGATAATTTATCATTCTGGGAAGACCTTGGCTTGCAACTGCAGCAGCCTTCATAGATTGCAGATCTAGAAAATGACTATTTCAAATGGTATTGATCTAAAATAGATCTATCTGTATCCTCCTACAAGACCCTCCAACAATTTTTTAGGTCATTTATGGTTTCCTGATTCAGATGAAGAACCAAAAGAGGTTATTTCCACACTAGCCACCTTGGTAGTAAGGGAACACACAGAAGACCTCCATGAAATAGAAACTTTAGAAGATGAAACTATCCTAATAAATGTTCTACATGAACAAGGGTTAGAAGAGGAAGTAGTAAACATCCATCAGTTGTTAGGAATGAGGAGAACCAAAATTTTGAAGGTGAGACATCTGCACTATCATAGGAAAAATCAGTTTCACTACCACATGGGTGGCATCATCACCTGATTTTCCCTTCTCACTGTTCCATACAGGATATTCTTCAATTAGAAATCAATGAAAAAGAAACCTCTTATTTCCTCCCATCTCATCATTGCCCTCTTAACTCCCTAATCACCAGGTATGAAGAAGTGAATTTAGTCCTTCCAAATATAAAACAAATAGAAGTCTAGCCAGGCAAATTACTGAACATTAACAGCTGGCTCACTAAGGAAGAGGAAGAAAAGTTGATAACAAATTTGCAAAAACATGTTCATGCTTTTGCGTGGGACTACAAGGATATGTCAGGAATTCACCCTGATATATGCACCCATAGAATTTATACTGAATAATTCAAACCAGTAAGACAACCCCAAAGAAGACTAAATCCTACCTTGAGGGATATTGTAAAGGAAGAAATTGAAAAACTTCTGGAGGTAGGATTCATTTACCCAATTTCTAATAGCCAGGGGGTCTCTCCATTGGTTATAGTTCCTAAGAAAAATGGAAAAATGAGAGTATGTGTAGACTATAGAGAGCTGAAAAAAGTGACATACAAAGACCATTTTACATTACATTTCATAGATCAGGTGTTAGATACCCTTGCTGGAAATAAATACTTTTGTTTTCTTGATGGCTTTAGTGGATATAATCAAATTTAGGTTGCACCTGAAGATCAAGAGAAAACAACATTTACCTATCCATGGGGAACATTTGCCTATAGGGTTTTACCTTTTGGTTTGTGTAATGCCCCAACAACATTTCAGCGGGTGGTCTTAGCAATTTTTTCTGATCTGACTACCAACAGTGTTGAGATATACATGGATGATTTCGTAGTATGTAGACATAATTTTGACTTTACATTAGAAAATCTTGATAGAGTTTTAACTCACTGTGAAACATACCAGTTATCCTTGAATCCAGACAAATGTTTTATGATGATGGAAGAAGGAATAGTTCTTGGTCATAACATCTCTCTTCAAGGGATCCAGGTTGATCCAAAGAAGGTGGAAATGATCAAGAATCTTCTTCCTCCTAAAACTTAGACTAATGTCAGAAGCTTCCTAGGACACATTGGTTTTTACCGTAGGTTTATTCCTAGCTTTAGCATAATAGCCAATCCTATGTTTGCCCTATTGACTAAAGATTCTGAATTCTCCTAGACTGCAAGGTGTAAGGAATCATTTGAAGCTTTGAAATAGAAATTAGTAACTCCACCTATGTTACGAGGACCTAATTGGAAATACCATCTACTAAATTAGCAAGAATTTGACAAGAGCTGATAAAAATTATACCACAATTGAGAAATAATTCTTGGCAGTAATTTATGCCATCAACAAATTTAGGCATTACATCGCAGGTTATCAAATATTTATTCACAAATATCATACCGTCATTACGTATTTGATGAATAAGCCTATGGTAAGTGCAAGAATTATTCATTGGTTACTGTTGCTACAAGAATTTGATATCACAATAATCAACAAACCAGGAAAAGCTAATGTTGTAGAAAATTTTTTGTCTAGGTTGCAGAACACAGAGGAAGGGGAATTAGTTGAGGACACTTTTTTGATGAAAAATTATTTGCTATATCTGTCCAATCACCTTGGTTTGTAGATATAGCCAATTATTTGGTCACAGGGAAAGTTACTCCACATTTCACTTCAAAATAGAAAAAACAATTGGTCAAACAAAGTTCTTCCTTTGAGTGGATTAAAGGTATACTTTTTAAGTGCAGTCTTGACCATGTGTTATGCAGGTGTATCCGAAAGGATGAGGTATATGATATCCTTAGGGATTTTCATGATGAACCCTCAGGTGGACACTATTCTATAAAAAGCACAATTAGAAAAATTTTAGGGACATGATATTATTGGCCATATCTTCACAAGGATATGAAAAAGTACATCAGGCATTGTGATGCATGCCAAAGAATGGGGAAACCCACTCATAAAAATGAAATTCCACTACAGCCTCAATTGGTTTTAGAGCCATTTGAGAGGTGGGGGCTTGATTTTGTAGGACCTATTGATCCACCTTCTCAAGGAAAGGTGCATATTCTAGTATGCACTGATTACCTGACAAAGTGGGTAGAGGTGCGTGATTTCAAACATGCTTGTGAAGATAAGGTCGTCGATTTCTTGTATACTCAAATTTTTTAGAGATTTGGAGCTCCACGATCTATCACCACAGACCAAGGACCCCAATTTGCATCTAAAGTCATTGAGGATTTTACAAAATTATATGAAATCAAACATAGAAAATCATCACCTTACCACCCATAAGCAAATGGCCAGGTTGAAGTAACAAATAGGGAACAAGAATGAATCTTAACAAAAATAGTAGATTTTCATAGGAGAAATTGGCTAGATAAATTACCTGAAGCAGTTTGGGCTTACAATACTATTTGGAAATCCACTACTGGATTCACACCTTATGAACTAGTTTTTGGTAAAAAGTCCCTCCTACCTATTGAATTTGATCTACTAAAATTATGCACAACATTGGAAATTAGGATTGAATTGTCACAGGCACAGATGAACAGGATTCTACAGCTGAATGCATGGGATAAAATTTGGTTGGATGCTCTGCACAAAACTGAAGTAATTCAAGAGCAAAGGAAGTTGTAGCATGACAGTCACATTCAACAGAGGAAATTTCAGCAAGGATATTGGGCTTTGTTGTTTGATTATCGTTATGAGGACTTCCTTGGAAATCTGAGAACTAGATGGCTTGGACCTTACTAGATTGAAGAGGTATTTGACAATGGAGCAGCTCGTCTATCTCCTATTGATGGGTCATAGAGAAAGTTGGTAGTGAATGGACATCGCCTCAGGGTGTACCATACACCTCTGACTAAAGAGGAATTCTTGCAGCAGCTTGACAGTTTGGATGCACAACAGGTGGAAGAGATTTTATCTTCCACTTCAATACAATCAACATGATCATGGATTTCAAGAAAAGTAGAAAAAATATAAAATAAGAAAAAGCAAAAAACAAAAAGATGAATAAATTTTGATTGTGAATTCCTTCATGGGCATGATTTTAGGGAAATCATGAATTCCTTCATGGGCATAATAAAAATCAAGAAAAAAAAGAGAGAAAAGGAGAGGTAAAAAAGAAAAAAAATAATAAAGAGAAAAATGAATAGCTCAGCAGTGAAAACCTTTCCTAAGGCACTACTGGGTTGGTATGCATGAAAACCAGTTTTCTGGTATGCATAACCTTGAAATTTTTTGAATCATCATTGTGCAAATTCACCAACTGCACTTGTTTTGAAATATTGCAAAAAATTTTAGTAGAACATCAACAAAAGCAGTCATTCTTCAAAACTTGCATTAACTTGTTTTAATCAGGTATATATTTCTTACATTTCTTCATTGTAAATGATTGGTATATAGTATATAACAATTAACCATTAGAATAATAGGTATCCATAAGAGTTGGCATACTTAAAACATGTTTTGAGAATGAGAATATTGGTTTCTGCTTAATCTTCAGAACAAGAATCCCAAAAATAGTGTCTGTTATCTTCTTCAGATTAATTGTTGTATTATCTTTAGATTGAAATTGTCTTCGAAATGACAACAGAATGAATGTTGCATTTTATCTTCAGAATGAAGCTTTGTATTCAGAATGAGGATTTATCTTCGGAATGAAATCATAATATTCGGAATGAGGTATTTTTTTTCCAATAAATCATAATCTTTGGAATGAGCATTCAATATAATATTTCCATGTGGCATCCAAGGAAGGGAAAATATACGATCAAGTAAAATTTTTTGACTGCATACAATAAATAAACATGTGTCAGTTAGGATGTGGTTTGTTTTATCTTACACCCATTAAGAAAGTACCAAAATCATGAGGAGGTGACCAACAATATGCCACCATTTTTTGATGCTAATAATCATGCACATGAAAATCTATGGGCGAAACAGAGGAGCTAAAAACAAGTGAGGTGGATCTAACGACAAGGACATCTATGCAACCGTTAACGGATAGGTGTTCAGAGAAAAAATAGAAATGTGTGCCACCATTCCTTTTGAAGACATATTTGCTAACGCAAAATAATTACGAGGTACAGTGCCAAGATTGTAGTTCATTTCGAAGAAGAAAAATAGGGTAATTGAAAACCTGGAAACAAACCCTGCAAGTCTGAAAAAACTAGAAACTAGATATCCAAAGGAGGAATAGCAGCAAAAGTGAGCAGTTTTTAACGTACCAAAACAAGAAAATGGGGTGAAAGACAAAAATGGAACCAGCAGATACCACCCACCTCCGAGAAAATCTAGAAGTACTACAAATTTTTATAGATGGAGGGCTTATGCCATTTTTGAAAAAAATTAATGGGTCCTCTGAAGATTTGGCTGGCATGTTCGCTCACACATTCAAAAATAACTAGGCACACATTAATGGCATGACAATTAAGGTAACCCCTAAAGTTTTAATTCAAATTACTGAGCTTCCATTAGAAGGTCTTCCAATTTCTAGATCTGGCAAAAATACATTGGCAGATGTAGTTAATCAATTTCTAGAAGAAAACAATAGGGAGGCAAAATACTTAATACACAACAACACATGCAATGGGGTAAAAATGGCTAGCCTACAGGAACCCTGGGATGAAGTGGCCACATGGGTAATCAAATTTCTAACCTGTGAAGGGCATTATGTACTTTTATTAGGGCATCATCTCAAAATTTTGAACCACTTAAGACATGGTAGGCAACAACCAAAAGTTAGGGTAAATCTTCCCCTGTATCTGCACCAAGAGTTGAAAAATATGGCAAAAAGATATCAAAAAGGAAAATGGAGCCCTTGTCACCATGGTATTATTAAATTAGTCTGCCAGTACCATTTTAGAGGAAACCCTAGAATCTTTGATAGGTTTTACTCTACCCTGAATGACGTAGTTTTTGGAGATGAGGATGAAGAGGAAAAAGAAATAGATGTTGTTGCAGATGCTATTGTATAAGAAGAAATAGATAATGCCATAGAGTCTGTTGCAAAGGAAGAAACACACCTAGTAGAAGCAACATAGCACATTTCTCCAGAACCTTCAACCTCATGAGCTAAGAAACAAAAGAAGTGAGGGTCTGAAACTAGCAGCCAAAAATAAAAATAGAAGAAAGTTCATGTTTTTGAAGTTGTTACTGATCTATTAGAATAAGGGAGTGAAGTGCCTAGCAAAACATGGGAAGAAACAACAAGGGAAACATAAGCATATAAAACTATCCCCACAACCCCTGTTGTCACCATAAAATAAAGCAAAAAGAAGAAATTTACATTAGGAACTAGGAGGTCTACAAGACTCCACTTGAGAGAAATAGTAGAATAGGTGATAGAATAAGAAGGTGGATAGGGCAGTCTAGATATTATAGAAGTGCAACCGACCCTTGAAGATTTTTTAGAATTCCCTGAACAGATTATTGAGGAAGAGACTGGGCAAGATAGTTTTGAAGTGGGTACAGTTTAACAGGCCACAAAAAATGTAGATGCAATCATAGATAGTTTCATGGAACCTCCTGAATAAGAGCAGGCAACTGAAGTAGAAGATGAGATAACTATTGAGAAGCCAAATGCAAATGATTTTTCTGCATTAGATTCTGAAATAGAAACAGAGAAGGTAGACATCATAGAACAGCTGAGAGTAGCAAGAAGTGTTTTGAAAACACAAACCAAATGGATTGAATAAAAATAAAATATCATTGAGATGCAGGAAAGGAAGATTGTAAAATTACAGTAGGAAGTGGCAGAATTGAGGAAGAGGTTGTCATAGTCTAAAAACAACCAACTATATCCATTGATGAGGATTATTTGGCTCAATTACTTGTGGATTTATCTAGGGCAGATGACTCTGTTGATGCAGACGTAGGTGCTCATTCTGAAGTAGCACCCTTTCATTCTAAAGAAGTGCCTTTCCATTTTGAAGCATTGCCTTCTCATTCTGAAGATGTTCCACAATTGGTAAAGATCATAGAAAAGGATACCGAAGATGAGTCACAGCAGGAAACACCAACACAGGAACAATCCAAGCAGCAGCATGAAATTTTTCAAGTAAGTACTCCTTCAATTGAGGTCTTTATATTTCAAACTGTTACACCTTCAATAAAAGTAGAGGATAAGGGGGTACAAGTGGAATTATTGTATGATGACCAACCAATATAAATAGAAAAAAATGGGGTACAAGTGGAATTATTGTCAGATGACCAACCAGTAGAAGTAGCAAAAAAAGGGGTTCAGGTAGATCTGCTACCCAGATTTCCACCTATAGTTAGACCACCCAATATTGTATCCCTAAAGCAATATAATGCAGAAATATCCAGTTGGGTGATCAGATATGAGAAGCTTGCCACTAATATTGGAAAATTCAAATTGGAAGGAAAACAGTTAGAGGCAAAAGAAACAAAGATCAAGGCATTAAAGGAAAAAGTGATCGATTTATGTCAGATTGTTGAATTTTTGGTCCAATTTAGACGATCGGCCAGATTTTACAGTCTTATTCTGAAAGAGAAATATCTCAGATGATAGGTCATGAGGATTAGCTCAGGTCTCCCATATAAATTGGACACAACTACAGATTTCTTGGAAGCATATTTTGACAGCCCTGTAGAACAAAAAAATCTCCTATGTGAACTATTTTTACATAGCTTCTTTATTCTAGAAGAGGTAGAATTTCACCCTCAAATTTATATAGGAGATGTTCAACTGAAAGCATTCATAACCACTTTACAAAATTAGTTTTATTGGGACCAGGATAAAAGATAAAATAAAGAAATTGAATCAAGAGTTGAATTGTTAGTCAGAGCAGTTCAGCCAAATCACCCAATTATCACCAGACAACACTTCACCATGATGAACAAGGATGATGTGAAGAGGATGTACTTGAACAATTTGAGGGACTGTGTGACCATATTCCAAAATTTTTGTAATGACAATTTTGTTCTAGCATTATCAATCTGCAGAAACAGATGGGTTGAACTTTCCATTTCTTTATAGAAAAGGGAACCCATCTCCCCCATTAACCTAGAATGGTCCAGAAGAAGGGCAGAAGTAGTGATACAACTTATTGAAATCATACAACATCACTGGATAGGTCTCAGATTTAGGCCTCCAACCATCATTACTCCGGTTCCCTTCTACTTTGAAGAAGATTCTCAACCTGATGATCAGTTTGAAGAATAGCTCAAAAATATTCAAGAGAACAGAGGATATTATATAGGCACCAAATTGTTCTACAAATAATGGAATTTGAATATGGACATATGTGATTCCATAGCCCAACAGAATGCATGAGGACATGCATTAATATAAGTTGGGGTGAAAATGATGAGGCCTAGACATGCCTCAATCATAGCATGTTTTGAACATTGAAATTGCCCAAAAAATATTATGTTTAATCTGATATGCTAGTTAATTTGATTCAATATGCTATGTATTAATTTTTTGCATGATCAATGTATTAGAAATACTATATTATGATTTTTATATCTTTTTGCATAGTTTTATGTTATTTTGTTATGACTTGCTAAATGAGAAATATGCTTAGGATTGATAGCAGCATTTCACTAGTTTTGTTTTAATATGTCTCAAGAATTTATTTTATCTAAATCTAGCAAATAGTGCAAGCAAACTGTTACTATGCAGCAAAAACTGGTTTTCCAATGTAAATTTCAGCCAGTTGCCAATAAATGGCAAGGCATTGAATTCACACATGGAAAGAGATGAAGACCATTGAAATCTAATCCTGAGATATAACCCACATGAGAAATGTAGATGAAATCATTTGAAGAGCACACTGTTGTTCATTTCGAAGTCTCTTCGGAATGAGAAAACATAGTCTCTTCAGAATGAGCGGACATTTTTGAAATGAAAAATGCAGTCTCTTCGGAATGAGCCACTTATCTTCGAAATGAGAACAGAATGTGATTTTTGACTTGTTGACCGATGTTTGACAATGGAAAAAGAGAAATAAATATTGAAAAGGGTAAGAGAAAATATCTCCCATCTAACTTTGCCCTTGCCAACCAAAGACACCATTTATGGAAAAGATCAAGTTTGATCCTCTTCTAGGATAAACCCAGGAAATGCTGTAGCATAATAGGATTAGATTTTTAGGATAGAAATGAGATATTCTTAGTTTGTAACTATATATTAGGACATATATAAATATGACTCCCATCCAGGTTGAGCTAAGGAGGAGAATAAGAAGAATGATAGGGGAAAATAGGCAAGTAGTGTAATAATAAGAAAAGTGATTGTTATAGTCCTGTAATAGGTTTTAGCAGCAATACTGTAATCATGAATTGAATCAATAAAGTGCACTATTTTTATTCATGTTTTTGTGAATGAGTGTGAGTAAGATCTAGAGAGAGAAAGACTTATACCTTCTTCTGGACAAGGAGGCTAGCCACTTCTAGACCTAGGAAGAGGACTAACAACAGGTTTTTATTCTAATTTTGTAAGAGCAGAATAAGTTATAAAACTTGTCCTTTCATTTCCTTGTAAATAGCTAACAATATTTGCAATATTAGCTTATTTTATGATTAGGATGATCTTGTGATTAATGGTTTGGTTGGAATCTCCACTTTCAATAAGCTTTCAAATTATTGCAGATTATCATTTCTAGAATTTACTGTTTTCTACAAATTACTGCATTTTGTGTTTTGCTGTCAACCCCTACATAGAATATTGACAACATTTTGTTACAAAGCATTGACACGACTTAATTTCTATGCTATAATTAGGTTTCCATTACTGCAAAAGTAAATAGACTTCCTTTCTACAATTATAATCAAATTTCTAATTTTGCAACTGTTATTTCAGCAACATAATTAGATCTCATTCTGCAATTATAATTAGGATTTCATTTCTGTAGTTAATGATTAGTTTCCATTTTTGCAATTATATTAAAGTTCAACTTATGCAATTTAGAGATAAAAATATCGTAAATCCCCCACACAATTTGTTTCACCAATAAGATCTGTTGCTCCCAAATGACCTAAGTTATAGCCCTATTCACTCCTTTCGCAAATAGCCTTGTACACTGCCCTGGATTGATAAATTCATTGAGAATTAATGATGTTCATAACAACAACACATCATAGATATATCCTAGTAATATAATCCTTTACAATAGATTCAATTATAAGGGATCGATGATAGGGTTATATTCAATTTATTACCAAATTATTCAAGGACGTGTATCAACCTATGGGATTGAATGACATTTTTTGTTTCCCACTCCTGATGAATTTTTTTATGGGGATTTTAACATGATTGATGAAATTAATGGTAGGAGAACTAAGATTATAAATTCTCATTGATCCATAGATAATATAGTGCTTCAATCCAATGTAGAAAATAAAATTTAAATATTTGATCCAATTGCTAGAAAAATCTAAAATCATTAAGAAAACCAATGTACACATGGTCTAATCAAAGATAAGGTCCTAAAGTAAATTTACTAGGATTCATAGATTTTCTATTTGACCCATTTTTTAGGTAGTCCTTTGGTCTAACATTTTTTAAAACAATGTGATTACACTTGTACCTTATTTTATCATGCACTAATCCTGCCCAATTATAACTTCAACAAGGATAACAATTATTGTTCTAGACTACTATTTAAATTAAGCAGTTTTTTGTGAGATCCCTAAGTATTGTTAGGAAATTGAGGCGATTTGAAATAATAGTCCAAAATATCCTAGGATTGATGGTTATATTCAATGGTAGGAAGACATTGTCTATCAATATGTTTATTTGCTAGGAGACTTGGTAAAAATGATTGCTTCTTCATTTAGAAAAGAGAAAGTAGTGAGGGATATATAATAATTTTTTGATGTGCATGTTTATGGATACTCCTTAATACCGAGATTTACAAATTCAAGTTACCTCTTATGAAAGGAAGGTTACCAAAATTGTGGCCTATAAAGGAGAGAGAGTTTAGATCAGATATAAAGTGAATTGGATTCAAAATAAGGATAATAGATATAATTTATTATTTTATTTATTTAGTCTTAAACATAAGAAGGAATATATTTACACTTTGGATCCCATGATGGTCACAGGTCCATTGAATATAACCAAATTTGTAATATAATTTAAGAATAATTTAAAATATCTTTATCAATAGCAAAGATATTTCAAGGAAAGTTGCTTTGGAATAACTTGGAAAACACATTCCTAGGAAAATAGACTCAAATATGACTCAATATCTTAAAAATTCACCCACCTTAAAGGAAATTGAAATTTCTCTTTTCTTTGTGCTACTTAAAAATATGTTGGACTTTTGACAAATTTTCTATAATATTTTATAAATTCCTTTACCTGGCTATTAAGAATTTTTTTTCCTCTATAAAGATTCCCAAAAAAGGTTTTCCAAGAACTTCGATAAACTAGGGCTCACTAAAATTTTCCCTAAAGAAGATAGTCAACATATAATAGGGGGTGGTTGTCCTATCACTTTGTTGAATGTTGCTTGTAATGTCATTTCTAAAGCTATTAAAAAGTAGTTTTAGATCAAAATTGAGGATATTATATGATAATATAATGGTATAAATTAGGGGAAGATATATCTTCAATGATAACATGCTATATTGATAGATGATGGTGTGAAAAATATAGATATTGTAAGATACAATGTTTATTAAGTTGGACTTTGACAAGGCCTATGGTAGGGTTAAATGGTAATTTATTTTAAAGACACTAAGATTATTTGGATTTGGTCAATGATGTAAACAAAAATTGTCTTTGATCTTTGTTGATGCATTTGTCTAAATGATTGCTAATGTAAATTTAATAGAATACTCTCCCCTCTAGTGTTCAATATGACAAGGATGGTCCCTTACCCTATTGCACTATCTGATCTCAATGGATGCTCACAACTACTTTTTTATATTTGAAGTAGGACTGGAATAACACGCAGAAAAATCACCAATATTTCATTAAGAGCTTCAAATTCGAATTACAGAAGTAACAAATGGCCAACCCCTTTTACAATCTATGTACTGCCTTTTATAACAGACCCGACCCCCTTTGGACATCATTACATAGAATGCGAAGTTTGTTTCTAACCGCCCACACGAATGTTCTATCGTCGCCTGCAAGATGCTGCCAGGTGCCTCGAATCATCATGGCATGTAATGGCGGAGTGCATTGCAGCCGCCTGTCCATCAACCCATCGAGTCATCATTCATAGGAGTGCTCTATAGCCATCTGTAATTTGTTGCCACGTGCCCTCCTGCAATGGCCTCTGTAACCGCCTAGTACTCCATGGCCACCTATAATTCGCTATCACGTGCCCTTCTGCAATGGCCTCTATAACCATCGGCTTGTCTGGAGTCATGAGCGTTCTATCGCGATATCACGACATTTTTGCTTCCTTACGCTCTCTCTCCTCTTCGATCGTGATATCGCGACGTTTTGGCGTTCGGCCTCTATTTTCTCCTTCGGGCCGTGATTTCATGACACGTCATGATTTCGTGACGTCTTTGCCTTTCGCACTTGTCTTCTGCCTTCGGGTCACGATTTCGTGACAGTTGCTCCTTTCGGCTCTTCTTTTCAAAATGTGTCACGATTTCATGACAACTTTGTCCCTTGGTGCCTTTTCTCAGAAAGTGTCACGATTTCATGACCACTTTGCCCCTTGGTGCCTTTGCTTCGAAAGTGTCACGATTTCATGACCACTTTGCACCTTTGAGCCTTGCTTTCGAAAGTGTCATGATTTCGTGACCACTTTGCACCTTTGAGCCTTTGCTTCCGAAAGTGTCACGATTTCATGACCACTTTGCACCTTTGAGCCTTTGCTCCCAAAAGTGTCACGATTTCGTGACCACTTTGCGCCTTTGAGCCTTTGCTTTCGAAAGTGTCACGATTTCGTGACCACTTTGCGCCTTTGAGCCTTGCTTTCGAAAGTGTCACGATTTCGTGACCACTTTGCGCCTTTGAGCCTTTGCTCCGAAAGTGTCACGATTTCGTGACCACTTTGCGCCTTTGAGCCTTTGCTTCCGAAAGTGTCACGATTTCGTGACCACTTTGCGCCTTTGAGCCTTTGCTTCCAAAAGTGTCACGATTTTGTGACCACTTTGCGCCTTTGAGCCTTTGCTTCCGAAAGTGTCACGATTTCGTGACCACTTTGCGCCTTTGAGCCTTGCTTTCAAAAGTGTCACGATTTCGCGACCACTTTGCGCCTTTGAGCCTTTGCTCCCGAAAGTGTCACGATTTCGTGACCACTTTGCGCCTTTGAGCCTTTGCTTCCAAAAGTGTCACGATTTCATGACAGTTTTGGCCCTTGGCACCTTTTCTCAAAAAGTGTCACGATATCACGACAGTTTCGGCCCTTGGCGCCCTTTCTCAAAAAGTGTCATGATATCGCGACAGCTTTGGTACTTAGAGAAAAAAATATTTTTGGATGATGCAAGATTGCTCTTCCACCTCCGGATGCTCCTGCATCAGACACCCGGGGTGAATTTGAGAAGTGACCTTCACTTTTGATCTGTCTGAGGTAGACCCAGGCGGTCAACCTCTGCCTTCGACAACCAAGTCGCATCTTCTATGGGCCTGCCTTTCCACTTGATCAAATATTCAGAATAACACCTATTTCGAGTACTTCGGCCCTCACGCGTATCAAGGACTTCTTCTATCTCATCTACGACTGGAGTGGCCATGGGAATGCTCCACAAATCCGGGCTGGGTGTCTCACTGCTATCTCCTTCATGATACTCAACCAAATCTGAAATGTTAAAAATCGGTGAGATGTTAAGTTCACTCGGCAACTCCACCTCGTATGCATTACCCGAATCCCATTTTCCAATGATCCTGCATGGCCCAAACTTCTTCATCTTCAGCTTGTTATAGGTCTTGGCAGGAAACCTTTCTTTTCTTAGATGGACCATGACGGAATCTCCTACTTCAAACTCCTTAGCCCGGCGCTTCTGGTCTGCCCTGGCCTTATACTGAGTATTCATCTTAGCAATGTGCCTTGTCACCTCCTCATGCACTCCCTTCAGGTGTTCAGCAAAGTCTTCAACCTCAGCATTGCATTTTTCTCTTGTATCCATCCTTCTCAACTCTGAAGCGTTTCTTGGGCTGCTCCCATAGATTATCTGGAATGGCGATTTATTGGTACTCCTATTGACAGAGTTGTTGTAAGCGAATTCTGCCTATGGAAAAACTAAATCCCATCCCTTGGGCTTGTCTCCGACCAAGCATCTCAGTAGATTGCCCAAACTCCTATTTACCACCTCTGTTTGGCCATCTATTTGGGGGTGGTATGCAGAACTAAATTTTAAATCCGTCTTCAGTTTCTTCCACAGGGTTCTCCAGAAATACCCTACAAACTTGGTATCCCTGTCCGACACAATGCTCCTTGGCAGACCATGAAGGCGTACCACTTCCTTGAAGAATAAACCAGCCACATGGACCGCATCGCTAGTCTTCTGGCAGGGAATAAAATGAGCCATTTTTGAAAACCCTGTCCACTACCACAAATATGGAGTCGTGTCCCCTCTGCGTCCTGGGTAAACCAAGAACAAAATCCATACTAATATCCTCCCATGGCCTTTCGGGTATAGGTAGTGGTTGATATAAACCAGTAGGCTACCTCACACCTTTTGCCATCTGGCATATCCTACAACTTTGCACGAATTTTGCCACATCTTGTTGCAATTGCGGCCAGTAGTAATTTTCACTAACAAGGGAAATGGTCTTGTCTCGACCAAAGTGTCCAACTAAACCTCCACTGTGCTTTTCCTTGATGAGATTCTCCCTCATTGAGCTCCTCGAAATGCATAATTGGTTCCCCCTGAACAACATTCCATCTTGAATCAAAAAATTTAACCACTTAGTCCTGTCCAAAGTAACAGGCGCAGTGCAGGCTTTCCAAGCTTCTGCGAAGTCGGGGTCTGCAGGGTATAAACCCTTGAGCTCAGCAAACCCTACAACTTCCACCTTCATTTCCATCAATAGACATTGCCTCCTACTCAAGGCATCTGCCACTCTATTGGACCTCCCGCTCCGATGCTTCAGCACAAAGGTGTAGCTCTGCAGGAACTCGACCCATTTCAGGTGCCTCTGATTTAATTTCCCTTGACTGTTAATATATTGTAGTGCCTGATGATCAGTATAAAGAACAAACTCCTTTGGCAACAAATAATGCCTCCATTTCTTTAGAGCTTGAACTATGGCATAGAACTCCTGATCATACACCGAATACTTCTTCCTGGCATCATTGAGCTTCTCACTAAAATAAGCAACAGGCTTACCCTCTTGACTCAATACGGCCCCTATGGCACTACCACTCGCATCACAGTCTACCTGAAACACCTTGTTAAAATCTGGAAGTGCTAAGACAGGTTGTTCTATGACCTTCTTCTTTAGCATAGCAAAGCTTTTGTCTACTCCGGTTGTCCACTTGAATTCCTTCTTGTTCCCCCTCATTGTCTCCGTAAGGGATGCGCAAATATTGCTGAAGTTTCTAATGAACTTTCTATAGAAACTGGCCAGACCGTGAAACGATCTCACCTCGGTCACGCTTCTTGGAGCAGGCCATTCTATGATAGCCCTCACCTTTTTGGGGTCCATTTTGAGACCATCTACTGAGATAACAAATCCCAGGTATACTAACTCCCTCTTCACGAAGTTACACTTCTTCAGATTTATCAACAAGCTGCTCCTCCCGCAGTTTCTCAAAAACCCTCCTGATGTGCATCAGGTGTTCCTCCAGGGTTCTGCTAAAAATCAAGATATCATCCAAGTAGACAATAACAAATTTGCCTAGAAATTCCTTCAGGACTTCATTCATTAACCGCATGAAGGTACTCGGTGCATTGGTTAGCCCAAATGGCATGACCAACCACTCATACAGCCCCTCTCTGGTTTTGAAGGTTGTCTTCCACTCATCCCCTTCTCTAATGCGGATCTGATGGTAACCACTTTTCAGGTCAATCTTCGTGAAGTACTCAGCTCCACTCAAGCAGTCCATGATATCATCCATCCTTGGCAATGGGAATCTGTATTTGATAGTGATCTTGTTAATTGCCCGAGAGTCTGTGCACATTCTCCACTCTCCATCCTTCTTGGGTGCTAGTACTGTAGGTACTGCACATGGGCTAAGACTCTCCCTAATCAACCCCTTCTTTAGCAGATCTTGAACCTGCCTGTTTAACTCCTCAGTTTCTATAGGCGTCATTCTGTGTGCAGCCTTATTCGGCAAGCTCGATCCAGGCACCAAATCTATGTGGTGACTGATCTTCCTAACAGGTGGTAAACCTTTAGGAACATTATCAAAAATGATATCTGGAAACTCCTCTAACAGTCCCATGACTTCCATTGGAGTTTCCTTGCATTCTTCTTCCCTAACCCTAGGGATTATTGCATAGCACATATGATCTGGCTTCAGGCCATCTAAAAATCTTCTTCCATCAACTAGACAGACTCGTGCATTGCTACATACCTTCTCATCCGCCTCCTTCGGGGGTTTCAACTTATGGCGAACTCCATTTTTTGACAAGGAATATGTATTGGCTCGACCATCATGTACAACACTTCGATCAAACTGCCATGGTCTCCCAAGCAACATGTGACATGCATCCATGGGCAAGATGTCACAAAGGACCTCATCATGGTAAGTTCCAATGTTAAACTTCACTAGGCATTGCTCACTGACCAGCACCCGATGGTCCTTTTGTAACCATGCAATCCGATAAGGATGCGGGTGTTTTCTTCTCTCCAAGCTGCAACTTGGCAACCATCTCCTCAGAGACCAAGTTGTCAGTGCTTCCATTATCGATGATGATGTTACAGACCTTGCCTGTGCACTTGCATCTTGTGCGAAATAGGTTGTTCCTCTGATCTACCTTCTTTTCTTCATTCAACAAGACTCTTCTGATGACCATCGCCTCTCCTCATTCTGCCTCCTCAGAGTGCTCAGATTCGACACCTTCGTCTGCTACAACAGCTCGGGCCTGACCCTCAGGTCTTCGATTTGGCCTTTCTTGATGCTACGGGCAGTTGTATGCCCGATGTCCTTCTTCTTCGTAGTTGAAGCAGGTTCCTCGAAAGACACCTCTTCCAAACCCTCGCCCAGGCCTACCTCTTCCCCTCGGGTAGTTGTTGTTCTGATTGCGTGGGCGTTGGGTATTCTCCTCTTTCTCTTCTTTCTGGTTTTGGCTATTGCTTGCTTCACCAGTCTTCCTCAAATCTCTATATCTTCCTCCACTGGTCCTTCCACCAGCTCTTCCACCCCTCTCCTTTCCTCTCTGCTTACCATCAAATCTCCTATTCAGTTTCTCTTCCACTTTTAATGCAAACTGGTATGCATCCTCAACCGTGCTCATCCAAACCAGACTCAGTTCTTCTTGAATGTTGGTTCTCAATCCATTGATGTAGCGAGCAACTTTCTCCTTATTCGCCTCAGAATGGCCGGTTCTAATCGAGATCTGATAGAACTCCTCCGTGTACTCCTTGACAGATTTACTTGCCTGTCTAAGACTCTGCATCTTCCTCAACAAATCCAACTCATAATCCATGGGGATGAATTGCCTCTTCAATTTCTCCACCATCCTATCCCACCTGGTGATCTTTTCCTTTCCCCTCCTATTCCTTTCTAGTTGCACTCCTTTCCACCAGATGCTAGCATGTCCCTTCAACTTTGTTTTTGTGAACTCTGATCCGATTTGGATCTGAGATCTCCTCATACTCGAAGTATTCCTCCATGTCGTTGATCCAATCTATCAACTCCTCGGGATTGAGATTCCCAGAATAGGTGGAGACATCAAACTTTGGCTTCTTCCCGATCTGGGATATGGCCCTATACAGCCTAGCCTCTGTTGGATCCAACGCTTCTTCTTCATCAGATGGACCCTCTTCTTCCCAAACTTCATCTTCACTGGGTTCCTCCCTTCTTGGCTCAACTCCTCTTCTGATTTCCTCCTGCAGGGCTTGAACTTGCCTCTGCAAGGCTCTAAGATCGACCTCTGCTCCCCTATTCCTCACACCACCACGGTTCCTACGTGGAGGCATCCTGCTCACTTCCTCACAACCCACAACCACAATCCTGGCGCAAACTGCCTCACTATCGATGATCGGTTCGCGCACTCAGAACCTTCTGGCTCTGATACCACTTGAAGCAGGACTGGAAATACAAGCAAAAAAATCACCAATATTTCATTCATAGAGCTTTAAAATTTGAATTACAGAAGATACCAAATGGCCAACCCCTTTTACAATCTATGTACTGCCTTTTATAACAGACCCGACCCCCTTTGGACATCATTACATAGAATACGAAGTTTGTTTCTAACCGCCCACATGAATGTTTTGTCGCCGCCTGCAAGATGCTGCCAGGTGCCTCGAATCATCATGGCATGTAATGGCAGAGTGCGCTGTAGCCGCCTGTCCATCAACCCGTCGAGTCATCATTCATAGGAGTGCTCTATAGCCATCTGTAATTTGTTGCCACGTGCCCTCCTGCAATGGCCTCTATAACCGCCTAGTACTCCATGGCCACCTGTAATTCGTTGTCACGTGCCCTTCTGCAATGGCCTCTATAACCGTCGGCTTGTCTGGAGTCGTGAGCATTCTATCGCGATATCGCGATGTTTTTGCTTCCTTACGCTCTCTCTCCTCTTCGGTCGCGATATCGTGACGTTTTGGCGTTCGGCCTCTATTTTCTCCTTCGAGCCACGATTTCATGACACGTCACGAAATCGCGATGTCTTTGCCTTTCGCACTCGTCTTCTACCTTCGGGTCACGATTTCATGACAGTTGCTCCTTTCGGCTCTTCTTTTCAAAATGTGTCATGATTTCGTGACAACTTTGCCCCTTGGCGCCTTTTCTCCAAAAGTGTCACGATTTCACGACCACTTTGCCCCTTGGCGCCTTTGCTCCAAAAGTGTCACGATTTCGTGACCACTTTGCGCCTTTGAGCCTTTGCTTTCGAAAGTGTCACGATTTCGTGACCACTTTGCACCTTTGAGCCTTTGCTTTTGAAAGTGTCACGATTTCGTGACCACTTTGCGCCTTTGAGCCTTTGCTTTCGAAAGTGTCACGATTTCGTGACCACTTTGCGCCTTTGAGCCTTTGCTTCTGAAAGTGTCATGATTTCGTGACCACTTTGCGCCTTTGAGCCTTTGCTTTCGAAAGTGTCACGATTTCGTGACCACTTTGCGCCTTTGAGCCTTTGCTCCGAAAGTGTCACGATTTCGCGACCACTTTGCGCCTTTGAGCCTTTGCTTCCGAAAGTGTCGCGATTTCGTGACCACTTTGCGCCTTTGAGCCTTTGCTCCGAAAGTGTCACGATTTCGTGACCACTTTGCGCCTTTGAGCCTTTGCTTTCGAAAGTGTCACGATTTCACGACCACTTTGCGCCTTTGAGCCTTTGCTTTCGAAAGTGTCACGATTTCGTGACCACTTTGCGCCTTTGAGCCTTTGCTCCGAAAGTGTCACGATTTCGCGACCACTTTGCGCCTTTGAGCCTTTGCTCCCAAAAGTGTCACGATTTCACGACAGTTTTGGCCCTTGGCGCCTTTTCTCAAAAAGTGTCGCGATATCGCGACAGTTTCGGCCCTTGGCGCCCTTTCTCAAAAAGTGTCGCGATATCGCGACAGCTTTGGTACTTAGAGAAAAAAATATTTTTGGATGATGCAAGATTGCTCTTCCACCTTCGGATGCTCTTGCATCAATATTATTGTTAAAAAGGTCCTACTTTAGAGGATGGTTAAACCTAATGACTCTAGAATTATCAACTCCCATTTTGTAGATGGTTTTGATTTTTTCTTGCAAAATTTACAATAAGAATATGAAATTGATCTAGATCTCCTTAATATTTTTTACTACATCTTACGTGCTAAGTTTTTGGCTCTTAAAACTAATTTTGTCTTAGTTCTTGATGGAAATTGCTTAAAATTAATTTGAACCTAGTTGGAAGTAGTTGCACCAGGAGATATTATATGCTATCTCAAAATACATTTTGGAATTAAGATGTTTCTAAAAGACATGTTGAACTAGTTTGTAGCAAGATTTCAAATAAAAATAGAAATTTGGTTGTTTAGTTTCCTTTCCCTTATGGAAAAATTACAAGTCATTAGTAAATTGTTTATGATACATGTATTTTACAGTCCCTAATTCTTGGTCCTAAAGACATTGTTGACTTCATACAAATATTGAGAAAATATATTTGTTCCACATGGGATACCTCCAATTCCCTATGAGAAACATCTTAGAGGTAATGCACTCTTTCTAAGTATAAAGGTAGTTTTAGGATCATTGAACCATGTAGACAAGGATATTGCTTAGCATTTAAATGGGTTATTTAGATTTTCATTGGTAGTGAACTTTGGAAGGTGATATTCTAGAACAAATTATATAGTGCTACATTCAATAATGCTTTTTTTTTATTATTTGTGGAAAACATCCCAAAAGGGATGCCACTTTCGGGTAAGACCCAAGGAGGCGGGGGTATCCATTCCACCAAAAATGCCCAGGACTCGGACCTGGCCTACCACCTTTGACATACTCAAGGAGCAAACAAACACACAAAACCAATTTAAAAATAAGTAAATAACAACAAAAATAATAAAATAAAATAAAAAACATGCTCCTTGAGTGTGTCAAAAACAAAAGCACAACCAAACACGCACAATAAGATAAAAGAAACCACAACACAAACCACATAGAAAAACACAAGAACCACATAACAAAACACAAACAAGACAAAAACAACGAGAACACTACAAAGACATAACCCAAAAAAACATGAAAAATAAACACAACCAAAACCTAAAAAATTAAAAAAATAAAATAAAAATAAAAATAAAAAACAACCAACAACAGACAATAAACAAAAACAAAATACATAGAAAACACTCACACATAAAAACATGAAATAACACAAACAAAGAGAAACCCAAGAACAAGAATGAAAAAAACACAAGAACAATAACAAAAAACATAAAAAAAAAACAAAACAACAAAAACACAAGAACAACAAAAAACAACACAAAGAACACAAAAACAAAACAAAACAAAAGAACCCACCCACCTTAAAAAACTAAACAAAAAAAACAAAAAAAGAAAAAAAAATGAACAAAACAATGACCTATCTAGACCGAGAAGACTATTAAGGCAAGAATCAACAGAGGAAACAAAATAAAGAATAGAATGAGCTAGGGAACTAAAAAAAATTGAATGAACCAAAGAGAAGCAAAAAAAAAAAACAAGAAGAAACTAGGTACCTTAGAACTGGAGCCATCCAAAGAAATGATAGAAAGAAGAGCTTCCCTAATTTGAGAAGCCCACCATATAGGAGGGTGGCCATAACAAGTAAGATCACCTTTGTCCAAAGCCCAATTAGCTAAAGCATCAACACTCTTGTTTTGATCTCTAACCACATGATTGTAATCAACTTTCAAAAATCCCATCTGGATTAAGCTGAATCTTCTCAATAATTCTTTTTATTCTCCAATCCACCTTATGATTCTTAGAAGGAGTCTTCAAGAGATTAATCATAAGTTGAGAGTCGAGACTCAACTAACACCTTTTCCCATCCAACCTTAGTAGCCTCCTGAAGACCTCCGAGGATACCATACCCCTCGGCAAGGTTATTGGAAAGAATACCCAAATTCTCAGCAAAAGTAAAAACCAGGGAGCCATCCGAAAGTCTACCAATTCCTCCCACATTGGCTTTTCCAGGGTTCCCTCTAGAGGCTCCATCGGTATTGACTTTTCCAAAATCCTTAGGAGGAGGTTGCCAATTTCTAGTCCTATCCATCTTACTAATACTCACATTCCCTTTAAGTTGGTTGCCCTTAGAAGGTTTAATCTTCAATATTTGCATCACTTGATCCCATCTTTGGTGGGAGTTTTGGGGGTGATTAAGGAGTTGATGGACTGATTCAACTAAGTTGGCTATGGTCTTTTGCCAAATATAGTGAATATCCTTCCTATCTTGATTAAAAATTTGGTTGTTCCTTTCATTCCAAATATTCCAAAGAAGAATGGTAGAACCCATCCAAACTAAGCTGCCTAATAAAATGATCAACACCCTCTTGATTAGGCCAATCCCTCCAAAGTTGTTCAAAAGTAAAAAAATTGGACCACTTGTAAGCCAAGTAAAGTGGCCATTCTCCTCCATAGCTCGGAGGCTAAAGTACACTCAATAAAAATATGGTTGATATTTTCTACATTCTCTTCACACATTTCACATCTAAAAGGGCCATGAAAACCACGCTTCATAAGTTGCTCACCGGTAAGCACCCTACGATGCAATAAAAGCCAATTAAAGAACCTCACCTTAGGCCAGAGCTTTTGAGCCCACAATCGAGAAAATATGTCAGAAGAATGGTTGGGATTATTATGGCATAAGGTCAAATAACCTTGAGCAGCTGAATACTCACCCTTAGTAGTGTTGTTCCATCCAAAACAATCTTTTTCATGGGACCAAGAGAGGGATCTCATATGAAGGATGCCTTGGATATCTTGTCTTTGCCTTTCTGGGATTTGAATAGGCCAGTCCTCAATAGGGATCCAATATCTACCAACCTTTGAATTACCGGTATGGTACCGACAGTAATTAGCCACCTTTATCCAATTAGCTCGGTGAAGCTCCTCCATCCAAGGCCTCCAATCGGGAAGCCGAGTTATCAAAGGCTTGTGACCATCCCAAGAATCTGTCCAAAAATTTGCATGTTGACCATTATGAATGATCCAAAATAATTTTTTCTTTATCAAATCCTCACCGGTCTTAAGAAGCTGCTAAAATGGGAGAACCTTTGGTAGGAAGTTGATAGCGAACAAGGTCTTCAGGACTTTTGTTCTCGGCATATTTAGCATGGAGATTATTGGCCCAAAGAGCATTGGGGTTATGCAACATCCTCCAATATAATTTAGCAGCTAAAGCTTTGTTGTTATTAATTGAAGACCGGAATCCTAACCCCCCTTCACTCTTAGGAAGACATAAAGTATCCCATTTCACCAAGGCCCATTTTCTTTTCTCCTTAGTACCACTCCAAAGGAAACGATGACTGATTTGATCCAATTCTCGAAGAACAACCTTTGGGATATTCAAAATGGAAGAAACATAAATAGGAATAGCTTGAAGGACTGATTTTACCAAGGTGATTCTACCCCCGGAAGAAAGCCACTTGTTGGTCCACTTTCCAATTTTCTTCTTGACTTTGTCCAACAACCAATTCCAATATTTATTTTTTTGCCTTTGAATATTTATGGGAATACCTAAATAAGTGATTGGAAGAGAGGTCTTCTTATATCTTAATTTATCCAAGACCATGGATTCTTGTCTAGCGGAGCGGTGAAAGAAAATAACTTTAGATTTTTCTTCATTGATCAACTACCTCAGTAGCCTTAGAAAAATAGCTAATGATTTTCTTAATATTATAAGCTTCCTTAGCTTGTAGCTTTACCTAAAAGAGTAGAGTCATCCACAAATTGAAGATGAGAGATAGGTCTAGCTCCATGAGCAATGGTAACTCCCTCAAGGGTTTTGTTTTCCCTCTTTTTGGTTATAGTCCTACCCAAGCATTCAGCAAGAATGATGAATAAATAAGGGGATAGCGGGTCACCTTGCCTAATACCTCTAGAAGCTGGGAAATACTGAGAAGGCCTACCATTGATAAGAACTAAGTAGGAAACTGAAGAGATACATCCCATAATCCAATCCATCCAATCCTTAGAGAAACCAAATTGCCTCAAAACTTTGATAAGGAAGTGCCAATCCACTCTGTCATAAGCTTTGGATAAGTCTAACCGAATGAACATGGAAGGAGAATTTTGCATATCCATGGAATGGATGGCTTCTTGAGCAAGAACTATCTCATCTACTATTTGACGTCCTTCCACATAACCCCCTTGCTCTAGGGAAATAATCTTATGCAAAAGAGGCTTCAACCTTTTCTGCCATGATTTTAGTAATGATTTTGAGAAGAACATTACATAAAGCAATAGGTCTAAAAGTTGAGATATGATCAACCTCTTGAGCTTTTGGAACAAGAGTAATATAAGTTTTATTGATAACCTTCAAAATTTCTTTGGCTTTCTTGGCTTCTTCCACCACCTCTAATAAATCAACATGAAGGATATCCCAGAACTCTTGGTAGAACTCAATAGGAAAACCATCAGGACCCGGGGTTTTCCCTTTTTGCATTTTAAAAACTACTTGTTGAAGCTCATTGATAGTAACAGGAGCGAGTCAAAATAGAGTTCTCCTCGGAAGTGATAAGAGAAGGGATTGCTTGAAGAACATTATGTTGAGAAGCTGAGTCAAGAGGAGTAGCGGCAAAAATATTGGAAAAGTAATCAACAACAATAGAGTTCATGCCATCCCAAGTATAAACAACATCTCCAGAATCTGATTTTAAGGAAGAAATAAAGTTGTGAGATCTTCGAGCTAGAAGAGATTTGTGGAAGAAATTTGTGTTTCGATCTCCTTCTTTGAGCCATTGAATTCTAGATTTTTGCTTCCATAAGATTTCTTCTCTTTTTTCCCATTCCTCAAGCTGAGTTGTGAGTTTAATTTCATCTGCACTTCTCTTCTCTGTGAGGCCATCTAAATGGATTTTCTTATTCAAATTTTCAAGATGAGCAATAACTTCATGTTTTTTTTATGAACATCCCCAAACTCTTTCCGGTTCCAAGTCTTGATTTTGGATTTAATGTATTGCGGTCTTTTGGCAAAATAGAACATCTTAGTCCCATGCCTAGGTTTACCTTCCTTCCACCATTGTTGCACATGAGGTCTGAAGGAAATGTCTCTAAGCCACATTAATTGAAAATGAAAAGGAGAGAAACTCACATTGGTTTTCCACATTTCCACCATGGTTGGCCAATGATCCGAACCAGCATTATTAAGAGTCTTCACTTTAGGAATGTGACCATGGATTAAGAAATTTTTAGAGAGCAAAAACCTATCCAATCTCTCCATTATACAAGCTAAGCCTTGCCTTCTGTTAGACCAAGTCATAAGGCCATTATCTGGTTGGATATCCACAAGATGGAGGTTTGCAATATATTCGCTCATGAGGTCGGTGCTTTTGTCCAAATTTCTATTTCCCCCCTTTTCTCATCCGAGAGAGAGGATGGTATTGAAATCTCCTCCGATCAAGATCCAAGATTTAGGAAAATGAGAGATAATATGAGTAATATCCTTCCACTGTCTTCTTTTTTCCTCCAAAGAAGTCGGAGCATAAACAGTAATGCAGAGCATAATCTGGTTGGAATGTCTACTTTGAATAGCTATAGCCAACAAACCCCAGCTGCCAACCATATGGTGAATAACTACCTCTTTTGGGTCCCAAAGACAAGCAATGCCACCCGAAGTCCCTTGGGAACGGGGGAAACCACTTTTCCAAGCTGGCCAAATTTTACTGGCAATTAAGTCCATATCCTCCATTGACATCTTTGTTTCTTGAAGGAAAACAAGATGTGGATGATTTATCTGAATCATTCTTCTAATTTCATTTTGTTTTGAAAGACTCCCTTTGAGTCCTCTAATATTCCAAGTGATGATCTTCATTAATACC
The DNA here is from genome assembly GCA_028583015.1 of Wollemia nobilis. Lineage (NCBI taxonomy): Eukaryota > Viridiplantae > Streptophyta > Pinopsida > Araucariales > Araucariaceae > Wollemia > Wollemia nobilis. The sequence continues at coordinate 1,614,049 of JAQPPZ010001472.1, read as the reverse complement.
AGGGCTAAAAAATTTGGGAAGGGCATTAATCTTACCTTCCTCTACAAGCTTTTCACCTTCTTTTACCATATGATATTGATTGGTCTTGCGACCTACTTTTTGATTAGAATCCATCTTCAATTTTTTTTCCCTGTTTCTTGACTTATTCCAATTGAATCTGAGATGGCTTCTAACCTTGAAGAATGCTCGTACACAACCAAAATTTTACTAGATGGTTCAACGGAGTCTATATTGGGACCTGCATTATTTGAAGTTTTGACATTTGAAATATTGTTTTTCTTGTGTAAATTTTCTCCTTTTTTTTTGTTTGAAAACCTTTGATTTGTTGGTTTGTCTCCGAGTTCTTCCCTTCATATTTAAATTGTGTTTCTAAGATTTCAGTTTCCATTATTTCCTCTTCCTCACTTGGGACATCATTTGTGGAAAGGATTTCAAACATATTAGCAGATGACTTTGATTGATCCTTCATAACTGGTTTTTCTTAGTGTTCTTCTTCTTAGGTATTTGGAAACCTGTTGAGTTTATATCTTCTTTCTTTTGATCAGGAATTTTATTTGGGCAAGCACTGGCCAAATGACCATATTCATGGCAAATTCTACAACGAAAAGGAATGTTCTCATAGTCCACTACTTGCTCCCAAGTGTCTTCCCCAAATTGTAATGTGATCTTTTTAGGTAGGGGTTTGTCAAAATCCATTAAAACACAAATCCGAGCATAAATAATATGTTCAAAATTTTGAGTACAATCAGCGAGTCATCATAAAAGTTCCTAAAGAGTTTCCAATTGAAGAAAAAATAGTAGGATTCCAAAATTCAATAGGGAGGCCAAAGAGTCTAACCCACACGGGAGCTATAGAAGGCATCTCTTCTTCGGCTTTAAATTTAGTATGCCGGGGCTTCATGAAAAGCCCTACCCTTCCAAAAAACCAAGGACCCCCTTGAAAAGTTTTCTCTCTATCTTCATTATTAGCAAATAAAACAAGAAAATAACCATTTGGATAAATAGAGATTTGTAACTCACCTTTAGTTTTCCAGCTTTTTGCAGCCCAGACTTTGAAAGCAGATAGACTCGGACGAAAACCCATGAACCAACAAATTAGTCCTCTTTTTTCCAAATCTTCAATGCCAGTCTGAATGTTACCCATATCAAGCTTAACAATAGGAGTTCCATCAATTGCTTTAAGACATCCTGACTCCATTTTCCTGGGATCAATCTTAGGCATTCTTAGAGGTTTATGGGAAGCCCTAATATTGATATTAGCATTGGGCTGAGGCTGTCCACCATGAAGGGCATCCCTAAAATTCATTTTTGGGACTGAGTCTTCAAAATTCTTACCCTTGACAGGGGTTTTCACGAGTAGAATTATTTTGTGGGTGCACCTTAGCACCAGATTCACTTGAGATATGAGCCATTTTTTGATCAACTACTTGAAACTTGTTTCGTGATCTCTTTAATCCTTGCCCTAGACGTCGTGGAAAGGTATGGTTTTCACTTTTCTTTTGTGCAACAAATTGGAAGTCGTTGTCACTCAAGTTCACGGTATGATCTATTGAAAGACAAATTTCTAACCCATCTTGTATCCCCTGCAACATTTCTTGCTAAAATATTGAGCATAAACCACAAAAATATTGGCCGCTAGGGCCCGAAGGCCCTAAAAACCAACCTCTGGAGCTGCTTGCACTCAACCCGAGATGAAACCCTCGCATAGCCGCTTGCCAAATATATCGTTCACACATAGGGATGCGCTAGGATCTGTGTTGCTCCAAATGATATGAAAATTGGTGGAGACGTTCTAGGGTTTTTCAGGCATCTACCCTCAAAATTTTAGCTCAATCCGAGTCCGGATGAGTGAGATATGGCCGAAACGAGTTCGGTAGTTTGGGCAGTCCTGCGAAAAATGTCTAATCAATTTTGACTCCCGCATTCAATAATGCTTTTAGGAGAAGTATTTTTTCAATATAATATCGTCAATGCTAAGTTATTTTATCTCAAAGTACCTCAAGCAGTGAATGTTCTATGGCATGCTTAGAAATTTATTTTTACTTGTCTATATTTGCTTGGGGTATCAATTTTACCTCCTCTATAGTTTGGTGGAGCAAACGTTTGACAGAAAATGGTACCACCCCTAGTTATAATGACTAAGTTTCACTAAAAGTGTTTATTCAAAAATGGAAAATGTAGGTTCTCCTAGTCTTTATAATTTATTTGGTTAACATTAAAAAATTTGAATAGAGAATTTTATAATAAATGAGAGGACATCTAATGTATTATTTCCATCCAAATCCTAGTTGACTATGATGTCTTCATTAAACTATTTGTTATATTGGTTTGTAATTTTTATGAGGATTCAACTTGGACTAATGACCACTATTTCATATTATTATTTATCAAAATTTTATATGTTGCTAGAATGCCCCCTTTTATCTTAGGTACATGGCTCAATCATAGGTGAAATTGCAAGTTTTATGAATCCAAATAGTGATCTCATTCCCTTAGGATCTAGAAGGTAAAATATGATTTTATTAATAAATCATTTGCATATCAAGCCCTTCATTTAAAATTGTTCTATAGATTACACCTTGTTCATTTGGTAATATATACAAAATGTTGCATGTTTCTAGCTTTCCTCATTTCATCTTAGCCACATGGCTTAATCATAAGTGGAATTGCAAGTTTCATGAGTCCAAATAATTATCTATTTCCCTTAGAATCTATAAGGGTAAATATAATTTTATTGGTTGATCATTTGCATGTCAAGCACTTCATTTGAAATTGCTCTATAGATTGCACCTTGTCCATTTGGTACTATATACAAAAATTTTTAATGTTGCTAAAATGCCTCCTTTCATCTTATCTAGATGGCTCAATAATAAGTGGATTTGTAATTTATATGAGTCCAAATAGTGTTCTCTTTCCATTAGGATCTAAAAGAGAAAATCTAATTTTGGTATTCGATCACTTACACATCAAACCCTTCATTTAAAATTGCTCTATAGATTGTATCTTGTGCATTTGTTACTATATGCATGTTTTTTTGAACTATAAGAGGTCCATGACTATGTAGAAACATGTTGAGAGTATTATTTCTTGACTATGTGAAACCGTGAATTTATATTTATTCTATTTGATTGACACAAGTTTATGGAAACATGTTGAGAGTATTGCGACAAGAGTTTTAATATTAGTTTTGATTCTTTTTGGCATGTTATTTTGAAATTAAGTGGATCTCATTTGAAATGTTGGAATTAAATATTGCAATATTTGCTTTAACATCTAGCTACACCTCTATAGTTTGTGTAGTCAACTACCCACAAAGATAGCAAGAAATGAAGCAATCTGCAATCAATAACATGATGAATTCCATGTGTAATTTTCTCCAAGTAATGTTGATCTAGTGTTTGATTTGAGGCCATGTTAATGAGATCAAGAAGAGTTTGGATGCTTTAAAATTTTTACCAATTCAACTAAAAACCAAGAAGCTTCTATCTCACGAAACGGTTGCCTATGACAAATTCAACTACATCAATGTTACTAGTTTTAAAGAGCATAGAGGAGTAATGTTATGTAGGTGAATCCTAGACCATGAGTAAAAGAAACGTGTTTTCTATTATATTTTTTGCTAACTTATTATAAAAAATTTCAAAGAAACTAGATGATATGTTCAATTCTACAATCAATGTTTTTGCATATTCAATAATAATAATGAGGAAGATCAGTCTTTATTGTGACACCATAGTGGTATGACTTTGGTTTTTCATCCAAGAGACCCAAGTTCAAAACACTACATAAGAGATCAATATCCTTTCAAAAACCCATGCTTTGTCCTAAAATATTTAGTCCCATGAGTGATATTATAGTGGTATGTCTTTGTCTCCTCATCTAATAGATCTAAGTTCAAACTCAGGTACAAGGGGACTAGGATCCCTTTCAAAAACATGCACTTTATCCTAACATTTTTTAGTCCCGTGAGGAATATTATAATGATATGTATTTGGGTTTTCATGGAGGAGATCCAAGTTCGAACCCTGGTACAAGGGGACTACTCCAATAATGGTATGTCTTTGGGTTTTCATTGAAAAACCCAAATTCAAACCCCGGTAGAAGGGACTACCCCAATTTGATTCCTGAAACAATTGTATGTCCTATTAACTTCATCTTTAACCAACAAACTAAAGTGTAAAAAAGTTTACTATTCAACAAAAAAAAAAAATAAAGAAGATCAAACTAATATATACAAACACAAGAAAGGCAGTTTCTTCTTTCTCTTTTCCTAGGGTATTAAGATGCAAAAGGAAAGACAAACGGAAGGTTATGTGATTTTCTCTACAACAGTTGGAAAGAGGTCTAATCTCACAAACCAAGCTCTTTGTATAGTGATAGAAATAGATCTTTATAATAATTCTGACGGTGATAATTGTCATAGATGGCCTCAACCGTTGGAATTCATTGAAAATGAATGATAGCAAGACCAATTAATCGTGGCTTACAGCGAGGGAGAAAAAGAGGTACTTAAGCAAACAATTTGCTCTCTCGAGTCTTCCAACGTCCACGAGGTCATATTTGTACCTGCAAACAAGTGGAGAAAAAGCTTGGAATCTTGAAGTTTGACATTGATGAGTGATTATTTTTCTTCCTTCTTTTATGAAGGTCGAGTGCCCGTGCTGTACTAAGCTGCTCTTGCTACCACAGGGAAGGGAAAGAGTCGTACAAGGCCACGGCACCAAGCAGCAAGAAGAAGGATTGTAGATAATAGAAACCAAAAGCCCATTTGTGTGTATGCCTCTTTTCAAGCCCCTTGACCTACATATGGCCTTGCTTTCTACATGGAAGCATTTGAAAAACAATCTGAAAAAACACCCTTGTATTTTGTATATAAACATTGCAATGAAAGGAGAAAAAGAGGTGTACTTAAATAAACAATTTGCTCTCTCAAGTCATCCAACGTCCACGAGGTCATACCTGTACCTGCAAACAAGTGGAAAAAAAGAATTGAATCTTGAAGGATGACGTGGATGAGTGATTATTTTTCTTCCTTCTTTTATAAAGGTCGAGTGTCCCTGCTGTACTAAGCTGCTCCTGCTACCACAGTGAAGGGAAATGGCCATACAAGGCCATGGCACCGAGCAACAGGAAGAAGGATTGTAGATAATAGAAATGCAAAGCCCATTTGTCTCTCGGCCTCTTTCCAAGTCCCTTGACCTACACATGGACTTGCCTTCATTGTATGCATGGAAGCATTTAGAAAACAATATGAAAAGCACCCTTGTATTTTGTATATAAATATTGCACGAAGATACTTATAAAGATATACTGATTTGGAGTTGCAATCTTATCTTAGTGCAAAATTATTAGGTTTCATTTAACAAATCTAAATTCAAACTTATTAGTTACAAAGGATTGAAACTTAATTGAAGAAAGAAGTTTTTAGTCCCCAAAGGCTATGCAGATTGGTAATTGTTTGACAATGCAGTTACTCAGAAAAAATTTAGATTCAAACCTTGTCAAGGTTATGCTTGTTTGCAAAGGTAGATTCAAACCTTGTCAAGGTTATGCTTGTTTGCAAAGGTAGTAGTCTGCTCTAAATCCTCTGAGTGCGTGCCCATAATACAAATCCTGAGCGACCAGTGGTCCTATTCATGCAAGGTTATAAAATAATAAAGTGGTATAAACTTATTAGAGAAAGCACCTAAACCCCACACTTAACAATTGTAGATGTAACCAACTCACCTATCTATCAAAAATGAAAAAATAATACGGATTTGGTTGTTCCTTTATGTGGTTTATAAGCTTATCATTTGTGGAACTCTTTACGAATGGAATAATATATTTAAAAATTAAACAGATTTTTTAGGTTTATGTAGAAATTTTATTCCTGTTAACATCGATAAGTGTACTTAAACAACCAATTTGTGCTCTCGAGTATAACCTGCAAACTAGTGGAGAAGATGATTGGAATCTCGAAGTATGAGATGGATGAGTGATTATTTTCATTTTTCTCATTAATTTCGTTCCTGTTAATACCTATTCACCCTAAACTGGGGCTAGTACAAAAGGGGCTAAAACCTATATTTTAGCTTGTACAGGCCCCACGGTGTCGGTCATATATATTTATACCAGAATGGGACCGGCGGCCGGTGGCCCCTTTTTTTCAGAACAAGATCGAGGATCACATTCATAGGTGAAATGCACGTGGTTATGAATATACTCAGAATACGATCAAGACAACTGTAAGATTTTGCTTATGTTTGATTTGTCAGAGGCTTTTGTGACTTCGCCGTCTGAATTTTGCTCTTCCCAATACATTTACTGCGCTGATTTCCCCCCGCCGGACTGTGACGTCGAGAAATATCTGTACGTCGTTTAGAAAAATTCCTTTTGAAAGCAAACATCCAATACGGATCATTAGCCATTAAAGCAACGCTTCAGATAATGAATAATCCCTGTGCCAGAGAAAGTTAACGGGACAAAAGTTTATAACCCTTTACTTGCGACGGCTTTGGAGATTTGGAAGTGGGGCTGCAACCGCAGTAGAAGATTTTCAAATTTGTCATAAATATGATTCGTTTGGATTCTCAAAGCCAATTATTTCCAACCAAGGTGACGTCTGACGTCGGCCTATTTGCATCGGCTGTAAGGAATATTATACTTTTTTATCTTCATTTCTTTTCATATTATACATGGATCCTGAGATTAGGAGAGCGCTGTCGAATGTCTAAAAGATTCTAACTTTTAACATCTTCGGAGGAAACATCCACTAATGAGCAAACAATGAAGCTAATTAGATTTTTTTTTTAAATTATAATTTTTTTATTAAATTTGGGAATTTGGAGTTGCATATTATTAATATTGGTTGACATTTTGAACTTAGTTCTGATATATGGAGATAATAAGAAAAATAAACAAGACAACATTAAAAGAGAAAGCAAAAACAAAGCAATAAAAAAAAAAACTGTAGATATCAACACAAACAGCTCAAATCATTTTTTTATTTTTCCTGTCTGAAAAATGTCAAACATTTTATAACTTTAAAAAAATAAACTTAAAAAATTTTAAACACCAAAAAATAGTTACAAAAATCATCTAAAATTAAAAAATTACAAAAATCATCTAATCTTAAAAAGAAATAATGAATTCTAATCTAAACGGATCATTGAATGAACTGTTACAAAACAGATTTTTTATATTTAACAAAACCTGTGTAACCAATAGAAGAAAGCAATTTTAGCCCCCAAGGGCTATGTGGATTGGTAATTGTCTGTTTAGCCAGACACTTACCTAGAAGAGACCTAGATTCAAATCTTGGAGGTATGTCTATTTGCGAAGGTAGTAGTCTGCTCCGAATCCTGTTAGTACATGCAGACCAACCACCATGGTACAAATTTTGAGCCACCAGTGGTCCTCTTTATGTCCGGTTATAAAATAAAGAAATGGTATAAACTTATTGGAACACCCCGTATCGTTTAAACCCTACATATATAAACAAAAAAATCCGGATTTGGTTGTTCCCTTTGTGTGGTTTATAAGCTTATCATTTTTGGAACACTTTACAAATGGAATAATATATTTAAAAACTAAACTGTTTTCTTAGGTTTCTGTAGAATTTTTATTCCTATTAACATCGATAAGTGTGCTTAAAACAACCAATTTGCTCTCTAGCCCACTGTAGAGGAAGTCATATTTGTACCTGCAAACTAGTGGAGAAAATGATTGGAATCTCGAAGGATGAGTGATTATTTCCCTTTACAATGAGATCAAATTCTTGTCATTCTTATTTTTCTTGTTAATTTCGTTCCTGTTAATACCTTTTCACCCTAAACTGGCGCTTGTTAGAAAGGGGCTAAAATCTATATTTTAGCTTGTTCAGGCCCCACGGTGTCGGTCATATATATTTATACCAGAATGGGACCGGCGGCCGGTGGCCCCTTTTTTTCAGAACAAGATCGAGGATCACATTCATAGGTGAAATGCACGTGGTTATGAATGTACTCAGAATACGATCAAGACAACTATAAGATTTCGCTTATGTTTTGATTTGTCAGAGACTTTTGTGACTTCGTCATCTGAATTCTGCTCTTCCCAATACATTTACTGCGCTGATTTCCCCCCTCCTGACTGTGACGTCGAGAAATATCTGTACGTCGTTTAGAAAATTTTCTTTTGAAAGCAAACATTCGATACGGATCATTAGCCATTAAAGCAACGCTTCAGAAAATGAATAATCCGTGTGCGAGAGACAGGAAACGGGACAAAAGTTTATTCACTTTGCTTGCGACGGCCTTGCAGATTTGGAAGTGGGGCTGCAACGGCAGTAGAAGATTTTCAAATTTGTCATAAATATGATTCGTTTGGATTGTCAAAGCCAGTTATTTCCAACCAAGGTGACGTCTGACGTCTGCCTATTTAAATGGGATGTAAGGAATATTTATACTTTTTATCTTTATTTCTTTTTATATTATATATGGACCCTGAGATTAGGAGAGCACTGTCGAATGTCTAACATTCTAACTTTTAACATCTTCACAATAATGGGCAAACAATGAAGCTAAGTGATACGTAGGAAATAGATTGGAATTGTGTCGGTTTCTTTTTCTTTTACAAGTCACACATATTACACACATCAAGGGTTTGAAATTGGATCTCTTTAAAAAAAACTCAAAACTTTTTACGCATATCATATTACAACAATTTAAACTTAAATCTCCAAAAAAAAAACAAAAAAGCCTAGTATCAATTTCATACCCTGGAACTACCAGATGTATGTTATTTTCTGTTATCAATCAGTATATTGAAATAAGAGGATCTAGATTCCATTAGAATGACAAGCTAAAGCTGTGTAGCACATAGAACTGAACTGAGTAAATGGGACGAAGAATTCAAACGATGGTAAAATTGGGTAAAGCCCAGCAGTAAATGCTGCCGCACGGAAGTGTCATTTTAGCTTAATTAACTGTACGCCAACACTGCGACACCTTTTTCCATCCGGTCTTTTGGATCAACTTCTCTGAAGTAAAGAACTTAGACATGAGGATGCTTTTCTTCCTGGCGGTGGACCCATTGGTACCTAGGTCTCATGTTTGAGATTGATAGAAAAGGAAAACCATTTTTTGTGCTCCACAAATGCACATCTCTAGTTGATATATCCCATTTCTGGAAGTTGTTATTTCCCATCGTAGTATATTTTTATGATGACATTTCCTTTCATATTAATAATTAATTTTTTTTTTTTTGAAAAAAATGAAAAACTTGTATTAATACAAAGAACAGTTACAAACGGGAGAAAACACATCCCAACCAAGAGCAGAGAACAAGACAACAAGCGCAGAGCAAAAAAGTCAACACTTTCCAACAAAGAGCACAGAAGTCAACAAGGCGCGAAAACGCGACATGTCACGAAATCGCGACAATCAACCCCGTCTCGACCGCGTCAGTGCCACCAGTCGCGAAATCGCGACATGTCGCGATATCGCGACAGCCAAAGCCCTCGGCACCCGATCGCCAAAAAAGTCACGAAATCGCGACGGCAACTCCCTCCGACGCCCCATCACCAAAGGTGTCGCGAAATCGCGACGAGAATTCCAAATAGCTCCAGATCTCCAAAAAGGTCACGAAATCGCGACGAGATTTCTCCGAAGCGCCCAGCCAGCAAAAGTGTCGCGATATCGCGACGAGTTTTCCATTTGGCGCCCAGTCCGCAAAAGTGTCGCGATATCGCGACGGTTTTTCCCCAAGCCTCTTATGTGCCAAAAGTGTCACGAAATCGCGACGAGTTTTCCTTTCGGCACCCAACCACAAAAAGTGTCGCGATATCGCGACGAGTTTTCCACTTTGCACCCAATCGTCAAAAGAGTCGCGATATCGCGACGAGTTTTCCTTATGACGCCAGTTTGCCAAAAGTGTCACGAAATCGCGACGAGTTTTCCTTTCAGCTCCCAATCCTCAAAACTATCGCGATATCGCGACGAGTTTTCCACATTGCACCCAGTCTTCAAAAGTGTCGCGATATCGCGACAAGTTTTCCAGATGGCGCCAGTTCGCCAAAACTGTCGCGATATCGCGACGATTTTTCCTTGCGGCTTTCGAACAGCAGAAATGTCACGAAATCGCGACAGATTTTGCACTTTGCTCCAATTCACAAAAATTGTCGCGATATCGTGACGGTTATCCTCCTTGTCGACCCTGCGCCAAAAATGTCACGAAATCGCTGCAGCTTCCAGCCAAAGGCCGCGATGGCGCAACAGGTCACGAAATCGCGACAACTTCCCACTGAAGGCCTCGACAGCGAAACAGGTCACGAAATCGCGACAGCATCTCACCCTGGGCCGCGACAGTGAGACATGTCATGAAATCGTGACATGTCACGATTTCGCGATAGGTTCCCATCCGAAGGCCGCGATGGCGCAACCTGTCGCGAAATCGCGACAGCTTCCAACTCGAGGCCGCGACGGCGCTACAGGTCGCGATATCGTGACAAAAACCTCCCTTAGCATCAAAAACTTTGCACATTATTGCAGGGATCGTTCAAGACCTTGCCTAATCACTGCATCCTCCACAGGCATATCACTGTGCAGCTGCATCCCAACCTCCCTCTCGGCACCCATCTTTGCAAGGAAATCGGCCGCCTTATTGAAATCTCTACTCACATAGACGGGGATCACATCATCTAATTCCCTCCATAGTTCCTTGATTTGAGAGACCAGAATCCGCAACCTCCAAGCTTTCGAGGCAAAGTTCCTCATGCAGTCAAGAGCGCCCACCAGAATTTGGGAGTCAGACTCAAGAATTATCTTCCTGTGTCCCTGCTTAACAGCCCAGATGGAAGCAGATTTAATAGCAAAGGCCTCTGCTTCATTGTTTGTGGCACGTCCCAGACCTTGCAATTCCCAATAGAGCACAAACCCAGCATGATCACGGCACACTACTCCAATTCCAGCACTGCCCGGATTGCCTTTTGCAGCTCCATCAGTATTGATTTTGATCCAGCCTTCTGGGGGAGGTTTCCAACTACCTCTAACCTGTCTCTCTTGCTCAACAGCTCCCTCTTCCAGTGGCTCAGAAACTAACTGGTTTTCCTCCTCAGCATAAATGGCAACCGTTTCCACGACTTTACTCCAGATGACCTGCCAAATTCCATCTAGCGAAGAGAAGGTTTCACGAAAAATACGGGCATTTCTCTCCAACCACACCTGCCACCAGATGAAAAGTAAACCAAGCTCCCAACCAATTCGAAGAGCTTTAGATTTAAATCTACCTCTCTTCCATCTTTCCCAAATATTGGTCCGAGTCAAATCACCGTTAGCCTGGATTTTAAAATGAGAGAACCAACGCTTCCAAATCTGTCGTGTGAATGGGCATTCAAACATCAGATGATCAGCAGTTTCCTCATTCTTGTGGCATAACACACACTGAGAAGGACCGATGATGCCTCTATTTTTGAGATTGTCAAAGGTGAGAATTCCATTGTGCATAAACTGCCAGGCAAAGAAGTTCACTTTCGGCCAGCCCTTAGAATGCCATATCTTCCTCCAATCTTGAACCGAAAATAAATGTGGGGGGGCTCTGGGAGGATCTTATCGTATCCCTCCTTCACAGTATAAACCCCAAGGTTCCCATAGCCCCAAGCTAGTTCATCCTCCTCATCTCTCCCAGTAAGAAACCTTTCTGTCAAAATTTTAGACAAGATGGGTGCCAGCTCCGGAGGGATTGGAATTGGCCATTCTTCCAACCGCTTGAACTTTTTGAACTTGTACTCCCCCAATTGGCTGGTGTTGAAATAACTCTCGATTTGAACCCAGCCCTTGTCTTCTATGGTAGATTTAATCGGTTGCAATTCGGGAAACACAACAATGATGGGTGGATGCTGGTCCCAGGAATCGGTCCAGAAACGGGCCTTCTCCCCTCTCCCCACTTTCCAAAACAATTGATCTTTGATAACTTGGGATCCAAGCTTGAGAGCCTGCCACACTAAGGATCCATTACCCTCCAGAGGGAAACGGCCCACATCATTGGGGTGAACATGACCCAAGTATTTACTAGAAAGGATTCTGCTGAAGAGGGATGTTGGCTGGGAAATCCACCTCCAGTACAGTTTGCCAGCCAAAGCTTTATTGTTAAGCTTGGAGCTTCTCAGTCCCAGCCCTCCTTTTTCCTTGGGCTGGGTAACCTTATCCCAGCCAACCAAGGCCCATTTCTTCTCCCCTTTTGCACCTTCCCATAAAAAACTTCTAGCCATTTTGTCCAGCTCTTTCCAAATAGAATGTGGGGCAGCCAGGATGGAGAATTTATATATTGGCATGGCCTGAATAACTGACTGTAAGAAAGTTAGTCGGCCCCCATAGCTTAACCATTTATGAGACCAATGATTCATTCTATCTTTGATGCCATCCAAAAGATCCTTCCAGATATCAATTTTTAGTTTTTTGAAATGCAGAGGAACCCCCAAGTAAACTACTGGGAGAGAGGTCCTAGTGAATCCCAAGATCTCAGTAACTCTGTCCTGTAACCTTTGGTCAAGATTGAAGAAGACCACTTTGGATTTTTTATCATTGGTGACTTGGTTTGAGGCCCGGAGGTAGACATTTAGAGTATCTCTGATTCCTCTTGCTTCCCTGAGACTGGCCACTCCAACCAATCCTGTATCATCCACAAACTGTAAATGAGTCAAAACTTCCGCCCCCACCTTAATACCAGTTATCAGACCTTGATGTCTTCTTCTCAGGAAGAGTCTACCTAATCCTTCAGCCAAGATGAGGAAGAGATAGGGAGAGCATGGGTCCCCTTGACGAAGACCCCGTGAGGCTCCAAAAGGTGGCGAGGGAAGCCCCTTGATTAGAACAGAATATGAAGGCGTAGAAATACAGCTCATGACCTAGTCCTGAGAGAAACCAAAGGCTGCCATCATCTTTGCCAGGAAGCCCCACTCCACCCTATCATAAGCCTTGGACATATCCAGTTTAATGAACATTCCTTTGTTACCTGATTTTTGCATTGTATGGATTGCCTCCTGGGCAAGGACCACTCCATCCAAGATCTGTCTACCTTCAACAAAACCCCCTTGCTCTGAGGAAATTATATTATGAAGGAGAGGTTTTAGCCGTTCAGCCATAATCTTTGTGATTATTTTATAAATCACGTTGCATAAGGCAATAGGTCTGAAATCAGAGATATGAACCCCCCCTCCCCTTTTGGAATTAAAGTGATGAAGGTGTGATTTAGAGCCTTGAGCATTCTTTTATTAGTTCTGGACTCCTCTGTGACAGCCAAAACATCCTCCTCCAAGGTATCCCAAAAGGCCTGAAAAAACTCAATAGGAAAGCCATCTGGACCTGGCGATTTGCCAGTGCTCATCCCAAAGACCACATTCTTTAGTTCATCTCTATCAATGGGTCTAAGAAGGGCCTGATTCTCTTCGTGAGAGATAATAGAGGGTATGACATCAATAACTTCATTTTGAGCTTCCACATCTTGCTCCATACTTTCCTTAAAGAGTTTTGAGAAATAATCCATTGAGTGGGAATGCATACCAGGAAGAGTATCAAAAGAGTGTCCATTCTCATCTTGAAGGACTTCCATGTTATTCATGTGTCTCCTAGCACAGGCAGATCGATGGAAAAATTTTGTATTTCTATCTCCTTCTAATAACCAAGTGTTTCTTGCTCTCTGTTTCCAGTAAATCTCTTCTTGATTATCAATGTCCTCAACCGCTTTGCGCAAAGCATCATCCTCGGTTTTAAGGTGCTCAGTAATTGTTCCTTCCCTGAAGTGTTTTTGCACCTCATCCCATCTGGCCATCAAGGGAGCCCGTTGGAGCTGGAAGTCTGACTTGTTAGTTTGCCTCCACTGTTTCAATTTACACTTGACAAAATGAAGCTGTTTGTGGAATTTGAACATTGTTGTCCCAAAAGGTAGGCGGCCTTCTTCCCACCACTGTGGAATTTTCCTTCGGAGATCCTCTTTTTGCAACCAAAAATTTTCAAATTTAAATGGTTTGTGGTGCTGCCCTGTCATAGTCCCTCCCTCCAACAAAATGGGAAAGTGATCTGAAACTGGGCCTTCCAAAATCTGAAATTTGATATTCCACTTAACAAATGCCTCCTCGGAGACCAGAAACCGGTCTAGCTTTACCTTCCTGCTGTGTGGCTCTCTCCTCTTGTTAGTCCAAGTAAAGTAAGTTCCAGGGCCTTTGATATCAACTAGGTGAAAGGCCTGGACTTGGGCAATCAGAAGCCGGTCCCCTGGATCCAAAACTGGGATACCACCTTCCTGATCCCTGGCAGATAATTTGGCATTAAAATCCCCAGCAATAATCCAGTCTAAATCTTCCCGGGAGGACCTCATGTTGTGTACAGCTTTCCATTGGAGCCGCTGGCCATCAATGCTTTGAGCCCCATAGAAGTTTGTAATTAGAACATGTTCAGCTGTGACATTGTTCCTAAAAAGAGATGTGAGAACACCCCTCCAGGCTATATGTTCTATTGCTGTCCATTCCAGAGGGTTCCAAAGAGTAACAATCCCCCCTGAGGCACCTTGAGCAGCCACATCCATATAACCAGCGCCCCTCCATATTCTACTAACGGTTTTGCACATAAGATCTAAAGACATTTTTGTCTCCTGGATGAGCAAAAAGTCTGTTTTACATTTTCCTAAAAGTCTTTGAATAGCAGATTGATGGGTTCTCTCTGTTTAAACCCCTAACATTCCAGGATTGAATAATCATTGAAAACCTTGGGAGCAATAAGAATCAATTGTCCTCACCGATCCTCCATTGATCAGCTTGTCTCCTTGCACTGCTAGTAGATCCTTATTGGATTTTCTGCCCGCTCCTTGAGAATTACTATTTTTAGACCTCTTCTCCACCTGAGTAATCCCTAGAGCTGGTCTTTCTCTGTTCTTTTCTGCACTTCCCATGTTGACATCCTTAATAACTGGCTGTGCTGGGGAGTGGACTACCAATGCCCCTGGGTTCTCTGGCTGCAATATCTCAGAGGGTTCAATCACCTGTTCTAAGACAGGAGTAAATGAAGGAGAAGCATGAGAGTGGATGTTATTTTCCTCAACATTCCCATCCACTCCTTCCATGACTTGGTCCTCTTGATCCACTAGGGACTTAAAGATTTCATACCGGTTGGTTGGCTTGAGTTGAGCCTGCTCCTTGCCATTTTTCTTTTTGTTTCTCCTTCGCTTCGGCTGTTCAAAGCCATCTTTCTGGACATCAGAACCCTGAGGAATATTGGATGGTTCTTTGACAGGAGTAAACTTACCCTCTCTGGGGCGATTTGGCATTCCAAGCGGAGCCTCCACTTTTGTGCTCAAAATATTTGGACAGAACCTTGCCAAATGGCCATGCTTATGGCAGACTCTGCATCTAAAAGGTAGGGCCTCATAATCTAACTGCTGGATCCAGGATAGTCCTGCCAACTCAAGTTCCACCTCGACTGGTAGAGGCTGGCTAATATCCATTTCTACACAGATTCTAGCAAAGACAGCTGTGTTTCCCTCTATGGTATCTTTGGAGACTCCTAGATATCTACCTAGTGAATTACCAATCATCTCCAGAACCTGCTCACCCCAAAACTCCATCGGGAGAGCGTACAGTCGGATCCAAACCGGGACAGCCGTGGGTTCAATACGAGGATCGAAACCCACTCTCCACGGTTGAACAAATAACCCTGTCGGGCCGTGGTTCCTCTTCTCTGATTCAAATGCTCTGTTTCTATCTGCTAAAGAAGAGAAACTAATAATGAAATACCCATTGCTTATAGGCCATAAGGAGTACTCACCGAGTGGCTCCCAGTTCTGTCTAACCCAGGTATGCAAAAAATTCAGAGTAGGTCGGATACCCATGAATTTGCAAATCAGATCATGGTTAGCACGGTAGATGATTGTGTCTTCGACCAGCTTTGGTTCGATAACAATCTTAGGTCTGGAAGCGGATTGCGGGAGGCATCCATTAACTCGGTGTGCAGTTGAACCCTTGCCAACATTCTTGAATAGCGTTTGATAAGCATTCCGCTGAGCTTCATCAGTGGAAGACGAAGGATTTTCTTTTAATATCTCAGCATATGAGCTCTTTCTCCCAGCGAGAGGAACTGGAGGAGACCCCATTGGGCCCTCCCGGGGCAGCGGACGAACCTTCAGAGTAGCACAAAGTCAACCCACCAAAGTCCCTGGTAAATCCTTCACACCAGAAACCCTAGAGCATCGCCCGACGCCTGCTCAAAAATTTTCTCGCCAAATCGCCAGAGCTCATAAATCTAGATAGCTAATAATGTCGTTCCTCGATCAATAATAATTAATTTTATTGGAAGCAACGATTATATTTAATAAAAATAAAAGAGGTTACAATAAAAAGAAGTAAAGAGCTGAAAAATTCAGCTCAAGGTGCAAGGCCATCCATATGATCAAAATCGAAAACCTTAAAAGAACTAAAAAAACAACATAACTAAGCATAGAAAAATAAAGTGAAGTAAAAAAACCCTAAACTGAAATTGTAATTCTAGGCACAAGTAGACTTATTGTTTCGTTTGTTCAAAGCCGACCTCTCAAACGTGTTGGAATTGTTAGGTTGAATGGGTGAAACCTTTTTTTGGTAGACTCTCCATATTCTTTCCTAGGTCGAGGATGCCCAAACAGAAAGAGAGGAATTTTTAGATTTTGCTTCCCTATAGGAACCGCCAATTCCATTAATGGCTCTAAATCCAACGATACCATATCCTCACTACCACTAAGATACTCCACCACATTGGAGTAGCTATTAGATGAGGAACATAACTGCCCAATTGAACACTGTTCATATGTAGAGGGGCATCTTCTTCTAAAGATCCCTTGTTGGGGCTATGGAAGCATGTTGCGAGACAAGGGAATGCATTGGAGCACCTTGCACGAGACGGGATGGAAGGAATGCAGTGGAGGACTGGCCGGGCAAACTGTGAAGCAACCACTATTGTAGTCCTTGGGTATGAATCTGTTAAGACCCAGGAGCTTCATTGTTGGCAGTTTTAGCTGGAGACCCCTTTTTACTTTTTCTTTTTATAACAGCTTTAAAACATGTGACAGTTTGAGACTCAAGAGCCTCATTGTTGGCAGTTTCAACTGGGAACCTTTTTCCTTTTTAAACCCTTTTTATATCAACTTTAAAACATGTGAGAACTTAAACTGTGTACCTTTAAAATCAGCCACACCCTCCCACCATCATCCAACCATCCTTGTGAATGGGCGCACTTTAAAAAATTTAACGTTATAATTATATTGCTGATTACCCTTTTAAGTCGACCTTCAGTTTGTGTTGCTAGTTTGTTAAAACTTGAATATCACCATGTTTAAATGCCCTGCTCTCAATAAATCAAGGTAAATATGTCATAGTACAGCCGCTGCTCATATTTCAGAGAGTTTATATTTCTTTCGTTGCTTACAAATTAGATGGAATGCACGTTGATCGTTAGGTCAGTGTATGCTTGGGTTCCATAAGCTTGAAATGAAACGAGTCAAACAAACGCCAATTGTAAAATTTATAAAATATCTTGATTGACCTGAAAACGGGGCTGTCTCAAAGTTGAGATGATTTTTTTTTCGCTTTTTCTTTAGAATCAAAGACTCCCCCTTATTTGCGGGTACGATGATAGATCTAAAAGCTTGTAACGTGCAGTTTATCGAGGTAAATCTGGATTGAAAAAATATACAATTACAGATTTTTTAGTTTTTAAATTTTTAAACAACAAACTATGAGAAGGGAAGAGGATAGTGAAGGGCCTGTATGGGATCCAACCTATCTTTTCCTCTTTCTTTTCACTTGGAAAGAATTACGAAATGTTAATGTTGTGAGTTTAAAGATTGGTTTGATGGATTGATTAAAAAACTTACATTCTATGCGAAAATAATTTTTATTTAATATTTTTTAGTTAAGTTTAACATTAATTTAATTGTAGAAGGAGATTTCTTAAACACCATAAACTATTTGAAGGAGGTCTCGAATCCTCTTTGGAATGTGGGACCAACCATTGAAGAGTCTATTGTCCAGCTAAGATAGGTGTATTCAACATGTGTATCGGGAAGGCAATCAGGCGATAGATACAATGACATACTTTGGCTTAATTGTTCAATCTTTTTCGACGTGGTAGGCGAATATTCCCCAATGTATTGTTGATTCCTGTAGTGAACTTGTCGCTACCAATGATGATTAATGTCATGATTAATGTATTTATGGATGATCCCAAAGATGGCGAAGACTACATCCCAGAGTAAAACAGCTGGTCCTGAACGGGATTATCCCCTTTTGTTTCCTGGGATGGTCTTTGTGCTCTCCCTATCTCTTTATATGCGGTTGCTTGGGAAGGTACCTGTGATATCTATGCTGAATCTGTTTTCTGTTTGTGCCCATGGGCGGTATGTTTGTAATAGTTTAGACTGTTTTAGTTTATGGATTCTGTGAATGGTCCAAGCTTGTTCTGTAGCGAGTTGAACCTTCACAGGACCCTCCTTGCAGCATGTTATAAGGTTTTGAGTCCCTTTTAAAACTCGTTACTCATAAAAAAAAAAAAAATGAAAATGAATTTAATTGTAAATGTATACATAGAGATGCAACATACACTATTTACAATTAAAATGTTTTTTTTAATATGAATGATAAAAAAAAATTATATATATATATATATATATATATTTTGAAGAGCAATGATACAAGAGAATGCAATAAATAGAGTCTAAAATACAAGGTACATATAATTTTCATTTCAATGCTAAAGTTTAAATCATGACGTGTTTCCTATATGATTAAGATAAACTAGTTTGTTATTTTCCTTTGTTTAACTTAATGATAAAAAAAAATATAAACTAATATAAGCTTGTTCTTTATCAATGAAACGAGTTGAAAAACATCCTCTTCCGTTCATTATTACTTCTTCAGTAATCATCCCATTATATATAGAGAGGCTAAGTTTCTTTAAATAAGGTCGTTTTATATAAGTATTAACAACAGCTTAAGGAGATTGGCCTTACTTAAAAAGATAGGGACTATTTGAGCTCTTAATAGAAAAGGGGTTTTCTTATCTAAGGGGAAAACTCCTCTTTGAAAAATCCAGGACGATAAAGGTGATAGGCTCTACCTGAACTATGAACAAAATAATTTTTAGATCTAAATACTAAAAATATAAAGATTTCGACAAAAAAACTATTTTTATCACTATGGTAAAAACATCATTTGCTTGCAAAATCATCATTGATATTATCGTCAACTGCTTGACAAAAATAGACAAAAATATATGACAATTAGTGTAGAGGGGTCTATCCGATATGGTGGAAGTTGACTAGCTTGTCAGACCTTTTTTTAGATGAGATAAAAATTAAAAATTAATAGAATGTCTAAAACAAATGTTAGGATGGTAGAAGCACTACTAGGTAATAGTGTCGTTAGTGCTATTTCTACCTATGCTTCTACTCTATGTTAAATAGAGAGAAATAACATCATTCACCTACAGTTTGGCAACACTATTGCTTCTGAGATCATAATAACAAGATTAGATATAAGCTTTATGAAGATAGTAACAACAATGATAAAGGACTCTAACTTGGGAGTATAGAGACCCCATTAACTAGTAGATAAACAAAGATATGCTTGCTTAAAAATAATATTCAATGATAAAAATGATATGTTAGCTAAATATAAGTGTAAGATGTAAAGGTTAGCTAAAATGAAACAAGATTAAAGCTACAATCTATGGCATAGTAAAAAGCCAATAAGCAAAGGTAAGGGAAAAGAGTTTAACCCAAGATAACAGGTTTTTTTTCCCTTGGTGGAAGAATCTTGTTAAAATTATTATTGTTGCTTATTAATGGCCTCCCAAATGCTTGAGCATGAAGGCTTTATTGATTGATGCTGATGATTTCTTGAGAGCTTGTAGGCTTGATTACTTGAGATCTTGATTGGATGCTTGGAGACATGATTAATTGCAAGATACATGAGCTTGAATACTTGTAAGGATGAACCTAAGTACCTACAAGATTGTGGTAAGATTTGGGCATAATATTGCCATACAAAATGATAACACATGATTGTAAAGTGTTTTTGGTAGAGTTTTGATGCTTGAAAAACTTGATGAAATAGTCACCTTGATGAAATAGTCACCTCAATACCTATTTTATAGGTAGACATGGCTTATTGGATGGGGATATGCATTAAACATGACATGATGTATACATTATTAGAAGAGCTAAGAATTTGAAAGTGGTCAAAAATGTATTAATGGAATATCATGGACATGGATATTCTTAGTCTTGGAATTCCATTATCGGGGCTCCAGATCAAGAGGTGTGATTGAATTCATTAATAACAAGTAGATAGAAAGATACAAGGAGTCATGCTTATAATATTTAGCACCTATCGGCTTAGAATAATCATAAGGCAATAGTGTTGGTAGCTCTATCGCATTGACATTAGTATTATATGATTGTTATAGGTCAAAAATAGGTGGGAAAAGGTTAAAAGTCAAATATTTAGCAAAAGCACTACCAAGGTCATGGTAGCATCATTGGAACTATCATTCATGATCCACTGCTATTGCTTTTAGAGAAATAAATACCCCAAATTCAGGCTTAAGGAAGGTTAATCAAATTTGGATGATTAGAAGGCTAATTGATGAAGGGATTGACAAACTTGAAGGTTAGCCTAGCAAGAAAAATTAGGTATCTAAACAAACATATCTGATAATTGAGGGTAACCAATTATCCATTGACTAATCAACTCATCCTATATCATCAAAATTTGAAGCTCTTCTATGATCTTGAGAATGATAATAACTCTCATGTGTAAAGTAAAATAATAAATATGGCATGCAAATATAACACATTACACCAACACTATAGACATGTTAAGGTATATTACATTATTTGGTACATGCTAATGTACCCCCATGGTACCTTCATGGTACATTTATAAATAGTATATTAGGGTTGAGTCAATAGTTTAGAGTGTGAGTTATATTTCCCATTTTATGTAAGTTTGAATGTGTAATAAATGCATAAGTGTCATAGTGCAGGTTGAGGAAATATGAACAAGTCTTATATGTAAGAGCATAAATATGTAATGTAAAGATGTGCACATGTGCCTTATATTAGGTGTTCAAATGTTATAGAGGCAAAAGTTCATCAAGTATGCAAGTGGTAAGTTGATAAGCCAAGAGTCATGAGACTTGGCATATGAAGAGCAATAGTCAAGTATGTGAAGTCAAATTACTATGGGTATATTATGGAGATAATGCTCCATAGGATATACCAAATCATATTGAATCATATTGTAAGAGGAGTAGTAAAGCTTGTATACATTTTAAGCAACTAATATTGTAATTTGTTCTTTATGCATTGTACATGAATAATTTAGTTTATTTACATTTATATTTCAATATATAAATAAATGTTAGTTTATTTATTATACAAGCCTTGATATACATACTGATTTAATCATACTATTTTACTCATATCATCATTATCTTGAACTTTGTTATTGTGGCTATTTTAGATTGGGACCTGTGTGATATCTTGAGATAACCTATGATATATCATGGTAGTTTTAAGGCATAAACAAACCAATAGTTGTATTAGATCTACCACAAAACTCTATCTAGATTGATAGAGTTCATTTTATCCACTATTATAAATCAAATTTATCCATATTTGATAAAGTTGATTAAGAGTCTATCCATTTTGAATGCAATGATACTCAAACTCTATCTTAAAGGTCATATTGAGTAGAAAATGCTAGATTATATCTACTTGGTTGAAGGAAAACCAGTGAAGACTAGGACTCAACAATATTGATAGAAAGGACCAGCTTGGGAGAAAAGTTGGACATATTAAAACCAATTTAGAAGATATTTGGAAGATTCAGGGACATACAAAGTCACCCTAATAATATATTGGATTCTATAGTAACGAGGAGAATCATATTGAGTTCTTAGGTATGACCTAAGACATTGAAGATAATATTCTAAAAGTGTGAGAAGCTTCCTACAAAAGATAAAGAAGAGTTTTAGCTTCTAAGTTTAGATATCTGAATAATAGAAAAGTAGAAGATAAAATTACAATGGATTGAGAAGAATTCAAAGCTTCCTAAGACATAAAGAGAAGAATGATAGCAACTGAGTGTAGAAGAAGAAGATAGGTATATATCAATGATATATCAATCTTGAATAATGATGAAGAAGCATGCAAATATTATTTGATATAGCTTCAAGCATTATATAGTAAAAGAAGAATCAAATTGAAAGCACGAGGATACGAAAACAAAAAGGAAAGTGCCAAAATAGATGCTTTTAAAACCCAACTTAACGCTTATAGCCTATGTATTGCAAAGTGCATAAAAAGAAAGAGCATAGACGAATTGACACAAGATAAAAGAAATATAAAATGCAGCCCTCTTTATTGATATGCTTTTTAAATTTTTGTTACAATACATCTCCTTCCTTTCTAGGGGATAGGAGCGTCAAATAGATTTCTCGTCACATCCATAGATATCTGTCCTTCTTCCGCGTGCCCACATATAAGATGGGCGGACCAAAACGTCACCGCCACTTGTGTATATAATTTTTGACTCCTTCCTGCTTCTCTGATGTCGAAGACCTGTGTTCAAGGAAACATAAAATATTAGTAGCACCTGCAGATAGAATAAAGCGTGTATTTCCCTAGGCCTACTGTTAGTGTATGCATGAAAACATTAAATCGATAATCAAAAAATATCAAAAATACCTGAAAATTTGAAAGAAGCATGAATATGATGTTAAGAGAGCATTGCAAAAGGAACAGTCAGGAAATTCCTCACAAATTGGTATTTGCTCCGGGGTGGGACGAATTAACCTGCAATAAATTGTCAAAAAGTACCCTCTTCAATGTCCTATCTAGAAAGCTCCAAAAGACCTGCAAACTTGGTTTTAGCTAATTGGATGTATTTTGGGAAGACCCAAATGGTCATATTTCTCCAATTTGGCCTCGATCACCTATATTTCAATGATGCCATCTATAAATTAGTAAAGGCAGGAAATAGCAAAAACCTGATCAAAAGTGCTCCAAATGAAATGAAATTTAAACTACAATCTATTGAAATGACCTAGAATAAGATGCAAAAAGAAAAACAATGAAACCTACCACATATTTCTATTTGTTCTAGGGTGGAGCGTTTAGCACTGTAACAGTTTGGGGAGCACCCAAGGGCAGGACGCCCACCATTTGGGACACTATTCCGGCACCAATCCACTTGGGATAGGTCCAAAACCAGTTATGGGGTGTTGTCGACAAATTTTGTGAAGTATTGTGGCCAAATGCTAGGGTTTGGGTCCGGATTCGTGCTTCTAATAGTCACCCAATAACCTCCCTTTCGAATGAGAGATTAAGGATGTATAAAGCACAAATCGCAAGTAGGTATGTAAATTGGAAGCACTTCATTGCTCAAATGCTCCCTCTCCTCCCCTTACTTTTGGGTGAGAAAACTCACCAATTTATAGACCTAGGGTCTCTCTGTTTGAATTGTGCATGCGAGGGTGCCACTTGAGTTGTTTTTCCTATTTTGAGAGAAAAGCTAATTCCTTGATTTAGAATCTCCTTGCATGAGGTCTCTAAAATAAAGACATGCATGACTGAAGTCTCTCTCCTTTATTTGAAGTCGTTCCTCACAATTGCATGGCCTAAAGTTGCAGTTAACTGGTGGACTTGTCGAGGTTTGACTATTTTGCCAGTCAAACCTGATATTCGCCCCACCCTGGAGTGATTGTGTAATCATCCCTGGGTGGGATGAATACCAGTCTGTATTCATCCCTGGGTGGGATGAGTAGAGAAAAAGGTGCCAAAAAGGTGTAAAATTGACCTCTGACCTTCAAACTACTTTTGGGAGTGGTTAGGACCACTGTTTAACCTCTAGGGGCTGCCCTGGGGGCTGTGTGTGTCAATGCGATTAGCTCTTGTTGTCACATAATCATATTGGTGTTGTTTTGGTGTCTTCACAAATCATAGAGATATTTGACCTTGACATAAGTACTAGAAGAATATTCAGGTCATATTGACCTTGACATAGGCCCAAGAGTCCAATATAATAGAAAGAGTCCCATATATAAGATAGACCCAAGAGAGAGGTCAAAATAAAAGAAAGTCTAAAGACAAAATGAATACATTCGAGTAGCTATAGAGAAAAGAATACAAAGGCTCATTTGGTCAATTCTAGTAAATTCAACCAAAAAGGTCAACTTTAGTAGCAATTCAAGTAGAGAGGTCATTCTTTCCCCAGAGCAAGGGGGATATGTGGAAGGACGTCGGATAGTAGATGAGATAGTTCTTGCTCAGGAAGCCATCCATTCCATGGATATGCAAAATTCTCCTTCTATGTTCATCCGGTTAGACTTATCCAAAGCTTATGACGAGTGGATTGGCACTTCCTTATCAAAGTTTTGAGGCAATTTGGTTTCTCTAAGGATTGGATGGATTGGATTATGGGATGTATCTCTTCAGTTTCCTACTTAGTTCTTATCAATGGCAGGCCTTCTTAGTCTTTCCCATCTTTCAGAGGTATTAGGCAAGGTGACTCGCTATCCCCTTATTTATTCATCATTCTTGCTGAATGCTTGGGTAGGACTATAACCAAAAATATGGAAAAAAAAAACCCTTGAGGAAGTTACCATTTCTCATGGAGATAGACCTATCTCTCATCTTCAATTTGTGGATGATTCTACCCTTTTAGGTAAAGCTACAGTTAAGGAAGCTTCTAATTTTAAGCAAATCATTAGCTATTTTTCTAAGGCTACTGGGCAGTTGATCAATGAAGACAAATCTAAAGTTATTTTCTTTCATCTGCTCTGCTAGACAGGAAGCCATGGTCTTGGATAAATTAATATATAAGAAGACCTCTCTTCCAATCACTTATTTAGGTATTCCCATAAATATTCAAATGCAAAAAAATAAATATTGGAATTGGTTGTTGGACAAAGTCAAGAAGAAAATTGAAAAGTGGACCAACAAGTGGCTTTCTTCTGGGGGTAGAATCACCTTGGTAAAATCAGTCCTTCAAGCTATTCCTATTTATGTTTCTTTCGTTTTGAATATCCCAAATGTTGTTCTTCGATAATTAGATCAAATCAGTCATCGTTTCCTTTGGAGTGGTACTAAGGAGAAAATAAAATGGGCCTTGGTGAAATGGGATACTTTATGTCTTCCTAAGAGTGAAGGGTGGTTAGGATTCCGGTCTTCAATTAATAACAACAAAGCTTTAGCTGCTAAATTATATTGGAGGATGTTGCATAACCCCAATGCTATTTGGGCCAATAATCTCCGTGCTAAGTATGCTGAGAACAAAAGTCCTGAAGACCTTGTTCGCTATCAACTTACTACTAAAGGTTCTCCCATTTTAGCAGTTCTTAAGACTGGTGAGGATTTGATAAAGAAAAATTTATTTTGGATCATTCATAATGGTCAACATGTAAATTTTTGGACAGATTCTTGGGATGGTCACAAGCCTTTGATAACTCAGTTTCCCGATTGGAGGCCTTAGATGGAGGAGCTTCACCGAGTTAATTGGATAAAGGTGGCTAATTACTGTCGATACCATATTGGTAATTCAAAGGTTGGTAGATATTGGATCCCTATTGAGGATTGGCCTATTCAAATCCTAGAAAGGCAAAGACAAGATATCCAAGGCATCCTTCATATGAGATCCCTCTCTTGGTCCCATGAAAAATATTGTTTTGGATGGAACAACACTACTAAGGGTGAGTATTCAGTTGCTCAAGGTTATTTGACCCTATGCCATAATAATCCCAACCATTCTTCTGACATATTTTCTCAATTGTGGGCTCAAAAGCTCTGGCCTAAGGCGAGGTTCTTTAATTGGCTTTTATTGCATCGTAGGGTGCTTACTGGTGAGCAACTTATGAAGCGTGGTTTTCATGGCCCTTTTAGATGTGAAATGTGTGAAGAGAATGTAGAAAATATCAACCATATTTTTATTGAGTGTACTTTAGCCTCTGAGCTATGGAGGAGAATGGCAACTTTACTTGGCTTACAATGGTCCAATTTTTTCACTTTTGAATAGCTTTGGAGGGATTGGCCTAATCAAGAGGGTGTTGATCATTTTATTAGGCAATTAGTTTGGATGGGTTCTACCATTCTTCTTTGGAATATTTGGAATGAAAGGAACAACCAAATTTTTAATCAAGATAGGAAGGATATTCACTATATTTGGCAAAAGACCATAGCCAACTTAGTTGAATCAGTCCATCATCTCCTTAATCACCCCCAAAACTCCCACCAAATATGGGATCAAGTGATGCAAATATTGAAGATCAAACCTTCTAAGGGCAACCAACTTAAAGGGAATGTGAGTAGTAGTAAGATGGATAGGACTAGAAATTGGCAACCTCCTCCTAAGGATTTTGGAAAAGTCAATACTGATGGAGCCTCTAGAGGGAACCCTGGAAAAGCCAATGTGGGAGGAATTGGTAGACTTTTAGATGGATCCCTGGTTTTTACTTTTGCTGAGAATTTGGGTATTCTTTCCAATAACCTTGTTGAGGGGTATGGTATCCTTAGAGGCCTTTAGGAGGCTACCAATGTTGGATGGGAAAAGGTGTTAGTTGAGTCTGACTCTCAACTTATGATTAATCTCTTGAAGACTCCTAAGAATCATAAGGTGGATTGGAGAATAAAAAGAATTATTGAGAAAATTCAGTTAATCCGAGATGGGATTTTTGAAAGTTGATTACAATCATGTGGTCGAGAGATCAAAACAAGAGTGCTTATGCTTTAGCTAATTGGGCTTTGGACAAAGGTGATCTTACTTGTTATGGCCACCCTCCTATATGGTGGGCTTCTCAAATTAGGGAAGCTCTTCTTTCTATCATTTCTTTGGATGGCTCCGAGTTCTAAAGGTACCTAGTTTCTTCTTGTTTTTTTTTTGTTTCTCTTTGTTTCATTCAGTTTTTTTAGTTCCCTAGCTCATTCTATTCTTTATTTTGTTTCTTCTGTTGATTGTTGCATTAATAGTCTTCTGGTCTAGATAGGTCATTATTTTGTTCATTTATTTTTCTTTTGTCTTTGTTTTTTTGTTCAGTTTTTTAATGTGGGTGGGTTCTTTTGTTTTGTTTTATTTTTGTGTTCTTTGTGTTGTTTTTTGTTGTTCTTGTGTTTTTGTTGTTTTGTTTTTTTTTAATTTTTATGTTTATTGTTATTGTTCTTGTGTTTTTTTCGTTCTTGTTCTTGGGTTTCTCTTTGTTTGTGTTATTTCATTTTTTATGTGTGAGTGTTTTCTATGTTTTTTGTTTTTGTTTATTATCTGTTGTTGGTTGTTTTTATTTTTATTTATTTTATTTTTTAGGTTTTGGTTGTGTTTATTTTTCATGTTTTTTTGGGTTATGTCTTTGTAGTGTTTTGTTGTTTTTGTCTTGTTTGTGTTTTGTTATGTGGTTCTTGTGTTTTTCTATGTGGTTTGTGTTGTGGTTTCTTTTATCTTATTGTGTGTGTTTGGTTGTGCTTTTGGTTTTGACACACTCAACGAGTTTGTTTTTTATTTTATTTTATTATTTTTGTTGTTATTTTATTTTTTTAATTTGGTTTTGTGTGTTTGTTTGCTCCTTGAGTATGTCAAAGGTGGTAGGCCAGGTCCGAGTCCTGGGCATTTTTGGTGGAATGGATACCCCTGCCTCCTTGGGTCTTACCCGAAAGTGGCATCCCTTTTTGGGATGTTTTCCACAAATTAAAAAAAAAAAAAATTAGAAAGGTCATTCAACCAAAATATGAAAGAAAGGAAAATCCATCTAGAAAAGCATTAGCCAAATGACCAAGCCAACATTAGCAGAAAGAAAAAACAAGGTACAAAAGTTGTTATAAAAGTACCATACATTAGGAACATGTGAATCTACAACATTCGAAATAGCATTAGTAATATAGCAACATAGTATAGCAAGGAGAAGTTGTACAATGAATAGAGATAATAGGCATTAAAAAATAGAAACAAAACGTTTAATGGAAGAAGAAACTTTTTCCAAAGGGAGAAGAAAATATTTTAAAGGAAGAAACATAACTCCCGAAAGAAGAAGCTAAGCTTCTAATTACATTGAATAATATTATATAGCTTAACACTAGCAAAATTCACATCATTCTACATTGTTGCAAGTTGAATCAACCAATATAAGGTGTAATATTCTACATTGTTGAAAGTTAAATCAACCAACAAAAGGCATAACATCTAACATCTCTAGAAGACACAAAATAATAATAAAAGCTAAAGTGCCAAGGATAAGCGGCTAAGGAGGCAAGTGAGAAGAAGTTAGTAGAAGGCAAAAAAATAGCAAAAGTTGAATCATCTAACATTGGAGAAGACAATTCAATCTGGAGTTGGAAAAAATTAGAGTGCTTAAAGTTAATGTGAGATGTGTACATCAAACAACGATGCCTACAACAACAATTTGTAATGCATTGAGTGTTATAGCTAAATAAGGTATAATGTTTTTCAAAAAGCATGTAATGTTCCACACAATAGGTATCAATTATTGAGGTACTCTTGAAGTGGTTTCTACATAGCAGAAGGAACATGTTTTGAAACCCTAACTCTTAACACTAGCAACAAGCAATTAGTATAGAGTAAGAAGCAAGAAAGTAGTTGGAAGCAATAATTTAGAAATCATATGCAAGCAAGCAATTTGTGCATGATTCGAATTCTAAGGTTAGAACTTAATTTGATTCTTTATTAAGCTATTTGAGGAGTTATAAGGTGTAATTAAATAATTAAAGACGTATAATTTATTTATGAGTGATAAGTAGATTTTTAAGGATTATAATATTTATTTTTAACTCAATTTTTTAATTTAGATATATGGAGTAATAAGGATGTCTACTTAGTTAAGTTTTTTTTATTATTTGAAATATTAAAGGCATAAGTTTTATATTTGAAAAGTGTGGAGTGATAAGGATTTCTACATTAATTTAGTTTATATGGTCTTTGAATTTTTAAAACTATTTTTTATAGAAGTTTTTATTTTTTGAGTATTTTCAATTTTTGAGAAAAAAATGAAATTGAAAACTTTAAAAGTTTTTGAAATTTTGAGAATTCAATTTTGGAGCAAAAATATTTTCAACATCAAAGGTTAGAAAAATAAAAATTTGTGAATTTTATATTGACATTATTTTCTAAACTAGGGAGTCACAAATGTTAGTACTTCAAAGGAAATAAATCATTAAATTGATTCATACTATGGATAAAATTATTAAAAATGCATTCAATGAAGATAGTGAAGAAATGGTGAAGTTAAAGTGTTATTTTTAAAAGTTGATAGATGATCTTGATAAAAAGAAGAAAATAACAAATACTCTTGAGAACTCAAAATTGGATCTTATTACTACAAAATCTTATTCTAGTAGTTCATCCAAAATAGATTCTATTACAAAATCCACTACTCAAAATATCATAGATCATAAAAATACTGCAATACATTTATAATGAAAATAAAGAAAGAGTAGCCTTAGTTGTACATAAATGGTTATGTTGCTTTATCAAGAAGACAGAAGAACTTGAAGCACTAACAAGGATGGATAAATCGAAGAAGATATATTCAAGATGCATCTATTGTAATAGAATTGGTCATGAAAAAGCTAATTGCTAGAATCTTTATCCATATAAATATTGTGGAAGAAAATATCATTCTCTAGCATTTTGTTGGTACA
The DNA here is from genome assembly GCA_028583015.1 of Wollemia nobilis. Classification (NCBI taxonomy): domain Eukaryota; kingdom Viridiplantae; phylum Streptophyta; class Pinopsida; order Araucariales; family Araucariaceae; genus Wollemia; species Wollemia nobilis. Next base: position 1,584,367 of record JAQPPZ010001472.1, on the reverse strand, counting down.
AAGAAAAGTATTGTAGAATATTTGAAAGAGCACTATTGTTCAAATTAGACAATATTTTTCAAAATATTATTTCGAAGCATCTTCTAACAATAGATCAAAGTGTTCAATTTTTGAAATACAAGAAGGGAAAACATTTTATGATAGAATGTTTAAAGAAAAAAGAAAATATAAATGGATCAAATATGGTCTAAATTATCTTAAAAAGTAATTAATAATGAAGCACATATTCTAAAATAATCTAGGGTAAATGCCAAAGGAAATATTCTTATGCATGAACCTGATACCAACATAAAATAAGTTCAAGTAGTCCAAGAAGAAGATACAAATACTAAAGAACCAAAGAAGCTAAAATATGAAGATGGCGAAGAACACAAATTTGAATCCAAAGAAGATGAAGAGGAGGTTCATGAACAATGCAAGGTAACTTGAAAATTAAAAACAAAGACGTAGACCTAGATTGAAGACTAAAGTCTTCAATAACCAAATAATGTAATACGAGGGGTGTTTAGGTATATTACATTATTTGGTACATGCTAATATACCCCCATGGTACCTTCATGGTACATTTGTAAATAATATATTAGGGTTCAATCAATAGTTTAGATTGTGAGTTATATTTTCCCTTTTATGTAAGTGTGAATGTGCAAGAAATACACAAGTGTCTTATAAGTGCGAATGTACAGGAAATACACGTGTCTTGTATATAAGAGTGCAAATATACAATGTAAAGATGTTCATAAGTGTATTATATTAGGTGTGCAAGTAGAAGTGTAATATTCATGTAAAGGTGTGCAAATGTTATAGATTCAAGTGTTCATCAAGTATGCAAGTGGAAAGTTGATAAGCCAAGAGTCATGAGACTTGGCATATGAAGAGCAATAGTCAAGTATGTGAAGAGTCACATTACTATAGCTATATTATGGAGAAAATGCTCCATAGGATATATCAAATCATATTAAATCATGTCAAATCATATAGAGTCATATTGTAAGTGTAGTAATAAAGCTTGTATATATTTTGAGAAACTAATGTTGTAAGTTGTTCTTCATGCATAGTACATGAATGATTCAGGCTATTTATATTCATATTTAAATATATAAATGTATGTTAGTTTATTTATCATACAAGCCTTGATATACATATTAATTTGCTCATATTATTATACTCATATTATAATTATGTTGATCTTTGATATTGTGGATGGTTGGACTGAACATTGTCCAAGAGATGGAGGAATAACTCAAAGCAATCTAGCTTAGGCTCAAGGCAGTGGCCAATCACCAAAAGAGCTATGTTGATATGAAAATATCATCAAGAGAATTCTCTAGGGGATAAAGTTTTCTTGAGGGTAAGACCCATGAAAAGTGTCATCAAGTCAACCAAGTTGAATCCTCACTATGTTTGGCCCTTTGAGGTCATTGATAAGATTAGCCCAGTAGCCTATAGGCTCATGTTTTTCTCCAACCTATCAAATATCCATGATACTTTCCACACATCCCTAATTAGGAAATATGTTGATGATTTTATGCATGTGGAATGTTTCTAAATTGTAGATTGTAGGTCCCTCAACCATTGAGGTGAGACCAATTAAGATTTTAGGATTTTGTTCCAAGATGTTGAGGAAATAGATCCTAGATAAATGTAAGGTCTAGTGGTACCAGTATTCAAAGAATTATGCTACATAGAGAATGTGGAAGAAATGAGACAGTAATTTCCATATTTATTTGAATGAACAATTGTTTACTCACTTGTAGGAAACACATAGGATAATGTTTAGTTCAAGGGGGGAGTATGTAATAGCCCTCCTTGAAAGAAATCTTTATTTATAATGAACTATGTACTGGTGTGAATGTTTAATTACATAGCTTCATTTTATGATGTCTATATAATGGAATGATTGCATTCTTTTGAGCTTAGAATATGGTACTCCTTACATACTTTTGGGTGCAAGACCATGTGATCCTCTCTCTTATGTGGAAACATATGGGTGAACCAACTACAATAAGAGGTATTTTAGTAAATTATGGTGATGACTTGCTCATCTATAGCTCACTGTAATATATCACCTTTCATGTATATGCATTTACATTTTTCTTGTTTATATATTCACACCATTGGACCGAGAAGTTGCATGTGCAATGAGTCTACTTAATAGGTTGGTGATAGCATTAGACTATCTTAAAGGAGACCGTCTACTTAAGGATAAAATAATGGTGTGTAATATTGGTGTGAATCTATGTTGTTTGTGGTATGCATAGATTTTGTGTTTGACAAGAATTATTTAATTGGAAACATTAATACTTTGGAATTATTAAGTATTAATTTAATGATGATTTTAATACTTAGACTAGTAAAGTATTAATTTGGTGACATTAATATTTTAGAAAGAAATAATGATAATGTCAAATACCCAAAAGCTAATTATTAAATGAAATTATTGGAAAATACTTTTATTAATGCTTGTCTCTAATATTTAGTTTTAGTTCAATAGCTTGAAATTTAAATTAGCCTTCTTATTTTGTCCATTGTGCTTGGGTAGCACCTTTAATAGCATGAAGGAGGCATTAAAGGTAATGTATTCATGTGCTTGGATAATACAACCTCCTCTGTAAAAATAATAATCCTTGATCCTTTTAAAAATGATATGGAATGCATGGAAGGGGGGATTCAACATTGGATAAAGTGAGAGGAAGGATCCAAGGGAGATAAGAAGGGGCAATTAGGTAACATGACATCAAACTAGAGAGTGTTGGATAGATCATTTTACTTTAGGTGCTATATTTGGTAGGGTTAAATGTTTGTGTGTTGTCATTTGGTTGAGTGACACCCAATTGTACTTTGGATTCCCCAACTGGCTTGGCCACTCCTACTCGGTCAAATGGTAGGTAACCATCTGAGTGGGAAGATTAAGATATTCCAATTGACTCTTCTACCACACTATCATCAAGTTCTATGATAGGGGGTTCATATTGTACAACAGGGCTCCCCTATTCTTCACAAATTATTTTAGTAAAGGCCTTAAAAAGGTCCCCTACTTAAAATTCTATGTTGGCTTCTTTTTGGGAATCTAACCTAATCTATCCAGAAGAAGAAATATTATCCTTGAATTTTGGAGAAGTCGTAGTCACCTCCATCATGCAATATATCTAGACTACATCATCAACCTTAGTTTGCTAACCAACATCTGTTTGCTAAATTTATGATTTCAATCGCTACATTGTGTCCTGATTTCAATCGCCTATGGTGTTGTACATAGCCAACTACTTTTCTATAGTAGCATTTCTAGACACATCAAAGAGAGTTTGTTATACTTTGTACTTGCCTTCCCAAATTAAGGCTTGCTTCTTTAATGTCTACAACTATTTATATAGATCTTCTCCTTGGAATTCTGGGTGAGAAGGTTCACCATTGATCATGTTCTACAAAACTTGGGTAGCAAATTCATCCTCAATCATGCCAATGACCTTTTTATCATTGGATGAATTGTATATAACCAAGGATGCTCTCTTTGTCCTACTTCTAGTCCTTGAGTAGGTCATCATACGAGCATGGCTTGACATGTTTTGTCCTTCTTCCTCATTAAAATGTTGAGAAATAGGGGATAGATGTTACCCTACCTCCCCTATTAGTCGATCATGATAGGAGGCAGGCACTAACTCAGTTGGCCCTGATGCCCCTATAGATGATTGACTACAGGATTTAGGTACCTATACCATATCTTGTCACTCTAGAATAGTCATATTCTTCAATTGGTGCCTCTTTATGTACCTCTATGTGCCTGATTAGGGTTTAAATTAGCCCATGGTGCACTAGGGTAGTAGGTGTCCCTACCTGATACTATTTGGACTCATATTTTAGGATACATGCTAATTATGTTGGCAATTTTGGGTTTGAGATCCTAGCTTCTTGTCTATGAGTTGTCATTGATGTCAAAAGGAAATGGCATTAATGTTAAGAGGATGTGTTGGCTTCAAAGGTGGAAGATTCCAAGAGAATATTTTTAAGAGAATCCGGAGAGATTCCATTGGCAAGGGTTTTTCATTAAAACCAAACCGGTTTTTATTAAAACCAAGTTAAATGGTTTTTATTAAACCCAATGGAGGTTCTCTTTATTATTTATTTAATTATTATTTAAAACCCTTCAAGGTTTTAATTTAGACCCTTTTTGAAAAGACTTTTTATTAATTTCGAAATGGTCTTTATTTTCGTCGACGTCAAGGTGTCTTCGAAGAGACTATTTATTCTCCAACTCCTAAGGTTGGAAGGCTAATTAATTTGAAATTCCCTAAATGCAATTTGCGATGTTTGTGCTCTGTATTTGCTATGATTGAAGGAAGACTTAGAAGCACGTGCGGTTGAAAAGTCTTCGGGAGTTTTTTTTTTAGGGTGAAGTGGAGGGAAGTTCACTTGTGAACTTAATAGCTTGCATGGGCTAGTGGCAGCGAAGGCTACTGTTGGCACTGCATTGGCGAAGGTCACTGTTTCGAGTCTCGCGGGGGTGCTTTGCTAGAGTAACACACGTTTTTATTAAAACATATTTATGCCATGAAATTCAAAGTTTCTTGGACAGCGATTTATAAGGTGTGATTAAATTTTATGAGTTTTGGCTTTTGTGATTAGCATTGAATAAAAGCTTAGGAGAAATAAGGGCATATTTCTTTGGATGTATTTTTAAAATTATTCTTTGCTATGCTAAAATTAAAAATGGAGGTATAAGGTGTAAGTCTGTGATTGTTTTATTGGCATGTTATGGTGGTTGTGTTTAAAGAAGTGGAGCTAAAATGTGTATAAAGGAAGTTTATATTATTGCTCATTTCTTTTTATTCTAACCCTAACTTGGTTGGAAGTTTGAGAATTGTGTGTGGTGACAGCTTGAAGGTTCAATTATCTTCTACTCCAATAAGGTATGGGCACATTCTTCTTATGAGTATGATTGGTGTATGTTTTCAGAAATAAGGTTGGAGTGAAAAGGTATTCTACTAGGTATCCTTTGGCTAGGTGTAAATCCTATTTTCTAGTTTTTTGAAGACTACTTATGCATTGTTGTCCTTAAGGAGAGTTTTTGGTGAATGCATAATTTCTGGTTTGAGATAGTGGAAGCTTTGTGCACTAGGGTTTATATTTGTGAGTCTAGCTACTTGTATTGAGTTGGTGGAACCTTTGGTTGGCTGTTTTGAGTTTGATGGTTGAGTTGCTTCCATAGAGGTTGTTTGATCAAGTTATTGCTTTACTTGATTCATGATATTGGGCTTACTCCATTGAGTTGATTTGAGCATGTTATTCTTTGCATTTGGTGATATTGTGTTGGTGGTTGTTTTGTTCAAATATATTTGGAGGGAAAAGGATTTCTACTTGTTTCCTTTTCTTGTGATGATTGGTTGAATGCTTCAAGGTTGATGTTGAGTTGAATGGTGTTGGTTGACTAAACCTTGTTTGATGAGCATTGTTGTTGAAACCCTAATCGATGGTGAAAATAACATGAGTATCATTGTTATGTGATTCTTTGCATAGTTGGAAATTGTTGGGGTTTCATGTTCTTGAAAGAAAACATTCTATCCTATCCATTTCAGATATTGAGTTGAGTTTTCAGATTTGAGATTGAGATTGAGTTGAGTTGAGTTTTGAGATTGGGATTTGAGTATAGAACATATTGAGTCTCTAACAATTCTCTTTATTCTTCTATGAGTTTGACAAATCACATTGGGTCTCTAACAATTCACTTTGTGATTTCCTACTAAGAAAGTTTTCTCTTAGTGAGCTTGCTGAGTTTTTGGACAAGTTCCGGTGGGGACTTGTGAGTAGTTTTGGACAGGTTTCGGTGGGGACTTGTGAGTATTTTTGGACAGGTTTCGATGGGGACTTGTGAGCAGATTTGGACAGGTCCTAGCAGAGGACTTGTGAGTCGAGTTTGATAGTTCTATCAGAGAACTTGAGGACAAAGGTGCATTGGTTCTATAAGAAGAACCTGAGGACAAATTTGGCAAGTCTTTGAGAAGGCTTGTATGTAGAGGATTGATTTGTTCAAGAGTTGGACAGATCTTATAGGCAGAGGAAGACTTGTACTAGATCGATTAACTATGTTCGGTATAGGTTGCTGAGCTGCTATGGATGTGATCATAGAAGGCAAAGGTCTCTTAGGCTAAGTGTTGAGTACAGGAGGTCTTCGGTGGAAAGGAGTTCCACGTGCTGGCAAGAGGTAGAGGCAATTGATCTTCTGAGGGATCATTTCTATAGCAGAGGGGAAGGTATCTCCTTTGAGTAGAGGCTCATAAATTGTGATTGGGGGAAGGTATATCCTTTGAGTAGAGGCTCATAAATTCTAATTTGGGGAAGGTATATCCTTTGGGCCAAGGCTCATAAACATTATAATTGGGAAGGATTCCCAAAGAACTTTGAGATAACTTTTAGAGAAAAGTTTTGTGGACGTAGCCCATCCATTCTAGGTGAACCACGTTAAAATTGGTCTCACTTTGTGGATGATATTGTGCATTGCTTTGATATTGCTTTGGGTATATTGCTTTACTGTTTTGAAGTATAAAGGAAAAAGTAAAAAGAGGTCTTATACTGTTCACCCCCCCTCTCATTATAAGCTTGTGTTCTTCAAATTAATATGGGGTGTTGATCTTATCCCCATGTAGAAAATGATTCAAAAAATGTAAATGGTTTTCATTGAGCGATGAGTACCTACCCATACATGTGAATAATCAAACTATTTTCTCAAAGACATAGCTCCAAACATCTGGGAGGTACTATCTCGGTAGTCTAGAGTGTCAAATATGTCATTGATTGCCCAAAAAACCATTGTGCACAAAGTGCAAGGTTATCATATTTATATATATGATCTCCTATTTGGGGGACACTGGTAAATGCAACAATATGGGCTTCTATGACTGGAATTTCTAGTCCACATATTTTTACAACCTCATCCCTCAAGGATTCTGCAAATTCTTTGTCTACTTCAACGTCCTGGTTTTGACTAACTAGGCAGCATTAATCCATCCATTCGACAACTTAGAATTGGCTCTGAACATCTTCATTGATCTTCAAAAGATCTCTAGGCTCATTCATTTTAAGCTAATGATTTATAGATTTTCCTCCCATGGCAAATTTCTCTCCATTTTTTATCTTCAAATTATTTTTTGATTCTCTAGATTTCTCTACAACTTACCCTGGATCACAATTTCTTTTAACATATCATTTTAATTTAACCATATCTGTGCCATCAGGTACTTCCTCACCATAATTATAAATAGTTATAATTATGTGTGCAAAGGATCATTAAAATCATGTGCTATATTTCTAATGGATGATTGTTATAATTCTTCACCCAATTGATCACTGACACATGAAAAAATGTAGAATTGGATATGATGATTGGATGGATGTCTATGGATAACGTGATGACACTATTTATAGAAATGTATTTTTCATGAAAATTATATACATATAAAATAGAAAATTGAGTACATACCTAGATAGTGTTCCGTGCATGCATGATGTATAGACACTTGTGGTGCATACGGATTGGTTGTCTCATGATGAGTACATAAATTTAAAATTTTAATCAAGTGGGGTCTCCCCCATGCCTATTTTAGGCTTAATCACGTAATTCTCAAGTGCATGATATGGTCACAATTAGTTACCATTAAATTTAAACACAATGTTGCTATCGTAAATAATTTTGACATGCACAATACCATTATTGATCATTTCAATCACCTCATATGACCCCATCCAATGCTGCATTATTTTTCCCTTTCTTTCCAGGAACAAGAAATCATACATCAATGTCCATTCTCCCACCTTGAACTACTTTTGCCAAATGCAATGATCATGCCATTGGATTTTATATTTTTAAATGACTTCTATTTAATGCAAAGCATCATGTCAGTATTCATCCACTTGATTAAGTTGTTGAATTTATTATTTTTGTGCTTCATACAAATTCAAATTTAGTTTTGTTTCAGTTCTAAGAGTTATAATTTCAAATTCTATAGGCATCATAAAAATTTTCCCATATACCAACTGGAATGGTGTAAAATTAGTGGTAGTTTTCTAGGTGGTTTTGTAATTCCAAACTGCTTCTGGTAATCTCATAATCTAATATTTCCTATATTGTTGCACCATTTTTGTGAGAATATTCTCCAATTCATAATTAGTGACTCCTAATTTCCCATTTTCTTGGGGATGGTAAGAAGTGGTCTTATTATGCCTAATTTTGTACTGCTGCATTATTTCCTAGATTAGCTTCGAAGTGAATTGGGATCCCTGATCAATAGTTATTTATCTTGGAATGCTAAATCACATGAAGATGAATGCAAATAGGAAATATAATACACTCTTTTCCTTCAAATCATGCAATTCTTGCACCTCAACCCATTTAGTCACATAGTCAATGCAATCTAAAATATATCTCTTACCTACTAACTATGGATTAATGGACCCTACAAAATTCATTTCCCATTTATCAAATGGCTCAATGTGCACATGTGGTTGGAGTGGCATTTCATCTCGGAGAATTGGTCTACCCATCCTTTGACACTGGTCACATTGACTCACATGTTTGACTGCATCCTTAAATAGTGAAGGCTAAAAATATCTAGCCTGTAATACTTTAAATGTAATCCTTTTACCACAATATTTTTCATCAAGAGAAAAGAGATTCTCATATAGAAATTTATCTTCTGTTGTTGTATGATATGGAGGTGTCAACCTAGAAAGAAAATATGCAACCACATTGTCTTTACCTAGTTTGTCAACAATTATAATATCAAATTATTACAAAAGTAAAAGATATATAATAAGTCTACCACTAATAATAGGTTTTTTCATCAAGTATCTGATGGTTGAATGATCAATATGCACAAAAATATTGTAACCTGTAATATAATTGCAAATTTTTCTAATAGCATGAATGACTACAAGAAAATATTTTTCTATGATAGTGTAATTAAACTCAACACTTTTAAGATGTTTAATGACATAATAAATGGCATAAAATTCTTCACCATATTTCTATACCAATACTGCCCCTATCACATTATTGGATGCATTTGCATATATGTGAAAGGGAATGGTCCAATTTGGACCTCTCAATATTGGAAAAGTGGTGAATCTCTCCTTCAAAGTTTGAAATATATGTTCACGTTCATCTATCCAAAAAAATCTACATATTTTAACAACAATATGGTCAAGGATTTAGAAATTTTGCTAAAATATAATATAAATCTTCTATAGTATACAGTAGAGCCAAGGAAACTATGGACATCTTTCTGATTTTTAGGAGTGGGCAATTTTTGTATTACCTCAATTTTATTTTTATATGCCTTTATCGCATCTCTAGAAATATGACGTTCTAATACTATCCCTTCCTACATTAACATAAAATATTTTTCATGACTCAAGGACAGATTAGTTTCCTCACACCTTTAAACACTCTTTCCAAATGTGTTGCGGCTTCCTCAAAAGTCTCACCATAAACTGTGAATTCATCCATGTATACTTCCATAGTTCATATTAGAGAATATACTCAATACTACCCTTTAAAAAGTGGTAGGTGCATTACACAAACCAAAAGGTAAGACTCGGTAAGCGAAGGTTCCCCATGGACAAGTGAATGTTGTTTTATCCTGATCCCCTTCCCCTATATGTATTTGGTTGTATCCACTAAACTCATCCAAGAAAGAAAAGTACTTTCTTCCTGCTAATGTGTCAAGGACCTAATCTATAAAGGGTAAGGAGAAGTGGTCTTTCTTTATTGCCTTATTTAGCATTATGTGATCAACACAAATACACCACCTTCCATTTTTCTTGGAAACAACCACCAAAGGTAATACCCACTCACTATCTAATATAGGGCAGATAAATACAACTGTTAAGAGTTTCTGTAATTTAGTTTTAAAAATTTCATTCAGAGCTGGATTCATCCAATATTGTGGTTGTCTTACTAATATTACTTGTTCTTCTAGATATATACAATTAGTACCGACTTTAGGATAAATTCTCCTCATGTCTAAATAGTCCCAAGAAAAATTATTTTAGTATTTGACTAATATCTCTTTTAGGGTGTCCTTTTAAATAAGTTTCAACTCATTGTTTACATTCAATATCCTCCTAGATTCAACCTCAATTTGTTTAATGTGGTCATCTCTACTTCCAATAAGTGGTAATTATGGAGGGTAGGAGGATTATCCTTGGAAAAAGTTTGTTATAACTCTTTCTTTATCATTTTCATCCTCAAGCTCATCCAATGCCATTATTGGTTGAATCATTGATAAATTGTTGGTATTCTAATTTTCACAATTAGGTTCTTCCAACAAGTCAACGAATTATACAGGTGGATGAATAATCAGATTTTTAACATTCTAACCATTAGAAATTGTCATATTTCCATTCCTACAACTTATGTAGGTGAGATTTTTTGCTAGCCAGGGTATACCTAAGATGAGTAGATAACAACCCAACCCAAACTTTGATTGTAACACAAAGAAATATGTTGGATATTCCCATGTGTCTACTGTAACTATAATATCCTCCAACATTCCTTTAGGGAGCATTGTAGATATGTCAGCCAATTGCATAATAGTTTTAATTGGCTTCAAATTTGTGAGTTTAAATTTCATAATAGTATCCTTAGGCATGACATTAATGGCTACCCCCATATCTACTAGTGTTTTGGGTAATTGATAACCTTTGATTTTGATAGTTAAAATAGTGGTCAGAATATTTTTTGTGGTAGTTGTTTCCCATCATGCGATCAAAAAGCTACCCTACAATATTATTTGTTTTTGCTGACCTTTTGCTTTTTTTTTAGACATAATTTCCATATGGATTTTGTGTAAATTGGAACATCTCTTATAGTCTGTAAAAGAGGAATTATGATTGTTAAATTTTTCAAACTGGATAAAATATCAAACTCTGGTTGTACTGGATTTCTTGGTTCCTGTAACATTTTAGAAAAATGTGGAACCTCTTCTCTATCAATTTCAGTAATTGGTTCTTCCTCTACTTCTTCTACAAGATGTGATTCCTCATTTTCTACTTATACATTTTCCTCCTCTTCTACCAAAGGAGCTACTTCTACTCCTACTTGTTTGTCTGATCTTAACTATACAAGATTACATCCTACTATAATTTTATATATTAGAAACATCTCATTTTCCACTTGGTATGCTGGAATATTTGATTTATTATTGTTGGGATTTGATGTGGGTTGTGTAGAAAGTTGAGTAGGTCTCAAAATAGGGGAAGCTGACAAACATTGTTGTAGTGGGACTTGTGTTGCATTCTATGGAGTTGAATTCCATGCATTATAGTTTCTTCAATGAGGTCTAGGCTACTGATATGGCATCCATAGGTATGGATTATAAGGAGTGGCTCCTTGGGGGGTGTTGTTCCAAGGTTGTTGTTGTCTCCACTAACCCATATTGGGTGGCTGAAATTGAACTTGATTCATGTAATTACCTGCCCCATAGGGTGGTATTCCAGCTAGCATGTTTTTTACCATAGGAGACTATTGCCAATTTCTCCTATTTCCCATGAAATATAATTCCTCTATTCTAGGATATTCTCTAGATTTTGGCAATTGTGGGCACAACTTTATATTATAGTATTTATGACAAACAACACATACTCTAATATTATTTTTTTACATGCATTTTGTGGGTGCTTCCCTCTAAATTTGGGATATAAATAGGCTAATGTTTCCTCATTATCCTACTTATTTTTTTAAGTAGAAAATTATCCATACAAAGTGCAAGAGACCTCACTTTTTAGATCTTCTAGAATATTATCTATTTCTATTTTGGTGACTGTGGCTATTGGTTTGATATTTTGAAAGGTTGGTTTACTTTTTCTTCATGAATAATTCTGATATAAAGGTTGAATATCTAACATTTTATTTTGGTAAATATCTCCTCTAGATATCATGTTCAATGCTTCAAGAGACTCATTGGTGAGTCCTTTTAAGAAAACACTTCTTAAGGACCTATCACTTAGTTTTGCATGGGGAGATCTTTGCAGGTTAAAGCTAAATCTATCCCAGTATTCTTCCAATAATTTATCTTCCTTCTATGTCATATCAAATATTTCCTCTCTAGAATCTTGTGCCCTACCAAAGTTTTGGTATTGTTCTAGGAAGAGTATTTTCATATCTTCCTAGGTATTAATCTATTTATTCCCTAAACTAATGAACCAATGAAATGTTGCATCATCTAAGGTTGATGGAAATAGTTTTAGTTTATGGGCATCAATATTGTAACCTACTAACCTACATAAAAAATCATATTTAAAAAGGAACAGGTCAAGATATTCAGTCTTAAATCCTCTAAAAATAGGAAGGTGTATAGGAGATATGTGTTTCACTTTTGTGTCTCTTGTTGCCTCTTCTATTGGAAAGTTAAAAATTGGTGGATGTTTGTTCAGTTTCAACCATATTTTCAAAAAATGGGGTATCTACACTTTCTTATCTTAAAGCAGTCTCTAAGGTTCTTCTGTCATTTTGAGTATTCTACACAATAATATCTAACTCAACTATTAATAAAGTTTCATCCTCTACTACTTTCCAACATTGGTTGTAGAATAAATCCTCCTCAGATTGGATTCTTCTAAAGTTGCTATTTTCTACCATTAAGTCTTCATCAAGATTTGGTTGTTTTGGTAAAGAAGAACTCTGTGCAAAAATTGGATGTTGACTCCAATGCACTGGTGGAGGTGATGGAGGTGATGAAATTTCAATTTTAGAATCTGGTACAACTGATTTAGTGGATTATTGTGACAAAATATTTTTACTCTTGATAAAACAATCATTTGGTCCTCTGGTTCATGGTGGACTCATACAAGATTAGGTGGAAATTTTTTGCAAATAAGTTAACCTAAAATTTTTAGATTCACTTGCTACAAAATAGGTTTTTACAATTGATACTTTCCAAGCAACAGTACCAAAATGTTAAGCAAAACATTGGTTACATCTACAGTTAATTTATTACCTGCATTTAAATTATCAAACTTGGGAAAACTCGTAAAGTTTGTGAAGTACCATGCACAGTTTATGCCTGTAAAACCAACAAGATGAGTCCACTATGTCCTAAAGTTTGGGGGAAACCAAAAAGATGAATCCACTATGTCCTAAAGTTAATTCTTGTACAAAACATTAATCTAGACTACATTATCAAATACATGACTAGAAATAGACTATAGAAAGTGAAAGCACAAACTTACTAGAAAATACAAAACAATAGGGAAAATTATAGTAATCAAGTAAACTATAGGAAATATAGAAAATAGAGAATAAATAGTGTATAAATGAATTACAAAAAAATAGGAAAGGGGAAGAATACTATTGAGAGTGAGTCCAAGCTTCCAAAATATTCTTCCTAGATTAATCCATGCACACCGAACACTTAGAAATATAAATATGAATGCTCGAATAAATTTTATTGCATCTTCAAAAGTGATTTACAAAACACTATCCAAGATCCCTTTTTAGGGGTGGTATATGAATTTATATAGTGTACAACCATCCTCGATTATAAACTTAGGAAAGTTTATTTCAGACTTATCATTACAACAAACACGCGAAAAACTATCTTAGACAATGAACACGTGCTATTTTTTTCCTTCGTAGGATAAATTAGGCATGTTGTATTTATCGAACTTAATATATCTAAAATTACCCTCAATAAATATTCATAGTTTCATACAATCAATTTGCATGTTTTCTCAATCATTAATGAGAAATGAATAATTTTTGTGGTTCATTCTATTGTCCTTCATCCGCATATATCATTGGAAATTGCCATTATGTTTCTTCTAAAAATAGGGTTCTTGTTGTACTATGCTTCAATGGGAGTCAAGCACCATCCAGCCTATCACTAAAAATCAGGTAATGTTAACTCTAAAGTTGGGAGTTAAGCACTATTGACCTCAAATCTAGGATTCAAGAACCTTTGAACCTAAATTTGGGAGTCAGGTGCCTTTGAACCTGAAGTCATGAGTTAGGCATCGCTATCTCGAAATATAGGAGTTAGATACCTTCCAAATTTTGGCCAGAAGTTAGTTACCTTAACTCAACATATGTATTCTTTATTGCGGTCCTCTTTTTCCTTAGTTCTCCACCATAAAATATGAAGTTCCAAGTCCAAATGGTACCTTGACACGAATATGTAGAAAAGTAGCAAAATCGTTGAATCTACACACAAATCACACTCAAATACATATTAGATAATATACACAATTTCCTATTGAATATATATAGAAATTTCATAAAAAGTACATTCTTATCAAAATAATGTCACACAACATATTATGAATCCCTAAAAAAATATGAGCATTTTGGTGCTCATCAAGGCTATGCTTAAATACCCCTGCAACAAGTGCCCAACTAAGGACTTAATCAACAAAGGTATGAAAAATACCTCTACAACAATAGGTGCATAATAAAAAAGGATATGCTCTAATACCCTTGTAAAAATAGGTGCCTAATCAAGGGCCTAATCAACAAGGGTATGATCAAATACCATTGCAACAACAAGTGCCCAATAAAGGGCCTAATAAACAAGGGTATGCTCAAATACCCTATCAATAATAGGTGCCTAATTAGGGACCTAATCAACAAGGGTATGCTCAAATACCCCTGCAACAACAAGTTTCCAATCAAGGGCCTAATCAAAAAGGGTATGCTCAAATACCCCAGCAACAACAAGTGCCCAATCAAGGGCCTATTCAACAAGGGTATGCTCAAATACCTCAACAACAAGTACCCAATTAAGGGCCTAGTCAACAAGGCTATGTAAAAATACCCCAAAAATTACAAGAGCACATTAAAATGCCTATACAACAATGGTATACACAAACACCCTAATAAACCTAGACACAAATTTAGATATTTCTCCAACAAGTACAGGTGTAGGGTTACCACACCAATAGGTGTACACACAAACACCCCCCCAACAAGTGGTCATTTAAGGGCTACCTCAACAAGGATCCATCCAATTGCTCCTCAAAAAAATCCCTAATAAAACATCATTTCCTCACATGGACAATCAATAGATACTTGATAAGGATTGATATACCCGAACACCTCCTCAATATACACAAGTTTAGATACCCATGCAATTACAATATTACAAAGGACCTGATCCAATCTATCAACAAGAAATTGTTTCTATGGTCAATCAAGTGCAAAATCAAAATATGAACATGTGGGTGAATCAAAACCTAGCCACTCATAATATAACTCCACCTTTCAACTACCACACTCCCAACCATAAATACCCTTAGCACTCATTGATAGATGCCCTAGTTGGTTCCAACCTAATATCACCAATCTTACCACATTCTATTCAGATTATGTAAGATCGTATCAAGCAGTTGCAAACATACTCCAACAACTATGGGTCTAACAAACCCATTTATAGTGAGTTATTTTTAGAACCTATTCATACTTTCATTCATATACCACCCTAACCTTCTAGGTTTGATCCTAAATTTGATAATTCTAGAGATAATAAGGACCCTCAAGAATATTTAAGCAATTACTAATTAGCTTACTATCACATCAACAACTATGATGTCTTAATATTCAACACTTTCCCACAGTATCTTGGAGGAGTAGCTTTAAATTGATATGACAACTTGCCTAGGCATAGATTGTATACATTTGAACAACTTGCAAATATCATTTTTGAATAATTTACACTCAACATCAAAAATTAAACACCATTACCAAACCTATACAATATCTAACAATTTTATGATGAGTCTATCAATGACAATATTGCATGATGGTGAGTTGTTATTAATGATCTACCTTTTCATCTTCCTCAAATAGAATTGGTTAAAGTATTTACCAAAATTTGTATTAAGTCCATATCTAGAAATTTACAAATGCAATATCATATCTCATTTGAAGAAGCTATTAACCATGCTAAGCTCATTGAACACATTAAAATTCAAAAGGGGAAGATAAAACCCCAAAAATATTTGAATACACTCCTAATAGATTTAACAAGGGAAACACAGGAGCCATACCACCCACTCAAAATGCTCCTTTGTGTAGACACCTAAAATGTGTCATGTTTAGGAGACTACCAATATAGGCATATCTGCAGACCATATGAACCCTCTTGGATCTCTCCAAGATAAATTAATGGTCCTAACCACTCAAAAAGGGCAGTTCTTACCCATCCAGGCTTGGCTTCTCTCAAGAAGAGTGGCCAACACACCTGGTCATTGAAGACTACAAAGACCACACCTGACTACTAAACCTGATAGTGTCTAGCATCACACATAGTTTGGCCATGAATACGAGTCTAGATCATGTTGTTTGACTACACCTCTGCATGGTTAGCAAGCATATTTTGATGAGAAACTCCTTGAGTTCCTCCTAACTACCCATTTTATGTCAATTTGTGACTGACGCTTCTCAGTCGGGATGGTAAGTCGCATGCAATTTGGATTGAGGCTTCTCTCTAGGGATCCAAGTTCCATATCTAAGAGGGAGGTCTGCATATAGACTCTCCCATGAAAATCAAAGGATTTGTAAATTTTTAGAGTCAAGTAGCGAAGCCCTGTCAAAATGGAGAACCAAGCTACACCCCTTTGAGGAGCATTGGAGCATTGTTTTATGGAGCTACGATCACACACCAGTTTTCATATTCATTGTTCTCAACTACCAATCAGTGTAGAAGACACACCAGGTGACCCTTGAACATCAATTGTAGTAAAGAGGATAGCACAAAAACCATTGATTCATAGAGAAAAGGGCTTCATATCACGTCCACTATCTCGAATAGTGGCCCACAAGAATATTTTAGGGCATAGATATTATTTCCCTATTGATTTAGTCTAGATTTATTATTGCTTAATTTTATTAGTTAATTCATAGCTCAGATCCGCTTCCATTAATGCATTTATTCTGTATTTCTTAGCTTTACATGCATTTATTATTTTGTTCATTCTTGTATGTCATTTTTATCATGATTATTCAGATCTATTAATAATTGCCTCATCCAGAGAGGCAGTCCATCCTACTAAGTGTGCTTTGTTGTTTTCATGAATGTAGGTACAGGTCTACAATATTGGATCAAAGCATCAGGAGCACAAGGATCCCTCCAAGACCAGATATGGAGAAGGAGGCATTTGTAATCCCTCATATAGTTTTGTGTGTGATCGAGAGGCCTATGGAAACACACCATACCTTTGTGAGGGGACATTTTATTCACCATTGTTTCAATTGTAATTCATTGTATCAAAATGGTTATCCCTCAGAGGGACCAACATGTAATCGAGGTTCAATATAAATAAAAGGATCTCTCTTTGTTATTTTTGTGTTATATGCATTTCATGGTCTTTATTTTCATTTCAAAATAATATTGCAAGTAGAATAAGGGTGCGTGCTTCCCAGGGTTGCACAAATGGTGATCACGATGGGACCCCCACCAGGTTTTTGTTTTTGGTCATTTCATGAATGTTTAGGATGTGTTTTTTGTGCAGGTTTGGTTGCTCTAGTCGACAACGGCCAGTAGATCTTAGACATTGTAGCTGACAGTGGCCAAAATCAGCCACTCTAGTTGATAGTGGCCAGTAGCAGAGCTCAACATTTTCATCACTAGAGCAGGATTTGAGGTGGGCTTCATCTTCTATTTTCTCTGTGATCTTCTATCTATATTTATTTTCCAGAAACAACAAGTAAAAATGTAGTCTCATTAGGGAAAAATGAATAAAATGAAAAGAAAACTACATTGTACATTTCTTATATTTCTTTAGTTTCCTCTAGGAACTACTAGGAATAGTGGGCCTCTACTTGTAAGGTCTTCCCTAGTCTCCAACGTGCTAGGCTTCTGTGTGATTAGTCTACTTGCATGTGGCCCAACCAGTGGTCACCCATTCACAAAGTAGGAAGTGCATTGCATAAATATCATCTAGATTACATTAGATATGCATATTTTTGAAGGCAAAACATTCTTTCATATATGTAGTGACGTAAAGCATGAATGTTGGTTGATGTATCATTTTATATTTAAAAATATAAAAATAACCCCACACACTTGCACATTCCACAATAACATTGGTCAGGTTGGATTTCATCACCAACCCCCAATTCAGACCGGTGATGTTGGAATTCTTCTCCTTCCACCAGCTTGCCTCCTAGATATCCTTAGATAGAATAGATAACTCCTTTTTAGTTGGCACAGGCCACTTGTGTTCCTAGTCTCCACTTTTATTGAGTTCTCTCATTCTAAGTCCAAAGTACGAACAAGAAGTCAAGATCAAAAACAAATCCAAACACACCAAACAGTTTAGGGAACACACTAATCCTTAAAATAGATAAACACTTGCTTGTGTTGATTGTGTAATTTGGAAACTAATTAAAAATATAACACACAATCAGAATGGTGAACACATGGAGAAACCACCCTCGGTTCAACTTTGAGGGGGAAAATAATTTCCCTCACACTCATAGTCACACTAGCATTGAACCACCCACCCATAATGTTGTCGAATGAAGTTCAAAAATTCTTAAGGGCGATAACTCAACCCTTGGGGGGACTGCACAAGAAACCCTAGCAAGGGAGACACACCCTGGTTCCTCATCACATAGGCATGAGGAGGCTTCATGGCCTCTATCATCACTCAGGTACATGGAGGCATCATGACCTCTTTCATAACATAGGTACAAGGAGTCCTTAAGGCCTTCTTTGGTGCACCGACATGTGGAGGCATCTCGACCTCCCTCATTGCACAAACATGCAAAGGCTTCAAGACCTCCATCATCACACTAGCATGAGGAGGCATCAGGACCCCCATCATTGCATAGGCATGTAGGGGTTACAAGACCTCAAATCTCACAATAAACACATATGACAGATCAACCTTCTAAGGGGCAAGACATTAGGGCCACACCCAGTCGTAGGCCTAGGACATCTTATAGCCTCCCTTTAGATGGGAGGGTACCCTTAACCATGAGCTCATTGGTGCCAATGATACTCCATGAGATTAGTCATGGAGAACTCGATAACTTGATTATTTGGATCAAGTTCCCTCAAGACCATCTCCTAGAAGTATTGCTACCGAACATTATGCTTAAGGAAGTTTGCATAGCATAGCCACTAGATGCACCAATGAACTAGGGGAAGCTGCAAAGTGACCCTGCAGAACATACATTGCTTCAAATCATGAGGGTACTCAACCCATAACATAGTACATAGAGTAGGTTGACCTAGTGGACAAATACAAGCACACTGCGAGAGCCTCCTCAAAGAGCCTAAGCATTAGAAATCCTCGCATGAAGTTAGAAATACATGAGCCTTAAATAGCTAGTTTCTTTGACCACTTACATAGTTTGGAAGAGGAACTATGCATTGAGCTAGAACACATAGAAGCTCTTGAGCAAGAAGAGCAAAGGAAGAGGTGCATGCACCTACAAGAAAAATGTTTCAAGAGAAGAAAGAGCTATGCATGAGGAGCTAGCAGAGAGGTTGGCTCGAACAAATGTGCACATAGGTGGTGAGAGATACCAACATGAGAGATGTACAAATTCTCAATAAGAGAGAAGCACTAGGCTAGAAAATGAGCATGCTCACCACAATTCACAACATCAACAACACCTGGACTTTGAACAAACATAATTTAATGAGGAAAGTGTAGGGATGAAATTCCATGAACAAACATATCTCAAACCTCCATCCATGGTTATAGGATATGAGTATAGACACCCAAACCAATCCAACATAGGGCTACCTCATTTACCACTACGAGCTAGCCTTCAGGAACATGATATTATTTCCTCGAAGGCATACCAGATGCTTTTCAAGAGAGTCAAGTATCTCGAGAAGTAGTACACATGTGGATAAAATATGACACTGAGCAATATTCACAACTAGCCTTTATGCCCCTTAGTCTTGATCCCATATTATCCTAGGCACTTTGATATGCCTAGGTTAGACAAGTTTTAGAGGGAGGGAGATGCACAAGAACACGTGACCAACTTCATGAATGCATGCTTCCACATTGAGAATAATGATGTCCTGATACTAAGGACATTTATCACAATGATCTCGAGTGCAGCAACATAATGGTTCAACTAGTTGCCCAAATATAGCATCACTAGTTTTGAGCAACTGGTGAATGCGTTCCTTGAATGGTTTTCCTTCGAAGAAAATAAGAAGGTAAACCTATATGATCTAGCCAATTTGAAACAATACAATGATGAGCCAATGATGGACTATGAGGATAGGTGGAGAAAAATCATGGAAAAACTATCATTCTCCATCTTCATAGAAGAATTTGTCCATATGTTCACAAAGAGCTATGCAAAGCATATCTCCCTACTATTACAGTTGCAACAATATGAATCATTTGAAGAAACCTTGGCTCAAGCCAATATTGTTGAATATATTAAGGTTGACAAGGGAGACCTTAATATCTGCAATAAGAAATAATGGAGCAAGAATGATCATAATAACAAGAATAAGAAAAAGTAGGCCAAGCCTGCTCAGGTTAATTAGGTTGTGTTTGTCGTACCAAAGGAGGTAAATGGACAACAATCCCATAATTACTAGGGTCACCCTCCGCTGGCCAACTATGACCCTAAGAACAATCAAGGCTAGAACAAAGAGTGTCGACCACCTCGCTACTACATGGATCTAAATGAATTAATGTAGTTAGTGTTTAATCAGTTGAATGAGGCACATAGGATAATATTTCTTGACGTACAACTGTTGGATCCTAACCGTCCCAAGCCAAGGGGATACAGGGAAGATCAATACTACCCTTATCATAGGAGATAGGTGCATGACATTGAGAATTGCATCAGATTCAATAATTTTGTACAAAACATGATTGAAAAGGAAGAGCTAAAAGTTGACAACTCGCTAGATCCCGATAACAGATATATGGGTATATACCAAAACCTATTTCCTAATCATGAGGTCCCTAGGGATCAGGATACCCAAGTTAACCAGGTTTGAGTCGAGCCACGCATTTAGGGGTGCATAGGAATGGTCAAGTTGGTTAATGTGGCAAAAAATATTTGAAGATATAGGTAACCACAACCTCTAGTAGATCCCATCAATATTCCAGTTGCACCTCGACAGATATAGGTGCATGACAACCCTTCAAGTCCACCAACGAGACATGTGGTGACTGTTTGGAGTAGACTATAACAAAATCTACAAATAAATCTGGCTAAGTTATCCATTTATGAGCAATTACAATAGTCCCCTAGGCACATGGATACTTTAATGGATATTTTGGTATCAATCGAGCTCAATCCCTAGAACCTCGATGCGTTCACACATTTTTTTTGTCAAGTGCAACAGTGCCAAGATCCCGTGATTCATTTTTATGATCACAAAATTAAGGTAGTCCCTACTTCATCAACAGACCCATCTATGCACATTATTGCATCAATAAATGGCATTCCATTCAAGCGGTATCTGATTGATATGGGCTCATTAATCAACATCATCACCACTAAGGCTATAGGGCACTTGAAGATCCCTAAGTCCAACATTGTCCTGACTTCCTACATTCTTAGGAATTTTAATGATGTGCTATGCTCCACAGTGGGTATGATCATTTTTCCTACAAAATTAGGACATAAGACCATCCTCGTGATATATCATGTGTTATAAGGGGTGATGCAATATAACATCCTTCTAGGGTTTCCCTGTATTAGAGACATGCAGTGTGTGCCCTCAATCTTGCACCAATGCATCAAGTATGTGCACGATGGGCAAGTTCATATGGTTCCATCCGATGAAGAGCCATTCAAGTACATGCATCAAGTTGACTTACTAGGATCCTACCATGAATTCACTTGTACATAATGCCTTCATCCCCAACCACACAACTAGGTAGAAAAAGAAAATTAGTGTGAGGTGACCCATCCACGTCGGCACCACCTCCTACATCCAAAGCTACTGGCACTTCTGAAAAGCCTTCAGTAGAAAAGGTAAGAGATAAAAAAAATCTGAAGATGCCCCTAGTGGAGGGAGGACCCAAGGAAATCTTGACCATAGTAGCCATAAGATTCCCTACTCCCATGGAGGAGGAACATTTCTAAGAAATAGTTGAGGTACCACAACTTGCCCTGCATGCATCATCAATAGTGTCATATGCACCGTAGGTGACAATTCACCTAGCCAACATAACACTAGGTGAATATCTTGTGCATAATGTAAATTTTACACCAATAATTGAGTATGAACAAGACATGGGGTGGTCAAGAGTCCCAAGTATTCTAGTAGGGATAATGGTTCCGTTGGGGGTGCAACCCAACCAGACTAATTTCATATATGCTGGTCTATATTATGACCATACCACTACCAATATGGAAATATATGAGGATGAACCTTTCACCATGAGTGTTCATTACTTGTCAAATCCTGAGTTCACTCTAATATACTTTGGGAAATATCACTGGCAAGGCTATGGCCTAGGCCTATATGAGCAGGGGCATCAGTTGCCATTTCAGCCGCAATACCAAATACCTACTAATAGGTGTGGTTTGGGCTATCGAATGTGAGGTCATGATGACTCTTTGAAAGAATACCTAGATAGATTAAGCATTGGGTTCAAGGAGGACATTGAATGGAACCCCTATCAACCCCTTAGCAAAAACTATTTTGGTGACATATGGGTGTCGATGGTCAATATCGCACCACCTGATTAGTATCACCATGAATCCTCTCTTGAAGTGCACCCATCAAGAGCCATCCTATGGGAGGAAGACCCAATGCATGGATGTGAGCGATAGGAGTATGATTATGTTCCAAGCAAGGATGAATATGGAAGCAACTTGGACTACCATGGGCCTCGGTATATCCAAAACCTTACTTGGACAAGCCACACAGAGAGTGGGTACATCTCAGGTGAAAGCGAATACATCTCATATGAGGGTGGTGTAGCCCAAATATTCTTGCACTCCTTTCCTCAAGGCCAATGGATCCGCACCTTAGAGGAAAATGGGAGAATGAATGGTCTACACCTTAAAAGAGAGGTACTTGATCGTACCTTCTTATGGTGATTTTTTGATGAATTGTTTAGGGTTCACCAAGAAACATTTTATGGTAGTTTCCACACCTAGGTTTTAGAATTTGTTTTGATGTGTTCCTTTTACCAAATCTCAAATACACATAGTTTTGGCCAATATGCAACTAATTTAATCTACATGCAATTTTATTTCATATGTAAACGACAAACAGTGGAAAATAGAATCCTAATGGATGATATAGTGCTTAAAAAGTGATAAAATACCCTTATCTGTATCCGAAAGTTCGATGAAGGTTCTAATTTTTTATTGTAGTACAAATCATATGCAGCAGTACAAAATCGTATAGATCAAGCAAGATCATACTAATACAATTCAAAATCGTACTATCTGATTAGAGATCGGATGATCCGATTTTGATAGAATCCTGCAACTTCATGGGTAAAATGTAGAAGACAAAAAATAGTGGATGCAAATGATGTTTCTAAGCATGAATTGAATTATATGTTGACTATTGCATATTGAAATAACCAGGATTAACACATACATGTATTAAAGCTATATAAAATAAGCAATTATATGCAAATTTTGTTACTCCAAGGATATAAATAATAAAATTTAATACCCTATGCAAATGGAAATGATCAAATTATACTAATTATGAAGAATAAATATTAAAAAAATGTAAACCAGTATCAACAATTACCCCCAAGTGACCTTAGAGAAAAATTGTATTGTCTGTGCAAAATCGTACACTTTCGACGTAGAATCGTATCACCCAACTACTGATCGTAACCTTTCGATCCTGCATGAAACATAAAAGTGCCTAGGACTAATGCAAAAATTCTATGATTCAAATGTGAAAATAAAGTATAGATGCTAATTGTGCTAGGGGAAATCAGAGAGGAGTGTCTAATTAAATAAGCTAATCAAATCATCCAAAATGGGCTGAGAATAATTTGATTATAATTCCTTCCAATATGGGTTTGATTGGAAGAATCCGATCCTGTAACCATCGTACAGTTGCACAAATAAAGAAAAAAATCATTAAAACAAAATTTGTCACCTTGTTGAGTTAAGCCTTTTAGTTTTGAGCAAAATCATATGCATACGATCAGGGATCATATCGTACGATTCAAGATCGTATCGTACGATTCATGATCGTATCGTACGATCTTGTCCAAATTGCTCGATTTTGCCAGGGGGCACAAAAATTGAGGCAATCAGCTATAGGCTCATTTTTATAGGTTGTTTGTTTTTAGTGCAAATTATAATGAGTCATTTTTAGGGTGCTACATTTTGTCCCCTCTTTAGTGCAATTTCAAAAGAAAATGCATTAAAGAAAAGTATGACACATTTTTCAAGAAAGCAAAAAATTTAATGCAAATTTTGTTGATGATTTCAAGTTTTAATGCAAATGGTTTTAAGGTGTAATATATATGATACCCCCTTTGAATTTTTACACCAAATTTTGATGTTTGGGTAAAAATTCGAAAATAAAGGATAAAATGAATAAATAAAAATAAGAAAAAGTAAAACTAATTCATTTGCATTTTTACCTTTTACCTATTTAGAGCTCTGGAGGAAAACATGGCAGAGACTTCACATTGTGCTGATTTGGTTCGAGCTAGCAATGGATCCCTTCGGGTATGGATTTCTAATTTTCTTAGCTTATATTTTTCTTGTTTTTAGTTTGCATTTTAAACTAAATTTGAATTTTTATGGTACGATTGACATGCATGGCCCTAAATGAAAAATCATAGCGATTTTGTAAAATCGTAGTGATTTCACAAAATCGTAGCGATTTCACAAAATCATATCATTTTAGCGATATTGTATGGTACAATATCGACCAAAATTGATACGATCGGCCGATATCATATCAATACGATATCATAAAAAATGATACAATTTTAAAATTATTTTATCTGATTTTGATAATTTTGATACGATTTTCTGACAAAAATTTTATTGCTTTGTTTTTATTAATAGATGGCAGAATTAAAGAACCGGGAGTGGAGACATTCTACACTCGGGGCAGATTTGGGTGCTCTCATGGAGGGTGAGAGAAACTTCTTGGAGGCTGTGGGATTATGACACATGGTGGAGATGCCACATATCCTAGTAGATAGGAGGGTACTGATGACTCTGGTAGAGATATGGTATCCAGAGTTGTCCTACTTTAGACTTCCTATAGGGGAGATAACACCTATGCCAAAGTACATCTGGAGGATCTTATGGATACCATTGAGGGGTGTACATATCACTGTATTTGGAAATCAAGGCCAGGCATTGAGGAGATATATAGGAGACCCTAGCTTCTTGTTGAAGCAAGGTGGGGTTGTTATCGATAGACTGGGGGAGGTAGAGGGCATCTCTAGACTTATAGTTCTATTGAGTGGCATGGTGAGTGGCTTACTAGTGAGCCATATCAATGGATAGGACTTGCCCTGGACTTTGGCAAAGGTGGTGTGTGATATGCATGACCAGGAGGTGCGCTTTGCTTGGAGATGTTTCTTTCTTTGTAGATTATACCGATTCCTACATCAGGTGGTCTACAATGGCGAAAAGGGACTCATTTTGACCTCACCCCTATAGGTGTGGTGTTGGGAGCATATTGCTATCTGATGGCCTACATAACTTCCTCTGATTTGAGCTATAGATGGTCAGCCCGAGGTAGAGGAGGATAGACCTAGGGTTTTCTATATGCCACTTTTGAGAGGGCACAAGGAACGAGTTAATATCTATGTAGCGAGGTGACTCATGGATGAGATGTGTCCATAGGATATCACATGGAGACCTTGGAGGGGTCTACCAAGGTCAAAGGAGGATGATTTTTAGTTGGCCTACATCAAGTGGACCATATAGCTACAGATGGGCCAGGGAGAGGTAGAGTTGCATCATTTTGATCAGGTGCAATGATAGTTTGGTCTACAATAGGATATCCCTACATGGGGATATATTTTCTATCCTTGGGTAACTCGATACCTCATTACCATTAGTGGCATATTGAGTATGTATACATTTTTAGATCTAGCACCAGATGATGAGCCCATGTAGATGGTGGATGAGGATGATGTTGGTGTGATAGATAGGTACCCATAATGGTATGTTAAGGTTTACCCATTGAGATTGACCCGACCACATAATTCTCTAGAGCAAGTGGTCCATATAGTTATTCAGTGGTGATAGAGGACACAGGTACCCCCTAGAGGAGGAGGGCCATGCACTAGGGGTGGCCATAGGCCTCAAAGGAGACATCGAGAGGAGAGGAAAGCATCACCTTAGAAGGAGGGATGAGTATCTCCTTAGTGGGAGGACATACCTTACCTAGGAATGGCAAGAGA
Source organism: Wollemia nobilis (assembly GCA_028583015.1). Classification (NCBI taxonomy): domain Eukaryota; kingdom Viridiplantae; phylum Streptophyta; class Pinopsida; order Araucariales; family Araucariaceae; genus Wollemia; species Wollemia nobilis. Next base: position 1,558,027 of record JAQPPZ010001472.1, on the reverse strand, counting down.
ATCCTAGAGGTAGGGGAGAGTAGCGGGATATGGGACCTCGAGGCAGACATCACTAGTTTGAGGGCAGAGACTGCCACCCAGAAGAGGCACAGGAGGAGGGGTTGAGATATAGGATGTAGACTCTGGAGGTAAAGCTTGCAGAGTCTAGGGCATAGTTGAGATAGGGTATTGGAGGTAAGGTACTTGCGGCTCTGATTCCTACATCTATATATACAACTCACTTTAGGTGGATTGGGTCAGGGAATGAGCTATTGCATTCTATACAATAGACCATATTTTATCAAGGTTTGTACTTTATGGTCGTACCATCCTAACAGAGATACACTCTACCTCTAGGGATTGTGGATCCTATTCAAATAGGATCATCATATTGCTCTATATCTAGGGTGACTTTTGATAGGATAGCTACAACAACAGAGGGTGGGCAGTTTTGACCTCCACCACCACCTGGCAGGGAGGAGAATGATGCTAGATCTAGGGGTTCTAGAGGAGTTTAGGGATGATTCCTTTTTTGTATTTTTGATGATTGAGTATGCCAATGATAGATTTTGTGGCATATCAATCGACCTTATATTGTATATGTACTTTTCTAATGATATATATATGTATATATATATATCTTGACTTGTATTTTGATTTTAATTATTTTAACAAAAAAATTAAATGATCATGTTTTTAGTATCTATGAACTTTAATAATCATGCTTAAATAAATAAATTATATAAAATGATTTGATTTTTGAAGATGTATTTTTGAAAAATATGTTTTTGTGTCGATGATGCAGTTTGTCGTGATATTGCGACACCTTTTCTATTCGATCATGATTTTGCAACATGTCGCAATATCGCGACACCTTTTCTCTTCAGGCACATTTTTGCAACTTGTCGTGATATCGCGACACCTTTTCTCTATGGCTATGGATTTGCATCATGTCGCAATATCGTGACACTTTTTCCCTTCGGTCGAGATTCTACAACATGTCACGATATCGCGACACTTTTCCTCTTCGACCTCGATGATGCAGTTTGTCGCGATATCGCGACACCTTTTCTCTCCGGCCGCAATGTTGCAACTTGTCGCGATATCGCAACACTTTTTCTCCTCGGTCACGATTTTGCATCATGTCACGATTTCACGACACTTTTTCTCTTCGGCCATGATTCTACATCATGTCACGATTTTGCGACACTTTTTCTCTTCGGTCGCGATTCTACAACATGTCGCGATATTGCGACACTTTTTCTCTCCAGGCACGATTTTGCAACATGTCACGATTTCGTGACACTTTTTCCCTTCGATCGAGATTTTGCATCATGTCGCGATATCGTGACACTTTTTCTCTTCGGTCGTGATTTTGCAACATGTCGTGATATCGCGACACTTTTTCCCTTTGGCCAAGATTTTGCAACTTGTCACGATATCGCGACACTTTTCCTCTTTGGCCTCGATGATGCATCTTGTCGCGATTTCATGACACTTCTTTTCTTCTGGCACCAACCTTGCAATTTGTCACGATATCACAACACTTCTTCTCTTCTGGCAGCAACCTTGCAACATGTCATGATTTCGTGACACTTTCTCTCCTTCGGCTACGATGCTGCTTTTTGTCGTGATTTCATGACATATTTTCCTCCTTTGGCTGCATCGGTGCAACATGGCGCGATATCGCGACATCTTTTCCTCCTTGCTTTTTCCCTATGTTGTGGGCCGCGAAAATGTAACTGGTCGTGATATCGCGACACCTTCCCTCTTGTGGTGTTTTGCTTTCTCTTTGATCTTTAGCTCTTGGGCCTCCTCAGCCGGCTTGGAAAACATGTGAAAACCTCTTGTACAAGGTTCAGGGACCTTTCAACACCCTTTCAACCAATCAAAAAAAAAATTAATATATTTAGCAATAGACCTCGAAGGATGGTGTGTTGTTATATGACTATTGGTGGAGTTCAAATCTCTCTAATTCATGAAGCTAATCATGTTTTTGAGGAATATTTTGATATTTCTAAATAAAATAATTGTATGCTTAAGAATAATCTTAAGGCTTTTATGATGAAAAGAAGATATTTGATGTTGTTTTGGAACAATGTGTTTAACAAGTTTTTGTGAAAATGTATTGATTTAAGCATGAAGAATTCGAAGGATGATTTGTGCTAGGCATAAAAATTCCTAAGTGTGAAGTTGTATAAATAATTACTTAGGAATTATACCATCATCACGAAAATCAAGATGAAAATGCAAGATGATATAAATTTTGTGTATTCTTTTAAAATGCAAAATTAATCTTGGATAGATCATTATGTCACATGTTCAAAATATTTTTATAATAATATAGAATCATTTGTAGGCATGAAAAATTAGAAAGATGACTTGCCTTAGGCATAAAATTCCTAAGTGTGAAATTTGAAGAGAAATAGTTACTTGGGAACTATACCATCATCGCGAGAATCAAAATGAAATGCATGATGACTATGTTTGATTTTGAAATATTATTTGAGATAAATTATTGTGCTATGATGATAAAATAATTTGTAGGAACTAATGCAAAGGATTGAAATTAATTATCTAACAAAATTCCAAAGAAATATTTTAACTTATTTCAAAAACAAATTCAAATTTATCTAGAAGCAATGTGTGATGTGTGAGTTCATTATCTATTTTGATTGTTGTAATAACAAAAAATATCTCAAGGATCAAATGTGTGTGCTTTGTGAAGTTAATTTACCAATTTTGAGTAAGGTATTGATACAAGCAAACTTTTATGAACCAATGTGTGTGCATGCATTGGTATTGAACTACTGTGTAAATAAAATTATCAAAAGCTAGCTAATCCATAAGCGAACATTGGTCTATACAAAAGAAGGTCATTAATGTGACAGACATATCGCCACATGAAAGGAATTACCCAAGGTCAAGCAAGTTGGACACAAATCACCTGTTATGGGGCTTACCTCATGATTTTCGAATAATTGAGAAATTCCAGGGATTCAAGTTTAATACCCCTTATTTTCTTCTGATTTTTGGAATAGGATTTCTTGTCCATTTCATAACAAGAGGATTTTATTGCTTTTTATAATGGAACACTTTCCCTAATTTTTCTCTTTTTATTTTTTTCTTTTTTTTTTATTTTCTTTTGGGGTACTTGCTTAGATTAGACGTAGAGCAAGGGATTTTATTCGGGTAGGGAAGAACTTGTCCTTTTTATAATTTCTCAATATTCTAGACCATGCACATGATAGGATAGCAAGGGAAATTTTTTGCTTAAGGTATTAAGACTTACTATGTAGTATCATTTTTGAATTTGCAATAAATCATTTTAATATGTAAGTGTGTTCTTGGTTCAAGAAGTAGCAAGATCATTCGCAAAACTCAAAATTATTTAATGAAGTAATAGTGCTTTTTGGTACAAGAGAGATTTATAATCAAAATGACAAGATCAAAATCAGTAAAGATGTGAAATTAAGTGCATGGTTCAAGATAACTTTTGAATTGATCTAAAATAAGATAAAATATTACTCAATTTTTTTGAAAGATAGCAACAAATAAAAGTGCAACAATTTTGATATATTTTTAGAAATTTTGATATATATATTTTTATTTTTTTTGGTTGTTTTTGATGTTTTAATTATGGAATTGGTGATCTAGATACACTATACAAGGTTATTTTGATTATAGCATGTCTAAGGTGGCTTCAAAATAAAAGGAAGTTTTGAAGAACAATTTGGTTGTGGTGTATATGATTTAAGTTGATTGGTTAATAGTTGAAATTGTTGTGATGAAGAATTATAAGTAGATGTAAATAAAGAAAAGTTATGGATAGAATATGACGATGATAAAGAGGAAAAGAATAGATAACTTGAGGTGATAACGATAATGAAATAGAGAATGACAGATCAAATGTGACAAATAAAAAGTGGCAATGATGATAAAGAGGAAAAGAGTAGGGAACTTGTTGTAATGATGATAATGAAAGAGAGAATAAGGAATAAATATTACTTATGAATAGGAGAGGTTTTCAAAAGTCCCAAAAGATATATCTTATGTAGATTATTGTCCCATTGTTGTTGAATGTTGAGGGAGACTTTAGGTTGAGACTTCAACACTAAATATGGGTTTTCTATGCTTGTATCTTCTTTTGGATTATTATTCAAAACTAAGAGAGATCTTGAAGGTTGGTTAGATGAAGAATTTATTTCTTGTTTATAAAATTGTGTTGATTGAGCTTGAGGTTGATCTTTTGTAGTTTTTGTTACATTATTAATGATATCATTGTGGTGGAACACATTAGGATGTAATATTTGATCGGTTTTCTATTGTTGATGCTTCATTAGTTCTCTTAGGAGTTTATCAATATCTGGTTCATTATCTCTTTCTTCTTGATTATGAGTAGAATAATGATGAGCATATTGTGAAGTATGATGTGATTGCATGGTAGGATTGGAAGAAGAAATATTTCCTTGTTGAAATGAATGTGTTGTGTTGAAAGAATATTGGAATAGTTGTAATTGCAATGATTATAAAGAAGAATTACATGGGGATTGAATAGATTTCAATGAATGTGGAGTGAGAATAATGCTACTATTATGAAGAGGATGAGGTGAATAAATATTTTGTAGAGAAGAAAATGGTGGTGATTTTTATTCATTATTTGAGTTTGAATTTGAGAGTTTTGGTTTTGAGTTTGATGTTTAGTGATGGTTCCAATAGTACCCACAATATTATTATTATGCAAATAACTAAAATGTGGCCTATAATTTACTACTTGTTCATTTGAAAGCACTTGTTGAGATTATGGTCGAGTAGTCACTCTTCTAGGGAATGGTTCTTTAGGCACCATTAAATCTGTTATGGGAATAATTGGATATGATTCATCTTCAGAACTATTTGAATTATTTGTGGTAATGTCAACGTCACTCTCTGTTTCAATTTCTTCATCACTTTCTAAATATGTAATTTGAAAACTTCTTAGATTTTTAATAGTAACTTTATATTCAGTAGTTACACATGGTTTTTGCAAATCTTGATGAGGTAGAAAGTTGCTAATAGTTCCCACATATCAAGTTGGATGAGGAACATTGTGATGTTCTACTTGATTTATAACTTATTTACCATGCTTTGGTAAAGGATGTTGAAAAATATCCAAATTTTTATTTGCATTTTGATTTTGAGGTTTTTGTGTATCATTTTGAGCATTTTTTGGAGGGAAATTCTCTACTTTCATTTTTCAGTATCAATTAAATCTTGTATCATGTGTTTCAATATTTTACATGAGTTTGTTGAATGACCATCAACTCTATGGAAGTTACAATGTAAATCAACTCTAAATCTAGCTATATTTGTATCAAGTTGTCTTATTTCAGGCAATCATATTAAGCCTTGTTCCAATAGTTGAGGTAAAATCATAGTTAAGGGCTGATTTAATCTTGTAAATTCTCTTGGTGGTTTATCGGGAACTTTTAATACAAACTTCTTCACAAATTCAGCAAGGTTAACATTTGATTTATTTCTACTGTCAATAACTCCATCACCTACTACTTGCTTATTCTTATATTGATTCTTAGAAGTTTTGTCTTCATCCTTCTTCTTAAATTTTCCTCTTCTAATGAGAGCATATTCTACCCTCCTAGCTGAATTAATGGGTTGATCCAAGGAAGTTACTGTAGAAATAGAAAGTTCATAAGATAGTTGTTCTTGTAAATTACCAATAAATATGTCCAACATTTCATGATGAGGTAATGCAAAGTGTAATTTACCCAAAAGTTGTCTCCACTTAGTCAAAAATTCAGCAAAAATTTCATATTTTCCTTGTTTCAAGTTGTATAAATCTTTAATAGTCACATGCCTCTCTATGTAGGCACTAAATTGATGGACAAACATTTCTGCTGTCTCCTCAAAATTACTTTGAGAATTAGTGGGTAACTGATAATACCACTCTAGAGCCATGCCTCCAAGACTTTTAGGGAACATCTTTAGTAACAACAAGTCATCATGAGAAACATCATGACATGATGCCCTAAAAATGCTAATATGCTCAATAGGATCTTCAGTTCCTTTATATATCAAGAGGGCAGGCATAGGGAAATGTTTAGGATAAGGTTAAGCTACCACAATAGGCTCAAAATGTTGATTACACATCTCTTGATAACTATATGAGGGATGGTAGGGATCCATCTGGTCTAGATGAGAAGCTAATTGTTTAACCATGGCTTCAAGCCCTTGTTGTTGTCCACAAAACTAATTTTGTTGCACCATATTATTGTGTCTTTGATATGTTTATGGTGTTGTGTAAGGATTTCTAATTGAAACTCTATTGTGTAAAGTTTGTGTGGGAATAGTATTATGGAGTTGATATGATATCTTGTTCTATTGGATTTTCTGTTGAGGATTGGTGTTTTGCACTTGTTTAGCCTTTTGTTGTTGATTAATATTTTGACAAAAAATGGAAGTAAATGGTTGTTTCTATTGTTTAGAATTTACTTTGGTGTTATTAGCAACCATCTTAGATGATTGTGTTATCGGTTTTTGGGCATTCTGATTTAAAGGTATCATGTTTTGACTAGATGGTCCTGCTTGATCATTATCTTGGTCTGTTGAGTTCATGTATGATAATGGATTTGTATGTATTCAAAAAGCAAATGCTAAGGCTGATTCCATATCACCTTCTCCTGAATTATAAAAATGTACTGCTTTATTAAAGTCTTATATGTGGTTTTTTACAAATTGGGTAAATTTTCTAAGAGATTCAAATTTAACATTTCTTTTTTCATCCAATGTAGGTTAATCAAGATTTTCTATTTTATCTTCTTCATTATTATTCTCTTCACCTTGTTCTTAAATTCTATCATCTTCTATTTGAACTCTATCATCAAATTTTTCTTGATATTGTTCCTCCATGTAATCATATTCTAATTGCTTACCACTTCTCAAAATTCTAGGCATTTTGTTTTAACATCTATGCTTACAACTATGTTGAAATTTAATATCTATGGAATGAAAATGTGCAAATTTAAATTAGTGATCTTTGTGGTTTTTGTTTTGTTTTTATGTTTTTTTTTTGTAAATTTTATGTTTTTTTTTTTATGTTTTATAAATAAAAAATATGCCTAATGTTTTCACGTCGGGTTCACCAAAGAATGTAGCCCAAAAATTTTTGCACTCCTTTCCTCAAGGCTAATGAATTTGTTCCTTAGAGGGAAATGGGAGAATGAATGGTCTACACCTCAAAATAAAAGTACTTGTTTGTACCTTCTTATGGTGCTTTTTCGATGAATTGTTTAGGGTTCACCAGGAAACATTTTATGGCAATTTCCGCACCTAGGTTTTAGGATTTATTTTGATGTGTTCCTTTTACCAAATCTCAAATACACCTAGTTTTGGCCAATATGTAACTACTTTAATATACATGCAATTTTATTTCATATGTAAACAACAAATAGTGGAAAACAGAATCCTAATGGATGATGTAATGCTTAAAAAGTGATAAAAGACCCTTATTTGTATTCAGAAGTTTGATGAAGGTTCTAATTTTTTATTGTAGTCCAGATCGTATGTAGTAGTACAAAATCATACAAATCGAGCAAGATCGTATGAATATGATTCAAAATCGTACTATCCGATCAGAGATCAGATGATCCAATTTTGACATAATCCTATAGCTTCATGGGTAAAATGCAGAAGATAGAAAATAGTGGATGCAGAAGATGTTTCTAAGCATGAATTAAATTATATTTTGACTATTGCATATTGAAATAACCAATATTAACACATGCATGTATCAAAGCTATATAAAATATGTGATTATATGCAAATTTGGTGAACTCCAAGGATATAAATAATAAAATTTAATACCCTATGAAAATGGAAATGATCAAGTTGTGCTAAGTATGAAAAATAAATATTAACAAAATGCAAACCAGTATTAGCAATTACCCCCAAGTGACCTTAGAGTAAAATTTTATTGTATGTGCAAAATCGTATGCTTCCGACGTAGAATCGTATCACCCGACTGCTGATCGTAACCTTTCGATCTTGCATGAAACATAAAAGTTCCTAGGACTAATGCAGAAATTCTAAGATCTGAATGCAAAAATAAAGTATAGATGCTAATTGCACCAGGGGAATTCAGAGAGGAGGAGTTCCTAATTGAATATGTTGATCCAATCATCCAAAATGGGTTGAGAATAATTTTGGTTATAACTCCTTCCAATATAGGCTTTGATCATACAAATTTGATCCTACAACTGTTGTACAGTTGCACAGAAAATGAAAAAAATTGTTAAAAAAAAATTGTCACCTTACTGCATTAAGCCTTTCAATTTTGAGCAAAATTGTATGCATACGATCAGGGATCGTATCATACGATTCAAGATCATATAAAATTATTCATGATCGTATCGTACGATCTTGTACAAATTGCTCAATTTTTAAAGGGCACAAAAATTGATGCAATTAGCTATAGGGTGATTTTTATAGGTTGTTTGTTTTTAGTGCAAATTATAATGAGTCATTTTTAGGGTGCTACAAGTGGATACATGTCTAACGAGAATGGCTATGATATAGAAGATTCAACTAAGATGGCCTTCTTAAGACATGTGCACCAAATAGTAGGGCCCATAGTAAATGCCAATGGGTTCTTCATAAGTGATGATGACTATGAATATGAGACCAAAATGACCTATCTTAGGCATCAACAGGCAAATCAGTGCCAAACCCCAGCATGTAGGAATGAGGGATCTCCCACAAGAAATGATGGCTTTGAGAATGAAGTTGAAAGGGCTTACCTTGAGCTTCACTTCCAACAAGTCAATATGCTTGTTGAAAGAGAAGTGTTACTTCACACCATAGATCATAACCTTATCTTCCTAGGAAGACCAGTAAACCTACATGCCATCCATCTTATGGTCAACTTAGATCCACCCACCTTTAGAGAGCAGCTATTGCCTAATGATCCCATCATCTCATTTGTCCACAGATCAGATCCTAAGATCCCTATGCCCCTAGAGCCTCATCACGAGTATGGAGGGCACACCTAGGATATAGAGTTTCACCTGTGTGGTCCTGGAGATTTCATTCCATTTATCAACATGATGTCCAAATATTTGACCACTCCACTCCATAACCCGACATATCTGAAGAACACAAGCTTGTACTAAGAGGGGGGCTGAACAGTATAAGACCACTTTTTACTTTTCTTTTCAAATCAATATTATGTAGTGTATAGATAGTAGTATTAATAGCAGTAATCAAAGCAATGCACAAAACACCATACACAATAGAGACACAGATTTAACATGGTTCACCCAATGTGGGCTACCTCCACAGAGAAAATATTTCTTCTAAATATTTCTCAAATAATATTTTGGGAATCCTTCCCAATTACAATGTTTATGGACCTCTTGTCCAAAGGAGATGTTGATCCCCTAAATCTAGCTTGTGGATCTCTATCCATAGGAGAACTCCTTCTCATCTACTCTAGCTGGTGACCCTCTAGAAGACATTGCCTCCACTGCACTGATTGTGGATATCTCTCCACTTGAAGACTCTTGTCCTCACTCAGAAGACCTATCCTTAATGGCCTGGCTGATGGATATCTATCCACTAGACCTCTCTGCTCTATCACCTCCAAATCTCTTCTCAATAGGTTCACTCAGAACCTTCTCAAATATGCTCAATAGTTCCACTCAGAGCCTACTTAAATCTTCTCAACAAGTCCACTCATAACCTACTCAAATGTGCTCAATAGGTCCACTCAAAACCTACTCAAATATACTCAATAGTTCCACCTAGAACTTTCTCAAATCTACTCAATAGTTCCACTTAGAACCTGCTTAAATATGCTCAACAAGTCCACATAGAACCTGATCAAATCTGCTCAATAGGTCCACACATAACCTGCTCAAATATTCTCAACAAGCTCACACAAAACTTGTCCAATTTTGCTCAATAAGTCCTCTCTAGGACTTGCTCAAATCTGCATTGCAAGCTTCCACAAAAGCTCACACAAAAATAGTCCACAAGCTTTCTCAAAGACTTACCTCAAATCAACTTAACAAGTCCACACATAACTTGTCCAATCTCATAGAATCATAAAGATAATTTTTATAGACTCAATATGTTCTATACTCAATGCTCAATCACTTTCTCATCTCAATCTCATAGAAGCATAAAGAGAATTGTTAAATACTCAATATGTTCTATACTCAATACTCAATCACTTTCTCAACTCAATATCATAGAAGCATAAAGAGAATTGTTAGAGACTCAATATGTTCTATACTCAATGTTCAATCACTTTATCAACTTAATATCATAAAAGCATAAAGAGAATTGTTAGAGACTCAATATGTTCTATACTCAATACTCAATCACTTTATAAACTCAATCTCATAGAAGCAAAAAGAAAATTGTTAGAGACTCAATATGTTCTATACTCAATACTCAATCACTTTCTTAACTCAATCACATAAAAGCATAAAGAGAATTGTTAGAGACTCAATATGTTTTATTCTCAAAGCTCAATCTCAACTCAAATTAGAATATAGAATAGTTTGTTTTATGGAACTTGAACAACCACTACATTCATCCACTTGACTAGGTTCAATCAACTCTACTCAACCAATCACTTCAAGAAACAACCCTTTATCACAAACCCTAGTCCAAGCATGTATTTCCCAACTCAAAATGTTTCCAATAATGCTCAACACAAATCTCACATAACAATGATACTCAAGTTTTTTCTAAGTCAAGTTCAAGTTCTTTGCATAACCCATTGGCTTCAACAAAAATGCTAATAAAATAAGGCTTTAATCACAACTCTCAATTCATAAAGCCTTGAAGCATAAACTCAAAGCACTTCACTCATCCAGTGGTCTAAAAAATAATGCTTATCAAACAAGGTTTACTCACAACTCTCAATCCAGAAAACCTTGAAGCACTAACTCAACCACTTTTGAAATGTAAACCCTAATCAAATCATTTTCAGTCCAAACTTATTTTTCAATCAATCCAATCACCTAACTCAACGACGAAGAATTTTACCCATATATTTTCTTGAAGAGTAGTTGCCCTTACAAATCTTCCACACTCACAATCACTTCTTTGATAAACTCAATAAGGGTTAAAGGATAATTTTTATATCACAAAAGTAATATCACAATTACACCTTATCACTCCAACTTAAACAATAATCAATATCCTCACAATAATCATAAAACCCTTTATTCAAAATAATATACAACCCATAAAGTCTTAACCTTTCAATATTCCACAATAGAAAAATTTAAGACTTGAAAATAAAAATAGAATTCTCCTTAAAACTCCTAATGAAATTTCTCAACTACCAAGCTTTATCACAATGCAAAGACTTCAACAACCAAATACCGTATACTTCCAACGTAGGCATTAATTAAAATAAAATATAAAAATATACCTTTGCCTTTGGAGATTTTTGAACTCTCAATGCAGCCCACACAAATGTCTTTTCCCATGGTGCAAAACACCACACGAGCTACAAGCTATTTGGGAAGGAAGAAGCACCACATGCTTCAACACGCCTTCCTTGCCTTGCAAAATGTATGTGCCTAACGATTGGTGCCTTCAACATGTCCACCAAAATCTTTCGTAGGATTCAAACACTATCCACCATGCACACCAAAACATAAGCTTGCAGCCCACTTTCCACTAGGTCAAGGTGCCTTGTTGGCTTCCAACTAATCAACACACTTGCTTTTGTGTCCTTTTGTTGTCAAGTCAAACACAAATTTTGCAATTTATCTCACGAGCTCTGCATTTAATTTGTATTCTTTCTCTTTCCAGTTTGAGCAAGGATAATTTGGAAATCAACTTTGGCCATGGTATTTATATGCATTTCCACTAAATAAAAAACGTTGGCAGTTCCCTTTGGCTTATATGACATCAGCAGAGATAAAATTTTCCTTGTTTAAAAATTTAAATCCAACCTTTGGATTTAATAAAATATTCTTTGGTCTTAAACCTTTAAACCCAACCTTTGGGTTTATTAAAATATTTTTAGACTTTATAAACCCACCTTTGCAATATAAAATATTGTAATGAAAATTACAAAATATTTTATTTTGGGTTTTCACCATGGCACTTCTAACCATTATAATATTTCACCTTTTATAAAGTACCTTTTAATATTTATTTATAAAATTTAAATTCATCCTGAATTTAAATAGTTTATAAAATAAATATTATAACTCCTTTTTAACTTTTGTCTTTTGCACTGTTTCACTTGAACTTATGCCTTCTTGCTCAGTAGCAAATGACCATATTTATCACCTTTATTTCCTACTAAAATCTTTGGTATTAATGATGACTCCATCTGGTGGCATCATGGTGACATCAATGACAACTTTGACTTAGGGACTCCAAATGTCCAAAAATCTTCCCCTTTGTCATTGATGGAAACCCATATCCTTTTACCGAAACCTAACCTTTCTTTTTCTTCTACTCCCCCTGGGACATTACTCCCCCTAGCTCAATGCTCTCTCAAATATCAAATATGATGAGCAAGGTGCAGCAATAGTATTGTCATTGTTGTCAACACAGTCAGACAGATTGGTTGATGCAGTGGACAGGAGTTAAGAGGTTCTTCAGAGCATGTACAATGGTATTCCAAAAGATAGAAGTGGCCCATATACTAAAAATCAAAAGAAAATCACAAGGAAGAAAACTATTGCGATATCGCGACATGTTGAGAAAGAAAGAAAAACTGTCATGATATCGCGACATGTTGAGCAAGAAAGAAAAACTGTCGCGATATCGCGACATGTTGAGAAGAAAGAAAAATTGTCATGATTTCATGACATGTTCGGAGAGAAAGCGCAAGCAAGAAAAACTATCATGATTTCGCGACATGTTCGGAGAGAAAGTGCAAGCAAGCAAAACTGTCACGATTTCGCGACATGTTGGAAGAGAGAAAGGCAAGTAGAAAAAGTGTCATGATTTTGTGACATATTACAAGAGAGATTGTACGAACAAAAAAGTGTCATGATTTCGTGACATATTGCAAGGAAGGTTGTACGAACGAAAAAGTGTCACGATTTCATGACATATTACAAGGAAGTTTGTACGGACGAAAAAGTGTCGTGATTTCATGACATTTTGTAGGAGAGAGAGTCCAAAAGAAAAAGTGACACTATTTCGTGACATGTTGTAGGAGAGAGAGTCCGAAAGAAAAAGTGTCGCTATTTTGCGACATGTTGCAGGAGAGAGATTCCAAAAGAAAAAGTGTCGTGATTTCGTGACATATTGCAAGAGAGAGAGTCCAGGAGAAAAAGTGTCACGATATCACGACATGTCAGGTTTTCACGACCCGAAGGCAAGAGAAAGAGCTAAGGAGAAAAAGTGTCGCGATATCGTGACATGTCGGGTTTTCGCAACCCGAAGGCAAGAGAAAGAGCTAAGGAGAAAAAGTGTCGCGATATCGTGACATGTCGGGTTTTCGTGACCCAAAGGCAAGAGAAAGAGCTAAGGAGAAAAAGTGTCGTGATATCATGACATGTCGAGTTTTTGCAACCCGAAGGCAAGAGAAAGAGCTAAGGAGAAAAAGTGTCACGATATCGCGACATGTCGGGTTTTCATGACCCGAAGGCAAGAGAAAGAGGTAAGGAGAAAAAGTGTCACGATATTGTGACATGTTGAGTTTTCGCAAACCGAAGGCAAGAGAAAGAGCAAAGGAGAGAAAGTGTCACGATTTCGTGACATGTCGCATTTTCATGACTTAAGGAGGAGAGAGAAAGTAAGAAGGCAGAAGTGTCGCGATATCACGATAAAAGTAAAGAAGAAGAGTACGAAGGTGAAAGTGTCACGATATCATGACATGTGTTTTCGTGGGTTGAAGCCAAGAAGAGTAGCAAGGAGGCAAAAGTGTCACGATATCATGACATGTTGTGTTTTCATGGGTTGAAGCCAAGAAGAGTAGCAAGGAGGCGAAAGTGTCGCGATATCGCGACATGTTGTGTTTTCGCGGGTTGAAGCCAAGAAGAGTAGCAAGGAGGCGAAAGTGTCATGATATCGCGACATGTTGTGTTTTCACGGGTTGAAGCCAAGAAGAGTAGCAAGGAGGCGAAAGTGTCGTGATATCACGACATGTGTTTTCATGGGCAAAAGCCGAGAAGAGGACAAAGAGGCAAAAGTGTCACAATTTTGTGACAGGTCACTTTGGCACGAGCTAAGAAGAGAACCCCACCGAAATAAGATATGTGACAGTTAACTGAAGTTCTATGGTAGTTATAGGGGCCATTGTAGAAGAAAAACATGCAGCTAAAATAAGAAGAGTTAACTAAAGTTATACGATAGTTACAGGTGCAGTTGTAGAAGAAAAACACATAGCTAAAATAAGAAGAGTTAACTGAAGTCAGTATGTCAATTACACAGAAAAATCATGCAGCTAAAATAAGAATAGTGAACTAAGGTCAGAACGATAGTTACAATGCCAGTTATGGAGTGTAATCATCGAGCGACGGTTAAACTGAAAGTCATCAGTCGAAGACCAAACTTGAGTCGTAACTATTAATAGGATGCATGAGAGAATACTGTGAGATAAAGGAGTTACATATAGAAGTTTCTATTAATAAGCTGCATGTGAAAATATGGAAGTTAAAAATAGAATCAAAATTTTGTTATAAAAGGAGGTCTGCGTGGAGAATTACGAGCTACTAAAAGAGAGAAAAAGTGTTGCAAGAAGAGGGTTGAAAGAGTGCCGCAATAGAGAGTTGAGCAGAGCCGTGAGAGCCGTAAAAGTGTAGTAAGCAGAGCCTTTAGTGTGTGTGGTATTTTGGTGAATAGCGAGAGAGGTTGGGTTAGCAATAGACCACTTAGGGTCTTGAATAAGTGAAGGCATTTTTATGTCAATCTTATAGCTTCAAATTTGTAGTCCAAGTAGGTGCTTGGAATTAGGGGTTGGTGCTCCTTTCTATTGGTGCAGATAAATTAGGGGTTGGTGCTCCTTTCTATGGGTGTAGATAAATTAGGGGTTGGTGCTCCTTCCAGTTGGTGCTGGTAAATTGATTGTAAAATTGGTATTTTGCAAAGGCTAGATTTGGACGATAATCCAAGCAGTCATTTTTTGAGGAGTAGCCAAATTGGTGAACCTCGTTACATCGTGTGTTATGGAATGCTCTCTTGTGATACTTGCTTTATCTGACTTAAATCTTCATTGTTTCAGTATTAAGAGTTGTAGATTTGAATTTAAATAGCTACACTGATTCACCCCCCCTCTCAGTGTCATTGTGAGACTAACAATTGGTATCAGAGCCAAGTTCTTGAATAAGCTTAATCGGCTAAGGTGATCTTGGAAGTGAGACAATGGCAGGTGGTGAAGGATTCTCTTCAAACAAAGCACCATTTTTTGATGAAACAAATTACTCATTTTGGAGACTTAGGATGCAGACATATCTATGTGCTTTGGGATTCAACATTTGGGAGTCAGTAGATAGTGGATACATAATACCCACCACTCCTCCAACCGATGCTACCGGTAAGAAATTGTTTGAGAATAACTCTAAAGCCAAAAATGCTATCATGTGTGATTTAGTGGACAACGAACTGATAAATATTATGAGTTGTAAAATGGAAAAAGACATGTGGGACAAACTAAGGAGCATTCATGAAGGAGACAGCAAGATCAAGGAGGCCAAGTTACAAACGCATCGAGCTCAGTTCGAAGCATTAAAGATGAATGACGATGAGAACATAGAGGCATACATGCTAAGAGTTAATGGAATCATTAATTTGATTAGAGGACTCAGCGAGGAAATGGAAGATGTTGTCATCGTGAAAAAGTACTAAGATCTCTTCCCCAAAGATTTGATTCTAAAGTTTTAGCAATAGAAGAAGCTAAAGATCTAAATACTTTTAGTATGGATGAGATGCATGGTTCTTTGACTGCATATGAGATGAGAATAGGAAAAACTAAACCCACAGACAAAGAAGCTACTTTTAAAGCACATAAAAATATAAAAGCAAATCAAGAATCCGAGGAAGAAGAGACATCAGATGAAACGGAAGCAAACTTTGTTCGAAAACTAATAAGGGGAAAAGGAAAATACAGAGGAAAGCTACCATTTAAGTGTTTCAACTGTGGAGGTGTTGGACACTTTGCAGCTAAATGTCCACTTAATGAGAAAAACAAAAGTGATGAAGGTTCACATCAAGAAAGAAGTGACTGGAAGAAGAAACCAAATTTTAGAAAAGGCAACTTCAAGAAGAAAAGTTTCATATCCAAGAATGTCAGTCCTTTAGAATACATATTTGATGAGGATTCTGAAGAAGAAACAAGTGAAGCTCTTTTCATGGCATTCGAAGAAGAAAAAATAGAAGAAAAATAGGAAGGTGATAAAAAATTTGAGGCTGAGGCTAAAGTAGATCTGGAAGGTGAGTTGGTCGCTGCACTTCAAGAGCTGAGTATAGAAAGGAAAAAGAATAAGAAAACTTCAAGAAAGCTTGAGGATGCCAATGAAATCATAACCAACTTGAAAGTACAGATAGACAAATTTAAGAAAATATCTAAAGATATCGAAGTACAATTAACCATGAAAATAGATGAGTGCAGCAAGCTAGAAGAAGAGATTGTTGGTTTAAGGATGCAGCTAGAAGAGATGAATCAAAAAATGACTTGCTATCACAAACTTGAAGGAAGTTCTGTGAAGCTGGATAAGATTATAAATAACCAAAGGTCTACAGGCATCAAATTTTGGTTAGGCTTCATCGAAGCAGAATCATCAAATGGATCAAAGGCCATAACTATAGAACCCATAAAGAATGAAGACAAGATCGGGGTTGATCAAGAAAAAATGAATCATTCTAAAGAAAGCAATAATGCCAAGCACGAGAGGAGTATTGACAATGATGGATTCACCAAAGTCACTCATCAAAGGAGAAGAAGATTTATGGCTCCCACTACAAAATGGCAAAGACCATCACCCAGGTTCACTCATTCCTTTTTTGGTTATTATTTTAAATGCAATGGTTATGGACATAAGATTTCTGATTGCAAGTATAAAGTAGGACAAAGGAACTTTTCCAGTAGAAATGTTTTTTCACCATTGATGGATTATGCAGTAGAATGTTATAACTGTCATAATTTTGGGCACATTGCAAGAAATTGTCAAAGTACATTTGCAACAAATAAACATCAGGGAAGAAAATTTCAACCAAATGGTTGGAAACAAAATAGAAAATTTCTCGAAAAATAGGTACAGGCTACTGACAAAGAAAAGT
The DNA here is from genome assembly GCA_028583015.1 of Wollemia nobilis. Classification (NCBI taxonomy): domain Eukaryota; kingdom Viridiplantae; phylum Streptophyta; class Pinopsida; order Araucariales; family Araucariaceae; genus Wollemia; species Wollemia nobilis. The sequence continues at coordinate 1,540,792 of JAQPPZ010001472.1, read as the reverse complement.
CAAAACAAGTGACCAAAACTGCAATCAAACCAGAGTGGAAACAAAAGGAGCAACCCAAGGAAGAAAAGGAATCCTTGATTGTATAGACAACATTTAAAGCACATAACAAATCTGCACCATGGATACTTGATAGTGGATGCTCCAGTCATATGATAGGGGACAAACAAAAATTTGAAAAGTTACAGAAATATGAAGGTGGTTCTATAAAATTTGGAAATAATGATGGAGCTAAGATAGTTGGCAAAGGATCAATTAAGATCAGTGATGGAAAAATCAAGTCAAAAGAAGTCTTGTTTGTGAGTTCTGAAGCATAACCTATTAAGCATAAGTCAGATTTGTGACAGAGGTCATGAAGTAATCTTCAAGAAGCAGGGTTGTGAAGTCAGAACAACAAACTGTGGAAAGTTGATAGCAACTGGATCAAGGACATCTGGAAACTTGTATACTCTCTTAGAGACTTCAAAAGGAGCATGCTTGATTGGACAGGAAGAAGAAAATTGGTTGTGGCACAAGAGGCTCGGTCATATTAGTTTTGAAAATCTAGTAAGAATCAGCTCAAAAAGGGCAGTGAGAGATATTCCCACCATTGGTAAACCATTAAATAGCATTTGTGCTTCATGCCAAAAGGGGAAGCAAACTAGAGCCACATTTAAAACAAAAGAGTACTTCACAAGCAAACCTTTAGAACTAATACATACTGATTTATGTGGACCCATGAGAACGCAAAGCATAAATGGTGACAAATACTTTATGTTGTGCATAGATGACTATTCCAAGATGACATGGGTACTATTTTTGAAGCTTAAATCAGATGCCTTTGAAATGTTCAAGATTTTCAAAAAACAAGTTGAGAATCAAACAGAAAAAAGGATTAAATGTTTAAGATCAGATAGAGGAGGAGAGTTCATTTCAGAAGAGTTTATAGAGTACTATGAAAAATATGGGATTAGGAGACAATTTTTAACAACAAGGACACCTCAGTAGAATGGTGTGGTAGAAAGAAAGAACAAGAAAGTGTAGGAAATGGCACGGATTATGTTGATTGAGAGCAAAATAGCAAACAAATTTTGGAAAGAGGCAGTCCATACTACGGTTTACATCCAAAATAGGTGCATGTTGAGGACGCATGAAAGCAAAACTCCGTATGAACTGTGGTTCGGTAAAAAGGCAACAACAAGATACTTTAAAGTTTTTGGAAGCAAGTGTTACATCAAAATAACTAAAGATAATCTTGGAAAGTTTGAAGATAGAGCTGATGAAGGTATTTTCCTTGGCTATTCGACAAAAAGCAAAGCCTACACATGCTACAACAAGAGGCTAAAGAAAATTGTGGAGAGTGCCGATGTTAAAGTTGATGAAGGTAGGGAACAAGAAAGAAGCTATAAAGAAAACTACCCAATTTATGAAGAAGTTATTGAAGGAGATGATGAAAAGGAAATAGAAAAGAAACAGAAAATTGACTCAGATGAGTTAAGTAGTGATTCAGAAGAGGAAGAAAACAAGAAATTCAAAACAGGCAGCTGGTAAAAAAATCATCCTAGAGAGCAAATAATTGGAGACCCCACAGTTGGTGTTTAGACAAGAAGAAGAGCAATAACTATTCTCTATTATCCAGCATTGAGCCCAAAAATATTGTTGAAGCAAGCAAAGATGAAAGTTGGATGATAGCAATAAATGAAGAATTAGATCAGATCGAGAAAAACAAAACCTGGGAGTTAGTACCAAGACCTGCAAATAAAAATATAATTGATACTAAATGGATTTTTTGAAACAAATTGAATGAAGATGGATAGGTAGTCAGGAATAAAGCAATATTGGTCTGTAAAGGCTATGCACAAGTTGAAGGTATTGACTTTGAGGAAACCTTTGCACCAATGGCCAGACTAGAGGCAATAAGAATGTTTCTGGCTTTAGCAGTTCACAAGAATTTCAAAGTTTATCAAATGGATGTGAAATCAGCATTTCTGAATGGAAAACTTGAAGAAGAGGTCTATATTGAACAGCCATATGGTTTCCAACTCGGTGATAATCCCAATTTCATTTGCAAGTTGAAGAAAGCATTGTATGGCTTGAAACAGGCACCTAGAGCATGGTATGCAAGGCTAGACAACTATCTTACTCAACAAGGGTTTAAAAAAGGTATGGTGGATAGCAATTTATATGTCAAAATAGTGAATGGCCATCTCATTGTCCTTGTTGTATATGTAGATGATATCATATTTGGTAGCAGTAATGATGATTCGTGTAAAGATTTAGCAATTAAGATGCAGAAAGAATTTGAAATGTCAATGATTGGTGAACTTTCGTATTTTCTTGGACTGCAAGTTAATCAAAATGAGAAGGGCATATTTATTTCTCAAGTTAAATATGTGAAAGAGATGCTAAAAAATTCACAATGGAGGATTGTAAGCCTGTTAGCACTCCCATGACGATAGGTTGCAAGTTGAGCAAGGATGAAAAATCTCCAGATGTTGATCAAACCATGTACAGATCTATGATTGGGAGCCTACTGTATTTGACAGCTACTAGACTAGATATCTTGTAGGTAGTTTGCATGGTAGCATGATTTCAAGCGAGTCCCAAGGAGACTCATGTGACAACAGTGAAGAGGATTCTTCGATATCTGAAGGGTACTATGGAGTATGGGTTATGGTATTCAAAAGGTAAGGACTTCACCCTTATTGCGTATTCAGATGCAGATTGGGTAGGATGTGTCGATGATAGAAAGAGTACCAGTAGAGGGGTATTTTATCTTGGAGATAGGTTGGTTGCATGGCACAGTAAGAAACAAGAGTCAGTCTCTTTATCCACAATAGAGGCATAATATATTACAACAACTACGTGTTGTACATAGGTCTTATGGATGAAACAAACCCTAAAAGATCTTGGCATTAACTTCAGTGAGCCAATTTTAGTTAAGTGTGATAACACCAGTGCCATTAACATCTCAAAGAATCTGGTTATGCATTCTCGCACAAAACATATTGCTATCCAATATCACTTTCTGAAGGAGAAAGTTGCGAAAGGTGAGGTAAAGTTGGATTTTGTCCCAACTACGAAGCAAGTAGTGGATATCTTCACAAAACCACTGCCCAAAGAAATTTTTGAGTACCTTTGCAATAAATTGGGAGTGGTCATGCTTCCCAAGAACTGACTAGCTATCGAAACCACATTCTCAGGGGGAGCATTTATATATTTGATTATCTCTTTGCTCATATTTGTAATTTTTTCTAACTATCATAACGTGTGCCTGAGAATGTTGTGCATGGACTCAGGGGGAGTCTGCATCAGCCCTTTGGTATTATTGTCAAAGGGGGAGAAGAATTACAGGAAATTGCACGTGTGTTGCCAACAATTCCAAAGGGGGAGATTGATGAGCAAGGTGCAGCAACAGTATTGTCATTGTTGTCAAAACAGTTAGATAGATCATTTGATGCAGTGGATAGGAGTTAAGAGGTTCTTCATAGCATGTACAGTGGTTTTCCAAAATATAGAAGTGGCCCATATACTAAAAATCAAAAGAAAATCACAAGGAAGAAAACTATCGCGATATCGCGACATGTTGAGCAAGAAAGAAAAACTGTCGCGATATCATGACATGTTGAGCAAGAAAGAAAAACTGTCATGATATCACGACATGTTGGCAAGAAAGAAAAACTGTCATGATTTCATGACATGTTCGGAGAGAAAGCGCAAGCAAGCAAAACTGTCACGATTTCACGACATGTTCGGAGAGAAAGCGCAAGCAAGAAAAACTGTCACGATTTCGTGACATGTTGGAAGAGAGAAAGAGCAAGTAGAAAAAGTGTCATGATTTCATGACATATTGCAAGAGAGATTATATGGATGAAAAAGTGTCACGATTTCATGACATATTGCAAGGAAGGTTGTACGGATGAAAAAGTGTCGTGATTTTGTGACATATTGCAAGGAAGTTTGTACGAACAAAAAAGTGTCACGATTTCATGACATGTTGCAGGAGAGAGAGTCCGAAAGAAAAAGTGTCACGATTTCATGACATGTTATAGGAGAGAGAGTCCGAAAGAAAAAGTGTCATGATTTCGCGACATGTTGCAGGAGAGAGAGTTCGAAAGAAAAAGTGTCATGATTTCGCGACATGTTGTAGGAGAGAGAGTCCGAAAGAAAAAGTGTCACGATTTCATGACATATTGCAAGAGAGAGAGTCCAGGAGAAAAAGTGTCACGATATCATGACATGTCGGGTTTTCGTGACCCGAAGGCAAGAGAAAGAGCTAAGGAGAAAAAGTGTCGCGATATCGCGACATGTCAAGTTTTCGTGACCCGAAGGCAAGAGAAAGAGCTAAGGAGAAAAAGTGTCGCGATATCGCGACATGTCGGGTTTTTGCAACCCGAAGGCAAGAGAAAGATCTAAGGAGAAAAAGTGTCACGATATCACGACATGTCGGGTTTTCATGACCCGAAGGCAAGAGAAAGATCTAAGGAGAAAAAGTGTCGTGATATCGCGACATGTCGAGTTTTCACGACCCGAAGGCAAGAGAAAGAGCTAAGGAGAAAAAGTGTCACGATATCGCGACATGTCGGGTTTTCATGAACCGAAGGCAAGAGAAAGAGCAAAGGAGAGAAAGTGTCACGATTTCGTGACATGTCTCATTTTCGTGAATTAAGGAGGAGAGAGAAAGTAAGAAGGCAGAAGTGTCACGATATCATGACAAAAGTAAAGAAGAAGAGTACGAAGGCAAAAGTGTCGCGATATCATGACATGTGTTTTCACGGGTTGAAGCCAAGAAGAGTAGCAAGGAGGCAAAAGTGTCGCGATATCATGACATGTTGTGTTTTCATGGGTTGAAGCCAAGAAGAGTAGCAAGGAGGCAAAAGTGTCACGATATCGTGACATGTTGTGTTTTCATGGGTTGAAGCCAAGAAGAGTAGCAAGGAGGCAAAAGTGTCATGATATCGCGACATGTTGTGTTTTCACGGGTTGAAGCCAAGAAGAGTAGCAAGGAGGCGAAAGTGTCACGATATCGTGACATGTGTTTTTGCGGGCGAAAGCCGAGAAGAGGACAAAGAGGCAGAAGTGTCACGATTTCGTGACAGGTCACTTTGGCATGAGCTAAGAAGAGAACCCAATCAAAATAAGATATGTGATAGTTAACTGAAGTTCTATGGCAGTTACAGGGGCCGTTGCAGAAGAAAAACATGCAGCTAAAATAAGAAGAGTTAACTGAAGTTATACGGCAGTTACAGGTGTAGTTGTAGAAGAAAATCATGCAGCTAAAATAAGAAGAGTTAACTAAAGTCAGTACATCAGTTACAGGTGCAGTTACAGAGAAAAATCATGCAGCTAAAATAAGAATAGTGAACTAAAGTCAAAATGATAGTTACAAGGCTAGTTACGGAGTGTAATCATCGAGCGGTGGTTAAACTAAAAGTCATCAGTCGAAGACCAAACTTGAGCCGTAACTATTAATAGGATGCATGAGAGAATACTGTGAGATAAAGGAGTTACATATAGAAGTTTCTATTAATAAGCTGCATGTGAAAATATGGAAGTTAAAAATAGAATCAGAATTTTGTTATAAAAGGAGGTCTACGTGGAGAATTAAGAGTGCTGCTAAAAGAGAGAAAAGTGCTACAAGAAGAGGGTTGGAAGAGTGTCGTAAGAGAGAGTTGAGCAGAGCCGTGAGAGCCGTAAAAGTGTAGTAAGCAGATCCTTTAGTGTGTGTGGTATTTTGGTGAATATCGAGAGAGGTTGGGTTAGCAATAGACCAGTCAGGGTCTTGAATAAGTGAAGGCATTTTTATGTCAATCTTATAGCTTCAAATTTGCAGTCCAAGTAGGTGCTTGGAATTAGGGGTTGGTGCTCCTTTCTGTTGGTGTAGATAAATTAGGGGTTGGTGCTCCTTTCTATGGGTGTAGATAAATCAGGGGTTGGTGCTCCTTCTAGTTGGTGCTGGTAAATTGATTGTAAAATTGGTATTTTGCAAAGGCTAGATTTGGACGGTAATCCAAGCAATCATTTTTTGAGGAGTAGCCAAATTGGTGAACCTCGTTACATCATGTGTTGTGGAATAGCTACACTGATTCACCCCCCCTCTTGTGATACTTGCTTTATCTGACTTAATTCTTCATTGTTTCAGTATTAAGAGTTGTAGATTTGAATTTAAATAGCTACACTGATTCAACCCCCCTCTCAGTGTCATTGTGAGACTAACAAAATATCTCTCCATATCAAATCTCTCCCCAATATACACAAATTTCTCCCCCTTTGAAATCAATGGCAAAGGGACACATTTGGGGCTCGAGGCTAAGAATGAGCCTCTTAGCTTAGCCCCTCCCACACCTCCACATGAGGGGTTAATTATGGGGTAGGAGTATTTCTACTCCCCAAAAGCACTGTTCTTTACCTTTATCTTTTTATCTTCTTTTTTGAGTTTCCTAAAATCCTCTAACTATTTCTTTCCAAGTCATCATCCTTGTTCCTATCATCATTCATGTTCCTATTCTTGTTCTTGTTCTCATCCATGTTTCTATTCCTATTCATATTCTTGTTTCTATTCATATTCTTGTTCCTATTCATGTCTATTTCTAGAATATTCTCTCTACATCATCTTGTTGTGTGACCATCATTATTGCACTTATAACACTTAATGTTATTATTCTTTGGAGGTGCAATTGTCTTATGATTTCTCCTAGTGAAGCCATATCCTCTTCTATCATGAATATTGCAATTCATTTCTTTGTGACCAAAATCATTACATGAATAGCAATAACCTTGGAAAATTTGCCTTTTCCATATTCTTGTCTTTCATGTGTCATGCACTGTGAAGCCATGTGCCCAAACCTATGACATGAAAAACATCTTCCATTGAAGCTTCCTTGTCTTGACCTCATTGGTCTCTTGTTCTGATTGTTGTTCCATTTGTATCTTCTCTATGTATTGTTCATATCTTTGTTGAACTCTTTATTGTCCACCTCATCCTCTGATGTCTCACTCCCACTTACATTATCTTCTTCTAAAATTTCTTCTTCTTCAAGACTAGGAGTAAAATCTTCTTCCATTTTATTTTGAACTTGTTTAGAACCAAGACCTATCTTTTTTGTTGCTCTTATTTGTATCTTTACTATTTTATCCATACTCTTTGCACTGTTTACATACTTGTATAGCTTATTCTTGGAGTCTTCTACATATTCCTTTAGTAGAGCCACTTCTTATGCTAGCTTCTCACATTCCAAGATCTTTGCTTCTAACATATCTTTGAACTTATTTTCCTTAGCCTTTGATTCTAAATCCTCTATGAGAAATAATATTTCTTCATCACATTCTTGAAATTGAATTTCAAGCTTAGAGTGTTGCTTTATTACCTTCTTTACAGTGTCAAGGGCATAGATAAGTTCTCCCTTGATATCATAACCATTATCTGCTAAATAATCCTCTATTTTTTACCTTTTTCCATATCATTTTTTTTTTGGCTTGTCTTCTATAGGATCACTCACTTATTCTTCTAATTCCATAAGAAGATTTTCATCTAGTCTATCAAGTGCATATTCAAAATCATAATCACTAAAACTATAACCATACCTTGTACAATCATCTTCAAGATATCCAAATTTACCACATCTAAAACACTTGAGAATAACTAGAGTCCTTTTCTTAACTAGATATTTCTCTTCAACCATAAATAGGACTTCATCTCTATCATTGTCTGAAAAACTAGCATCACTATCATTTGAGTACTTACTTGCATTATCCTCATAGTAGCTTTTCTTTTGCCTTTGGAAAAATTTCTTTCCTTGTATGTTTCTTCCATCCTTGCTTTTCTTCTAGTATATGTTTCTTTCTGATTCCTTATACCTGTGATCCTATTTTTCTTCATCATTATTGCTCTTTGGCTCTTTGCACTCTATTGCATAATGTTCATACTTTCCACAATTAAAGCACTTAATAGATCTTAGATCTATGGGTCTTCTGGAACCTTTATCTATTCTACCATAATTTGCTTCTTCATCACTAGAAGACTCATCGCTTGATTCTGACTTCTTACCCTTTATATTTTTGTTCACTTTGAATGCAACTTCTTTCGAAGGAATATGATCTTTTGTTCTTATATCAAAAGTTGTAAGCATGCCAAGCAAGGCATTTCTTGTTAGACTATCACTATTAATTGATGTTTCTATAGCAAAGACCTTTTCACTGTATCTTTTTGGAAGAGTTCTCAAGATCTTATCACAAGCATTAGATTCATCAATCTTCATTCCAAGACCTTTCATCTCATGTATAAGTTAATCAACATTGCTGAGATAGTCATGAATGTTTTCATCATCCCACATTCTTAGGTTCTCAAATTCTCCTTTAATATTTTTGATTTTAGATTTCCTGACACTTTTATCTCCTTCATATATGGTATGCAATAGTTCCCACATATCTTTTTCTATTTTATAATCCATAACCTTCATATATTTTGATCTTCGCAATACTTTTATAATTGCATTCATAGATTTTGAATTTGCATGCATTAGAAGCTTACCTTACTTATATGTAGGAGTATTGACTATTGAATCATATCCAAATTCCACTACATCCCAAACTTCATTGCCAAGTGCCATCAGGTGAAATCTCATCAGCACACACCAATACAAGAAGTCACTTCCATCAAAGACTAGTACTGCATTATTTATGGACCCATCATTTTGATAATTTTGATCCATTGTGTTCTTATATCACTTTTTTTTTAAGCTGTAAAACTCTTCTGAAGGAACCTGCTCTGATACCAATTGAAGAACACAATCTTATACTAAGAGGGGGGCTAAAAAGTATAAGACCACTTTTTACTTTTCTTTTCAAATCAAAATTATGTAGTGTATAGAAAGCAATATCAATAGCAATAATTAAAGTAATACACAAAACACCATACACAATAGAGACACAGATTTAACATGGTTCACCCAATGTGGGCTACCTCCACAGAGAAAATATTTCTTCTAAATATTTATCAAATAATATTTTGGGAATCCTTCCTAATTACAATGTTTATGGACCTCTTTTCCAAAGGATATGTTGATCCTTTAAATCTGGTTTGTGGATCTCTATCCATATGATAACTCCTTCTCCTCTGCTCTAGTTGGTGACCCTCTAGAAGACACTGCCTCCAATGCAATGACTATGGATCTCTCTCCACTTGAATAATCTTGTCCTCACTCAAAAGACTTATCATCAATGTCCTAGCTGGTGGATCTCTATCCACTGGAGACATTTTCCTCTCTTCTTTGTCACCTACAAATATCTATTCAATAGTTTCACTCAAAACCTTCTCAAATTTTCTCAACAAGTCCACTCAGAACCTGCTTAAATCTGCTCAACAGGTCCACTCAGAACCTACTCAAATATGCTCAATAGGTCCACTCAAAACCTGCTCAAATCTACTCAATAGGTCCACTCAGAACTTGCTCAAATATGCTCAACAGGTCCACTAAAAACCTACTCAAATATGCTCAATAGGTCCACTTAGAACCTACTCAAATATGCTCAATAGGTCTACACAAAACCTAATCAAATCTTCTCAATAGGTCCACATAGAACCTACTCAAATCTTCTCAACAAGCTCACACATAACTTGTCTAAATATGCTCAATAAGTCCTCTCTAGGACTTGCTCAAATTTGCATTGCAAGTTTCCATAAAAGCTCACACAAAAATAGTCCACAAGCCTTCTCAAATACTTGCCTCAAATCAGCTTAACAAGTCCACATAGAACTTGTCCAATCTCATATAATCATAAAGAGAATTGTTAGAGACTCAATATATTCTATACTCAATGCTCAATCACTTTCTCAACTCAATATCATAAAAGCATAAAGAGAATTGTTAGAGACTCAATATGTTCTATATTCAATACTCAATCACTTTCTCAACTCAATCTCATAGAAGCATAAAGAAAATTGTTAGAGACTCAATATGTTCTATACTCAATGCTCAATCACTTTCTCAACTCAATATCATAGAAGCATAAATAGAATTGTTAGAGACTCAATACGTTCTATACTAAATACTCAATCACTTTCTCAACTCAATCTCATAGAAGCATAAAGAGAATTGTTAGAGACTCAATATGTTCTATACTCAATAATCAAATCACTTTATCAACTCAATATCATAGAAGCATAAGGAGAATTGTTAGAGACTCAATATGTTCTATTCTCAAAGCTCAATATTAACTAAAATTAGAATATAGAATAGTTTGTTTTATGGAACTTGAACAACCACTACATTCATCCACTTGACTAGGCTCAATCAACTCTACTCAACCAATCACTTCAAGAAACAACCCTTTCTCATAAACCCTAGTCCAAGCATGTATTTCCCAACTCAAAATATTTCCAACAATGCTCAACATAAATCTCACATAACAACGATACTCATGTTATTTTCTAACTCAAGTTCAAGTTCTTTGCATAACTCATTGGCTTCAACAACAATGCTAATAAAACAAGGTTTTAATAAAAACTCTCAATTCAGAAATCCTTGAAGCATAAACTCAATGTACTTCACTCAATCAATGGTATAAACAATAATGCTTATCAAACAAGGTTTAATCACAACTCTCAATCCAAAAAACCTTGAAGCATTAACTCAACCACTTTCGAAAAGGAAACCCTAATCAAACCCTTTTCACTCCAAACTTAATTTTTAATTAATCCAATCACCTAAATCAAAAAAAAAAAAATTCCCATACCTTTTCTTGAAGAGTAGTTGCCCTTACAAATATTCCACACTCATAATTACTTTTTTGAAAAACTCAATAAGGGTTGGAGGATAATATTTATATCATAAAAATAATATCACAATTGCACCTTATAACTCCAAATTAAATGATAAGCAATATCCTCATAATAATCATAAAACCCTTTATTCAAAATAACATACAACCCACAAAGTGTTAACCTTTCAATATTCCACAATAGCAAAATTTAAGACTTGAAAATAAAAATAGAATTCTCCTTATAAATCCTAATGGTATTTCTCAACTACCAACCTTTATCACAATGCAAAGACTTCAACCACCAAATACCTTATACCTCCAACTTAGGAATTAATTAAAATAAAACATAAAAATGTACCTTTACCTTTGGAGAGTTTCAAACTCTCAACGCAACCCACACAAACGTCTTTTCCCATAGTGCAAACCACCACACGAGCTACAAGCTCGTTGATAAGGAAGAAACATCATGTACTTCAACATGCCTTCCTTACCTTGCAAAACGTATGCACCTAACGATTGGTGCCTTCAACTCACCCACAAAAAGCTTCTACAGGGTTCAAACACTATCCACCATGTACACCAAAACGTAAGCTTGTAGCCCACTTGCCACTAGGGCAAGGTGCCTTGTTGGCTTCCAAATAATAAATGCACTTGCTTTTGTTTCCTTTTGCCGTCAAGTCAAACACGAATTTTGCAATTCTATCTCATGAGCTTTGCATTTAATTTGTATGCTTTCTCTTTCCAGTATGAGCAAGGATAATTAGGAAATAAACTTTGGGCATGGTATTTATATGCATTTCTACTAAATTAAAAATGTCAGTGCTTCCCTTTGGCTTCTATGACATCAGCAGAGATAAACTTTACCTTGTTTAAAACTTTAAATCCAACCTTTGGATTTATTAAAATATTCTTTGGTCTTAAACCTTTAAACCCAACCTTTGGGTTTATTAAAATATTTTTAGACTTTATAAACCCACCTTTCCAATATAAAATATTGTAATGAAAATTATAAATATTTTATTTTGGGTTTTCACCATGGCACTTCTAACCATTATAATATTTCACCTTTGATAAAGTACCTTTTAATATTTATTTATAAAATTTAAATTCATCCTGAATTTAAATAATTTACAAAATAAATATTAGAACTCCTTTTTAACTTCTGTATTTTGCATTGTTTCACTCGAACTTATGCCTTCTTGCTGAATATCAAATGACCATATTTTTCGTATTTATTTCCTGCTAAAATATTTGGTATTAATGATGACTCCATCTGGTGGCATCAATGGTGACATCAATGACAACTTTGACTTAGGGACTCAAAATGCCCAACAAGATCCTACAAAACTATTGTGTATTAACTTATATGCTATTGATTGGTATCATGCTGACTCACCCCTATAGCCTAAATATTTCTTCCCTAATGAAGGGATGTTGCAATCATTTCATTTCACATCGGGTTGCACCTACAATTTCTATCACGTTGGTCTCAACCCTGAGTTAGTAGGAACCATAAATCAAGCAAATGATATTCATTTAATCCCCACTCCTCACCAGCTTTAGGATGGGCCCCATATGGCAATAGAGGATACTTTCAAAGTGGACATTAGTAATGATCCTTCTCAACCAAATAAATTCAAGCTCGGAGAAAGCTTATCACTAGAAGAATAGGCCATCATAATTCCTCTACTGAAAGAGATACCAAATATATTTGTTTGGACCTACAAAGGCATGCCAGGGCTAGATCCAAAGTTGGTTTTCCATAACCTATTGATAGACCCCATGAAGAAGTTGGTCAATCAAAATCTCAGTAAGATGCATCCAACTATTGTTTTGATGGTTAAAATTGAGTTGCAAAATCTATTGGATGTAGTCTTTATTGTTCCCATCGACTATCTAGAGTGTGTATCAAACATGGTGCCCATAGAAAAACCTGATGGAAGATTCTACATTTACATGGATTTGAGGGATCTTAACAAGGCAACTCCAAAGGATTCATTCCCATTGCCCAACATAGATTCTCTTATAGATGTAATTCCTGGTCATGAGATGCTCTCCCTAATGGATGATTTTTTTTGTTATAATTAGATTCATATTAAGCTCAAATGCCAACATAAAACCATGTTCACCACTCCATGGGGGAAATTATGTTACAAAGTAATGCTATTTAGCCTTAAAAATATTGGTACCACATATCAGTGGGCTATGAAATACATTTTCTATGACTACATGTATAAGATATTGTATGACTACATCGATGATTTGCTAGACAAGTCATTGTTGTGTGAAGAGCATGCTAAATCCCTCACAAGGATATTCGAACGTCTAATTGAGCACAATGTCAGGTTGAATCCCAAGAAATACATATTTGGTATAACTTCTAGAAAAATATTAGGATTCATCATTTCTAAATGAGACATAGAGGTAAACCCATAAAAGGTAAATGCTATCCTAGAAATGGCTCTTCCCACAAACATAAAAAACTAAGAAGCTTACAAGTCAAAGTAGCATCCATAAACCGATTTATCACAAAACTATCGGATAAATGTTGACCCATGAATTGACTGCTACACAAGGGGGTTCCATTCCAATGGGACAAAGAATATCAGCAAGCCTTTGCTAAGATCAAAGAGTACCTGGCAATGTTGCTAGTTCTAGCTCCACCAAGGCTAGATGTGCCATTCCCACTATATATTCACTATATTTTTTACTTTGGATACCATGTTAGCTCAAAATAACATGCAGTACAAAGAGCAAGTGATATATTACATCAATCACACCCTGGTGAGCTAAAAAATTGGATACACATATGTAGAGAAGTTGTGCTTAGCGGTGGTCTTTGCAACCAAGAAATTGCACCACTACATGCTGAGCCATACTACATATGTAATATCAAAGTAAAATCCTTTGTGATATATGATGAGGAAGACATATCATAATACACGTACTGCAAAGTGTATCATGTTATTGATAGAATTTGATTTGGAATTGATAAGCCAAAATTCCATCAAAGGACAAGTCATAATTGATCATCTGGTTGAGGTGCCTCTTTAGAATAGTAGCCCCCTTACCATAGAGATTCCTAATGATGTAGTATTTGCACTATCAGAAGCACTCGAACTTGAAGAACCAAAAATGAAGTTGACATGACTCTGTTCTTTGATGGTTTAAAGTGTGAGCAAGGAGGCAGTGCGGGGATTGTATTTTTCATTCTATAAGGTGCTCCAATGCCCTTTTCATTTAAGCTAGACTTCCCTTGCACCAATAACAACACCAAATATGAGGCCCTAATATTGGATCTCCAAATAGCCATCACCATGAAAATCAAGAGGCTAAATATCTCCGATGACTCCCTCCTCATAGTCAACCAGGTCAAAGGAATATTTCAATACCAGGATCCAATTTTGAAGGCTTACAAGGAGCTTTTTGATGCATATATAGCCAAACTAGAGTGGTACGACATTGATTAAATCCCTCATTCATCAAATATATTTGTAGACACCATGGAATCTTTGGGATCCTTGATCCCCTAGAATCTGTTTATCAATTTCACTACCATTCTGGTCAAAACGCTCTCGCATTTAGTGATCCAACATGATAATTTTGATAACAAGGAATAATTCAACATGATCCATATAGAGCCATACCATGTCTAGTTTTGTAAAGCCACAAACTTATTAAAGAAGGCACCTTGGAGGTCCTTGATCTCTCAGGGTCCTATGGGGAATGGTACTACTATTCACCACAAGGTTGTTTCTTAGTTCGCATTTGTGCAAATCGATTTGCATGAGGTCATATTATATATCGATTTTGTAGCCTATTAGGATTGTTTATTTTAATAAAAAAACTTCCTTAGACTTGGTATTGTCCCATAGGGACTGTTGCATGCCGAAATATGAGAATTTAAGTAAAAAGTGAATAGATATGTCTTTCTAGGAGGCATATTATACCGTCAAAACTATGATGGAGTTCTCCTACGTTGCTTAGAGCCCCAATAGTCAGCTTGGGTGATTTCATAAGCTCACAATGGTACGTTTGGTGGCTACTTTAGTGGCATGGCCATTGCCAAGCACATTATTCGAATGGGATATTACTATCCTACCATGGAGAAGGATTGTTGTGAGTATGTTAGGAAATACATTAAATATCAAAATCATGCAAACTTGATGCACTTGCCATCTTAGGCCTTATAGACCATTTAGGCAGCTTGGCCATTTTCTCAGTGGGGTTTCGATCTGATTGGAAATATTTCTCCCCTGTATTCAGGTCGATACATGTTCATCTTAACAGCCTATGAGTGCTTCACCAAATGGATGTAAGTGGTCCCATTAACCTCAATAATTAGTCCTCAGATTGTTGAGTTCATACTTCATAATATCATTTGTCATAATCTCGAATAATGTTCTATCATTCAAAAATAAAAATGTGTAAACTCTAACGACCAGATATAAAATTCAACACAGTTTTGTGACATAATACTATTCTTAGGAAAATAGGCAAGCAGAGGCCTCAAATAAGACAATAGTAGCCATATTAAAGAATACATTAAAGTAAGGTCATAAGGATTGGCATCTGTAGTTACCCTTAGCATTATGGGCTTACAATACTAGTGTATGGATGCACACTAGGGCAACACTATTTTTTCTTGTATATGGCACTGAGGCCATTATACCCTTAGAGTTGGAAATTTTGATATTGCGTGTCGCATTGAAATATTTCATCAATGACGACAATGTATGGTAAGCTCATCTGGATCAGTTGACCCTTCTGGACGAATGATGCATCAATGTCCTTGAGCACCTTCATGTTTACCAAGATCATTTAACATGAGCTTATAACAATAGAGTCCATATGAGAGACTTTAAAGTTGGGGATCTTGTGCTTAAAGAGAACCAACATAACTCAAATCTACCACCACATCTACGAGATAAATTTATGACTAATTGGGTAGGTCCCTATATCATCTTCAAGAATATTGGGACTGGTTCATATTGCCTAACAATGATAGAAGGTGTTGAGGATCCATAGTCCCTCAATATCATTCATCTAAAGGCGATTCACACATAAATTAGCAAAATATCAAAAACATTCAAATAAGTTCAAATTTTCAAAAATAATAGAAATCATAAAAATCCAAACAAATCGGAAAATATTAAAATTAAAAACATAAAGCTCCAAAGACATATTAAATCCCTTTGGTAAATTCACAAAAATTTGCAAAGGCATCTTAAATCCCTTTGGTCACATCACAAAAAATCTCCAAAGGCATATTAAATCCCTTTGGTCACATCACAAAAAGCTCCAAAGGCATATTAAAGCCCTTTGGTCAAATCATAAAAATTTCCAAAGGCATCTTAAAGCTCTTCAATCACATAACAAAAATCTCCAAAGGCATCTTAAATCCCTTTGGTCAAATCACATAAATCTCCAAAGGCATATTAAAGCCCTTTGGTCAATTAACAAAAATCTCCAAAGGTATCTTAAAGCCCTTTGGTCAATTAAAGAAAAGCTCCAAAGGCATCTTAAATCCCTTTGGTCAATAACAAAACATTCATAATAAGAAAAACTCAAAAACAATTGAAAGCATAAAAAATACAAAAAAATATTTGCATTAGCATTTCGCATTTGCATTCACTTAGTTGCATTGCATTAGGCATTTCCATCCATCACATGTGCATTAGATACACTTGTGTTTGTAATCTTACAAGTGACACCACACTTGTACATCGATCATGCATCTTCAAAATCCATCATCATACATCACCCATGAGTGTAACTATATTTTTCAACACAACCCCTTCCTATTGCTATAAGAAATAAACTAGGGTTTTTCGGTCACTCAACCATACTTAGTGGTTTTATCAAACTTTGTAGAAAGTTGTCTTAGTTTTTGATAGATAAGGTTTGGTTTTGATATCACATGGTATATTTCAAAATCCTATCACTAATCAAAAGACTAAAATCCTAGTTGAAACAAGGGTAAGATGAATGCTATGAAGTGGTATTAGGTATCCTAAGGTTAAAAGTTTTATCTTGTTCATCCTCTTGTGTGACCGACTTAGAAATATTAAGAATTGGAAAAAGGACAAGTTAAGCCCTACCCAAAGAAATCCCTTGATTTAATCAAATCAAGAAAAATCTTGAACAAAGAAAAAATTAAAAATAAAGTAAAGCAATGATTATCATTATTACATAAATCCCTTGCTCAAAAGAAAAATAAAAATATAAAATAAACAATGGTTTTCATCACTAAATCATGAGCAAGTATCCTAGATAAATATGAATAAAATAAGGGAGTATGAACTTGAATCCCTAGAATTCTCAAAGATGAAGGAGCTGTAAGGTATCCTTACGCATGATGATATGTCTATCACATTAGCATCTTGCTTTTGAAAAGACCAATTTTTGCATGTGGAAGAGCTAGCCTTAGGTGTCCTGCATTGCCTAGTGGTCTAATTCGATTGAGTCTAGCTTAGTATAAGGATAAACATTTAAGGATCCCCAATACAACAATGGGCTAAATGAATCTCACCTAGAACTAGGGTATGCTTATGTTTTATCTAATATATTCATTTGTACACACATGGACAATGAGTATCTAGTTTGACACGACAAAGATTTATCCTTTAGAGGCTCTGTATGATCAGTATACAACCATTTGATGAAGCAACTAGGGTGTTTGAGTCTCATGGAAAACCCCACAAATCATCCTCATAGCAACAGGTCATATCATCAGTCACATAATCAAACTTTCTTTAAGAGGTCTTGTTCGCTAAATGAATGCATAAGATAGGATAGATACCAGATAAATGTCAAAAATAATAGTAAAACAACCACTGACTATTATTGCATATCTATAACAACCTATAAAGAAACCCATCATCTCACCTCACACTTGATGCTTAAATGATTAATTCTTATTATGAGAATTATTATTTATTCATGATTTTTATACATTTTGTGGTGTCACCCATTATATTTTCAAACTCATATCACATCATATCATATGTTTTAAGTGATTAAAGCATACAAGTTCATTCACATTAGATCATCAACATAACATAACACATTTTATTTTCCATATCATAGCAATGTATGAAGAACATGTGCTTATACTAAGAGGGGGGTGAACAGTATAAGATAAAACTTTTTGCTTTTTAATCCAAATAATAACATCAACAATATTAAAGCAATAAACATCACACAAAGCATCACACACATGAGAGACATGATTTTATGTGGTTCACCCAATGTGGGCTACTCCACGAAGAAAATATTTCTTATAATTTTTTCTCAAATAAATTCTCTTGGGAATCATTTCCCTACAATGTTTATGGACCTCTATCCAAAGGAGACCCTAATCCCCTTGATCAAGTTAGTGGATCTCTATCCACAGAAGACACCAATATCCTAACTCTACTCTAGCTGGTGATCCTATAGAAGACCTTTACCTCCACTACCCTTAGCAAATGGAACTCTACCAATAGAAGACACCTCTCCTCCCTACTCTGGCTGGAGACCTCTGTCCTCAACTCTATCACCTCCAAAGCTTTATCTCAAATTTTCACTAAACATAGTCCTTCGGTCTAGCACAAATATGTCCTCAATATTTGTCTCTAGTCTGGAACAAACCTATCCTCAAATCTACACCATAATATGTCCTCAAATTTGTCCTCAATATCTATCTCTGGTCTGGCACAAACCTGTCCTCAAATCTGCACCAAACTCTATCCTCAAATCTATCCTCAATATCTGTCCTCAATATTTGTATTGTAAGCTTCCATAAAAGCTCACACAAATATGTCCACAAGTCTTCTCTAAGACTTACCTCAAATCTACTCAACAAGTCCACACTATAACTTGTCCAATCTCATAAAAACATAAAGAGAATTTTTAGAGACTCAATATGCTTTACATTCATCACAATGCTTAATCACTTTCAATCACTCTTTTAGAAACATATGGAGAATTGTTAGAGACTCAATATGCTTCACATTCACCTCAATGCTCAATTACTTTCACTCACTCAATTCAGAATATAGAACAATTTGTTTCATAGAACTTGAAAAATCAACTCACACATCCACTTGACTAGGCTTAACCAACCAATCACCCAATGAAATAATCCTTTCTCACAAACCCTAGTCCATGTTCTTCACTTAGCTTAAGCACTTTAACAACAATGCTTATAAAACAATGTTTTATCAACAACTCTCAATTCTAGAAAACCTTGAAGCATTAATTCAAAACACTCTCAATAATGCAAACCAAACAATCCTTTTCACTCCAACTTTTCATTCACAATTTCCAACAATCACTCACTAGGAAGAATATGCCCATACCTTTTATTTGATGATGAAGGAACCTCAAAAATCTTCCACAACCACAAACACTTCTTTGCCAAGCTCAAGAAAGTTAGAAGATGATAAACTCTCTCAAAGATACAATGCAAATATCAAAACACACATACACCTTATCACTCCATCTTGAAGAAAGCATCCATCAACATATACAAAAATAATTGACCAAATACACCTTATAATCTCCTAGTTAAAATAATATCCAACATCAAAAATAATGTCAATACAATCACCTTTTCAAAATAACTCAATGGAAAGAAATCCTCTCAAAATCTAACCAAAATTTTAATCCACTTATTTCTCCAATTACTCAAAATAATGACCAAATAAAATACCTAATATTTACCCCTTTTAACTCCCTAGAATCTTATGTCAAACCTTAGGCATTATAAAATATAACAAAAATTTATTACCTCCGCCTTGGTGAGACTTGAACCCTTGATGCGGCCTCACCATGCGTCCTATCCACGGTATTGGCTATCACGTGCGCTAGGTGCTCTTTTAGGGAGCAAAGAGCACCATGTGCTCTATATTCCTCCCCTTTTGCACCTAAGCCAAAAAAACCATGCATCGCTTCCTTCGACGCTTCAAACACAACACACCAAAATGCTGCTACATGAATCGATCATGGGTCACTCCATGCCCAAACGCCTTAGCCCTCGACCACTTGCCACTAGGCCATGTTGCCTAGGTGGATATGGGATTTTAGCCCTCAATGATCTTATCCCATTTCGTTGGCGCCTAAGACAAGAACCTTGTCTTCTTCCTCACATGAATTCTCTTCAACACATGCTTGCCTCTTTCACTTGTTCAAACGAAGGATAATACAAATACCACTAAGTCATATTATTTATATATCATTTGCCACCTTTAAACTTGAATGTCGATGCAAATTTAATTGCCTTGCAATCCTAACCTTAGGGTAATTATAATTTTATTAATAATAACATTATTATAATTAACTTATAATTAATTTAATAACCATAGGTTAATTAAATTAACTTACAAATTAATATATAATGAAATTATAATTAAATATAATTTATTTAATTCCCATAGGTCTATCCAATTGGTTTTAAATAAAATACCATTTATTTTACCATCATGGGTTTTAATAAAAACCTTTATTTCTACCATACATAATATCAAAAAGAATATTATGACACCTTCTTCATCAATCTTTTGCATTGCTCCTTTTGGCCTTCTGGCATCAGTGGTGGTTCACTTTTTGGCATCAATGACAACTTCATGCCTTGACATCAATGACAACTCTATGGACTCAAAATGTCCAACAATATCCCCCTTTGTCATTGATGGTAACCCAAATTATTTTTACCAAAAACTTAACCTTTTCTTTTTTTTGCTCCCCCTGGCTCAATGCTCTCTTCAAATCTCTCCTCTTTACTCAAATACTAAATTTCTCCCCCTTTGACATCAATGGCAAAGGGTCACCTTTGGGGCTCGAGGCTAAGAATGATTTTCTTAGCTTAACCCCTCCCCCACCTCCTCTTGAGATGGTTAATTCTGTGGTGGGAGTATTACTCCCAATTTTCCTCGAAGATACTCAAAGGTCTCCTTTGAAAGTGGCTTAGTAAAAATATCTGCTATATGTTCCTTTGTAGTAACATATTCCAACCTAACCTTTTTATTTGTCACCTATTCTCTCAAAAAATGATACTTGATCGGAATGTGTTTTTTCTTGGAGTGCATCACTGGATTCTTTGAGATACTTATAGCACTTGTATTATCACATAATATGGGAATAGGATGATCATGTTTTATCTTGAAGTCTTCTAGAGTTTGCTTCATCCATAATACTTGTGTACAACTGGCTACTGCTGCAATATATTCTACTTCTGTTGTAGATAAGGATATTGAACCCTACTTCTTACTTAGCCAAGAGACTAAACAATCTCCAAGGAAGAATGCTCCTCCACTTGTACTTTTTTTGTCATCAATACTACCAACCCAATCTGCATATGTATATGTTGTAAGTGTGAAACTGTCACTTTTGGGATACCAAAGCCCAAAATCCATAGTTCCTTTTAGATACTTGAGAATTCTCTTTACTTCTACCACATGTGTTTCCTTAGGTGCTGCCTGAAACCTTGCCACTAGTCCCACTAACTGCACTATGTATGGTCTTATAGCTGTAACACACAACAAGATGCCAATCATGGATCTGTATAATATTTGTTTTACCTCTAGAGATTCATCATCCTTACTTAACTTGGATCCTTTGACCATGGGATGCTTACCGATTTGCAATATTCTAGCCTGAATTTCTTTAGCATCTCTTTTATATACTTGGTTTGTGAGAGAAATACTCTTTTCTTTGATTGTGAAATATGAAGCCCAAGAAATAAGGACAACTCACCAAGCATAGATATCTCAAATTCATTTTGCATGTTCTTAGCAAATTCTTTACACATCTTATCATTGTTTCCCCAAAAAATGATGTCATCAACATAAACAACCACAATTAGTAGATCATTCCCTTCATTTTTGATGTATAAATTGATGTATGCTATTCCTTTTTTGAATCCCTATTCCTAAAGATACTTATCCAATATTGAGTACCATGCTCTCGAAGCTTGCTTTAGACCATACAGTTTCTTTTTAAATTTACATACATGATCTGGTTTATCTTCTAATATGAATCCCTCTAGCTATTCAATATAAAATTCTTCTTCTAGAACACCATTTAGAAATGCTGACTTAACATCCATATGATATACCTTGAAGTTTTTGAAACTTGAGAAGGCTAAAAATATTCTTATGGCTTCAAGTTGTGCAACTGGAGAAAATGTCTCATCAAAGTCAATTCCCTCTACCTGTGCATAACCTTTGCATACTAACCTTGCTTTATTATTGACCACCTGTCCATATTCATTTAACTTATTTTTGAATACCCATTTTGTACCGATCACATTTTTATCCTTTGGTCATGGAACAAGTTCCCAAGTCTTGCTTTTCTATATCTGATCTAATTCCTCATCCATTGCCTTAATCCAAAACTTATCCTCACTTGCCTGAGTGAAGTCTTTTGGCTCAATATTAGATAGAAAAGAAAAATTTGCTTGTTGAGATGGTGTTATTATCCTTCTCCTTGTCTATATTTCATTTGGATTCCTAATTATTTGCTCTTTTGGATGATGCTTATGTACATATTTGGATGGATTTTTAGGAAGAAGTCTTTGTGTATCTTTTTCTTCATCATCTGATTCCTCATGAAACTCCTCTTGACAACTTCCATATTCCTGATACATAATTTGCTGAAGTGGTTCTCTTGAATCTATCTTCTCATCAATTGTTACATTTATACTTTCTATAATAGTACATGTTCTCTTGTTGAAGCATCTGTAGGCTTTACTCCTTGCGGAATAACCAAGAAAAATTCCCTCATCACATCTTGGATCAAACTTGCCTAAGTTTTGATCTTCCCATCTTATGTAACACTTGCTTCCAAAAATCTTGAAGTGTTTTACAGTAGTCGGTCTTCCTTTCCAAAGCTCATATGGATTCTTGTGATGGTTTACCCTCATTTGAGCCCTAGTGATTATGTATACTACTATGTTTACTGCTTCTCTCCAAAATCCATCTGAGAGCTTAGACTCATTTAACATAGCTCTAGCCATATTCTCAACAATCCTATTTTTCCTTTCAACTACCCCATTTTGTTGAGGATTTCTTGTTGTTGAGTATTCTCTCTTGATCCCATGTTGTTCACAAAACTCTACAAATTCATTTGAGGTAAATTCTCCTCCTCTATCAAATTTCAGACATTTAATCCTTTTTTCAATTTCATTTTCAACCAGTTCCTTAAATGCTTTGAATTTTTCAAAGGCCTCTAACTTCTCTTTCAAGAAAGATACCCAAACCATTCTAGAGTAATCACCTATAAACAATATAAAGTAGCTCTCAGCATGAATACTTTGTGTTTTTGTAGGACCGCATGGATCAATATGTATTAGATTTAATGACTCAGATGACATATATCCTTTTTATTTAAAGCTTGTCCTAGTTTGCTTTCTTGGTTGACAAGGTGCACAAATTGTGCTTTGAGGTCTTCTTATTTTGGGTAAATATCTGATCGCTTGTTTATTGCTTATGTTGACTATGTTGTCAAAATTCAAGTGATCCAATATTCTATGCCACAACAAGCTCTCATATTCTTGTGATAGAAAGCACTTTTCTCCTTTGATCTCACTAAGCATGTATAAATTGTTTGGGGTTCTTCTTGCATTGGCAATGACTTTTCCAGTTTCTGATTTTCTTATCTCACATCTATTTGGGTGGAAAGTAACCATATACCCTTGATCACAAAGTTGACTTATACTTAGCAGATTATGTTTTAACCCTTTAACATACATCACATTTTCTATTTTTGTTTTCTCATTATCTAAACTTAGAGTTCCTCTTCCACCAATCCTTGCTGATCCATTATCACCAAAACTTATTGATCCTCTATTGATTTCTTTTAGTACAATGAATTTGTCTTTGTCTCTTGTCATGTGACTAGAGCAACCACTATCAAGATACCATTGTTCTTCTTTATCCTAAGCATGAAGGGTTGTTTGAACTAACATTGATCTAGCCTTAACATTTTCCCTTCCATATTTCCTAGTTGTTGAGATTGTTTTTCTAGACTCATGAAGTATCATCTTACACCATCTAGCCTTGTGCCCAAAATTATTGAATTTGTAACATATAATATCATCGTCCATAAGAGGTGCAAAAGAATTGAAATTTCTATTGACATTGTTTCTTGCATGAATAATACAGTGCACAACTCTATGACCATATTTATTATAAGAAAATCAATGACCATGGAAGAAATTATGTAACTTGCTTGGATGCATTTTGGATTGTGATGGAGTGCTTCTCCTTTTGTGATTAACTCTCATCCAAGGTTCTTCTTTTCTTTCTTCCTTTCTAATGTCCTTAGCTTGCCTATATTTGTTTGAAGTTTCTACTTCTTGAAGACTTGATTCCTCTTTCTATTTCTCATACTCTACATATTGTAGTGCCTTGGTCCTTTCAACTTCATTCCTTAGGTAGATAATTTATGCTTCCAATATTTCACATTCTATTTCTATTACTCTTAACATATATGTTATATCCTACTCAATATTATTTCCTTCTTCTACCTCTACCTTGAGTTTTGTGAGATTTTGTAGAAGTTCTATCCTTACTTCTTCCTCCTCTTGAATTTTTTCCTTCAAGCTTGAATTATTTTCTCTAATTCTTTCCAATTTTTTGAGAGTAGCAAATAATTCTTCTTTTATATCAAACATGGTCTCTTCTTCATTTTCTAAAGTCATGTGTGTTTCTTATGGATCCTCCTCCAAGCTATTAGTCTTTTCACAAAGAGATCCACTCTGATACCAATTGAAGAACATGTGCTTATACTTATATGGGGGGTGAAAAAAATTGTTTTTTAATCCAAATAATAGCATCAACAATATTAAAGCAGTAAAAATCACACAAAGCATCACACACATGAGAGACATGATTTTACGTGGTTCACCCAATGTGGGTGTTGTGGAGTTTCCACAACCGCCCCAAGCTTCTTGGGGACCCACTTGTCATGTTTTGGTATTAAAGGTTTTTGGTTTTCTTTGGCTTGTAAGAATAGTGATGTTTGATCATTTATGTTAATGATTTTAATTGCTTTAGGTATTTGATATTTAATGATTAATTAATCTATGCATTAATGCTTAGATTAATTAAAATCCATTTTGATAAATAGATTTTAATGTTCTTCATTCTATCTAAGGTGATGGAACGTGTTTAATAAAGCAATGCCTGACCAAAACATTACGTAAAACAAGAAGAGGATACAAAAGATACACAAAAATTGTGATAGAAAATAATATGCTATTATCTACCTAATATAATTACATTAATTATATTATGTATATAATAGTAATATTACTATGATGTTCTAAAATGTTATTATAATAATATTATTATGATTATATCATAATGTTAAAAAATATTATTATTATAATAATATTAATATGATTATTTTATTTTAAAATGTTATTATTATAATAATATTATTATATTGTATATAATAATATTATAATATACTTTACAAAGGATGTGATAATAATATGTTTGACCATGTTACATTTGATCGCAGGAGAAGGTGATGGCGACTATTCAAAATGATCGAAGGCAAGGGTGGCTATTCCAAAACATTCGAGGCTACATAATGCTGGCAAAAGAGGAAGCGGTCCAAAGATAGTGTTAGGGTTTCAGGAGGACATCACATAAGGCACAAAATTTGATAGTGAAACGGTTGAAACCAAAGGCATGTCATTAAACAAGCCAACAAAGAAACATTATTAGGGCTACTCATAACCCTAATCGATGGAGATAAAGGTCTACCTCAAGAGCATGGAAAGTTTTTTGTTGGTATTACGTAGCGTGAGTGCAAGAGAAAGGAGCTCGACAACCATCAAAAAGGGTTAACAACACCATGGATGCGTTGATGGTAGTCCCCTGACGTGGTGTTGATAGCACTATAGCTACGATCGAACACAGCACCATGGTGACATTATTTTGACAGTGCCATGGCTACATTGATTGTAGCACCATGAGGTGGTGTTGACAGCACCATGGTTACGTTGATGGTGTGATGGCCTCACTAGGTTATATGGAAATGAAAGTGCCCAGGATGGGGGACGTTATCCCAATCCTTGGGCACATTTGGTATGGCTTCGTAGAGATACCATCGGGCCTTGGTTTCGAAGAGCACATCGAAAATATCACTGAATTATATTGGTCTACCTTATTTTAATGTGAATGTTGTTTGATTATATTCAATGTTTTAAATGAGGCTAAAATCATAGGGGTTATAAGGTATAGTTGAATGTTTTTTATTATTCATTTTGATGGGTGCAAAGGGGTGTTCTTGGGTAAAATGCCTATGTGATAAGAGAAAGGGGAGACATAAGGAGTTACATAAGATTATATTTTTGGTTTTATTATTTTTTAAAATATTTTTTAGAAGTGTTATTTTATTGTATTAAATCACAAAAAATGATGATGGATTATTTTCTTATATCCATTTATTATTTTAATTGTGAAATAAGTTGAAGCAAAAGGACTTCTAAGCATTGATGTAACATTCTGAAAAGCAATAAGAAAGAACATTTTTCAGATTTTGAGAGGGTAGCAAAATTTTATGAGAAAAATCAAAAGGAGGGTTTCTAATCATAAAACTAACATTTTTAGTGTCTTATCATTTCTGCATTTTAGTGACTTCTAGCCATTGTATCATGCCATGAAATGGGTTTGCAATAGGTGAAGGTCAAGATGATGCAATTTCTCTATTATTTCCTTTGAGTCTTCCACTTGATTTAATGGTATTGTGCTTATGTTGTAGGTCCATTAATTCAGGTTGTTTTATGATTAACTCATAACTTGGGATTTTGCAGGGAGGAGCTTGCTAAACTAATTTATAATTTGACTTTTTTAGCTGACCAAATCTGCATTGTTTGTTCATTCATTTTTGTTAAGTTCATTTTATTTCAAGCATTAAATTATTTCATTCTGGTCCATCCAGAATTTCAGTTTATTTTATTTCTATTCTGGTCCTTTTCCAAAAATTTTGCTAATTTCCTTTTAGTTTCATTTCTATTTTGGTCCATTTCCAAAAAAATTAAGCTTTCAATTTATTTCCATTCTGGTCATTTTCCAGAACTTTTGCACCTCCAAAATTCATTAATCTAAGCTTTTAGATAAAACACATGGTTTAGGAGGGATATTAACCTGCTATTTCACATTAAATTAAGATAAGAAATGAAAGCTAATTTTGCTAACATTGCTAACATGTAAACTTCTACTAACTGCTGTTAGGGTAGTGGCATCAACATAAGGAATATAAAATGAACCCAACTATCTAAAAATTACTTCATCTTAAAGGCACGGAAATTAAAATGAGGTGGACAATTCCACATTTTATCATTTGAAACCTTTTAAGTGAAGATAAAATACTTTACTAACAGGGATTCAAGGTAGCATCAATTTAAAAAACCCTAAAAAGAACTGCTTTTATTTTACACTGGATTTTTAGTTAGATATTTCAATCACTAAGCATTGTTTAGAACCAGCAAAAGCCCCCTTGTTTATGGTCACATGCATTATTGAATTATTTTTGGCACTATTACAATATTTAGATATTTTACCAGAACCTTGGAGAAGTTGAATGTTTGTCATTTGGTTTATTTTCAAGAGAGAGTTTTCTATTCAATACTCTACATGTGGTGGTATTTTGCAATTGGGAAAAATATACACTCAACATATTTGGTGCTAGAAGGAGGGCCTTATTTTATGCTTTGTGATTTAGTTTTTTTTTGCTAATGCTAACATGGTCAGTTTTGGTTCAACAATATTGTGTTCACAGGTGCAACATGTTACTCTTGACTAGTTTGTGAGAAACCTTAGTAGAATATATTTAATTTTCTTAGGCTAGAACTTCCTATACGCATTGCTACTAGGTCTAAAAACACTGAGGAAACCTTTTTCAAAGTCTTTCTCCCAAAACTAGGAAACTGAGATACAAAATCTAGGGGATCGAAATCCCATCTGAGCCTTCTAATACATTAGTTTTAGAGACGCTTTGCCAAGATTTGGAAAGGCTAGCTCTCAGAGCTCTGAATCTAAATACCTTTAGTGGGTGTGCACCCAGTAGTTCCACCATAAGAGCTACATCAAGTGTACCCATCTCTGTCATATTGATTGTGTCAACTGCTTTATTAGGGCCATTATCTTTGGTTAATATGGCCCAACAATAGCAACAACAACAACCAGTTCCCTTGTTTGGTACCCAAAGTTCTTTGTTAAGTATACCTGGGGATGTCCATGACATACCTAGGCACCTTAAGAGGTATATCCCTATGTTTGTACATGATGGTCCCATTTCATCTGAAGAGCATGTTCAAATTTACAAGGACCATATGATTAGGCAGGGAGTCAGTCATGAAGATGTTGCTTGTCGACTCTTCCCTAATAGCTTTGACCAAATTGCTCATGAATGGTATAGGAATATTCCTGTGAGGTCCATTACATCTTAGGACCAGTTGGAAGCTGCCTTTGTTAATCAATTTAGGTCATTGCTAGATCCTACCATCATGTATAACCAATTTGTGCCATGCAACAAGTATCCTAATGAACCTATCAGAACATTTAATACCAAATTCCAAAAGCTTTACACAAACGTGACTCGTCATTTTTCAATAGACATTACTATGGTATTGCAATTATACCTCATAGTCTTAGACCCAATGACAACCATGTTTACCAGGAGAAATCCTCAAGTTACAATGCTGGCCTTAGCCTATGCTGAAGCCATGACTATTGAGCAACAAATGACATTGCAAGATGGCACTATGCCTTAATTTCCCATGTTAGGGCAATATAGACCTTACAATCAATTTGCCATGATGAATCAAGCTTTGACACCTCATATGCCCATGATGAATGCTTTGACATATCATCAGTCATACCCATTCGCTCCCATGCTTCCATATTTTTAGACATACCCTAATGCTACCATTCCACCCACTTTGCAAATGATGACTACTAATCAGATAACCTTGCCAGGATTTGAGGCGAGTAGTACTAATACATCAAATGTGTACCCCATGGTTGTACCTCTTTAGGACAAGGGTCCATGGTGGACCAAAAAAACCCAGATTCAAACCTTAGTGCCTAATCCAGAGGTTGCTAATGTTGAAAATGACAGTGGATCTAGGGTTGTCATGTCCCAGCCACAAAGTTCCAATTCTAAGCTGGAAGATCTCAAGAGAATGACCATAAAATAGGTCAATGACATCATTTGGTTATAAAAATAAGTTGCCCAAAATCCCATGGCCAATCAAAACCATGGCCATAGGATAATAGGACTATACAATACACAACCTAACAATGGGCGCATACCCAATCCGGTAGCCAATAAGGCTTATGCATTATGTGACTGTGATGAGTCAGAGTCATGTGATGAGGAAATGCATCATTATTGCCATAGAAAGTTAGATGCTTTGGTGTCTTAAGTTATTCATTATTTAGAAAATGATGATATTGAGGAAGATATGAATGTGTTAGGAGAGGAATAGGATGAAGCCTTAGAATCTCAAGCCGCTAGACATTTTGGGAAAGCCAATCACAAGTATTTTACTAAGAGTTCTAAGGATCCCAAAACATCCTCTACTCCCCCAAACAACCCTTTAGTTCCTCCTAATACAAAAAGGTGATGTAAATCCACCACCTCTATTTTTGGAAGCACCTAGGACAATGCCAAAAGTGTCAAATCCTGGAACATCCACTTATAACTTGGAAGAAGACATGAAAAGGATCAAGGCCAATATCTCAATGTATGAGGTATCTCAATTGTTGGGGCAGGATAAAATTGAGGGGAAGAGATTGAATTCCCCGAGTCAAATTCATGAGGTTAAATATTTAGAACCCCAACTTGCTATGAGTAAAGAGAAACTAGAGGTACCCCCTTTTATCATAACCATTAGGATCACAGGCAAGAATTTACACAATTGTTTGATTTATTGTGGTGCCTCGGACAACATCATGCCTCTTGAGATAAGCCAAAATCTAGGACTTAAGCCTTTTCATTCAAATAATAAGGTGGTCCAATTGGACAGATCTATGGTGGATGTAGTAGGTGTTGTAAAATATGTCCTAGTTCAGATCAACTCAGAGCCTAGGGTCCAACATTACATGGATATCCTTGTGCTAAATATTGCTACCAAGTATGGCATGGTTTTTGGTAGAGATTGGAGCAGAAATCTCAATGGTTATGTGGTGACTGATTCCTCCCATATGTGGTTGCCATGGAGAGGATTTGTAAACAAAATCTGGGTAGACAGAGAGCCTAGACTTATGGAAATGATTACAAAGTATAATAAACCCAATGAGATTTAGTTTACTAAAATAGAATTAGGGGTTTACAATTTTGACATAGAAGACATAGCTGAAGGGTCCCAAAATGATAATCTTTACCATGGTACGTCGAAAGAAAACAAGAGGGTGTGAACCCTAAATTTTTTATGGTTCCAAATAAAAACAAGGTGTGAGAGCTGGGGTAGAGCTCACAAGTCCTGGTAATAAGCCTTTGATTGCTGTCTACAGACTATAGTTCCCAACCACTAATAATGTGGCAGAGTATGAAGCCCTAATTTTTAGATTTTTCTTAGCCCTACGAGAAAAGGTAAAGTGCCTTAAGGCATTGAGATACTTAGAGTTAATAGTCAAATAGGTCAAGGAGCAGTATACCTGTAGAGACAAGAGGTTGAACCTCTACAAAACCAGAGTGAGGGAATTAATTAATGAGTTTGATAATTTCAATATTTCCCTCATCTCCAGAAAAAATAATAAAATGGCTGATTCATTAGCTGTAGCAGCTAGCATGCTCTCGCCTGCTGATCATAAAAAATGTAAAAAAAAAATCATAGAGTTAGTGCCTTTCCCCTTCATACCAGACAATTTCATGAATTTACAGGTCTTTGATAGTGATAGACACATTTTTATTTTTTTTACTAATTCTAATATATTTGAAAATCAAGTTATAGATGAAGAAGAGAGGAGGTAGATAGAAGTAGGAACAACCGGAGTATGGAATGAGATGCCAAGTGATAGGGCCTCTCTTGAAAATTTGTTTGATATTGGATATCAAAATAAAAAGAAAATAAAAATACCATCCCCCAAGGAATCATGCAATTCAATAAATTTAGGGAGTGTAGTAGATCTGCATGAAGTGTTCATTGCAAAGGCATGCACACAATGAGAGAAGGAGTCAATAGCTCAGGTTTCAGGAGAGTAAATTGATTGCATATCTTGGAGCTATGAAGAGCTGAAAACATATGACCAGAATGTAATTATGCATACTATTCCTCTGAAGCTTGGTTCCAAGCCTTTTAGATAGAGGCAAAGAACAATTAACCCAATCCTAGAGCCATTGATAGAGAAGGAAGTGAAGAGGCTGCTAGAAGCCAAAATCATCTTCCCTATTAGGAATTCCACATGGGTGGCTAATCTTATCCCTGTTAGGAAAAAGAGTGGAGAAATTTTGTTGTGCATAGACTTTAGAAATTTGAAGAAAGCTTACCAAAAACATAATTACCCATTACCCACCATTGACGAGATACTCCAAAAGGTAAATGGGTTTGAAATGATGTCATTTTTGGATGGATACTCAGGATATAATCAAATTCTCATACATCCAAATGATAGGATGAATACGGCCTTCACCACAAAGTGGGGAACATTTGCCTACCGGAGGATGCCATTTGGTTTGTTGGACGCTAGAGCCACTTTCCAAATAACCTTGGATTTTGCATTCAAGGGTCTCATTGGTAAGTGCATTATTGTCTATGTGGATGATATTCCTATATTCTCCAAGAAGAGGGAAGATCATGTTAAAGACCTGAGGAAAGTACTCCAAAGGTGCAGGGAACATGGAATTTCCCTAAATCTAAAAAAGTGCATCTTTGGGGTAACAGAGGGTAAGTTTTTAGGGCATGTCATTTCAAAATATGGGATTTATATAGACCTAGATTAGATAGCCTCTATCTAGGATATTCCTCATACCAATAGCAAAAAGGAACTTAGGTCCTTTTTCGATAAGATTAACTTTGTGAGAAAATTCATTTCAGGTTTTGCTGAGATTGCCAAGCCCCTAAATGATATGCTAAAAAAGTATGTTCTGATAAAGTGGACCAGTGATAAAAGGGATGCCTTCACAAGCATCAAGGATGTTATTTCCAAAGCCTCTGTTCTCATTAGGCCAGACTATGCTAAACCATTTTATGTTTACACATTTGCTTCAAATCATTTGTTTGCAAGTGTGTTAACTCTGAAAAGTGAAGAGAACATTGAAAATCCTATAGCCTTTCTGAGTTCTCCTTTGAAGGATGCAAAGCTGAGGTATTCTATCTTAGACAAACAAATGTATGCCTTGTTTAAAACTGTAAAAAAATTCAGGCATTACATTGTGCATAGTAAAGTTTTTGCTATAGTTCCTGACCCTGCAGTAAAGTCCATGTTCTTATAAAGTGAGCTAGGTGAAAGAAGGGGGAAATGGATTTCTACCCTTCAAGAATTTGACTTAGAGATAAATCCCATGAAGATAGTGCATGGACAAGGTTTGGTCAAGGCCATCATAGAAATTGACCCTTTAATAATGTGCTAAAACTATGAGGTTAATGATATCACTACAGAGGAATGGTACGTAGATATTGTATATTTTGTATTGCATGGTAAGTGCCCTTCTCATTTGAATTCCACTTAGCGTATGGAACTACGTTTAAAATTAGCTATATTTCTAATTAAATTTGGTGTGTTGTATAGGAATAATCACGAAGGAATTTTTCTTCGTTGCATTACTCAAGAGGAAGCAACCCAAGTACTCAAACACTTCCATGGTAAGTATGGAACTGGAAATGGGTCAGCAAATGTGATAGCACACCAAATTATTATATTTGGGTATTACTGATCCCACTTGTTTAAATATGCACATACACATGTAAGAACATGTCACATATGCCAAGTTGTAACCAACAAATTATGGAATACAACAATGTCATTGCATTCAGTGGTAGAGACGAGATCATTTGCATAATGGGTATTAGAATTTGTTGGGGTGATAAATCCTAACTCGTCTAATTCCCATAAGTTCATCCTCACCACTACTGATTACTGCACAAGGTGTATAGAGGCTATACCTCCTACTAATTCCACCTCCGAGGTTGTGATTAGATTTCTAGAGGAAAACATAGTCACTCATTTTGGAATGCCTAACTCCATAGTAAGTGACAACGGTTCTACCTTTTCCTCTTTAGAATTTGAAAATTGGGCGTACAAAAATAAGGTGAGTCTAAAATTCTCTTCCAATTATTACCCCCAAGGCAATGGTTTGGCAGAATCATCAAATAAATATTTATTATGCATAATCAAAATATTACTTGAAAATAACCCTAGAGATTGGCATAGTAAGTTAAAATTTGCCCTTTGGGTAGATAGGACAAGAAGCATTTAGTTAATTGGGACATCTCCTTATCACTTATTATATGGGAAAGATCCCATTTTTCCCACTAATCTAAAATTTCAAACTTTACATTTTATAAAAGACTATATTGGGACTGTTAATAAACTTGAAACTATATTAACACAATTAATGCATCTTGATGAGAAGAGGGAGGAAGCCATGCTTCATTTCAGAAAACATCAAGACATAATCAAAATGTGGTTTTATAAAAGGTCCAAAATTAAGGCCTTCAAAGCCTTAGGTTTAGTTTTTTTGTGGGATAAAAGGCATGAGAAAAGAGGAGAACATGAAAATTTTGATTTCTTGTGGCTGGGACCTTATCTAATATCCAAAGTCCTAGGTGAAAATAGTTTCAGATTAAAAACCTTGGATGGAAATGATTTGGCCTTACCCATCAATGGCATTCATTTAAAGCATTATTTTTGGGCCTAAGGGTAGAGTCATTGTATTATATGTACACTAATCAGCTTGTTTTATTGTTTGTCTTGTCAGTTTTATTTCCTATTTATTTTGTTTTCTTTGATTTCAGGAGTTTCTAGTGTGTCAAAGTTTTCCAGTTTTGGATTTGATTGTAAGAGTAAGAGGTCAGCCTATGTGTATACGAATGTCAACCAAGACTAAAAGGATGTGAAACATTGGAATCATATGGCAAAAGGGCTTGAAAATGTGAATATTGTTTGCAGATCATGAAGCATGAAGTCTTTGATTTTTGCATATCATCCACCCATGTCTCAAGGGAATATTCTTATCACCTAAACATCATGACCAATCCACCTCCATATGCTAAATCCAAACACTAAAAATGAAGTCAAATTATCTTGGGATCAAAGGCACAAAGAACACTAAGAAGATATTAGGTTTGGAAACTATTGCCAAAGTTTCGTGGGTCTATCACATTTCTGTCCATGTCCAACATCTCAGGTAAAATAATATGAAACCATACTTGGATGGGGATGTGAGGTGAAAAGATAATTCTAGTATATCCCGCCCTACACATAGTCCATGAATAGTGGTTTTTACCACTACAATATTTATGCTCATAAAATAGTGGTTATCACCATTAGCATGATTTACAAATTAGAGTAGTAAGGATAGGGTCAAAATTATCATCATAACTTGGTTGAGAATCTGATTCCCCAAAACTCTAAACTGAATTGTAAGGGTCGTACTACTTGTCCCTTAGAAGGATGGGTAGTCATACCCAAAATTATTTAAGGAAAAAAATATAGAGCAAAGCCAAGAAAAGAATACTATACTATGGGGTTAACCTCCACTGGGGCTATAAACACTTGATTGGTAGTGGAGTACACTCATGCCTAGTGACATGACTCCCACAAGGTTGAGATTTATGTCTGCCATGAGGATAAATTAGTCTGATGACCTCATACATAACTGGTTTAATTATTTTGGTCAAATATGAGAGAAGTAAAGGATAGGATTATATTCTCATCACACCTTGGTTCTCTAAGGTCCACTTGCACATACTGACCCTTGATGATGATGGCTCATAACCAAGCTCTAGATCTGGTCAATGAATTCATTGCACACACATTTGATCCTAATATTGTTAGACATTTTTGAGGTGTTTGCCCAAGCCACCATAGATTGTGTTGCCCATGCTATAAAATTTTTACCCTCAAATCTCTCCATATTCATTGCAAAAATTCAAGTAAAGTAAAATTGGTGATGCAATACGAAAAAGTTACAAACAATAATGTGTGGAGTACTTCACAGAAATAGAGTTAATATTGCATGATTCTAATATTTTGTTGTTCTTATGAGTCTATTGACATTATTTATGCATTTGCTGACACTTTTTGCTTCCTGGTTTGAAGTGTGTTTTCATATTTTCCTTTTGGGTTCTCACCGAAATGCTTAGGAGAATTTCCTAGCATAGTCGCAATTTTGTTGTGGAGTTTCCACAACCACCCCAAGTTTCTTGGGGACCCACTTATCATGTTTTGGTATTAAATATTTTTGGTTTTCTTTGGCTTGTAATAATAGTGATGTTTGATCGTTTATGTTAATGATTTTAATTGCTTTAGTTATTTGATATTTAATGATTAATTAATCTAGGCATTAATGCTTAGATTAATTAAAATCCATTTTGATAAATAGAGTTTAATGTTCTTCATACTATCTAAGGTTATGGAATGTGTTTAATAAAGCAATGCCTGGCCAAAACATTACCTAAAACAAGAAAAGGATACAAAAGGTACAAAGAAATTGTGATAGAAAATAATATGCTATTATCTAACTAATATAATTACATTAATTATATTATGTATATAATAGTAATATTACTATGATGTTCTAAAATGTTATTATAATAATATTATTATGATTATATCATAATGTTCTAAAATATTATTATTATTATAATATTATTATAACATACTTAACAAAGGATGTGATAATAATATGTTTGACCATGTTACGTTTGATTGCAGGAGAAGGTGATGGCGGCTATTCAAAATGATTGAAGGCAAGTGTGGCTATTCCAAAACGTTCGAGGCTACGTAACACTGGCAAAAGAGGAAGTGGTCCAAATATAGCATTAGCGTTTCAGGAGGACAACACATTAGGCTTTAAATTTGACAGTGAAATGGTTGAAACCATAGGCATGCCGTCAAACAAGCCAACAAAAAAAACATTATTAGGGCAACCCGTAACCTTAATCGATGGAGATAAAGGTCTACCTTGAGAGCATGGAAAATTATTTGTTTGGTATTGCATAGCATGAGTGCGAGAGCAAGGAGCTCGATAGCCATGGTGAAGGGTTGACAATGCCATGGCTGTGTCAATGGTAGCCCCCTGATGTGGTGTTGATAGTACCATGGCTATGATCGAATGCAACACCATGGCGACATTGTTTTGATAGTGCCATGGATGCATCGATCATAGCACCACAATGTGGTGTTGATAGCATCATGGCTGCATCGATGACGTGATGGCCTCACTAGGTTATATGGAAACAAAAGTGCCCAGGATGGGGGATGTCATCCCAATCCTTGGGTACGTTTGGTATGGCTTCGAAGAGATACCATCGGGCCTTGGTTTCGAAGAGCACAACAAAAATCTTGTTGAATGAGATTGGCCTGCCTTATTTTAATGTGAATGTTGTTTGATTATATTCAATGTTTTAAAGGAGGCCTAAAATCATAGGGGTTATAAGGTATAGTTAAATATTTTTTATTATTCATTTTTATGGGTGCAAAGGGGTGTTCTTGGGTAAAATGCCTATGTGATAAGAGAAATGGGAGATATAAGGAGTTACATAAGATTATGTTTTTGATTTTATTATTGTTTAAAATAATGTTTAGAAGTGTTATTTTATTGTATTAAATCATAGAAAATTATGATGGCTTATTTTATTATATCCATTTATTATTTTAATTGTGAAATAAGTTGAAGCGAAAGGACTTCTAAGCATTATTTATACCTTGCTAGCCTACATGTTTAGGGGGGGGGCTCGATATGATGTAACATTCTGAAAAGCAATAAGAAAGAGCATTTTTCATATTTTGAGAGGGTAACAAAATTTTGTGAGCAAAATAAAAAGGAGGGTTTCTAATCATAAAACTAACATTTTTAGTGTCTTATCATTTCTGCATTTTAGTGACTTCTAGCCATTGTCTTATGCCATGAAATGGTTTTACAATAGGCAAAGGTCAAGATGATGTAGTTTCTCTACTATTTACTTTGAGTCTTGCACTTGATTTAATGGTATTGTGCTTATGTTGCAGGTCCATTAATTCAGGTTTTTTTATGATTACCTCATAACTTGGGATTTTGCAAGGAGGAGCTTGCTAAACTAATTCAGAATTTGACATTTTCAGCTAACCAAATATGCATTTTTTATTCATTCATTTTTGTTAATTTAATTTTATTTCAAGCATTCAATCATTTCATTCTCGTCCATCCAGAATTTCAATTTATTTTTTTTCCATTCTAGTCCTTTTCCAGAATTTCTGCTAATTTCCTTTTAGTTTCATTTCTATTCTGGTCCATTTCCAGAATTGTTAAGCTTTCAAGTTATTTCCATTCTAGTCATTTTACAGAATTTTTGCACCTCCAAAATTCATTAATGTAAGCTTTCAAATAAAACACATCGTTTAGGAGGGATACTAACCTGCTATTTCACATTAAATTAATATAAGAAATGAAAGCTAATTTTGCTAACATTTCTAACACGTTAACTTCTACTAACTACTATTAGGGTAGTGGCATCAACATAAGGAATATAAAATGAACCCAACTATCTAAAAATTACTTCATATTAAAGGCACGTAAATTAAAATGAGGTGAAAAATTCCACATTTTATCATTTGAAACCTTTTAAGTGAAGATAAAATACTTTACTAACAGGGATTCAGGGTAGCATCAATTTAAAAAACCCTAAAAATAATTGCTTTTATTTTACACTAGCTTTTCAATTAGATATTTCAATCACTAAGCATTGTTTAGAACTAAAAAAGCCCCCTTTTTTATGGTCACATGCATTATTGAATTATTTCTAGAACTATTACAATCTTTAGATATTTTACCAGAACCTTAGAGAAGTTGAATGTTTGTCATTTGGTTTATTTTCAAGAGAGAGTTTTCTTTTGAATACTCTACATGTGGTGGTATTTTGCAATTGGGCAAAATATACACTCAATAGTGGGCTACTCTATGGAGAAAATATTTCTTATAAATTTTTCTCAAATAAATTCTCTTGGGAATCCTTTCCCTATAATTTTTATGGACATATGTCTAAAGGAGACACCAATCACCTTGATAAAAATAGTGGATCTCTATCCACAAGAGACACCAATATCCTAACTCTGCTCTGGATGGTGATCCTCTAGAAGACCTCTGCCTCTACTAACCTTAGAAAATTGAACTCTATCCATAGAAGACAATTGTCCTCCCTGCTCTAAGATACCTCTATCCTCAACTCTATCACCTCCAAAGTTGTGTCTCAAATCTACACTAAAAACAGTCCTTTGGTCTAGTACAAATATATCCTTAATATTTGTCTCTGGTCTGGCACAAACATGTCCTCAAATCTACACCAAAATCTATACTAAAATCTATCCTCAAATCTACAACAAACTCTATCCTCAAATATTTCCTCAATATTTGTATTGTAAGCTTCCACAAAAGCTCACACAAATATATCCACAAGTCTTCTCTAAGACTTACCTCAAATCTACTCAACAAGTCCACACTATAACTTATCCAATAACATAAAGAGAATTGTTAGAGACTCAATATGCTTTACATTCATCACAATTATTAATTACTTTCAATAACTCTTTTAGAAACATATGGATATTTTTTAGAGACTCAATATGCTTCACATTCACCTGAATACTCAATTACATTCACTCACTCAATTTAGAATATAGAACAATTTGTTTCATATAACTTGAACAATCAACTCACACATCCACTTGACTAGGCTTAACCAACCAATCACCCAATGAAATAATCCTTGCTCACAAACCCTAGTCCAAGTTCTTCACTCAAATTAATCACTTTAACAACAATGCTTATAAAACAAGGTTTTATCAACAACTCTCAATTCCAAAAAACCTTGAAGCATTAATTCAAAACACTCTCAATAAAGCAAACCAAACAATTTTTCATTCAAATTTTTCATTCGATAATTCCAACAATCACATACTAGGAAGAATATGCCCATACCTTTTATTTGATGATGAAGGAACCTCAAAAATCTGCCACAACCACAAACCCTTCTTTGCAAACCTCAAGAAATTTAGAAGATGATAAACTCTCTAAAATATACAATGCAAATATTAAAACACACTTACATCTTATCACTCCATCTTAAAGAAAGCATACATAAAAATATACAAAAATAATTGACCAAATACACCTTATAATATCCCAGTTAAAATAATATCCAACATCAAAAATAATTTCAATACAATCACCTTTTAAAAATAACTCAATGGCAAGAAATCCTCTCAAAATCTAACCAACACTTTAATCCACTTATTTCTCCAATTACTCAAAATAATGACCAAATAAAATACCTTTTATTTACCCCTTTTAACTCCCTAGAATATTATGTCAAACCTTAGGCATTATAAAATATAACAAAAAATTATTAACTTTGCCTTGGTGAGATTCGAACCCTTGATGTTGCCTCCCCATGCGTCCTAGTCGTGGTCTTGGCTACTGCCTATGCTAGGTGCTTATTTAGGGAGAAAAGAGCACCACATGATCTATATTCCTCCCCTTTTGTGCCTAAGCCAAACAAAACCATGCGTCGCTTCCTGCGACGCTTCAAACACAACACACCAAAATGTTGTTGCCACGAATCGATTGTGGGTCACTCTGTGACCAAATGCCTTAGCCCTTGACCACTTTCCACTAGGCCATGCTACCTAGGTGGATATGGGATTTTAGCCCTCGATGATGTTATCCCCTTTTACTGGCGCCTAATACAAGAACCTTGTCTTCTTCCTTGCATGAATTCTCTTCAACATATGCTTGCCTCTTTTTCTTGTTCGAACAAAGGATAATTCAAATGCCACTAAGGCATATAGTTTATATATCATTTGCCACCTTTAAAATTGAACATCAGTATAAATTTAATTTCCTTGCAACCCTAACCTTAGGGTAATTATAATTTAATTAATAATAACATTATTATAATTAACTTATAATTAATTTAATAACCATAGGTTGATTAAATTAACTTACAAATTAATATATAATGAAATTATAATTACATATAATTTATTTAATTCCCATAGGTCTATCCAATTGGTTTTAAATAAAATACCATTTATTTTGCCATCATGGGTTTTAATAAAAACCTTTATTTCTGCCATACATAATATCAAAAAGAATATTATGACACCTTCTTCATCAATATTTTGCATTGCTCCTTTTGGCCTTCTGGTGTCAGTGGTGGTTCACTTTTGGCATCAATGACAACTCTATGGAATCAAAATTTCCAATAGCGTAAGGTTAGCTGCATACAAATACATCAAAAGCAAACATGCATGTAACGATAAGCATTGCATCCATATATGCATCCATCATCATCATATAGATCATGTTATATACGCATCCACACATCATAAAGCATAAGTAATGTAAGCCACATTTCTTAATATCATAAAGTAGTCCATCTACACATACACATCATAACATCTAAAGCATCACATCACATCATATCACATAAAATCATATACTACATCCATAAACATAAAAGCATAATCATAACAGATACACACATGGTGAGTCTTAAAGTCTAGATATCATATAAGAATGTGTCCAAATAAGTACATGTAGATAAAAAAATCACCAATAAGGCTACAAC
Organism: Wollemia nobilis; assembly: GCA_028583015.1. Taxonomy (NCBI): domain Eukaryota; kingdom Viridiplantae; phylum Streptophyta; class Pinopsida; order Araucariales; family Araucariaceae; genus Wollemia; species Wollemia nobilis. Next base: position 1,500,285 of record JAQPPZ010001472.1, on the reverse strand, counting down.
TATGTAGGTCGGTTGACCTTACACCCAAAAAGAGGTACAAAATTTTGAAGAAGCCACAGTGCTCAAGAGTGGCCTCACCTCTTTCCTTACCTCCCCCTCTAGGAGGTGGTATAAAACTGGCACCCCCAGTTTGATCTTTCCAAGACCTATTTATATGGCTCGATCAAGCTGATGACTATCATGAAGTGCTCTGGTTGGTCTTCTATGAACCTCTTGCCCTAGGCCTCTCTAGTAGATGACCTCCCCAAAGCCTGATATCATGCTCCAATGCAAGGATGTAGGAGGCATCTCAGGTACACTTTGCAAAATAATTTGCTAGCAATCCATGCAAGCACTAGATATCCACAACTACATCTAGACCACTAGATCCTTGAGGCACTACAAGAGGTGGTGTAATCTATTTTTGAGCATTATCTCGCTCGATAGTAACCTAGGAAAGCTATATTTTATTTGTTGAACCTAAATTGAAGATGTCTATAGCTTCGCCTCAACCTAGTGTAGTTGAGCCCAAAGAGGAGACTCATACTCCTCAAGGGCTAATTTATCCTCCTCCTTAGAAGTAACCTGCTCCTCTATAGCCAACTCCTCTGCCACCCACTCTTGCTGACCTGCTTACTACCAGTCATCCATCCGAGACTGCAATCAGTACCCATAAGTATCATTGGCCTCATCCTCATCCAAAGGCCACCCTAAGCATCCACCATCATACCATAATCACGTACCCAAAAAATAGGTGTATGCCTCTATGACCCCAACATCAACCACACCAGGATCAACTACAAGAAGGTCATCCTCCTCCAATACTATTGTAACTCATGGTGGTGGAAGGTTCTTCTCTACGATAATTCGATGATAGAAAAATGGTTCAAGGGGAATATCCTACTGAATTCCAAACTATTAGAGCACCTTGGAGTAGTAGAAGAACTCTCTAATATCATCCTTATGACCGATCAACCATCGATCATGTCGAGTCCTCACTATGAAGCTAACTGGATCCTCCTAGGAAAGGCATTAATGATAAGGCCTCCATATGATATCAGCAACCTGCAAATCTGTCAAGGATGTCATGTAGTGGGATATCTCCCCTGTAAAAGGCTAACTCTTACAATTTTTGAGTACTCTGGGCCACCTAGATCCATAACACTTGATATCCTAATCTAGTGTCATAATCTCCACTAGAAGTCCTTTTGGGTGATCAACTCTTATATACTCCCATACCTAGATCTGGAGGAGTATAATGTAGGAAATACTAGCTTGTCCATAGCACTGAATGCAATATAGCTCATCATAATACTACACCAGTAGTGTTCTCCCCCAGGCATAGATAATAGGCTCCTCACCATCAATCAAATCCTGCACCATTTCCAAGAGGTTCTATGGGAACCTTAATCTAGAGTAGTCAGGTATGAGGATATTGTCAATGATCATTAGCAACATGGCATGCAACCAAGAAAAGACATCTTCCTGGTACCAGTGGGTAATAGACATCCCACCAAAATGAGTATCCTTGTAGGTAGCAATGGTATGTCTCTCGAAGACCCTCGCAAACACTATATCTCGGGCATTAGTAGGAGAAGAGAATATTGGCACTCCATCAAAAGGGATCCTGAAGATCCTATAAACATCCTCCAGTATAATGGTCATGTCATCAGTAGAAAGGTGGAAAGTGTTCATCCTGGAGTCCCACCTGTGGGCCAGGGCAGTCAAATAGGCCTGATCCAACATGATAATAGGTAGGCTGATGACAAACTGGAGCCCATGAGCCTTAAGCTAGGATCAGTCCATGTCATCCATCTCACACAAAAGGTCATAAAGTATCTTTGGGTCCCGATCTCAAGCAGAAAAAATCTAAAGAGTGCAAAATAAAGCCTAAATCAAATGCACTGACAAACTAATAAATGCTTAAATCTAAAAAATGATGCAAGCTAAATGTGAGCCTAAGGCAACATGCTAACTAAATGCACTAAATTATCCAAAAAAGATCAAACATTACACTTTAAAAATAAGTAAACTGCTCAAATCAACTTGGTCGCTCACGCCAAGAGTAGCCACCAAGCGACCGCTAGATCTGACAGCAGCTAGATTCCAATGATAAAAAATATGAACATTGGAAATCAAACTGGCCACTGACATAAATGACGACCAACCACAGAAAAAAATCACTGCTCTAAGCGGTAGTGGCCAGTGAGAAAAACGCTAATGGTGTCTCCCTCAGGCTCAAAAAAACAAAACAAATTGCAAAAAACCAAAATCTAAAGGAAACCCATCTACTTAAACCCTAAATTGATCCTATATTTAGGTTTGGTTCATTTCCAATTTGGTTAATGAGGTTCCTTTATCAAATTATTTAGTGAGGTTCATTTTAAATGTAGTTAATAAGAGAGGGGTTAGGGTTTTGAAAGGTACCCATGAAGCTCTAGTCACTCTATTGGTCAAGGCTTCTCCCTGCTCATCCATCATGTCTTATTAGTGGTAAATCAATAGCGCTCTATGTTGCAGTCACACAAACACACCCTAGAGCTTCAAACTCACAAAACGATAATTGGTAAAAATGACAACTCAAACCTCTAATTTTAATTTTATTTCTCCAATTCATGACTTGGCCACTATCGACATCAGCAGCCCGCACTTCCTAGCCACTAGACCTAACAATGGCCATGAAGCAGCAATTGGTGGTCACTGGACCTAAAAATGGCTAGAAAATAAGGAGGAATTTCATCAAATTTTCACCACAGAGCATCACAAAATAGTCCATAAAAAGCACCTATTGGTCAGAGGCATCCAAAATATCAACCAATACCAAAAATTTGCATACATCAAAATCCAAAAACATCATAAAATCTAAAATTAAAAATAAAATAACAACCAAATCTTAGATGAGCCTCGTATTTAGCTATCTGCTCTATACACTTGGTGATTGCAGTGACTAGCACTCCATGCAACTCGACAAGATGAGAAAATTGCCATAAGGCCAATGGGGCAAAGTAATTACGGTAGAATTGAGAAACCTCACCTCAAACCTGAAGAAGGCTATAATAGCTAGACTACCCTACAGGAGCGAGGATCCATATCAATTATCTTATAGCAAATAATTATTCAACACTTGCTACATTATAATAGTTAGCACCCTGATTCCCTAAGAAGGCCATTCTGGTCGGACTGCCCCAAGGGATAGAGATGCACAATTACCAAATAGGGTTGAAATCACACCTAGATGGTAACTCCTATATAACAATAGAGAAACCCTCTAAAGATGTCAAAATCATTTATTTTGGTCAAGTGACTTGTCACTTCATTTATTTTCCTTTCCCTCATTGACTCGTCGCTTGAAGGGGTAGTAAATTTTTTTTAACAATCATAATCAAAGTCAACAAAAGATCATCTTGATCATGTTAGAGTTGCATTTTTCTTACGAATCATTGCCAACAACTATCATAATCTTACGCTTTGTTGGGGCAAAAAGCAAATATGATAGTTAAGTTTGTAGATCCCCTCCTTTCGGACCTATAGTAGTACTAAAGCTACCCGATTGCCTGATGAGTGAGTGCAAACTTCCACAAATTTAAGCCTTCCATTCCATTGGAAGCAATGATTCTAGGATTTGTTCCCTCTCGCATGACTAGGGCATCCTATGTTTATCATATCAATTATCATCATCCAACCTATAATATGGCCCTAGGTGGTCTAGGTTTTTGCTCTACATTGTGTTTTTACTCTGCATTATGTTTTCACTCACAATGCATCCCAAAAAGGGGCATCTTTAGACACATAAAATATGTCATGTTTAGGAGACTACCTATATGGAAACATCTATAGACCATATGAATCCTATTGTATCTCTCCAAGATATAGAAGTGGTCCTAGCCACTCAAATAGGATAGTTCTAGCCCATCCAGGCTTGGTCTCTCTCAAGAAGAGCGGCCAACACACTTGGCCACTGAAGACTATAGTGGCCACACCTAGCCACTGAACCTAATAGTGGCCAACATCACACATAGTATGGCCATGAATATGGATCTAGATCATGTAGTATAACTACACCTCTACATGGTTAATGAGCAGATTTTGGTGAGGAACTCCATGAATTCCTCCTAACTGCCCCTTCCATGCCAATTTGTGACTAATGCTTCTCGCCTGAGATGGTCAGTCGTATGCAATTTGGATTGAGGCTTCTCTCTAGGGATTCAGGTTCTAGATCTAATAGGGATATCTACATATAGAATCTCACACAAAAAGTAAAGGATCTATGAAGTTTCAAAGTCAAGCAACAAAGCCCTATCGAAATGGAGAACAAAGCTATGCCCCTTTGAGGAGCATTGGAGTGTCATTCGGTGGAGCTATGATCATGCACCAGTTTTTAGATTCATTGTTCTCAACCATAAATTAGTGTAGAAGAAACACCAAGAAAACCTTAAACATCAATTATAGCAAATATGATAGCACAACAACCCCTAATTCACAGAGAAAAGGGCTTCATATCATGGTCATTATCTCAAATAGTGGCTCATAGGCATATTTTAGGGCATAGATTTTATTTCCCTATTGCTTTAGTCTAGATTCATTATTGCTTAATTTTATTAGTTAAATCACATCTCAGATCTGCTTTTGTAGCACCCTAAAATTGGCACAGTAAACCTTAGTAAATAATTAAAATTACCTTAGTAATAATTCAAATTCAAATTTCAACCCCAAAATCGCTCCAAAACTGCCTGCTACCCGTTTCCTCATTTTTCGTGCCATTTTTAGGGTTTGTTTTGACCGTTGGACGATATCGTCGCCGATCAGACGATATCGCCTCAGATCGGATGAATTCGTCTGGAGCAGAACGTCCAGACGATTTCGTCCCAAAACTGATTTTTCATAATTAGCTTCTGTTTCAACGACGTCTCTAACCTGGGCAAAAGCGTGTCTGCGCGGTTAGAGACTTCCCCCATTGGAGATCTCCCAAATTGGGATGATCCCCAACCTCCTAACCTCCCTCCTATGCCTATTTAATCTTAGGCCCTCCCCTTGACATTCCCTTGGCTGAATTTTCCTGTAATTTGATCTTTGCGTGCATTATAATACCTTGGATTATCATCTGCATTTGTGCTTTTCAAATTTTCTTGCAGGAACTCTGTTATTCTTCAGTCGAAGCAAGCTCAGATCGTCGTAGATGATCTTGTACAATCTCGGATGATCACGCCCCAATTCGAGATGATTTCATACTCTACAGACGATTTCGACTGCAGTCAACATTGGGGGCAATCAGTGCCCTGAGTTTGCATTCTTTCTCCACTATCTACTATTTTATTTTGCATCTAGTTAGACTTATTATTATTTTGCATCTTGGAGTTCACCCATGTAGCTTAAATACATAATAAAATCATGATTAGCTATTAAAGCATGATAATTTACTTGCATTTCTATTTGGGATTATCTTATTAACATCATTTTGTCATTTCACATCATTTTCCTTTATCGGAATAGTTGCATTTTCTGTATTCTGTGTCCATTTCTCCGATTGCAGGTCTCTGACGAATTCGTCAGATCTCAGACGATCCTGTCAGATCGGAGACGATCCTGTCAAATTCAAGACGATCTTGATTGCTTCAAAAATCAGAACCTCCATCAGACATCCGGATCAGGTATGGATTTCTTCACTTAATTTATTCTCTGTGTTTTCTGCTTAAATCTATTTTTTGTCTTCATTTAAATCTGCATTTCATATAGAACAACTTAGATTCATTTGGCCAAACCTAGGATTTGAATGATTAAAGGTAAAATTGAACACATCAAACACATTCCCAACCTAGGCGTGGAGACTGCCACTAAACGTTTCCTGGTGAACCCCACCATCCGTCAAAAAATCACCTTAATACCCCTCCCCCGAGAGGCGGGACCTTCAAAGGGCCTCTCAGTCCGAGGTATTGTCCCATCCTTCTCGCATCCCCCTTCCGGGCGTGGATCCTTTAGCCTGAAGGTAAGGGTGCAAAAAATTTGGAGCGATACATTTTGGTGAACCCGACGTGAAACTAAAACCTTTTGAAAAAAAAAAAAAAAAAAACATAGATGCATTTAAAATCATTAGAAAACTACTAAGTTGCATATCATGTTTAGATGGTAGCTCCTAAGAAAAGACTAGCTGTCACTATAAATGTTGAAAATCAATTAATAGCCATAGAGTTTAATTCTTTGCTTAGACTATCTCAAACATAGAGTCCCACCTTTGTGGGACGAACTTAATAGGAGACTAGGTATCATTTCATCTAGGTCAACTGAACTTAGGCAAATCAAGAGGTTTGTCCTAGATAGAATCCTGGATCCCGATCAACTCATTTTTTATCATGAACTTCAGAGAGCTTGCCATAGGTGGTTAGCTTATAGGAGAGCTCTTGTGTCTTCAAAATTGTTCACCTTCGAGGAATACCTCGAGAACGCAATTGTTATACACCAATTCCTAGGTCATGTAGAAGACCAAGAGGTCGTTCTTACGGATAGGGAAATATGGAGGAGAGTTCCTAGAGCTGTGTTATATCGAGAGTATTGCCACGAACTTTATTTCTACCAACCAGAGTCTGAGACAGATAATATCACTATAGCACACTTTGTCAAATTCTTGAAAGAAAATTTCCAATTTGAAGAAGAACATTTCATGACTCCTGAAGAACTTGAGCCCGTTAATGATATTTATAAATTGTTTATAGAAAACTAGATCATTGCTTTCATTATTATTATTTCTTGCATTTAGTGTGTTGTTTGTTATCTTTATAATATTGTTATAAAACAAGAAAAAAAAACCAAAAACATAACAAAACCAAAACATTTTATTTTAAATACTATAGTAGGTATATAATTAAAATATATACCTCTTAAGCTTGTTTCTATATATATATATATATATATATATATATATATATATATATATATATATATATATTTGCTGAAATCTAAGTTTAAGCACAATGACTAGACTTAGGAATGGTAAACAAACTGAAGAAGAAGAAGAAGAAGATTGGTTAGGAAAGAAAACAAAAAAAAACCCAAATGTCCTTCCTGAGGATTCAATTCCGGAAGGAGAAACTCTAGAACAGCCAGAAGATGAGCCGGTTGTAGATGAACAAGAAGAAAATGTTAAAGAGGAAGGATCCTCATCCCCTAGAATGGCTCCAGATGGAACTATTGCTTTTGATAACTTAGATCATTTTTGGAAATTTTTCAATAATAATATTGGTGCTCTTAATATGGCAGTTCGTATTGATAGAGGACAAATTAGTGACACTCAAGCAGCCATGGAAGATATGTTTAACATACACACTAATCCCTTGTCCTTTGTTGATCAAGAAAGTGATAAAGCTGGACCATCCAATAGAGATATGGTCACTATGATTCAGAACATGCAAAAACAACAGGTTACCCAACCTCCTAAGGAACCTGTTATTGAGCCTAAAATCATTCCCACACAAAAGAGACCTTCATTCACTGCTTTATTTCGCCAAACTATTGATCAATATGCTTCAAATCGACAAAAACCCAAAATGAAGCCAAACACCAATTTTCAACAATCTGGGATACAACATAATACAACTTCAAAACTTCTTCATAACACCCTTCCTACCAACAATTTACACAATAGCAATATAGCATCTAATCTTCATGTCCCTCCATCATATGCTCACAAATCCCATATTAATGCCCTACCGAACCAATATGGTGGGCAAACCAGTAATCTGGAAGCCATGGTGAAACAGTTAGCTTCCCGCATGGACCAGATAGATCCCTACCGTCCCTCGTATAATTATCGAGAGATGTGTAGTCAACCTTTGGATCCCATAGTTGTAGCACAACCATACCCTAAACACTTTCCCATGCCCGTCCTGCCTATATATAAAGGAACCGAAGATCCCATAGAGCATCTTCGCATGTTTAGGATAGCATGTCATGATATATCACATGATGACTTGCTATTACTAAAAATGTTCCCAAAAAGTTTAGGAGGAATGGCATTAGAGTGGTACTATCAACTACCCACTCATTCTTTGAGAAATTTTGAAGAAACAACTGAATCTTTTGTCCATCAATTTAGTGCCTACATCGAGAGGCACGTGACCATTAAAGATTTATACAACTTAAAACAAGACAAAGATGAATGTTTTGCTGATTTCTTAGCTAGATGGAGGCGATTGATAGGAAAACTGCACTTTGTGCTACCTTATAGGGAAATGTTGGACATTTTTATTAATAATTTGCAAGAACAAATATCTTATGAGTTATCAACTGCTACCTTAACCACCTTCGATCAAGCTATAGACTTAGCTCGAAGGGTGGAAGATGCTCTCATTAGAAGAGGTCAGCTTAAAAAGAAAGATGATGAGAAAACATCTAGAAATCAGTACAAAAATAAACAAGTTGTAGGTGACGGAGTCACTGATAGTAGAAACATTGCTAATGTTAATACTACGAAAACAACGGAGAAGTTTATATTAAAACCTCCTGATAAACCACCCCGAGAATTTACTAGATTGAATCAACCTTTATCAACCATTCTTCCTCAATTACTAGCACGAGGCTTGATTCAATTACCAGCTATCCGGGAACCTGATCCAACTATACCCGGATACAGAGCTGATTTACATTGTGATTTTCATAGAGGACCTGGACATGCTACAAACTCTTGCAAAATATTAAAACATAAAATACAAGACTTGATTGATAATAATGAAATGGAGGTGCAAGCCTTCCAACCTAAACAAAATGCTTCTAATAACGCTCAAAAGAACATTCCCCAAAATCAGAATCAGAATGCCAATCAATCATTGGACATATTTCAACATCCTTTACCACAGCATGGCAAAGAGGTGGCTAATCAAATCGAACATCATAATGTTCCCCCTCCTACCCGATATGTAGGGACTATTAGCGGACAATTATCTGTTCAGGATCCTCAAATATTTGGCACAACTTTCTCCATGGTTACGTCCAGGACCCTCATATAATACTCAAACACCGGATCCTAGTGATGTAGAATCGAATACTGAAAGTGAAATAGACATCACCTCAAACCAATCGAATAGTTCTAAAAATGAATCAGATCCTATTCAACCTATCACAGATGCTATGGTTTCGAAAGAACCATTTCCTAGAAGAGTTACTACTCGACCCTCTTCTAATCAGTTCCTTCCTAATGAACAAGCCATAAACGCTCAACCAAGACCAGTTCAACGTCTTCAATATAACATTGTAGGTACCATCGGAGTCGTTACCAGACAACAGGCTCAAAACTCTCAACAGGATCAAACTCAGAATGATGGATCAGCTCCATTTATTTTGAAAAATCCCACTAAAGGGAATCATATGTCTAATGTTCAACCTAAGCCTCCTTACAATATTAATGAACAATTATCCAATACTACAGCCAAAATTTCCCTTTTGGACTTGTTAAGATCTTCTCCTACCCATAGGGATGAGTTAATGCTCACATTAAGCCAAATGATGGTACCTCAAAATATTCAACTTGAAGCCATGTCCAATACTATCATCACTCGAGAAGTCGATTGTATTGACTTTCGAGATAAAGATATCCCACAACATAGTTTACATAAGGATAACCCCTTATATATTACTGCCCTAATTGGAGATGTAGTTGTTAAACGAGTCTTGATTGATAATGGTTCATCTTTAAACATATGCACTTTTGACTTCTACCAAAGATTTGGCTTTAGGAGTGACGAGATGAAAAGAACGGATATGATTATCAAAGCCTTCAATGACGAGACACAAGAAACGTGTGGAGTCATTACTATACCCTTGCAAGTTGGTCCTAGAACCCTAGATACAACCGTGTTTATTGTACATTGCCCTGCATCGTACAATATACTTTTGGGTCGCCCTTGGATCAATGCGATGCGAGCGGTCCCCTCCACTTTACATCAGTGTGTTAAATTTGAATTTAAAAACCAGTTGGTTACCATTCATGGTGATCCTAGACCCTTTGATATGTGTGCTTTGGCAGAACCCGTTGGAGTGCAATTTTGCCCCGCCCTATCATCCACACATCCTAGTTCTTATCATCCATCCAAACGTGTGAAACACACACCCATAACATCATCTACCCCATCAACTACACCTATACATTTAACTCAACCATCTTCTGAACAAACCACATTAGGACCTCAAAAAGAGCCTAAACCTACACCCAATGCTTCCTGTTTTACTCCCTATAATCTTCCATACCCATAGACTCATCCATCGATATCCCTATAACATCATTGTCCACTACAAGCATCCTTCCCACATTAGAAGATCAAGGAAATGTTCCTTCTACCTCTTATGCTCTTTTTGATGAGCTCTTACCTGATTTATCTAAAATTCTTATATCAGAAGAGATCAACACTGCCATGCAAACTTCCCTCCTTTTAAATAAACTCCCACCTTCTCCTCGTACCTTGGGCCTCCCACAACCTATGGGAAGTATCTACCAAGTCGGAAGTTGTGCTTTTGTTTATAAAGGATATGATTGGGGAAGAATACCCCGAAACATCAAGACGCATTGTGATGGATATGCTCGATGCTATTTTGCTAATGAATATATTAAAGCTAAACCCATAATGCTTAAATTGGGCTATAAAGGGAAAGGTTTGGGACCTTTCCAAAATGGTATGAAAGAACCTTTCGAGGTAGAACCGTGGCCTGCCCGCTGTGGTGTGGGCCTATTTCCTAGTAAGGGTCAGCCCTTTCCATTTGAGGATGATGACCATCTCATATGTTATCAAGATTATCTAGATAAACAAGATTCTTTGTATCCAAAGAATAATTTTACCTGCAATATGCTATCCATAGCCTACCCTGAAATGATTGCCAAATCCGACGATGAGTTGGAAGGAGATATTTTCCATGATGTCTCCGTTGAAGAGTTGTTACACAATGATTTTTATTTTGATGGTTCTATACCTACTATAGCCCAGCTTGAGGCCACGACTCCTCAAGATGAATTATCCAAGTTAACCTTAAAGGAATTACAAGAATTGGGCGTTTCAACTCCCACCTAATTTTGAAAGAGATCTACACATGGAGGTAGAAAAGTCATTAAGGTTAACATTGAACGAGGATAATCCTCACATAATCGATTGGATCAATTAAGTCAAGAAAAAAAGAGAATACATTGCATTCCTTAAAGAATATGAAGATGTTTGCTTGGACATATGAAGATATGCCAGAGTTTAGACCCTTCGTAGTCATGCATCACCTAGTAGTCCATCCGGATGCTAAACCTTAAATAAACTTAGAAAAATGCATCCCAAAGTGGCCTTACTAGTCAAAGGAGAATAGAAAACTTTGAAGGTTATTTTTATACAAGAACTCAGTTAGCTGGAACTCCTAGATGAAAAGCGCATCAATGCTTTGGAGCATCTTCGTGCCTACCAAAACAAGCTTAAAAGATCATATGCTAAGAAAGTTCGTCATCGATCCTTTGAGGTCGGCGACCTTGTTTTAAAAGAAAATAAAAAAATACTAATGCAACTAAAGACCTTAAAGGTAAATTTGAACCCAACTGGCTTGGACCATATATTATCACTGCTAAATTTGAATCGGGAGCATACAAATTAGCTACCTTAGATGGTAAAGATTTAAAAGAACCTATGAATATTATGCATCTTAAGCGATATTATGCATAATTCTGGTAATTTCGTCATTGTATATATTGTACATCTTGTCTCATTTTAGTAAATTCATATAAAAATTTCAAAAAAACAATCACATTGTATTTCTTTCAATTCATCAATTAAGATCAAAAAAAAAAACATCAAAATTATCAAAATATTCAAAAAACATCTTTTATTTCATACCTCTCAAATTGTGAAGTATTGCAGTTCTATTTTCAATTATTTTGGATAAATTAGCATTTATTTGGAATCCCGCACTTTCACACACACAAAAATAAATATCTTGATTTTATTTGTTATGATTATTAATCTCTCTTATATCAAAGTCCACATTGGCATTAAATAAAGTTTGAGCACAGAGAATTGATCTTGTTATTTACTTAAACCAAGCATATCCTTTCACAATAAAATGATTATATTTGTAATGTCCATGCTATGCTACATAGTAGAAGTGGTTTCTTGAGCGAAAAGTTTCCCCTGCTATCCTATCATGCACATGGTCTAGAATCTTTGAGAATTGACAAAAGGACAAGCTCACCCCTACCCAGAATAAAAATCCCTTGCTCTACAGCTAATCCGAGCAAGTATCCCTAGCATAGGAAGAAAAAGAAAAGTTCAAGAAAAAGAGAAAAAGAAAAAGGTTATTTTGAATCATCACAGCAATATTTCAGCATTATCTCAAATATCAAGCAAAAATACAAAAAAAAAAAAGAAAGCAAGAGAAAAGCAAAAGCAAAAGCAATAAAATCCCTTTCCCTACCCATTGAAAAGAAAAGAAGGGTTGATGAGCTTGAATCCCTGGAATTCTCAATTATTCGAAAACTGTGAGGTAAGCCCCATAACAAGTGGTTTGTGCCCAACCCGCTTGGCCTTGGGTAACTCCTAGCGTGGTGATATGTCTGTCACATTAGCGACCTTCTTTTGTACAGACCTATGTCTGCTTATGGATTAGCTAGCTCTTGATAACCCGACTTACATAGTAGTCTGGTACGGTTATATGCATCTAAATCATGGTTAATGAACACTTATTTGGTTAATTCAAATCACTTGTATCAAATTATCTTGCTCAAAACTGGTAAATGAACAATACAATCGCACACACATTTGTATTTGAGAGATTTTGTATCATTATGATAAATCAAGATCGGTAATGAATTCACATTTGCACATGAGGATTCCTTATAAATCTACATTTCTCTTTGAGATAATTTAAAATATTTCTGTAACTCTTTTCGAATAATTTTATCCTTTTATTTCAGAATTTTTGTTTTGTATCAAAGCAATTACATACATCTTCTCACAAAATCTCAAAAATAATTTCAAACAAAAATTTTCATATTATTATTTTTCTATTTATCAAAGGTCAAAAATGCATCTTGCAATAAAACCAACAATCTATTTTCTTCTTTGGATTTCGCGATGATGGTATAAGTCTATATCTATAATTCTATGCCTAGCGCAAACCATCGTTCTAATTTTCTTTCCCATTTATTTTAAAACAAAATTCATCAAAACATGTGACTTGCATCATTATGTTACACAATTATGCTTTACAAACAAACAAACACTTATTCTATTTCATGTCATTATGTCAAAATTCAGTTTTTGCAACCATGGTATAAATTCTAAGGAATTGTTCAAAATTTTATCACACTTAGGAATTTATGCCTAGCAAAAATCATTTTCTAATATGTTTCATGCATACTATTTTCATGGAAATCTGAAAACAAATCACCATCATCATCATCATTTGCATCATCACAACAAAGTCTTAAGACAGTCTCTTAAGCACTCTTTTACTTTTAACAATATTTCTATACTGGGATTAGCTTGACGACCGAGTGAGCGGCGACTCCATGAAATGGTCTATAATAGCGACAATGTCCTTTGAAATTATTGTTAGAAGTCCCCTTTTATTTTTTATCAAATCACACCACAAACAACCAATTTGTTTACATCAGATTATTTCATTTAAATTTTAAAAGCATGACATTCAAACCATAATATTTCCAAACGACATAATTACATGAATCATCAAATCAATCACATCAAAACATTAAAGCATCATACAAACACATAAGACAAGTCATATGATCAAAAATATCTCATCTATATATATATCAACAATATATACATCATCTCAAAACTGGATCGGTATGCCACAATCTGTACCTCGGCATACTCAATCCTCTATCAAAAATAATAAACACTATGTATCAATCTGTGCAGTGCAATCTATAGCAGCTAGCCTCGAGAACCTCTCGAGCTCTCAGCCTCATCTCCTCCCCCGCCCTGAGGTGGACGAGGTGGCCCCATCGTAGTCCGTGTGGTGCTATGAGTCCTGGACTCTGATCGTGATGATGTCCTCGATGACCTCATCATGACAGGCTCCACAATGTGGGCCGACAGCGGTAACCTCTACCCCTCTGGTACCATATGGTGGTATAGCATCTGATAGAATGTGATCTGGGCAATAGCCCATGCTAAGTCCCGAGTGCTCGCCCCTCCGCTCCGTGCTCTGAGGCGTGCGACCTCATCTCTGAGCTGTGTGGCCTCCTCTCGATGTCGTGCAGCCTCATCCTGCAAGGACTGCACCTGAGCCTGGAGATGAATAGTCTCCACCCGAAGAGTAGCCATCTCGCTACTCTCTCCTACCTCGACACCCTTGCCCTTATCGGGCGATGGTGGCCTCTCTCTCTATGGAGAAGGGGGTCTCTCCTCCCTCCTCTCCCGCTATCGTGGCCTCTCGCTGAGCCTGTGGCCTCCTCTGCTCTCTCCCACCGTGACCCTGTGCCACCTCAATGGCCGCCTAGCATCGCCTCCCCATCCGATGCACAACTACGTGAATCGAACCCTGAGCCCTCGTCATCCGAGGAGGGTGGATGCCTGCATACCAGGCATCGTAGCCATCGACAACCCCTGCATCGTCCCCATCCACTGGCTGAATGGGGGCATCGTCCACGTCCTCACTCCAGAAGCACTGCATATCTGGAGCCCCACTGATCGTAGTGTTATCCCGGACGGTCCGAGAAAACTCGTAGTCCCTGAGAGATGGGATCCCCTGCTGTAGACCGAACTGCCTCAAAACTCGGTCATAGCGATGGAGCTCCACCTCTCCCCTCTCCATCCTCAGCCAACAGGTTCGCCTAACGTGAGCCAGCTCCTGTCCATCCTCGGCCCACCCTGGATGATCTCTCCAAGGCCTCCAGGTGATCTGGTCGGAGACAAGGTCATCAAGTAGTCTCCGGGACATTGGCAGATCTATCCACCACTGTGACCCTCTTCGGAGCCACCAGTAGAAAACTCGGGGCCTCTCCCCATCAATCCCTATTAGTGGGAGCCCTATCGGCCTCCGCACCATGATGTGCTCCCAGCACCAAACCTGCAGTAGTGATGTCATGACCAGACATCGGCCGCCCTTGTATACGACCCCATGCAGGATCCTATACAATCGGCATAGTACAAAGCTCCCCCAAGCAAACCTGTACCCATGGTCTCTCATGTCGTAGACCACATCTGTCAGTAGCCATGGTACTCTGCATCCACTCTGATGGCATAGCAGCAGACCACCTACCACCCCAACCAAAACCTGTGTCAGTCTAGATGCCCCAGGCATCTGGCGTAGCGACTCGATGTTCACTCCGCCCTTCTCCAGGGCGAAGCTCGGATCTTCGCATAGTCGCATCATCGCGTGGCCCTGATTGGCCATGGGAGTTATTAGCCGTCCTTGTATGGGGATCCTCAAAATCCTCCATACATCCTCCAATGTGGGAGTCATCTCCCCTGTCGATAACCGAAAACAAGAAGAACCCGGATACCACCTCTCTGCTAGGGCTGTCAATAGCCCCATATCTGTAGAAACCTGTGGCATATCTGCCACATGCCGCAAGCCGACTTGAGCCAACTGATCTCGCTCTGCTTGAGATAGAGCGGCCAAGTCATCCCTCAGCTCCGCCGTATTTCCATTCCCTACTCTTTAGTAATCCTCTCTGCAACATAAACAACAAAACAATAAAAATCATTAATAACACAGTGATTAAAAATGCAAGTAAAACAAGTTCAATTTCATACAAATGATGATATCGTCCACTATTGGATGATATCGTCCAAAATTTGAGCAAATTCGTCTCCGATTTCGCAAGAGGGAATCGTCCCTTATTGTACGAAATCGTCCCCATATCACCGATTTCGCCCTTGGACGAAATCGACGATATCGAGACGATTTCGACGAAATTGAGACGATTTCGTCCCGACGACGTCGACGGCCCAAAAATGGCCGCGATGCTCAAAAATCATTCAAAATTAATCTAAAAAGCATGAAATTCAAAATTAAAGCATTCTAAACTAAGTTTGGACCCTTACCCGTAGCCCGCGTCGGACCTCTGTCGATCCGTGCGTTGTCTCGACCATCTTGTCTCTAGAGCTCTAGAAACCGAAGAAAATGAACAGTAAAAATGAATTAGGGTTTTTCCCTATTTTTCTTAATTTTATTCAAAAAACAATTAAAAACATTTTAAAATTTTGCTTTTCCGCGTTTTTACCTCAAACGTTCGATTTGGGTAAAAACACGGAGGGGGCACCATAGTAAGTTGTCGTACGATTCGACCTAGAATCGTCGCCTAAAAATGGGAATAATTTTTGCTTTCTCGTAGATCGAGAAGAACTCATCTTTAACGCATTTTCTTCGGAAAATTCGCTAAAGAGGGGGCAAAATGTAGCACCCTAAAATTGGCATAGTAAACCTTAGTAAATAATTAAAATTACCTTAGTAATAATTCAAATTCAAATTTCAACCCCAAAATCGCTCCAAAACCGCCTGCTACCCGTTTCCTCATTTTTCGTGCCATTTTTAGAGTTTGTTTTGTCCGTTGGACGATATCGTCGCCGATCAGACGATATCACCTCAGATCGGACGAATTCGTCTGGAGCAGAACGTCCAGACGATTTCGTCCCAAAACTGATTTTTCATAATTAGCTTCTGTTTCAACGACGTCTCTAACCTGGGCAAAAGCATGTCTGCATGGTTAGAGACTTCCCCCATTGGAGATCTCCCAAATTGGGATGATCCCCAACCTCCTAACCTCCCTCCTATGCCTATTTAATCTTAGGCCCTCCCCTTGACATTCCCCTGGCTGAATTTTCTTGTAATTTGATCTTTGCGTGCATTATAATACCCTGGATTATCATCTGCATTTGTGCTTTTCAAATTTTCTTGCAGGAACTCTATTATTCTTCAGTCGGAGCAAGCTCAGATCATCGCAGATGATCTTGTACAATCTCGGACGATCACGCCCCAATTCGAGACGATTTCATATTTAGATGATTTCGACTGCAGTCAACATTGGGGGCAATCAGTGCCCAGAGTTTGCATTCTTTCTCCTCTATCTACTTGTTTTATTTTGCATCTAGTTAGTATTTATTACTATTTTCTTGCATCTTGGAGTTCACCCATGTAGCTTAAATACATAATAAAATCATGATTAGCTATTAAAGCATGATAATTTACTTGCATTTCTATTTGGGATTATCTTATTAACATCATTATTGTCATTTCACATCATTTTCCTTTATCAGCATAGTTGCATTTTTTGTATTCTGTGTCCATTTCTCTGATTGCAGGTCTCTAACGAATTCGTCAGATCTCAGATGATCCTGTCAGATCGGAGACGATCCTATCAAATTCAAGACGATCTTGACTACTTCAAAAATCAGAACCTCCATCAGACATCCGGATCAGGTATGGATTTCTTCACTTAATTTATTCTCTGTGTTTTTTTCTTAAATCTATTTTTTGTCTTCATTTAAATCTGCATTTCATATAGAACAACTTAGATTCATTTGGCCAAACCTAGGATTTGAATGATTAAAGGTAAAATTGAACACATCAAACACATTCCCAACCTAGGCATGGAGACTGCCACTAAACGTTTCCTGGTGAACCCCACCATCCGTCAAAAAATCACCTTAATACCCCTCCCCCGAGAGGCGGGACCTTCAAAGGGCCTCTCAGTCCGAGGTATTGTCCCATCCTTCTCGCATCCCCCTTTCGGGCGTGGATCCTTTAGCCTGAAGGTAAGGGTGCAAAAAATTTGGAGCGATACAGACTTCCATTAACACATTTATTCTATATTTCTCAAATTTACATGCATTTATTATTTTGTTCATGCTTGTATGTAATTTTTATCATGATTATTCAAATCCATTAACAAATGCCTCATTCAAAGAGGCAGCCCATCCTACTAAGCATACTTTTTTCTTTCCATGAACGCATGTACAAGTCTATAGGATCATATCAAAGCATCAGGATTACAAGGATCCCTCCAAGACCAGATCTAGAGGAGGCATTTGTAAGCCCTCATACAATTTCGTGTGTGAGATCAGGAGGCTTGCATAAGCACACAACCCCTTTGTGAGGGGATATTTTATTCACCATTATTTTTCTTATAATTCATTGTATCTAAATGGGTATCCCTCAGAGGGACGGACATGTAACCAGGATTCAACATAAATAAAAGGATCTCTCTTTGTTATTTCCATGTTATCTATATTTCATGGTCTTTCATTTCATTTCAAAATAATATTGCAAATAGAATAAGGGTGCACACTTCCTGGGGTCACACACTTTGCAATAACAAGGTCATCCAAACCTTGGAAATGTTTTTCCTCCACCTCAATCATATACTACCCAACACCTTATAGATCATCCACCATACATTTGGACTCCTATAACTAAACCCATAATCAACATATTCCAAAGGTCGTTGGATGTTGGTCATTTGGTCTTACCTCAAATTTGACTAGAAGATCCTACCACACCAAAACCAAGAGGATACAATGAATATGCTCATTGTGACTATCATCATCACAAAGGGTATGATATCAATAATTGTTAGCAATTTTGACATCTTGTCCAATATCTAATTGATAGTGGTGCAATCTAGGTTTATAATTCCTTAGATCCCTCCAACCAAAACATGGATGTTTTTTGGAATCCACTATCACAACACAATATACCTCAAACACAAGCTACAATATCGACTACACAAGTGTAAACCTATTAGGTTAATCAATAAAATCATGCATGTGAATGATATGGTTTCATAGGGATGATTAACATCATCACATAAAATAATAGATATGCCTCTCATCCTAATCAAAAATAGGCACCAGTGTCTACCCCACCATTTTATACACCCTCACAAGCCCAAGGTCCACCTCCATCATCAAGGCTAATCATCACCATCTAAAGTAGTCTTACCAATCAACTTCAAATAGTGCCTACCAAGTTATCAATATATGACCTCCTGCAACAATCTTAGACTTATTGTGATGCATTAAATTATATATTAAGGTCCATAAATATTCAAATAGATGATAGCAATGCTTTTTCTAGCTTCATCGACAATGTGTGTGCTAGCATGCAATCATCCATATTTTTTTATCACCATGAGATGACAACTCTCGTAGGCCATGAATCAGACCCCTATGCACATAATGGTATATGTCAAACGTGTCACTTATAAATATATGTTTATTGATACTGGATCTTCCATAAACATCATTACAACACCTACCCTTAGTGATCTCAATATTCCCTTGAATATAGAGCCACTCTTACCATATATTCGTAGGTCTTAAATAGTATGTTGTATCAAATATTGGGTATAATTGTCATACCAGTCAAGGTAGGCATCAAAACCATACCCACTCTTTGCCATACCATTGAAGGAGAAATGCAATACAAGCTCCTCATTGAGAGCTATTCAATTCAATATATGCAATGTGTTCAATCTATAATCCATCACTACATTTAATATATACATAAATAAAGAGGTGCATCAAATCTAAGTTGATGGTGATCCATTTCAATTTTACAATCTGGTTACATTACCACCTCCTACCACCCTCCCTTCCACCCACCTCACAATTGCACCAGTCACACATCCAACCACCACTCAAGCAACAATAGCCATAGAATCCACATACACAACTCCCCCCTTAGTTGCGTATTCTTATCCTCCTACGCAACCACATACCCACCAATCCACAAACACTTTTCCACCCCCTTATTACACCACTCATATGTTGCCTTGTCAACCTTCTAATAATGCCTCTACTTCTCATTCTACACCTTCCAATATCTCCACTTATCATCCTCCTCCTAGATACAGTACTCTACCACCCCTCATCTCCTCCCCACCCACTAATATTCCACCTAAGTCATAAGCACCCACCTCTTCCTTTGCACCTTCAACAAATTTTGGATCCTTGATATCTCAAACACGTCCTGAGACACCACATATCTTAGTACTCATAAAAATTCTAGGACCTAGATAATATATGGTGCATAATGCTCACATAATCCTACCTAATATTAAAACAACATGTGATTTTGACCATCCTCAAAATTCACCTTTAACTATTGATGTTCTTGCAAATCAAACCAACTTCATGTATGGAGGTATTGATATCTACATACAATCAATAGAATCCCCTGAATTTAAGCCTTCATTTTGTATGATCCTCAACCACCTATTCAACCCATCTTTCACCTCACACTATTTCCAGTAACACAATTGCCATGGCTATGGTTTGGGTCATAATGAATAAGGGAGCTGTAATATCATCATTCCTTCCTTCCTACAACACACGGATAAATTTGGTCTAGGATATCAGGTAAAAAATCAAGATAGATTGACATGCTAATTCGAAAAATTTAATATCATAATCATAGACACAAAATAGGACTTCACAAATTTAGAATGCTCTTCTCCAACAAAAATACAATCTTCTCAATCGCCTATTGACATTACTACTTCCTTATTTTAGGTGGCCATGATTCACCTTGAATCTCTAGACATATTTGATAATGAGTTGGATGTACACTTTGATAGTCTCTTTTTCAATTCAAATAGCTCTAAGGAAATGTTTGCCCCCATTTTTCCTATTATCGAGCCACCTAAGAGAGAACAATTTTCTTCATATTATTCTCATCCCTCTTCCAATTCTTCCACTTCTCCTACCATGCAAAAATACACTGTAGCAACTCCCTCCACCCACTTATCCTCCCATAATTCTTTACCAACTAATCAGATAACCTTGCCAGGATTTGAGGCGAGTAGTACTCATGCCTCAAATTCGTACACCATGGTTGTGCCTCTATAGGCCAAGGGTCCATGGTGGACCCAAAACACCCAGAGTCAAACCTTAGTGCCTAATATAGAGGTTGCTAATGTCGTAAATGTTAGTGTATCTGGGGCTATCATGTCCCAGCCATAAGGTTCTAATTTTGAGCTGGAAGACCTCAAGAAAATGACCATCAAACATGGAAATGACATCATTCGGTTACAAAAACAAGTTGCCCAAAATTCCATGCCCAATAGACACCATGGCCATAGGATAATAGGACTGTACAATACGTAACCTAACAATAGGTGTGTACCTAATCTGGTAGCCAATCAGGCTGATGCATTAGGGGATCGTGATGAGTTAGAGTCATGTGATGAGGAAATGCATCACTATTGCCATAGAAAGTCAGAAACATTGGTGTCTGAAGTTATTCATTATTTATAAAATGATGATATGGAGGAAGATATGAATGTGTTAGGAGAGGAATAGGATAATGCCTTAGAAGCTCAGGCTGCTAGAAATTTTGGGAAATCCAATCACAAGTATTTTACTAGGAGTTCTAAGGATCCCAAAACATCCTCTACTCCCCTAAAAAACCCTTTAGTTCCTCTTGATACAAAAGGTGATGTGAATCCACCACCTCCATTTTTGGAAGCACCTAGGACAATGCTAAAAGTGTCAAATACTAGAACATCCACTTATAACTTGGAAGAAGACATGAAAAGGATCAACGCCAATATCTCAATGTATGAGGTCTCTCAATTGTTGGGGCAGGATAAAATCAGGGGGAAGATATTGAATTCCCTGAGTCAAATTCATGAGGTTAAATTTGTAGAACCCCAACTTGCTATGAGGAAAGAGAAATCAAAGGTACCCCCTTTTATCGTAACCACTAGGATCACAGGCAAGAATTTACACAACTGTTTGATTGATTCTTGTGCCTCGACCAACATCATACCTCTTGAGATAAGCCAAAATCTAGGACTTAAGCCCGTTCATTCAAATAATAAGGTGGTCCAATTGGACAGATATATGGTGTATGTAGTAGGTGTTGTAAAATATGTTCAAATTTAGATCAACTAAGAGCCTAGGGTCCAACATTATACAGATATCCTTGTGCTAAATATGGCTACCAAGTATGGCATGGTTTTGGGTAGAGATTGGAGTAGAAATATCAATGGTTATGTGGTGACTGATTCCACCCATATGTGGTTGCCATGGAGAGGAGTTTTAAACAAAATCTGGATAGATAGAGAGCCCAAACTTAGGGAAATTATTACAAAGTATAATAAACCCAATGAGATTTAGTTTACTAAAATAGAATTAGGGGTTTACAATTTTGACATAGAAGACATAGCCAAAGGGTCCCAAAACGATAATCTTTACCATGGTACGTTGGAATAAAACAAGAGGGTGTGGACCCTAAAGTTTGATGGGTCCAAACAAAAATAAGGTGTAGGAGTTGGGGTAGATCTCACATGTCCTGGTAGTAAGCCTTTGATTCCTACCTCCAGATTACAGTTCCTGACCACCAATAATGTGGCGAAGTATGAAGCCCTAATTTTTGTTTAGTTAGCCCTAAGAGAAAAGGTAAAGTGCATTAAGGCATTGGGAGACTTAGAGTTAGTAGTCAAATAGGTCAAGGAGTAGTATACCTGTAGAGACAAGAGGTTGACCCTCTACAAAACTAGAGTGAGGGAATTAATTAATGAGTTTGATACTTTCAATATTTCCCTCATATCAATAAAAATTAATAAAATGGTTGATTCGTTAGCCGTAGCATCTAGCATGCTTTTTCCTGCTGACCATAAAAAATGTAAAATATTTTCCATATAGTTAGTGCCTTGCCCCTCCATACTAGACAATGTCACGAATTTACAGGTCTTTGATAGTGATAGACACATTTTTACTTTTTTATTAATTCTGGTATATTTGAAAATTAAGTTATAGACAAAGAAGAGAGGAGGCAAATAGAAGTAGAAACAACCAGAGTATGGAATGATATTCTAAGTGATAGGGCCTATCTTGAAAAGTTGTTTGATATTGGATATCAAAATAAAAAGGAAATAAAAATACCATCCCCCAAGGAATCATGCAATTCAGTCAATTTGGGGAGTGCAGTAGATACGCGTGAAGTGTTCATTGCAAATGCATGCACACAATGAGAGAAGGATTCAATAGCTTAAGTTTCAGGAGAGTACATTGATTGCATATATTGGAGCTATGAAGAGCTGAAAACATATGACCAGAATGTAATCGTGCATACTATTCCTCTGAAGCTTGATTCTAAGCCTTTTACACAAAGTCAAATAACGGTTAACCCAATCCTAGAGCCCTTGATAGATAATGAAGTGAAGAGGTTGTTGGAATCTAAAATCATCTTCCTTATTAGGCATTCCACATGGGTGGTTAATCTTGTCCCTGTTAGGAAAAAGAGTGGAGAAATTTGGTTGTGCGTAGACTTTAGAAATTTGAACAAAGCTTGCCAAAAAGATAATTACACATTACCCACCACTGACGAGATACTCCAAAATGTAAATGGGTCCAAAATGATGTCATATTTGGATGGATACTCAGGATATAATAAAATTCTCATACATCCAAATGATAGGATTAAGATGGCCTTCACCACAAAGTGGGGAACATTTGCCTACCGGAGGATGTCGTTTGGTTTGTTGAACGCTGGAGCCACTTTTCAAAGAGCCATGGATTTTGCATTCAAGGGGATCATTGGTAAGTGCATTATCATCTATGTGGATGATATCCTTGTCTTCTCCAAGAAGAGGAAAGATCGTGTTAAAGACTTGAGGAAAGTACTCCAAAGGTGCAGGGAACATGGAATTTTCCTAAATCCAAAAAAGTGCATCTTTGGGGTAACAGAGGGTAAGTTGTTAGGGCATGTCATTTTGAAATATGGGATTACTATATACCTAGATTGGATAGCCGCTATCTGGGATATTCCTCATCCCAATAGAAAAAAGGAGCTTACGTCCTTTTTTGGTAAGTTTAACTTTGTGAGAAAATTCATTTCAGGTTTTGCTGAGATTGCCAAGCCCCTAAATGATATGCTAAAAAAGGATATTCTGATAAAGTGGGCTAGTGAGAAAATGGATTCCTTCACAAGAATCAAGGATGCTATTTCAAAATCCCCTATTCTCATTAGTCTAGACTATGCTAAACCATTTTATGTTTACACATTTGTTTTAGATCATTATTTTGCAAGTGTATTAACTCAGAAAAGTGAAGAGAACGTTGAAAATCCTATAGCATTTCTAAGTTATCCTTTGAAGGATGTGAAGCTGACCTATTATATCTTAGACAAGCATATGTATGCCTTGTTTAAAACTATAAAAAAATTCAGGCATTACATTGTGCATAGTAAAGTTTTTGCTATAGTTCCTGACCCTGCAGTAAAGTCCATGTTCTTACAAAGCGAGCTAGGTGAAAGAAGGGGGAAATTTCTTTTTACCCTTCAAGAATTTGACTTAGAGATAAAGCCCATGAAGATAGTGTGTGGACAAGGTTTGGTCAAGGCCATCGTAGAAATTGACCCTTCAATAACGTGCCAAAACTATGAGGTTAATGATATCACTATAGAGGAATGGTATGTAGATATTGTATATTTTTTGTTGCATGGTAATTTCCCTTATCATTTGAATTCCACTCAGCATAGGGTACTACATTTGAAATCAACTAGATTTTTGATTAAATCTAGTGTGTTGTACAGGAAGAATCACGAAGGAATTTTTCTTTGTTGTATTACTCAGGAGGAAGCAAACCAAGTACTCAAAGACTTCCATGGTAAGTATGGAATTAGAAATGGGTCAGCAAATGCGATAGCACACCAAATTCTTAGAGCTGGGTATTACTGGCCCCACTTGTTTAAATATGCACATACACATGTAATAACATATCACATATTCCAAGTGGAAGACAACAGAGAGTGGAATGCAGCAATGCTATTATAGTCAATGGTAGAGAAGAGACCATTTGCACAATGGGGATTAGACTTTGTTATGGTGATAAATATTAACTCGTCTAATTCCCATAAGTTCATCCTCACCACTAATAATTATTGCACAAGGTAGATAGAGGCTATACCTACTAAGAATGCCACCTCTGAGGTTGTGATTAGATTTCTAGAGGAAAACATAGTCACGCATTTTAGAATGCCTAACTCCATAGTAAATGACAATGGTTCTACTTTTTCCTCTTTAGATTTTGCAAATTGGGCGTACAAAAATAAGGTGAGTCTAAAATTCTCTTCCAATTATTACCCCCAAGGCAATGGTTTGGTAGAATCATCAAATAAAGATTTATTATGCATTATCAAAAAATTACTTGAAAAGAACCCTAGAGATTGGCGTAGTAAGTTAAAATTTGCCCTTTGGGAAGATAGAAAAAGAAGGAAGGAGTCAATTGGGATATCTCCTTATCACTTAGTATATGGGAAAGATCCTATTTTTCCTACTAATCTAAAATTGCAAACTTTACATTTTATAAAAGACTATATTGGGACTGATAATAAACTTGAAACCAGATTAACATAATTAATGCATCTTGATGAGAAGAGGGAGGAAGCCATGCTTCATTTTAGCAAAAATCAAGACATAATCAAAAGGTGGTTTGATAAACGGTCCAAAATTAAGGCCTTCAAAAATTTAGATTTAGTTTTGTTGTGGGATAAAAGGCATGAGAAAAGAGGAGAACATGAAAAATTTGATTGCTTGTGGCTAGGACCTTATCTAATATCTGAAGTCCTAGGTGAAAATAGTTTTAGATTAAAAACATTGGATGGAAAGGATTTGGCCTTACCCATAAATGGCCTTACCCATAAATGGCCTTCATTTAAAGCATTATTTTTAGGCCTAAGGGTAGATTCATTGTATTATATGTACACTAATCAACTTGTTTGATTGTTTGTCTTGTCAGTTGTATTTCCTGTTTATTTTATTTTCTTTGATTTCAGGAGTTTCTAGTGTGTCAAGGTTGTCCAGTTTTAGATTTGATTATAAGAGTAAGAGGTCAGCCTATGTGTATACGAATGTCAACCAAGACTAAAAGGATGTGAAACATTGGAATCATATGGTAAAAGGGCTTGAAAATGTGAATATTGTTTGCAGCTCATGAAGCATGAAGTCTTTGATTTTTGAATATCATCCACCCATGTCTCAAGGGCACATTATTATCATATAAAAATCATGACCAATACACCTACATATGCTGAACCCAAACACTAAAAGTGAAGTCAAATTATCTTGGGATCAAAGGCACAAAGAACACGAAGAAGATTTAGGTTTGGAAACTATTGTCGAAGTTGTCGTGTGTCTATCACATTTCTGTCCATGTCCAACATCTTCAGTAAAATAATATGAAACCATACTTGGATGGGTATCTGAGATGAAAATATTATTCTGGTCTATCCCACCCTGCACATAGTCCATAAATAGTGGTTTTTACCACTATAGTATTTATGCTCATAAAATAGTGGTTATCACCAATAGCATGATTTACAAATCAGAGTAGTAAATATAGGGTCAAAATTCTCATCATACCTTGGTTGATAATTCGATTTCCTAAAACTCTAAACTGAATTGTAAGGATCATACTACTTGTCCCTTAGAAGGATGGATAGTCACACCCAAAATTCTTTAAGGAAAAAAAATATAGAGCAAAGCCAAGCAAATAAGACTATACTATGGGGTTAACCTCCACCGAGGCTATATACACTTGACTGGCAGTCGAGTACACTCATGCTTGGTGACATGACTCCTGCAAGATTGATATTTATGTCCGCCATGAGGTTAGATTAGTCTGATGACCTCATATATAACCGGTTTAATTATTTTTGTCAAATATGAGAGCAGTAAAGGATAGGGTTCTATTCTCATCACACCTTGGTTGAGAATTTGATTCCCTAAAGCTCTAAGGTCCACTTGCACACACTGACCCTTGATGATGATGACTCATAACCAAGCTCTAAATTTGGTCAACGAATTTATTGCACACACATTTGATCCTAAGATGGTTAGAAATTTTTGAGGTGTTTTCCCAAGCCATCATAGAATGTGTTGCCCATGCTATAAATTTTTTACCCTCAAAGCTCTCCATATTCATTGCGATAATTGTAGTCAAGTAAAATTGGTGATGCAATGCAGAAAAGTTACAAACAATAAGGTGTGGAGTACTTCACACACATAGAGTTAATATTGCATGATTCTAATATTTTGTTGTTCTTATGAGTCTATTGACGTTATTTATGCATTTGTTGATGCTTGTTGCTTCTTGGTTTGGTGCGTGTTTTTAGATTTTCCTTTTGGTTTCTCATCGAAATGCTCAAGAGCATTTCCTAGTAGAGTCACCATTTTGTTGTGGAGTTTCCACAACCACCCCAAGCTTCATGGGGACCCACTTGTCATGTTTTCATATTAAAGGTTTTTGGTTTTCTTTGGCTTGTCATAATAGTGATGTTTGACCATTTATGTTAATGGTTTTTTTGCTTTAGTTATTTGATATTTAATGATTAATTAATCTAGTCATTAATTCTTAGATAAATTAAAATCCATTTTGATAAATAGAGTTTAATTTTCTTCATACTATCTAAGGTGATGGAATGTATTTAATAAAGCAAGGCCTGACCAAAACATTACCTAAAACAAGAAGAGGATACAAAAGGTACAAAGAAATTGTGATAGAAAATAATATGTTATTATCTACCTAATATAATTACATTAATTATATTATGTATATAATAGTAATATTCCTATGATGTTCTAAAATGTTATTATAATAAAATTATTATATTGTATATAATAATATTATTATAATATACTTTACAAAGGATGTGATAATAATATGTTTGATCATGTTATGTTTGATTGCAGGAGAAGGCGATGGTAGCTATTCAAAATGATCAAAGGCAAGGGTGGCTATTCCAAAACGTTCAAGGCTATGTAACACTGGAAAAAGAGGAAGCGGTCCAAAGATAGTGTTAGGGTTTCAGGAGGACAACACATAAGGCATTGGATTTGATAGTGAAACGGTTGAAACCAGAGGCATATCGTCAAAAAATCCAACAAAGAAACATTATTAGGTCAACTTGTAACCCTAATTGATGGAGATAAAGGTCTACCTTGATATCATGGAAAGTTTTTCATTGGTATTGCGCAACATGAGTGTGAGAGCAAGGAGCTCGATAGCCATGGCGAAGGGTTGACAATGCCATGGCTGCATCGATGGTATCCCATTGACGTGGTGTTTACAATACCATGGTTGTGATTGAAAGCAACACCATGGCGATGTTGTTTTGACAGTGCCATGGCTACATCGATCGTAGCACCACGACATGGTGTTGACAGTGCCTTGGCTACATCGATGGCGTGATGGCATCACTAGGTTATATGGAAACCAAAGTACCTTGGATGGGGGACATCATCCCAATCCTTGGATACGTTTGGTATGGCTTTGAAGAGATACCATCGGGCCTTGGTTTCAAAGAGCACATCGAAAATCTCGCTGAATGAGATTGGCTTACCTTATTTTAATGTGATTTTTTTTATTATATTCAATGTTTTAAAGGAGGCCTAAAATCATAGGGGTTATAAGGTATAGTTGAATGTTTTTTATTATTCATTTTGATGGGTGCAAAGCGGTGTTCTTGGGTAAAATGCCTATGTGATAAGAGAAAGGGAAGACATAAGGAGTTACGTAAGATTATGTTTTTGGTTTTATTATTATTTAAAATAATGTTTAGAAGTGTTATTTTATTGTATTAAATCACAGAAAATGATGATGGATTATTTTCTTATATCCATTTATTATTTTAATTCCAAAAGAAGTTGAAGTGAAAGGACTTCTAAGCATTATTTATACCTTGCTATCCTACCTGTTTAGTGGGGGATGGAAATGATGTAACATTCTGAAAAGCAATAAGAAAGAGCATTTTTCAGATTTTTATAGGGTAGCATAATTTTGTGAGCAAAATAAAAAGGAGGGTTTCTAATCATAAAACTAAAATTTTTAGTGTCTTATCATTTTTGCATTTTAGTGACTTCTATCCATTGTCTTATGCCATGAAATAGGTTGCAATAGGTGAAGGTCAAGATGATGTAGTTTCTTTATTATTTCCTTTGAGTATTGCACTTGATTTAATGGTATTGTGCTTATGTTGCAGGTCCATTAAGTCAGGTTGTTTTATGATTACCTCATAACTTGGGATTTTGCAGGGAGGAGCTTGCTAAACTAATTCATAATTTGAATTTTTTAGCTAACCAAATCTGCATTGTTTATTCATTCATTTTTGTTAATTTCATTTTATTTCAAGCATTCAATCATTTCATTCTGGTCCATCCAGAATTTTGGTTTATTTTATTT
This sequence comes from Wollemia nobilis, assembly GCA_028583015.1. NCBI lineage: Eukaryota > Viridiplantae > Streptophyta > Pinopsida > Araucariales > Araucariaceae > Wollemia > Wollemia nobilis. The sequence goes on along the minus strand of JAQPPZ010001472.1, from coordinate 1,471,141 downwards.
CCATTCTAGTCCTTTTCCAGAATTTCTACTAATTTCTTTTTAGTTTCATTTCTATTCTGGTCCATTTCCAAAATTGTTAGGCTTTCAATTTATTTCCATTCTGGTCATTTTACAAAATTTATGCACCTCCAAAATTCATTAATCTAAGCTTTTAGATAAAACACATGGTTTGGGATACTAACCTGATATTTCACATTAAATTAATATAAGAAATGAAAGCTAATTTTGCTAACATTGTTAACACTCTAACTTCTACTAACTACTATGAGGGTAGTGGCATCAACATAAGGAAGATAAAATGAACCCAACTATCTAAAACTTACTTCATCTTAAAGGCATGAAAATTAAAATGAGGTGGAAAATTCCACATTTTATCATTTGAAATATTTTAAGTGAAGATAAAATACTTTACTAACAAGGATTCAGGGTAGCATCAATTTAAAAAACCCTAAACATAATTACTTTTATTTTACACTGACTTTTCAGTTAGATATTTCAATCACTAAGCATTGTTTAGAACCAGCAAAACCCCCTTTTTTATGGTCACATGCATTATTGAATTATTTCTGGAACTATTAGAATCTTTAGATATTTTACTAGAACCTTGGAGAAGTTAAATTTTTATCATTTGGTTTATTTTCAAGAGAATGTTTTCTATTCAATACTCTGCATGTGGTGGTATTTTGCAATTGGGCAAAATATATACTCAACAGTGGGCTACTCTATGGAGAAAATATTTCTTATAGATTTTTCTCAAATAAATTCTCTTGGGAATCATTTCCCTACAATATTTATGGACCTTTGTACAAAGGAGACACCAATCCCCTTGATCAAGTTAGTGGATCTCTATCCACAAGATACACCAATATCCTAACTCTACTCTAGCTGGTGATCCTCTAGAAGACCTATGCCTCCACTACCCTTAGAAAATGGAACTCTATCCATAGAAGACACATGTCCTACCTACTCTAGCTAGAGACCTCTATCCTCAAATATATCACCTCCAAATTTGTGTCTCGAATCTACACTAAACATAGTCCTTTGGTCTAGTACAAATCTATCCTCATTCTTTGTCTCTGGTCTGGCACAAACCTATCCTCAAATTTGCACCAAACTCTATCCTAAAATCTATCCTCAAATCTGCACCAAACTCTATCCTCAAATATTTCCTCAATATCTGTATTGTAGGCTTCCACAAAACCTCACACAAATCTATCCACTAGTCTTCTCTAAGACTTGCCTAAAATATACTCAACAAGTCCACACTATAAATTATCCAATAACATAAAGAGAATTGTTAGAGACTCAATATGATTTACTTTCATCACAATTCTTAATCACTTTTAATCACTCTTTTAGAAACATATGGAGATTTGTTAGAGACTCAATATGCTTCACATTCACCTCAATGCTCAATTACTTTCACTCACTCAATTAAGAATATAGAACAGTTTGTTTTATAGAACTTGAACAATAAACTCACACATCCACTTGACTAGGCTTAACCAACCAATCACCCAATGAAATAATCCTTGCTCACAAAAATTAGTCCAAGTTCTTCACTCATCTTAATAACTTTAACAAAAATGCTTATAAAACAAGGTTTTATCAACAACTCTCAATTCCATAAAACCTTGAAGCATTAATTGAAAACACTCTCAATAAAGCAAACCAAATAATCCTTTTCATTCTGAATTTTCATTCTCTATTTCCAACAATAACATACTAGGAATAATATGCCCATACTTTTTATTTTATGATGAATGAACCTCAAAAATCTGCCACAACCACAAACACTTCTTTGTAAACCTCAAGAAATTTAGAAGATGATAAACTCTTTGAAATATACAATGCAAATATCAAAATACACATACACATTATCACTCCATCTTGAAGAAAGCATCCATCAAAATATACAAAAATAATTGACCAAATACACCTTATAATATCCCAGTTAAAATAATATCCAACATCAAAAATAATTTCAATACAATCACATTTTAAAAATAACTCAATGGCAAGAAATCCTCTCAAAATATAACTAACACTTTAATCCACTTATTTCTCCAATTACTCAAAATAATGACCAAATAAAATAACTTGTATTTACCCCTTTTAACTCCCTAGAATCCTATGTCAAACCTTAGGCATTATAAAATATAACAAAAAATTATTACCTCTGCCTTGGTGAGACTCGAACCCTTGATGTCGCCTCCTCGTGCGTCCTAGCCGTGGTCTTGGCTACCTCATGTGCTAGGTGCTTATTTAGGGAGAAAAGAGCACCACATGCTCTATATTCATCCCCTTTTTTGCCTAAGCCAAACAAAACCATGCATCTCTTCCTTCGATGCTTCAAACACAACACACCAAAATATTGTTGCCATGAGTCGATCATGGGTCTCTCCATGACCAAATGCCTTAGCCCTCAACCACTTGCCACTAGTCCATGCTACCTAGGTGGATATGGGATTTTAGCCCTCGATGATATTATCCCCTTTCACTAGCACCTAAGACAAGAACCTTGTATTCTTCCTTGCATGAATTCTCTTCAACACACGCTTACCTGTTTTGCTTGTTCGAACAAAGGATAATCCAAATTCCACTAAGGCATATAGTTTATATATCATTTGCCATATTTAAACTTGAACTTCGGAATAAATTTAATTGCCTTGCAACCCTAAACTTAGGGTAATTATAATTTAATTAATAATAACATTATTATAATTAAATTATAATTAATTTAATAACCATAGGTTAATTAAATTAACTTACAAATTAATATATAATGAAATTATAATTAAATATAATTTATTTAATTCCCATAGGTCTATCCAATTGGTTTTAAATAAAAGACCATTTATTTTTCCATCATGGGTTTTAATAAAAACCTTTATTTATGCCATACATAATATAAAAAAGAATATTATGACACCTTCTTCATCAATCTTTTGCATTGCTCCTTTTGGCCTTTTGGTGTCAATGGTGGTTCACTTTTTGGCATAAATGACAACTTCATGCCTTGAAATCAATGATAACTCTATGGACTTAAAATATCCAATAGCGTAAGATTAGATGCATACAAATACATCATAAGCAAACATGCATGTAACGATAAGCATTGCATCCATATATGCATCCATCATCATCATATAGATCATGCTATCTAAGCATCCACACATCATAAAGCATAAGTAACGTAAGCCACATACCTTAATATCATAAAGTAGTCCATATACACATACACATCATAACATATAAAGCATCACATCACATCATATCACATAAAATCATATACTGCATCCATGAACATAAAAGCATAATCATAACAGATACACACATGGTGAGTCTTAAAGTCTAGATATCATATAAGAGTGTGTCCAAATAAGTACATGTAGGTAAAAAAATCACCAATAAGGCTACAACTATGTAGGTTGGTTGACCTTACACCCAAAAATAGGTACAAAATGTCAAAGAAGCCACAATGCTCAAGAGTGGCCTGCATCACTAGCATCACCTCTATCCTCACCTCCCCCTCTAGGAGGTGGTATAGAACTGGCACCCCCAGTTCACTCTCTACAAGACTTGGTTCTATGGCTCTATCGAGCTGATGACTATCATGAAGTCCTTTGGTTGGTCCTCTATGAACCTCCTACCATAGGCCTCTCTAGTATTGACCTCCTCAAAGTCTGATATCATGCTCTAATGAGAGGATGTAGGAGGCATCTCGGGTACGCTCTGCCAAATCATCTACTATAAATCCATGCAAGAACTAGATATTTGCACCTACATATAGACCACTAGATCCCTAAGGCACTATAGGAGGTGGTGCAATCTATCTTTGAGCATCATCTCACTCGATAGTAACCTGGGCAAGCTATTTTCGATCTGTTGAACCTAAATCTAAGATGTCTGTAGCTTGGCCTCAACCTAGTGTAGCTGAGCCCAAATATGAGACTCCTACTCCTCAAGTGCTAACTTCTCCTCCTCCTTATTGGTGACCTGCTCCTCTATAGACAGCTTCTCTACCACCTGCTCTTTTTCACCTGCTTGCCCCTAGGCATCCGTTTAAGACTGCACTCAGTGCCCATAAGGATCATCAGCCTCAGCCTCATCCAAAGACCACCCTAGGTAGCCACCATCCTACCATAATCACATACCCCAACAATGGGTCTATGCCTCTATGACCCCAACATCGACCACACCAGGATCAACTACAAGTGGGTTATCCTCCTCCAATACTGCTGTAACTCATGGTGGTGGAAGGTCCTTCTCTACGATAATTCTATGATAGAAAGATGGCTCAAGGTGAATATCCTACTGAATGCCAAACTATCATAGTAGCTTGGAGTAGTAGAGTAACTCTCTAATATCATCCTTATGGCCAATCAACCATCGATCATGTCGAGTCCTCGCTGTGAAGCTAACCGGATCCTCCCAGACAAGGCACTCATGATAAGGCATCCATATGATAATAGCAGCCTGCAAATCAGTCAAGGATGTCATGTAGTGGGATATATCCCCTGTAAAAAGCTTACTCTTGCACTGCTTGAGCACTTTGGGCCACCTAGATCCATAACACTTGACATCATCATCTAGTGTCATAATCTCCACTAGAAGTCCTTTCGGGTGATCAACTCTGATATACTCCCATCCCTATATCTGGAGGAGTATAATGTATGAAATACTAGCTTTTCCATAGCACTAAATTCAATATAGCTCATCATAATAATACACCAGTAGTGTGCTCCCCCAGGCATAGATAATAGACTCATCACTATTAATCAGATCCTGTACCATCACTAAGAGGTTCTATGGGAACCTCAATCTGGAGTAGTCAGGTATGAGGATGTTGCCAATGACCATCAACAACATGGCATGCAACTAAGAAAATACATCCTCCTAGTACTAGGGGGTAACATACATCCCACCAAAATGAGTATCCTTATAGGTAATAGTGGTATGTCTCCCGAATACCCTCATAAACACTGTATCTTAGGAATTAGTAGGAGAAGAGAATATTGGCACTCCATCAAAAGGGATCTTGAAGATTCTATAAAAATCCTCCAGTATAATGGTCATCTCGTCAGTGGGAAGGTGGAAAGTGTTCATCCTGGAGTCCCACCTATGGTCCAAGGTAGTCAAATAGCCCTGATCCAACATGATCATGGGTAATATGGTGACATACTGGAGCCCATGAGCCTTAATCTAGGCTCAATCCATGTCATCCATCTCACACAAAAGGTCACAAAGTAGCTTTGGATCCCGAGCTCGAGTAGACAAAATCTGAAGAGTGCAAAATAAAGCCTAAATCAAATGCACTGACAAACTATTAAATGCTTAAATTTAAAAAATGATGTAAGCTAAATGTGATCCTAAGGCAACATGCTAACTAAATGCACTAAATTATCCAAAAAAGATCAAACATTACACTTTAAAAACAAGTAAACTACTCAAATCAACTTGGTCGATCATGCCAGGAGCAACCACCAAGTGGTCGCTAAATCTGACAGTAGCCAGATTCCAATGATAAAAAATATGACCATTGGAAATTAAACTAGCCACTGACAACAACAGCGGCCAACCACAGAAAAAACTTGCCATTCAAAGCAACAATGCCCAGCGGGCAACATGCCAATGGTGTCTCCCTCTGGCCCAAAAAACAAAAAAAAATTCTAAAAACCTAAATCTAAAGGAAAACCATCTATTTAAACCCTAAATTTACCCTATTTGTGGGTTTGGTCCATTTCCAATTTGGTTAATGAGGTTCCTTTACCAAATTATTTAGTGAGGTTCATTTTAAGTGTAGTTAATAAGAGAGGTGTTAGGATTTTAAAAGGTACCCGTGAATATCTGGATGCTCTGTTGGTCGAGGCTTCTTCCTGCTCATCCATCACATCTTCTTAGTGGTAAACCAGTAGCGCTCTATGTTGTAGTCGCACAAACACACCCTAGAGCTTCAAAGTCACAAAATGATAATTGGTAACAATGAAAACTCAAAACCCTAATTTTACTTTTATTTCTCCAATTCATGACTTGGTCGCTACCAACATCAATAGCCCACACTTCCTAGCCACTGGACCTGACAATGACCATGAAGTAGCAATTGGGGGTTGCTGGACCTAAAAGTGGCTAGAAAATAAGGAGGAATTTCATCAAATTTTCACCATAGAGCATCACAAAATATTCCATAAAAGCACCTATTGGTTAGAGGCATCCAAAATATCAACCAATACCAAAACTTTGCATACATAAAAATCCAAAAACATCATAAAATCCAAAATTAAAAATAAAATAACAACCAAATATTAGATGAGCCTCATATTCAGTTATATGATATATACACTTGGTGATTGCAGTGACTAGCGCTCCATGCAACTCAACAGGATGAGAAAATTGCCATAAGGCCACTTGGGGAAAAGTAATTATGGTAGAATTGAGATACCTCACCTCAAATCTGAAGAATGCTATAATAGATAGACCACGCCACAAGAGCAAGGATTCATATCAATTCTCCTATAGCAAATAATTATTCAACACTTGCTACAATATAATAGCTAGCACCTTGATTCCCTAAGAAGGCCATTCTGGTCGGACTGCCCCAAGGGATATAGATGCACAATTACCAAAAAGGGTTGAAATCACACCTAGATGGGAACTACTCTATAACAATAGAGAAACCCTCTAAAGATGTCCAAGTCATTCATTTTGGTCAAGCGAATTGTCGCTTCATTTATTTTCCTTTCCCTCATTGACTCGTAGCTTGAGGGGGTAGTAAAATTTTTTTAACAATCATAATCAAATTCAACAAAAGATCATCTCAATCATGTCAAAGTTGTGTTTTTCTTATGAATAATTTCCAAAAACTATCATAATATTACCCTTTGGTGGGTAAAAAGGCAAATATGATAGTTAATTTTATAGCTCTCCTCCTTTCAAACCTATAGTAGTATTGAAGCTACTCATTTGCCTGATGAGTGAGTGTAAACATCCACAAATTTAAGCCTTTCATTCCATTGGAAGCAATAATTCTAGGATTTGTTCCCTCTCGCATGACTGGAGCATCCTATATTTATCATATCAATGATCATCATACAACCTACAATATGGCCCTAGGTGGTCTAGGTTTTTGCTCTGCATTATGTTTTTTCTCACAGTGCATCCCAAAAAGGTGCATCTTTAGACACCTAAAATATGTCATGTTTAGGAGACTACCTATATGGACACATCTATAGACCATATGAACCCTATTGTATCTCAACAAGAGAAAGTAGTGGTCCTAACCACTCAAACAGGATAGTTCTAGCCCATCCAGACTTGGCCGATCTCAAGAAAAACAACCAACACACCTGGCCATTGAAGACTACAGTGGCCACACCTGGCCACTGAACTTGATAGTGCCCAAAATCACACATAGTATGGCCATGAATATGGATGCAGATCATGTAGTATAACTACACCTTTGCATGGTTAACGAGCAAATTTTGGTGAGGAACTCTTTGAGTTCCTCCTAACTGCCCCTTCCATGCCAATTTGTGACTTATGCTTCTTACCCGAGATGGTCAGTCACATGCAATTTGGATTGAGGCTTCTCTATAGGGAGCCATGTTCTATATTTGAGAGGGATATCTACATATAGACTCTCCCACAAAAAGCAAAGGATCTATGAAGTTTCATAGTCAATCAATGAAGCCCTATCGAAACGGAGAACCAAGCTACGCCCCTTTGAGGAGCATTGGAGTGTCATTCAGTGGAGCTATGATCATGCACCAGTTTTTAGATTCATTGTTCTCAACCACAAATTAGTGTAGGAGACACACTAGGCAACCCTTGAACATCAATTATAGAAAATATGATAGCACAACAACCCTTGATTCATAGAGAAAAGGGCTTCATATCATGGTCACTATCTCAAACAGTGGCCTACAGGCATATTTTAGGGCATAGATTTTATTTCCCTATTGCTTTAGTCTAGATTCATTATTGCTTAATTTAATAGTTAACTCATATCTCAGATCTGCTTCCATTAACACATTTATTCTATATTTCTCAACTTTACATGCATTTATTATTTTGTTCATGCTTGTATGTCATTTTTATCATGATTATTCAGATCCATTAACAAAGGCCTCATCCGGAGAGGCAGACCATCCTACTAAGCATACTTTGTTGTTTCCATGAATGCAGGTATAGGTCTACAGGATCAAATCAAAGCATCAAAAGCACAAGGATCCCTCCAGGACCAAATCTAGAGGAGGCATTTGTAAGCCCTCATACAATTTCATGTGCAAGATCGGGAGGCTTGCATAAAAGCACCACCCCTTTGCGAGGGGATATTTTATTAACCATTGTTTTGCTTATAATTAATTGTATCAAAATGGGTATCCATCAAAGGGACCGACATGTAACCAGGGTTCAACATAAATAAAAATATTTCTCATTGTTATTTTCATGTTATCTATATTTCATGGTCTTTCATTTCATTTCAAAATAATATTGCAAGTAGAATAAGGGTGCACACTTCCTGGGGTCACATACTTTGCAATAACAAGGTCATCTAAACCTTGGAATTTTTTTTCCTCCACCTCAATAAAATACTACCCAACACCTTATGGATCATCCACCACACACTTGGACTCCTATAACTAAACCCATCATCAACATATTCCAAAGGTTGTTGGATGTTGGTCATTTGGTTTTACCTCAAATATGACTAGAATATCCTACCACACCAAAACCAAGAGGATACAATGAATATGCTCATTGCAACTATCATCATCATAAAGGGTATGATATCAATAATTGTTAGCAATTTTGACATCTTGTCCAAAATATAATTGATAATGGTGCCATCTAGGTTGATAATTCCCTAGATCCCTCCAACCAAAACATGGATGTTTTTTGGAATCCACTATCACATCACAATATACCTCAAACACAAGCTACAATATCGACTACACAAGTGTAAACCTATTAGGTTAATAAATAAAATCATGCATGTGAATGATATGGTTTCATAGGGATGATTAACATCATTAAAAAAAATAACAGATATGCCTCTCATCATAATCAACAATAGGCACCAATGCCTACCCCACCAATTTATACACCCTCACAAGCCCAAGGTCCAACTCCATCATCAAGGCTAATCATCACCATATAAAGTAGTCTTACCCATAAACTTCAAATGGTGCCTACCAAGTTATCAATATATGACCTCCTAAAACAATATTAGACTTATCGCGAGGCATTAAATGATAGATTAAGGTCCATAAATATTCAAATAGATGATAGCAATGCTTTTTCTAGCTTCATCGACAATGTGTGTGCTAGCATGCAATCATCCATAGTTTTTTATCACCATGAGATGACAACTCTCGTAGGCCATGAATCATACCCCTATGCACATAATGGTAGATGTCAAATGTGTCACTTATAAATATATGTTGATTGATACTGGGTCTTCCATAAACATCATTACAACACCTACCCTTAGTGATCTCAATATTCCCTTGAATATAGAGCCACTCTTACCATATATTTGTAGGTATTAAATAGTATGTTGTATCAAATATTGGGTACAATTGTCATACCAGTCAAGGTAGGCATCAAAACCATACCCACTCTTTGCCATACCATTGAAGGAGAAATGCAATACAAGCTCCTCCTTGAGAGACATTCAATTCGAGATATGTAATGTGTTCCATCCATAATCCATCACGACATTTAATATATACCTAAAGAAAGAGGTGCATCAAATCTAAGTTGATGATGATCCATTTCAATTTTACAATCTGGTTACATTACCACCTCCTACCACCCTTCCTTCCACCCACCTCACAATTGCACCAATTACACATCCAACCACCACTCAAGCAACAATAGCCATAGAATACACATACACAACTCTTCCCTTAGTTACCTATTCTTATCCTCCTCCTCAACCACATACCCACCAATCCGCAAACACTTTTCTGCCCCCTTATTACACCACTCATATGTTGCCTTTTCAACCTTCTCATAATGCCTCTACTTCTCATTCTACACCTTCTAATATCTCCACTTATCATCCTCCTCCTAGAGCCAGTACTCTACCACCCCTCATATCCTCCCCACCCACTAATCTTCCACCTAAGTCATAAGCACCCACCTCTTCTTTTGCACCTTCAAAATTTTTTGGATCCTTGATATCCCAAACATGTCCTGAGACACCACATATCTTAATACTCATAAAAATTGTAAGACCTAGATAATATATGGTGCATAATGCTCACATCATCCTACCTAATATTCAAACAACATGGATTTTGACCATCCTCAAAATTCATCTTTAACTATTGATGTTCTTATTCCAATGGGGGTTCTTGCAAATCAAACCAAATTTGTGTATGGAGATATTGATACCTACTTACAATCAATAGAACCCCTTGAATTTAAGTCCTCATTTTGTATGATCCTCAACCACCTATTCAACCCATATTTCACCTCACACTATTTCCAATGACACAATTTCCATGGGTATGGTTTCGGTCATCATGAATAAGGAAGGTGTAATATCATCATTCATTCCTTCCTACAACACAAGGATAAATTTGGTCTAGGATATCAGGTAAAAAATCAAGATAGATTGACATGCTAATTCAAACAATTTAATATCATACTCATAGACACCAAAGAGGAGGACTTCACAAATTCAAAATGCTCTTCTCCAACAAAAATCCAATATTCTTAATCGCCTATTGACATTCCTACTTCCTTATTTTAGGTGGCCATGATTCACCTTGAATCTCTAGACATATTTGATAATGATTTGGATGTACACTTTGATAGTCTCTTTTTCAATTCAAATAGCTCTATGGAAATGTCTACCCCCATTTTTCCTATTATCGAGCCATCTGAGAGAGACAACAAATTTCTTCATATTATTCCCATCCCTCTTCCAATTCTTCCACTTCTCCTACCATGTAAACATACACCATAGCAACTCCCTCCACCCACTTATCCTCCCATAATTCTTCACCAACTTCTACCACCACCACAACCTCCAATTCAGCCTATTGAACTTGCTAATATAGTGCAATGAGCACCATCCACACAACACATGATCAACATGATCTCGATCGACCTATTCACCCCTCTTCGATATGTATAACATCTAGACCACATAGTTGCCATGAATCTAAATTATATTGATTTTGATCACCTTCCACCCAATCCATCCCCACACCATTTTTTCCCCATCCCATAAGTCTTGCATCATGTTACTTCCTATATTCCTCTTTCCCATCAGTATTTCATGGTGCACCACATTGATGTAGATAACAATAGAGATAATCCTATAGAAATTGCAACCAATGATTTACATCTCATTCTCATACCCACTTGATTAGAAGATGAATCCCACATGTTTGTGGAAGATACCATAGAAATTGATATTAGTGGTGATCCTTAGAAATATTGTATTCTCTAGCTAGGGGTAATCTTTTCTCTCAAAAAATATCAATAATTCGTTGCACTCCTTAAGAAGTATAAGAAAGTATTCACTTGGTAAAACACTGATATGCTAGGACTCGATCCCAATATGGTGGTTCATAACATAACGCTCAACAAATATGCTAAACCTATCAAACAATGACTTCAAAAAATGCACCCAACCATTGCTTTGATGGTCAAATATGAGCTACAAAAACTTCTAGATGTTGATTTTATTCAGCTAATTGACTACCTTGAATGGGTGTCACATGTCATTCCCATAGGAAATCCCAAAGGAGGAATCTGCATCTACACTGAGTGTCATAAAGATAATTGTAGACACCCAAAAGTCACACATTGTTGTTTCTATGTATCCATAGGTGATTCCAAACATCCCTAGGCTATTGTAGGATATCACAGTCATGCGTAGTCATGCGTAGTTAGGTGTAGTCATGCGTAGTAATGCATAGATTGCCATAGCAATATGTAGACTTCCATATACCACTTCATCAGCTTTCAGGAACTAAATCCTTATAAGCCTTCAAAATCACATCCCATGCACTGGAATATCCTTAGAAAACCTATTTGCACTCAATTAAGGCCCCCACAGGGTATTAGTTGACCAAAAAAATTAACAAGTCAATACCTAAAATCTAATTTAATGTTGACTTCACTTAAGTCACCTTTTTAGGGTAAAATTGATTAAAAGAACCCTTACTATTGATTAACACTAATTGCATCCTCCCACATATGTGAAATTAGGTTTTGTTAGGATATTTCTTTAATCATGTCCTAAATTGACTTAAGACCTCCTAATTAGGATTATCCCTACTCCATCCTCACACACGTGTGAGGATGGAATATTTCCCATAAGGAATGTGATGTTGCCACATTGCATTTCCTAACCTAACCCTAGTTAGAATTTAACCTAGGTTTAGTCTATCTAAATCCTCCCATGCACCTTGCATTTTCCTATAAATAGTAGGTCCTAAAACCCTAATTAGAATCTCTTCCAAATTCAACAAAGCATAAAAACTCTACAAAAATGGAAAGTGAACATTGAACAATAATTTTTCGGTGCACATAGTCAGATTTCGACAGCATACAAAGGCACCAAAGCTGCCTAGGAATCAATCCACCAGAGGTATTTTGCAAAAGAGACCTCACAACTCAAATTAGACCTTGCCCCATGAATCCAGCCTCAATTCGCCCCTCGGGTGGCAAATTGGGTCTAAAAGCCCCAAATCACTCCATATTTGGGAGGTAAGCTCTGTTTCATCATATTATCATCTTTTGCACAATTTATTTTAGTTTTTGTTATGTTTTCATGGTCATTTCATATTCCTAAATATGGGGCCTAACTAAGGCAAGCCCCCATCACACTAAACCCCTTTTGCAAGTTATTCACATGTTATTTTGTAAATATGAAGAGGAAGAACAACATAAAACAAACATCAACCCAATGATGGCCCACATACAAAGAAGCCCACCTACTCTGAGGAATGATTGAAGAAGACATCAAATTGATTGTAACATTTTTAGGAAAATAAATGGATAAAGGACATCTTGTCCCTCTTGTAACACGTATCTCTTAATATCAATGAAATTATAGTTTCTTTGTTTAAAGCATCATTGTGTTTTGTGTTAAATTATCAAATGTTTTTTTCTACCCGTTTCATTCTAGCATTCCCGATGGGATCCCCACAATGGAAAATGCTAGGTTAACTTTTTAAAGTGAATCTAACTTTGTTCTTTGTTTTTATTGTAGGCCAACAAGGTTAATTTATTTCCTACTTTTGTCACATGCCCATGCATTTAATTTATCAACCATGGAGCTTCGTAAACTTGCAAAGGGTCTGAATAAGATTGCTTACAATACCACTTGAGATGAGTCCACTAGTTCTACTATTGGGGGGTGTTTCAAATGGTTGTCAATCATTCATACACTCCTCAATGATTTATGTAAAAATGATTAATTCTACAGAAAGGAAATGTTCACGCATTTTTGGAAGCAAACCTACTACAAATACTGGAAATAACAATGTGATAAACAATCTGATAAAAGCAGTAAACTAATCTAAAAAAACATAGGAAAAATAGGGGAAGAAATACTGGCTTGGAGTGGGCCCTAGCTCCAACAGCTTCCTCCCAGCTGAACACACACTTAGAAACTCTTAGAACTGTATTCCAATTATCAAAGTATTACAATTACTATCAAAATATTCTATCTCCTCTCTCTATATATCTATTTCTATATCTATATATCTTTAGAGAGGTCTGTGTGTGTTTATATAGCACACCCACAGAACTTCTATTACAAAGAAGTTATAACAGTCGATTCATTCCAGACTAAACTAAGACAATCTAGTAAATGTGATTAATGTCTGCTAAAACTGGTATTCGATTCTAATGGTGGTGTGTTCACTAATTGGCTTGTGCTTCACTTGGCATTGGTAGGACATTCTCATACATTGGTGCGATCCCCAATTTAGCTCTACATGATGTAGAGTTAGAACTGCACCAGTCATTGTTGTCCATGTCATGCTTTTCTAGTCAACGAGCGAAGAACAAGGGCACCTTCCCTATGAGGAAGGTGCCTAAGTATATTGGGTGCCTTCTCTATGCAGAACATGCCTTACTGTTGTGGGTGCCTTCCTAGAAGATGAATGTGCTTATCTTATGTTGGCACCTTCCTATGATAGGAAGGCACTTATCTTTTGTTGGTGCCTTCCTGTCGGCGCCTTCCTTATGAGAGGAAGGCACTTGTCTTCTAGTGGCACATTCCTTATGAGAGGAATGTGCTTGCCTTCTAGTGGCACCTTCCTTATGAGAGGAAGGTACTTGCCTTCTAGTGGTGCCTTCCTTATGAGAGGAAGGTGCTTGCCTTCTAGTGGCACCTTCCTTATGAGAGGAAGGTGCTTGCCTTCTAGTGGCACCTTCTCATCGGTGCCTTCCTTATGAGAGGAAGGCACTTCTTTTCCTTTGGTGCCTTCCTGGAAGAGGAAGGCATTGGCCTTCTATTGGTGCCTTCCTGGGAGATGAAGGCGCTTGTATTTCCTTGGTGCCTTCCTAGAAGAGGAAGGCGCCTACTTACTCTTGGCACATTCCTAGAAGAGGAAGGTGCCTACTTACGTTTGGCGCCTTCCTGGAAGAGGAAGGCGCCTATCTTTTCTACATTGATCCCAAAAGAAACAAAGTTCTAGGTCCATAAAAAGACCTCGACTGATCCAAATCTAACTAAATCAACTGCAATTCCACAAAAACACACTAAAAACACATCAATTAGATAACACACATAATTTCATAAAATATTTATATAGTCATTCATAAAAGTATGCAATCCTTATTATACAGTCGCATAATGATCAAAAAAATGTATACAAAATATGAGCATTTCTTATGCTCATCATCGACCCATGCCTAACATATGCCACACCCTCGTGGCATCAAAACTGCAAGTAGCCCTGTTGAACCCTCATCATTGCCATTTCTTGGAGGATTCAATTGTACCTACGGCCTGAGTCTGCCTCTTCTAAGTGCTAGCCTCTGAAGGTGTGGCTCTTCTTTTCCTATGTAGAGCTGAGGATGTGGTTGTCGGCTGTCCTTTCCTCATTTTGGTTGCTATCGATGGTGATCTAGCCATCGTCATCTCTTATAATTGGAATGCGGCTTCTGTAGCTTACCAGAGGTCAGCGTCTGGAGGTCTGATCACTGTCAGAGGGATATCTAAATTATCCCTCCTAGAATTAACTACTTGGGCTTTGTATAATCTGGCTGCTTCATGAGTAATCCCTGTGTTCTCCCTTGTAATGGTTGTGGCCTCCAATTCAATGAAATATATCCCCCATAATTTGAAATACCTCCTTATCATGGAGGGTCATACCTAGGATGACCCATAAATATCCCAGAACTGGCTGTCCTCTACCGGATTGACACAGATACTAGAGTTCCTCTGCATCCTTGAGGTTGCCTTCTTGGTCTCCTTGGCTGTTTTCATCTCTTTAAGAAACTGTTTGAATTGTTTTCACCTCTTTGTGAATGGTTGCATATCCCACTCATCCTCTTCTAGCTTGACAAAGGTCACCTTCACCTTCTTTTGAGCCATCCTGGGCCATTTTCCTCTAGCCTCTACAAAAAATGCGGTGGCTCAAATAGGGGTTTTCTCTTTCTCCCTGGTGAACATCTTCTCACTCTAAGGGGCCTATTATGTGGTCCTTGGAGTGTTCTCTTCACTCTATTCTTCCATCCCTAGGGGTGCTCCTTCATCCCCTTGTCTTTCCTGTATCAACCCCTTAGGTTCTTCTCTTCCTTCGTCAGGTCCAGGGAGTTCCTCCTTATCCTCTGGTCCTGTCTACTACTGGAGGGCCTCATCCTGCTCTATATCACTCAGGACGATGATAGGGGGTGTTGTGGGACTTCTTTCCCCTTCACTCCCAAAAATAGAGGAATTCTCCTTTGCCTTCGGGCTACTCTGTTGGGTGTCCAATAGAATTTCTCCCGAAGAGAATACTCGTTCGACAGATGTGGGAGAATTCATCGGGACCTCTTTTGCCCAGTCATTTTGGGTCGACACATCCCTTCTTTTTATTCCCATGTCTTGGAGTAGCTGGTTTTCCTCCCACAACTGTCGGACCAACTTCTCAAGCTGGGCGATCTGTCTGTCTCATTATTTTAGCTCCCCTATATGCTTGTTCTGGCAGTCCTCTAGAATATTCTAGGCCATCCAACAATTGGTTTGCCCTTACAGCACCTCCTCCAAGGCTATGTCGACCTGATCATTGCTCCTGAAAGTCCCTACATATTGTGGGCTCTGGTTTTTCAATTCCCAGAGGTTTTGGGCTGCAACATTGACTTTTGAGTCACTATTTTCTTCTTCTACCGAGAGGAGGAGTCACCACAGGCGTTTCCTCTTGGGGACTGGTTCTATTGGTCAAAACTTGGCCTCATCACTAATAAGTGGTGCTCCTTCATCCTAACACTTGGGCACTGGGGAATGCTCTATTTCCTCTATGCTTTTGGGCACTGGTGAATGCCCTATTTATTATATGAAATAGGGCAATGCAAATTACCCAATACTCGCCATTTCCTTTGCAGGGCTTCCCTCTTCTTGCCATGTTTTGACAACATCATCCTATTGCCTTTCTTGGCTGCCATCTCCCTCTGTGTTGGGGTTCCACCTCTACGCTTCTACATGGCAAACCAGTGCCGATATCAGCCCATGGTGGGCTAAGGAAAATTATGCTCCCTTCTAGTATCGATCTACTTCATCCTTCAGAGCATTCGCTAGGTAGAAGTGCATGTTCAACTTCTTTCCATGCACTAGGTGATTGAGAAACTACACATGGTTAGCATGCAGATGGGTATATTTCCCTGTGCATGTGAAGAATCGAGCAACCTACTTGAATATCTTTTGCAGATTCATGGGAAGGCTATTTTTGGGTAGCCCCTCCTTGTCTATCTGCACATTTTCCCTTGGCAGCAACACTTCGGCGTACGGCTTCAATAGTCCACCTTTGTATATGCATTCCCCTATGAGGGGAAATCTAGTCGCCTATGAGATGTATTCGGGGTGACTGGAATTTCTACCCATCGCACCTGAGCTACGTCGCCCCTCAAGGAGGCAGTGAACTCCTTAGCTACCTCCATATCCTAGCCCTAACTGACTAGGTACAGTATTCGAGCCATCCCTCAACCTCGAACTATGTCTTCATCACCCCCCTGATTCCTTCCGTATCACTCGGTTCATTTTTCTTCACTGTGTGATTCTTTGACCTTCCTCCCATGGTGCCTTCCATTACTACTGTAGGTTTTTTTTTTGTCCTTCCTTATTTAGGAAGGCATCTTCTTATAGGTAAGGCGCCTAACCTTAGAATTTCTTTCTAGGGTACACCTTTTGAGCCATTTCATTGGAATGTGGCTCTGGCTATGGGGGGATATGATTTTTATGACGACGTTATTTTTTTCGGTACTACATATATTACAAATAATTATATAAAATTTTGAATTAGCATGTGCTTGCCTTATTCGGTGTTTCATGCATCTTGAAGGGTGTTGATTCACTGATTTGTGACATGAGGGAGGGGTATGGTCATCTGATGCCACTCGTTCGTGTGGTGGTTTCATTCTGATCGAGGCATCTAAG
The DNA here is from genome assembly GCA_028583015.1 of Wollemia nobilis. Classification (NCBI taxonomy): domain Eukaryota; kingdom Viridiplantae; phylum Streptophyta; class Pinopsida; order Araucariales; family Araucariaceae; genus Wollemia; species Wollemia nobilis. The sequence continues at coordinate 1,453,530 of JAQPPZ010001472.1, read as the reverse complement.
AGACGTAAGTGCTGGCTATATGTGGAAGGTGCTCTTTGGTACCTTCCCCATGTGGAAGGCACTTATGTGGTGCCTTCCCGATGTGGAAGGTTCTTATATGGTGCCTTCTCGATGTTGTCAATGCTCTCTGAATGGATGCACCTTCCGGTGGTGGAAGGTGCCTTTTTGATGATGGTGCCTTCCTGCTATGAAAGGTTCTTTTGAATGGGTGCACCTTCTCGATGTGGAAGGCACCTCGGTCTACATGCACCTTCCCGATGTGGAAGGTGCCTCGATCTACATGCACCTTCCCTATGTGGAAGGCACCTCGGTCTGTATGCACCTTATCGATGTGGAAGGTGCCTCCGTCTATATGTGCCTTCCCGATGTGGAAGGCACCTCGATCTGTATGTATCTTCCCGATGTGGAAGGTGCCTCGGCTTTTTTTTTGTATGGTGCCTTCCAGCCACGAAAGGCACCTATATATATATATATATATATATATATATATATATATATATATATATATATATATATATATATATATATATATATATTATAACTTCTGGCTGAGGCACATTCTTTATAAGGAAGGCACCTTCTTCTGGTGGGGTGCCTTCTTCATAAGGAAGGCACCTTCTTCTGGTGGGGTGCCTTCTTCATAAGGAAGGTGCCTTCTTCTGGTGGGGTGCCTTATTCATATGGAAGGTGCCTTTTTCTTGTGGGGCGTCTTCTTCATAAGGAAGACACCTTCTGGTGGGGTGCCTTCTTCATATGAAAGGTGCCTTCTTCTGGCTGGGTGCCTTCTTTATAAGGAAGGTGCCTTCTTCTGGCTGGACGCCTTATTTATAAGGAAGGCACCTTCTTTCGTGCCTTCTCAATGTGGAAGGTGCCTTATTCTCAGTAATCATGTTGCGGTTGATTGGGAAAGGGCGATCAATATTTCTTTGTCTTGCTTCACACTGCCTCAACTTCTACCTACGAGTGTCGATGTTGAAATGCTGAGCTAAATCAAGACTGGTTTCCCAGATACCTATTCCTCATGTCGTTAGGTCCTCTACCTGCAAAAAGTAAATGAAAAGAAAGAAAAATAAAGGTAGTTAGACGCATTCCGTGCCTGTTAGGCCCTAGGTCAGGATGCCTGTAGCTTGCATGCGGGCGTCGTCCCTACAAAACACACTATAAGAAAAAAACTAAATTAACTAATTTTGGTGAGCACCTATATGCCCACCGTTCCACCTGTTAAGATTTTGGTCTAGATCTAACAATATGGGGTCTCCCCCACGTCTATTATAGATTCCACCTGCAAGGTTTCAGATGTGTTATAGGGGCACAGTCGATGGCCATTGACCATTAACATGATGTTGTTGTCGTTAATTGTCCTAACATGCATTGCCCCATTCTTGATGAGCTCTACCACCTCATACGGTCCTATCCATATTTGCATTAATTTACCTTTTCTTTCTTGGAACCGAGAATTGTACAATAGCACCCATTCTCCTTCTTAGAACTGCTTCAGTTTAATGTGGCGATCATGCCACCGATTTCTTTACTTTTGTATGATTTTTGTTCTCTACAGAGCGTCTATTTGGATTTTGTCCAGCTAATCGAGCTGTCGAATCCTTTCTTCTTGAGTGTCATCCAAGCTCAAGTTCAACTCTGAAGTCATCCTTAATGTCTTGATTTCAAATTCAATGGGCATCATCACTCTTCCCATAGACCATTTGGAAGGGTGTGAATCTTGTGGTGGATTTCCGCATGGTATTATATGCCCAAACTACCTCCAACAACTGTGTAGCCCAATATTTTATGAGTTGCTACATGGTCTTCATTAGGATGTTCTCTATTTCCCTATTCATCACTTCCACTTGCCCATTTTCCTGTGGATGGTAGGGTGTAGTAATATTTTGCCAAACTCTGTATTGCTCCGTCAGCTCCTTGATCAACCTGGAGGTAAATTGAGGACCCTGGTCTATTGTTATCTCTCTAGGAACCCCAAATTGTGTAAAAATGTGATCAAATAAAAAATCAGCAACTATTCTTTCTTTTTAAGATCTCAACGCTTGAACTTCAACCCATTTGGTGACATAATATGTATAGGCCAAAATAAACCTCCACCCTATTGAAGGTGGATTCATTGGTCCCATGAAGTCCATGCCCCACTTATCGAAGGGTTCCAGGTGTACCTGATGCTGGAGGGGCATTTCGTCTTGATGGGTTGGTCTACCCATTCTTTGGCATTCATCACACTTTCTGGTGTATGTAGTTGCATCCTTGAACAGAGTGGGCAAAAAGTACCCAACCTATAGGATTTTGTAGGTAGTTTGTTTCCTTGCAAAGTGTCCTCTGCATGGTTCATCATGACACGATTTGAGTACTTATAAGAACTCTTGCTCTTCTATGCATCTCCTTATAATATGGTCATGTCATTTTTTGAACAGGAGGCCATCAACCCATAGGAACTATGCGCTTTTCTCGATGACCGCTTGCTTTTCTCAGAAAGAGAGAGCAGGTGAGGTTCTTCTGGTGGCCAAGTAATTGGCTATATCTGCATACCATAAGATTTGCTCACCAATGGTGAACAAATGTTCATTCAAAAACTAGTCTTCCACTATTGTATGGTTTGCTGGTATCAATCTAGATAGAAAATCTGCTACGATGTTGTTCTTGCATGGTTTTTTGACTATTGTGATGTCAAATTCCTACATTAACAGGAGCCACTTGATAATTATTCCACAAAATGCCAGCTTGCTCATCAACTATTTGATAGCTGCATGGTCCATGTGGACAATTACGTTATACCCGATGATATAATGGTGGAATTTTTTTATGACATGCACAACCGCAAGGAACTCCTTCTCCGTCACCGTGTAGTTGAGCTCGGCTCCTACCAAGTTTTTGCTGACATAGTAGATGGCATAAAATTCTTTGCCATCCTTCTGTCTGAGGACTACTCCAATAGCATTGTTGGATGCATCACAGTAGATATGGAATGGTATGGCCCAATTTGCTCCTCTTATAACCGATGCAGATATCAGTTTTTCTTTAAGCAACTGAAATTCTTCCTCATAGTCTTCTGTCCAATTGAAATCCACATACTTAGATAATAGAGTGTGTAGTGGTTTCACAATTTTTCTAAATTCGATGATAAATCATTGGTAGTACCCGACTTATCCAATAAAACTCCCTCACCTCTCTCTACGTTCTAGGGCTGGGTAGGCCTCTGATGACCTCAATTTTTATTTTATCAAACTTTATTCCTTTTGTGGAGAGGTGGTGTCCCAGTACGATGCCTTCTTGCATCATCATAAAGCATTTCTCATTGCTTAGGGACAAACTATTTTCCTTGCTTCTTTCGAGCACTCTTTTCAAGTTTGTCATTGCTTTATCAAAGGTTTTTCCATAGATGGTGAAGTCATCCATGTATAATTTGACCCTGTATCCCATCATGTCTAAAAATATGCTAAGCACCGCCCTTTGAAAGGTGGCAGGTGCGTTGCACAATCCGAAAGGTAATACTCGATAGGCAAACGTTCCCCATGGGTAGGTGAACATTGTCTTATCCTGATCCTCTTCTCCTATCTGGATGTGGTTGTATCCACTGAATCCATATAGGAAGGAGAAATACTTCTTCCTCGAGAGTGTATCTAAGACTTGATAAATGAATGGGAGTGGGAAGTGGTCCTTCTTGGTCACTTTGTTTAATGCTCTGTAGTCCACACAGATTCACCACTTCTCATTCTTTTTAGGGACTACTACTAACGGTGATACCCACTCGCTATCATAAATTGGATAGATGAATCTGGTAGTCAATAGTTTTTACAGTTCTTCCTTGATAATGTCTTTTATTGCCGAATTCATTCTTATCTGTGGTTGCCTGCTTGGAGTTGCTTGATGATCGAGGTATATATGATGGGTATAGATTTCTAGGTTGATACCCTACATATCTGAGTAATCCCATGCAAATGCCTGCTGGTGTCTAAGCAGGAGCTCTTCTACTTTCATCAATTGTGTGGGAGTCAACCCACTACTAACATTCAACATTTTTCCTGGTCCAACGTGTATCTGCTGAATGTGGTGATATTAGGAACCAACCAATGGTGATCTAGGTGTGGAGATGGAGGACTCCCCATGGAGGAACTCCACAATAGTGCCATACTTATCTTCTTCTACCAACTCATCCAACATCATCACCGACTGGATCATGGATAGGTCAATATTTTCATGCTTGGTCAACATGGGTTCTCCTACTAAGTTGAAGGACTAAACTGGGGGTGAAATAGTCAATATTTTAACATTTTGTCCATCGAATATGGTCATAAACCCATCCTGGTAGCTAATGTAGGCATTAGCTATTGCCATACATGGCCTTACCAAGATGAGCACGTAACCACCCAGCCTAGTTTTATATTGTAGGACTAAAAAGTTGGTTGGGTATTCCTATGCACTACCTGTTACTATTACGTCTTCCAACATTCCTTTTGGTGCCACGATCAATCGATCGGCCAGCTACAACACTGTCACAGTAGGTTTTAGGTTTGTGAGTTGTAGCCTCTACATGGTCTCCTAAGGCCATTACATTGATGGCTGATCTGAGATCGACCAACGTATTGGATAGGGAATATCCCTCAATTTTTATAGTCAACATCGGGCTTCCTGGGTCTGTATACTTTAGATGGCATGTTTTTCCCATCATCAAATCTACCAATTTACCCATGACATTGATAGTCTGGCTTGCTCTTTGTCCTAGATTCCTTAGACACATCTCTCTTATTACATTGGTATATATCGAAACATCTTGGATGGCTTGAAATAATGGAATTTTCATGATGAGGTTCTTCAAGCTAGACAAGATATCGAACTCAGATTGCATTACTTTCCTCTGTTCTTGTAACCGATTGGGAAATGGAGCCTTTGCTCTCTCAAGTTTTTCTTCTATCACCTCTTCTACAAGAGGTGTCTCTCCTACCTCTTCCTCCTCTTCTACCAGTGGAGGCATTCCTACTCCTAGCTATCTACCAGACCTAAGCTAAATATGGTACATCAAATACATCTCACCCTCCACGTTGTATGTTTTCTGGTTCACATTGTTATTCAAATTTGTCATTGATTATATGGGTAGCTGGGTAGGTCTCACTACTGGCAACGCCGATAAATTCTATTGGGGGTGAGGTAGTGCTACATTCTATGGAGCCTAATTCCATGTAGTGTGGCCTCTCCACTACTGCCCAGGATATGGATATGGGATCCATGGCTGCTGGTTTAGGAATGCTGCTAGGGGTGTGTTGGACCAGGGTGATGCCCCCCACCACCCCATGTTAGGTGGTTGAGGTGGTTCTTGGTGCATATAAGGTCCTCCCCCATATTACAAAATTCTAGTTGGCATATTCCCTATAGGGGATTGTGGCCAACTCTTTTGATTGCCTATGAAATAGGCATCCATGCTTTCAGCATTCTCCTAATTACTAGGCAGTTACGGGCACAATTAGGTTTTATGGTTCAACCTGCAAACTGTACATACACTAACTTTGTTTTTCGGATATGCATTCTTTGCATGCTTCCCTTTGCATTTTGGATAGAAATAAGCCAATGTTGCTTCATTTTTTTGCTTCTTTTTCTCTATCAGTAGTGTATCCATATGCAATGCTAGAGACAAGAGCATTTCGCTCTTTAAATCTTCCAGCATGTTACCTATTTTTGTCTTCGTGATTGAAGCAGTTGCTTTCATGGTTCTAGAAGTGGTCTTGCCTCTCCTTCTTGAGTAGTTTCTATATAGTTGTTGGATGTCTTCCATAGCGTGCTGGTAGACATCACCTCTAGAGATCATGTTAAGAGCCTCCAATGATTCATTGGTAAGTCCTCTCAAAAATATGCTTTTGAGGGACTTATCAGATAGTCTCATGTGAGGAGATTGTTAAAGATTGAAGTTAAATCTCTCCTAGTATTCCTTGAGAGACTCATGTTATTTTTGCGTCATGCTCAGGACCTCTTCTTTGGAGTCTCTTGATCTCCCAAAATATTGGTATTGCTCCAAAAAGAGCCTCTTAATTTTATCCCAAGTGGCCATGTGTTTGTCTCCCAGACCGATGAACCACCACAGAGCTACATCATCTAACATGGAAGGAAAGAGTTTCAGCTTCTGCATATCAGATTTATAGTCCAAAGACCTGCATAAGACATCAAACTTAAATAAAAATAGGTCAAGGTCCTCATTTGGGTATCCTCTAAAGGTTGCAAGGTGAGCAAGGGATATGTTTTTCATTTTGGTATCTCCTACTCCTTCCTCAATCGAGAAACTAAATCCAGATGATACTTCTTTGTTGTCAGCCAATTTTTTAGGAAATGTGGTCTCTAATGCCATTTTTATGGCCTTATGGTTGTTTAAGACTTTCTGAGTCAAGGCTCTAAGGTTTTCTAGTGTTATCGTCTGATCTTCTATATATTTCCACAACAAGGCTTCCTCTAAGGGTGTCCTATTAAATAGCAGATTTATGATGATTTGTTCTTACCCATGTTGATGGGATGAGGAGGCACTTTTCACAAAGTGTGGCTCCTCAGTCCAATGGATTTCTAGAGGTGGGTCAGATGATTCTAATTCGAATTCAGAATGCTCGGCTGACTCAGGTTCTGATGGATTGGTTTTTATAAACCAACCATCAAGTCCTCTTCTTCTCGAAGAACTCATACAAGGTTAGATGGAAGGTTTCTAGGTATTGTAAATAATCTAGTTGAGACACTTCCCCGGAAATGACACCAAAATGTTACGGGCCAACAAGGTTAATTTCTTTCCTACTTTTGTCACATGCCCATGCATTTAATTTATCAACCAGGGAGCTTCGTAAACTTGCGAAGGGTATGAATAATATTGCTTACAATACCACTTGAGATGAGTCCGCTAGTTCTACTATTGGGGGGTGTTTCAAATAGTTGTCAATCATTCATACACTCCTCAATGATTTATGTAAAAATGATTAATTCTATAGAAAGGAAATGTTCACGCATTTCTGGAAGCAAACCTACTGCAAATACTAGAAATAACAATGCGATAAACAATCTAATAAAAGTAGTAAACTAATCTAAAATAACACAAAAAAAATATAGGGGAAGAAACACTAACTTGGAGTGGGCCCAGGCTCCAGCAGCTTCCTCCTAGCTGAACATGCACTTAGAAACTCTTAGAATTGTATTCCAATTATCAAAGTATTACAATTACTATCAAAATATTCTATGTCCTCTCTCTATATATCTATTTCTATATATATATATATATATATATATATATATATATATATATATCTTTAGAGAGGTCTATGTGTGTTTATATAGCACACCCATAGAACTTCTATTACAAAGGAGTTATAATAGTTGATTCATTCTAGACTAAACTAAGATAGTATGGTAAATGTGATCGATGTCTGCTAAAACTAGCATTCGGTTCTAACGATGGTGTGTTCACTGATTGGCTTGTGCTTTGCCTAGCATTGGTAGGATGTTCTCATACATTGGTGTGATCCCTAATTTAGCTCTACATGACGTAGAGTTGGAACTACACCAGTCATTGTTGTCCATGTCATGCTTGTCTGGTCAATGGGAAAATAACAGGGGCACCTTCCCTATGAGGAAGGTGCCTAAGTATATTGGGTGCCTTCTCTATGCGAAAGGTGCCTTACTGTCATGGGCACCTTCCTGGAATAGGAAGGCACTTATCTTCTGTTGGTGCCTTCTTGTGAGAGGAAGGTGCTTATCTTCTATTGGCACCTTCTTGTCGGTGCCTTCCTTATGAGAGGAAGGCGCTTGCCTTCTAGTGGCACCTTCCTTATGAGAGGAAGGTGCTTGCCTTCTAGTGGCACCTTCCTTATGAGAGGAAGGTGCTTGCCTTCTAGTGGCACCTTCCTTATGAGAGGAAGGCACTTACCTTCTAGTGGTGCCTTCCCGTCGACACCTTCCTTATGAGAGGAAGGTGCTTCTTTTCCTTTGGTGCCTTCCTAGGAGAGGAAGGCGCTGGCCTTCTATTGGCGCCTTCATGGGATAGGAAGGTGCTTGTCTTTCCTTGGCACCTTCCTAGAAGATGAAGGAACCTACTTACTCTTGGTGCCTTCTTGGAAGAGGAAGGCACCTACTTACGTTTGGCCCCTTCTTGGAAGAGGAAGGAGCCTATCTTTTTTGCATTGATCCCAAAAGAAACAAAGTTCTAGGTCCATAAAAAGACCTCGAATGATCCAAATCTAACTAAATCAACTGCAATTCCACAAAAACACATTGAAAATGCATGAATTAGATAACACGCATAATTTCATCAAATATTTATATAATCATTCATAAAATTATGCAATCCTTATTATACAGCCGCATAATGATCAAAAAAATGTATATAAAATATGAGCATTTCTGATGCTCATCAGTTTTCTATGTTTTCAGGTACTGTATCTATTTTTCATAGAGATCTCCAAAGCCCTAGGAACCACCTTAGGCCATCATATTTCATATTTGGAGCCTCTAAACTAGATTCACCCCCTGCCCCGTGAACTAGTCACCAATTCACCCCAGGTGGTGATCTACATATAAGAGCCCCAAAACCTCATAATATTGACTTCTCAGACCTCCCTGCAACCTCTAGAGGCCTTTTGAACTATCATATATTATATCTAAGCCTTCAAAATTGAATTCATGCCCCAGGTGGAAATTTGAGCATAGAAGCCTCAAAAACCCCTAAATCCACAAGGGTGACTCTTTCATGGACCAAGCAAACCCCCAATAGCATCAGAATGTAGGTATGCCTCATTTTACACCTCTTTTTTGTAATATTTTGAAATCACAAAGCATGCACTAGTCAAATAACAATTTCTAGGTGTATATTTGCTTTCATTTCAAGTTTGTAGAATTGTTAAATTTCTCTGAAGTTTCAAGACGTGCAACTTTCCAACAAGTTCTTAAAATTTATTTTCAAATAAATTTATATTTCCTTTAGTTTTTTGATGTAGTACAGTCCTACCTTATTTCCTCCTTTATTTATAACATTTATCGCTAAAAGCAATTGACATTATAATGGTTAAAATCAGGGTTTCCTAATCCCCTTCTTCTATGTCATCTAATTTATGAAGCATATTGTAATATATAGCTTAAATCAAGGTTTCCTAATCCCCTTTTACCTCACACTATTGGATTGCATGTTTCCACACTTTGCAAAGTAGATTAATTTGTTTTATAAAGGCATTTAGGATTAGACCATTTCTTTGCAAAGAATACAAGCTATCTAATCATTTGCTTTTGAAAAGGCATTAGGATTAGTTTTCTTTTGAAAAGGTAACTAGTTAGTTTCTTACCTTGCATACATCATTAGCAAAACACAAACCCACACACACTCACATGGTATTTAAACAAGTGGTGATATTTAACTTCATCCCTAATCCATCGCTCGATACTGATGTGGATCGAATTTTACTCTCCATCAGCTCACCCCCCTAGACACCTAGCAACCCCACAGGAGTGGTTTTTTGGATTTCATCACCAAAAAATCCCCCAATTTTACAATTGGGTCTTGGATTTCAACACCAGTGGTTACCTGCAGAGTGGGACATGATTAGATACCTTCGTCCACAAGGCTCATATAATTCATGGACATGGTAACTATCATTCTTGACCAAGCTCGTCTAAGGGTGAAGCAAAAGCATGGCGTACGCAAACCATGCCTAGCACATCACATAAAGTGCCACCTCTTCTTGTGAGAGGATATAGTGAAATAAATTTAGTATATTGGGTTCTCCCCCTTTAGGATATCATTTTACCATACCTTCCATACAAGTCACCATTCGCATGTTGCGGTACCATTCTATTATGTGCATCATTGGATGTTGTAGGAGGTTTGATATTGATGATATTATTGATTTGCTAGAGTACTCACTCCATTACCCATGATTCTACATAGGGAGTATCAACATTACAACACACAAAACAAATAAAACACATTTACTTTCTCAAAAAATAGAATTGATTCTGGTCTATCATTGTTTGCATGATCACAGATCAGTCTCAACACATCACACTATATTTTGTTTTGCTACACACAACATGTCACTTACTTTACACTCAAATTAGACATAGTTGAGTCTACATCACATAGGTTTTATTCCTAAAAACCCCTTTTACACATGCTACTATGTATATGGTCACCCGTAGTAGAGAGCATGAGCAAGCACACTCTATGGAGGATTGGTATCCCCCTTCCTCTAGTCAGTCCATAGTTACTCCTTCGATCATGAAGGGGAAGACCATAAACACATCTGATTCACACATAGAATCTGATGTACAACTCACACACATGATGCCTCATGATGAGACATCAACTTTGAGTGAAGCCCTTGCTATTTCAATCATAGAGGATTACCTACTCCTTTCAACCTCATCCTCACCTAATCCATTGACCACGTTCTATGACCATGTAATCTACATAGCACCAGGACAACCTCCTCCATTAATTACCATAAATGAGGAGGTCATACCTACTTCACCTACCTTTGCACATCCCTTATTCCAAAATCTATCTTAATCTCTTTTTGAGAATAACTCATCACTCCTAAACCGTACCCATCCTAAGGTTGCATCATTCACCCCTACTTTAGGAATAGTGTTTGACCCATCCTCCTCCATTGTAGGAAGCCAAAAGCCATCCTTCCAAACTACACAATAGATCCCTTCCCAGTAGGAACCAAAAGCATTACCTCAAACCTCACACCCATACTCTTCACAAGAGTACCAACCATCATCTTCCCAAGAGCCATTCTTCACCATATATTAAGATATCTACCAACTGCCCCTTTAGAAGCAAGATGCGCAAACCCAAGAGGGAGTGTACACATACACTTTCCCCTTGAACCAAGCTCCTACCTTGGTAGATTATACCACATTTTCAATATCTTTCCCACCAATATCCCAGGTATTCAGACTGTACGATACACAATATTTAGATCCATCTTTGTCTATGATGACCATTAGGATACTACCACCTCCTCCTTATCAAGCTCCCACTACCAATAATCATCCTACCTATGGACCGATACTGGCAGCTTACCCACCCACTCATATAGACTATTCTATGTAGTTTAGCTTCCCTACCTCTTACCCTCCAGGGTAGAGATAGATCCCATCCTTTGATACCTCATCCCGACCGCCCCTAGTATCGATAGTTCTAACACCTACACTACCACCAGCTGCACCTAGCTTATTTATGCCTCCTCTGACTTGGTCATCACCACCTACAACCCAACCATTATAGTAGACTCCAACCCAACAAATACCCATGCCACAACCACATGTTTCCTAGTCACAACACTATTATCCTCAATAGACATCTACCCCACAACCTAGTGTTCCCGTAGATACAACAACACATATCGCTCAGTACCTGCCTTACCAATATCAGGTGCAACCATACTATTAACAATACTAGGAAGAGCAACAATACCAGTATTCATCACATCCACAAGGACAACCTACCATAGCTCAGTCTCCCACTTCTACGACACTTGAACTTCAACTCTTACGATATGAAGTTAAAATGCTAAACATGCACATCACAATCTATAGAAAACAAATTCCAACCTATGATACATTCTACAATGAGCCAATTCATACTAATATGCCTCCTCCAACACAAAAATTATATCATACTAATGCACCCCCTCCATCCAAACTGCAATGAGCCCGTGGTCCCCGTCCTCCACGTCGACATCACAATTGGACTCCAATTTTTGAGCCTCTTCCTACTTTATTCCAGAGGCTATTTGTTGGCCATGTTACATTACCAGAAATCTGACCCATCAATCCAAATAGACCAAACCCTCATGGACACATCAAACATACCTTTTGTTTTTCTCATCACTATCCAAGTCATGATGTCCATTCTTGCCACACCTTTCATGATTTAGTTGAGAATATTATCGATAATGGTACCATTCCAGTTTCAAATCTTGTCACACAAAAGGGTCAAAAGTTTAAAAATACCACACCCTTTACTTTACCCTCATAAAATCAAGTCAATCGCTAGGTTCAAAAAGGTGCCATACTTTTGTCAAAGGTTACACCCGTTGTCTCACCTTCATCATAGTTGTTTTTCCCAACCCAGGTTTCCCTAAAATCCTCAGCTAAAATTTTGGAACATTCTTTTTAGGATATTTTAGCAACCCAGGTTTTTCCAAAATCCTCAACTAAAATTTTGGAACATTATTTTTAGGATCTTTTAGCAACCTAGGTTTTTCCAAAATCCTCAGCTAAAATTTTGGAACATTCTTTTTAGAATTTCTTAGCACCTTAGGTTTTTCCAAAATCCTTGGTTAAAATTTTGGAACATTCTTTTTAGAATCAATTAGCGATATATGTTTCCCAAAAAATCTCTATAAAAATTTGGATAGGTTTCTCCAAAAACCTTAGAAAAAATCTGGATAGGTTCACCCAAAAAACCTCAGCAAAAATAGCCTAGCCCAGCCTAGCATAGGTATAGCACACTCACAACCTAGAACATGCATAGCATTCACATTCACTACTACATGTTTTTTTTTTTTTTAATTTACATGGTGGAATCGGTAGCCGCCACGAATCCGGGAAGGCTGTCCAGCTTTTATGGCCACCATAGTATTCTGCGTTGTCCGCCCCAGAAGCCGCCACATAGATCTTTGCATAGTCCGCCCCTATAACCACCATGCCACAATAATTTTAAACCTTTTATGCCACTAAAAGCACCAGGAAAGGGACAAGCATTCAGTCCAACGAGGCCCGAGATTTTTTTGCCACTACATGTTAAACCACACAACATTTGTCATTGCCCGAGATAACCCCCTTTGGTATATGATGAACAAAAGTTATCATAATTCATGCACAACAAAATGGATCATGCTACTAACTGAATTTGACCTAGAATTCATATCTCAAAATTCCATCAAAGGGCAAGTCATCGTCGACCAACTAGCTGAAGCCCCTATAACTGACAATAAATCCCTACTCATTCAACTCCCCGACGATTCCATATTCCACATAACTTAATATGAAGAATATGTCGAACCCAAATTTATGGCTGATATCACCATGTTCTTCGATGATTCTAGGTGTCTCCACACTGGGGGTGTAGGCATTTTTTCTTTACACCAGAAGGATAACCACTCTCCTTTTCATTCAAACTCAATTTCCCTTGTACCAACAACATCATAGAATATGAAGACCTAATCCTGTTGGAAATTTGAGGTATTTTATGTTGTCATTGATGTCACATGGATCATTGATGTCACATGGATCACATTGAGTTTTGGTGGCCAAAGTATTTCATAAATAAGCATTTATGATATTTTGGAAAGCATGAATATATACAAGGTTTTTGTGAAAACCAAGGCAGGAAAAATAAAAGGTTTTATTTAAAACCATGGATGGCAGATTTGAAATGGGTTTTTCTTAAAACCCAGGTTGGCTTTTCGTTTCATCGAAAAAGGTGCCCCGGTGATGGAGATATTTAATTTTAAATATTTAAGTTTAAATTTTAATTATTTAAAATTTAAATTTAAATTTAAAATTAAAAGTTAATTTATAGCATTGACGTCAAAAGAAAGGAGGAGGCACATAATATTAAAGTTTAATTTATAGCACCGACGTCAAAAGAAAGGAGGAAGGCATATATAAATATGCCACCAAATGTTTTGATTTATTTCCAATGTCCTCGATGATGGTGATGCGTTCGAATTGCTAAGGGAGCGAAAGGTGCCAGCGTGTTAAAGAGTGTGCAAAGGGTGTTCGTTCGAAGAGGGAGCAAAGGCGTCGCAGCTCGTTCGAATCCAACAGAGAAAGGAGGCAATAAAAGTAAGGGAGGTCCCTTACCAAGCACCGTAGGCGCTTGTGGCCTAGCGGCAAGAGGAAGGCGCATAAGGTGTTGAAGCGCCAGCAGATCCGAAGTTCGAATCCCACCAGCGTTGGTTTTGCAAAGTGAAAGGGAGGACTCTTTTGGCACACGTGGTGTTTGAGGACACGCTCGGAGCAAACAAATAGAAGGTTTGCGCTCACTGTTCTATGTGAGCGGTTGGCTCACGTGGTTGTTGGCACCATGGTTAGAGTGGTGCAGAGGTAGCGACCGGGGATCGAATCCCACTGAGGACAAAGGCAAGTTAATAATTTTTCCTAATATTTTATTTTTCTAAGGTTGCCCTAGGAGAGATAAGGGTTGTGATGCATGTTGAGAAAAAGAGATATTTCTGGTGATTTTCCTTTTAGAAGTATATCATATTATATATCATTGGAAAGCTTATTTCGAGGGCTATTTGATTAACTTACTTAGAGGGAGAAATAAGGTGTATGTAAAGAGATATTTCTATTTTTGTAAAGGGGTTCAAAAGTGAAGGTTGTTTTGTTCTTTTTCAAAAGTGATTAATTCTTTCATAAGGGGACATGATGCATTTTGTTGAGTAGGAGTGATAAGGTGTTATTTGGATATTGTTGTTGTGATATTAATCATGATATCTAACCCTTGTTGAAAGTTGAAAAAGAATTTGTTGAGTGTGGCAGATTTCCAAAGAGGTTTCTTCATCTTCATAAAAGGTATGGGCACATTCTCCTATTGATTGATTATGGTGGTTGATTTCTGAAATATCATTGGAGAGAAAAGGATTGATTGTGGTTTCCTTTTCAAAAGTGGTTGGTTGAATGCTTCAAGGTTTTCTGGTTTGAGAGTTGTGTTTAAACCTTGTTTTATAAGCATAGTTGTTGAAGCCCATTGGTTATGCAAAGAACTTGAAAAGAACATGAGTATCATTGTTATGTGAGATTTGTGGTTGAGCATTGTTGGAAACATTTGAGTTGGTTTTTTTTTTTTTTGGGTGGGGTTTTGTGAGAAAGAGTTGTCTCTTGTGATGATTGGTTGAGTTGAGTTGATTGAGCCTAGTCAAGTGATGTGTGAAGTGATTGTTCAAGTTCCATGAAACAAACTATTCTATAATTCTGATTTGAGTTGAGATTGAGCTTAGAACATATTGAGTCTCTAACAATTCTCTTTATGCTTCTATGAGTTGACTTGAGTTGAGTTGAGATCATTGTGGATCATTGTTGTCATCCATTGTAGAGTGCTTTGCCATTCATTGTTGAGTTCATCATTGAGCCTTGCCTTTGTAGATTTGTGGATGAGATTTGAATGCTACTTGAGCATGATTGGTTGAGCCTTTGAGAAGGCCTTTGGGATAGATTTATGGATAGATTTGTGGTAATTTTTGTGCATGATTGATTGAGCCTTGAGAAGGCTTTTGGGAAATTTTTGGGATAGATTTGTGGATATATTTGGACAAGTTATGTGTGAGCTTGTTGAGCATATTTTGACAAGTTCTATGTGAGCTTGTTGAGCAGATTTGAACAAGTTCTATGTGAGCTTGTTGAGCAGATTTGGACAAGTTTTGTGTGAGCTTGTTGAGCATATTTGGATAAGTTATGTGTGAGCTTGTTGAGCATATTTGGACAAGTTCTATGTGAGCTTGTTGAGCATATTTGGACAAGTTCTATGTGAGCTTGTTGAGCAGATTTGGACAAGTTCTATGTGAGCTTGTTGAGCAGATTAGTGGAGTGCCTAGTTGAGCAGATTAGTGGATTGCCTACCTGAGTAGATCAGTGTGTTGCCTAGCTGAGTAGATTAGTGGATTGCCTACCTGAGTAGATTAGTGTGTTGCCTAGCTGAGCAGATCAATGGATTGCCTACCTGAGTAGATCAGTGTGTTGCCTAATTGAGTAGATCAATGTGTTTCCTAGCTGAGCAGATCAATGGATTGCCTACCTGAGTAGATCAGTGTGTTGCCTAGCTGAGTAGATCAGTGGATTACCTACTTGAGCAGATCAGTGTGTTGCCTAGCTGAGTAGATCAGTGGATTGCCTACCTGAGTAGATCAATGTATTACCTAGCTTTGAGCAGATCAAAGTAATCATTGTATTGGATAAGGATCCTTATTTCTGTGTGAAATATTATAAGGAGATTATCTTGTGGAGTACCCCACATTGGGGGAACCATGTTAAATCTTGTGTCTCAATTGTGTGTGGTGACTTGTGCTCTTGCTTACTATTGCTATCTGAGTTATTAATGCACACTGCTATATTTGGTTATTGCAATTAAGGACATTAATTGATATTGGTTTGGAAAGAAAGTAAAAATTGGGTGCTATATTGTTCACCCCCCCTCTCAGTATAAGCTTGTGTTCTTCAATTGGTATCAGAGCGGGTTCCTTCGAAAAGGCTAATAGCTTGAGGGCAGATTCTACAAGAACATAGATGGCTTCATAGAATGGATCATCTACAAATAAGGCACCACTATTTGATGGTAACAATTATGCTTTCTAGAGCATGAGAATGAAGAACTACTTGATATCACAAGGATATGAGGTATGGCAGATGGTTGAAAAAGAGTATAAGGTTGAAGGTGATCCCGAGGCAGATAAGACTATCAAAAAATTGGTTGAGATCAATGCAAGGGCAATAAATTGTATTTTGAGTGGGCTACGTGAGATAGATTTTGCAAAGGTCATGGTATGTAATTCAGCTAATGAAATGTGGACCAAGTTGCGGAATACTTATGAAGGAGATTCCAAGGTAAAGTTGTCAAAACTACAAACTCATAGAAAAATATTTGAGGAATTGAAAATGGAAGATTCTGAAGATATTGGCAAAGTTTTTACTTTGAGTTGATGAGATTACTAACACCATGAGAGGCCTAGGATTTGAGATGAAAGAATCAAAAGTTACTCAAAAGGTTTTGAGATCACTTCCCATGAAGTATGATGCAAAGGTTTCAGCAATAGAAGAAACAATGGATATCAACAAGCTAACAATGGAAGAACTACAAGGAACTCTCACAGCTTATGAGATGAGGGTGAGTAAGCATCAGGTTCCAATAAAAGAGATTGCATTCAAGGCTTTAGAGAAAGAGAAATGGAAGGTTCCAGAGATAGATAGAGATCCAGTTAATGATGAGGAAGCTAACTTCATCAAAAGGAATAAGGACTCAAGGAATTTCAGGGATATGAGGAAAGTCGGATGCTACAAGTGTGGTGATCTTGGTCACTATGCACACAAGTGTCCACATGAAGAAAATAGTGATGATGAAAAATAGGGTCACAAAAGAAAAGAATATGGAAAGCATAAGCATGACAAAGATGACAGATACAAGCAAAACAGGTATGAGAAGAAGAAAAATTTTCGTAAGGTAAAGAAATCTTACTACATTGTAGAAGCAAGTGATAGCTCAGATCACAGTGATAGAGACAAGTCAGATGATGAAAAGGAAGAACATCTATTCCTTGGAATAGAAGGTGAAAGAGAACAATGCTTTGTGTGTGGTCAAAGAGATCACAGATCAGGATATTGCAATGGATTCAGTGATAGTGAAGATGAGATGACACATCAAGGAAATAGGCATGGTCAAAGAAATCATGAGAGTTTGTTTGCTATAGAAGATGATAATGATCTCAATGACAGTGAATATGAAGAAGGGTTTTTCTATGGGATAAGAGAAGTAGAAGAAGAACATTCACTCCAAACAGAAGAAGTTATACAAGAGAATATTGTAAGAAAGATAGATGTCTCAGCTGATCTAAAGGAAGACTTCAATAATATCCATGAGCAACTACAAGAGGTTAAGGAGAATCTAAAAGAATTGAGATGTTCCATACGTGAGAAGTTTGATCCATCACATGACTCAAAAGGTCAAGATATTTTCACTAAGAAGGAAACATGTATTTCAGAGACAATAAATATGGATGCCAATTTGCTACTTGACACAAATGAAGAGAAAGAAGAGGAAGATTCCAAAGCACCAAAGGTCTCATATTTCAGGTTTGGGGAATCACACTCAAAAGGAAAGGAAGTTCTAAAAAATGAAAGCAAGGAAGCACCTAAGTTTTATGAAGAAAGTTCCAAAGTTCCTATGGCTCCAAATATTCAGTTTGGATCTTATTTTGAGATAGGTGAATCAAGTTCAAAAGGAAAAGAAATACTTGAAGAGGAAAGCAAGGAAGAAATTAAGGAAAAGGATTTAGATACTACAAAGAAGGTTCAAGGATGCAATGCACAAGTTGAAAATGATCATAGGGATAATGGTCAAGAAAGGTATGAGGAACCAAGGCATGAACAAAGGGCTTTTCAAGGACATTGTTTTTCTTGTAATGGATTTGGACACAGGTTGGAAACAGGGCTATACACTACAGGGTCCATGGATCAAAGAAGTTTGATTTTGCTAGAAGAAACTTCAAAGGAAGAAGGTATGGTTTTCAGGGACATTGCTTCTTATGCAACATGA
Organism: Wollemia nobilis; assembly: GCA_028583015.1. NCBI lineage: Eukaryota > Viridiplantae > Streptophyta > Pinopsida > Araucariales > Araucariaceae > Wollemia > Wollemia nobilis. The sequence goes on along the minus strand of JAQPPZ010001472.1, from coordinate 1,435,250 downwards.
TTGGTCATAGAGCTTCTCAGTGCAAATAAAATGAGCAAAATGGTTTTGGTTTTAGAGCTACACAATTTAGAAGTCATGGTCATAATGGTCATGAAAACAGAGCTTCACAATACGAGGGTTCAAGAAAGGAATGGATATGGAAATTATTTCAAGAAAAAATTCAGGATTTGGGCACCATCCAAAGGCTACAATATCAAGTGTTTTAATTGCAATAACTTTGGACATATTGCAAAATGGTGTAGGACTCAATTCCAAAAAGGTTCAAGGCAAGAAGGTCAAACAAGTTCTAGACAAGAAGATCAAGTAATTCATCAAGAGAAGGATATCAAGAAAACATGGAAGGAAGTTGATAGAGGAAAGAAACAATGTAATATGGGAGTAAAAGTACTCCCACCCCAAAATTAATCACCTCAAGAGAGAAGGTGGTGAGGGGGCTAAGCTTAAGAGTCATATATTTTAGCCCCATAGGTGTCCCTTTTGCCATTGATGTCAAAGGGGGAGAGATTTGAGTAAGGGGGAGCAGCCTCCAAAGAGAGCATTGAGTTAGGGGGAGCAGCCTCCAAAGAGAGCATTGAGTCAGGGGGAGCAGCTTTGATTCTCAGAAATGGTTTTTGCAATGACTGTGGTGATTTGCATTAGAGGTGTTGCCATCAATGACAAAGGGGGAGATTGTTGGAAATTTGAGGTATTTTATGTTGTCATTGATGTCACATGGATCATTGATGTTACATGGATCACATTGAGTTTTGGTGGCCAAAGTATTTCATAAATAAGCATTTATGATATTTTGGAAAGCATGGATATATACAAGGTTTTTGTGAAAACCAAGGCAAGAAAAATAAAAGGTTTTATTTAAAACCATGGATGGCAGATTTGAAATGGGTTTTTCTTAAAACCCAGGTTGGCTTTTCGTTTCATCGAAAAAGGTGCCCCGGTGATGGAGATATTTAATTTTAAATATTTAAGTTTAAATTTTAATTATTTAAAATTAAAATTTAATTTATAGCGCCGACGTCAAAAGAAAGGAGGAGGCACATAATATTAAAGTTTAATTTATAGCACCGACGTCAAAATAAAGGAGGAAGGCATATATAAATATGCCACCAAATATTTTGATTTATTCTCCAATGTCCTCGATGATGGTGATGCGTTCGAATTGCTAAGGGAGTGAAAGGTGCCAGTCTGTTAAAGAGTGTGCAAAGGGTGTTCGTTCGAAGAGGGAGCAAAGGCATCATAGCTCGTTCGAATCCATCGAAGAAAGGAGGCAATAAAAGTAAGGGAGGTCCCTTACCAAGCACCGTAGGTGCTTGTGGCCTAGCGGCAAGAGGAAGGCATGTAAGGTGTTGAAGCGCCAGTAGATCCGAAGTTTGAATCCTACCGATGTTGGTTTTGCAAAGTGAAAGGGAGGACTCTTTTGGTGCACGTGGTGTTTGAGGACACACTCGAAGCAAACAAATAGAAGGTTTGCGCTCACTGTTCTATGTGAGCGGTTGGCTCACGTGGTTGTTGGCGCCATGGTTAGAGTGGTGCAGGGGCAGCGACCGGGATCGAATCCCACTGAGGACAAAGGCAAGTTAATAATTTTTCCTAATATTTTATTTTTCTAAGGTTGCCCTAGGAGAGATAAGGGTTGTGATGCATGTTGAGAAAAAGAGAGATTTCTGGTGATTTTCCTTTTAGAAGTATATCATATTATATATCGTTGGAAAGCTTATTTCGAGGGCTATTTGATTAACTTGCTTAGAGGGAGAAATAAGGTGTATGTAAAGAGATATTTCTATTTTTGTAAAGGGGTTCAAAAGTGAAGGTTGTTTTGTTCTTTTTCAAAAGTGATTAATTCTTTCATAAGGGGACATGATGCATTTTGTTGAGTAGGAGTGATAAGGTGTTATTTGGATATTGTTGTTGTGATATTAATCATGATCTCTAACCCTTGTTGAAAGTTGAAAAATAAGTTTGTTGAGTGTGGCATATTTCCAAAGAGGTTTCTTCATCTTCATAAAAGGTATGGGCACATTCTCCTATTGATTGATTATGGTGGTTGATTTCTGAAATATCATTGGAGAGAAAATGATTGATTGTGGTTTCCTTTTCGAAAGTGGTTGGTTGAATGCTTCAAGGTTTTCTGGTTTGAGAGTTGTGTTTAAACCTTGTTTTATAAGCATAGTTGTTGAAGCCCATTGGTTATGCAAAGAACTTGAAAAGAACATGAGTATCATTGTTATGTGAGATTTGTGGTTGAGCATTGTTGGAAATATTTGAGTTGGGATATATGTTTGGGGTAGGGTTTTGTGAGAAAGAGATGTCTCTTGTGATGATTGGTTGAGTTGAGTTGATTGAGCCTAGTCAAGTGATGTGTGAAGTGATTGTTCAAGTTCCATGAAACAAACTATTCTATAATTCTGATTTGAGTTGAGATTGAGCTTAGAACATATTGAGTCTCTAACAATTCTCTTTATGCTTCTATGAGTTGACTTGAGTTGAGTTGAGATTTATTTGAGTTGAGATCATTGTGGATCATTGTTGTCATCCATTGTAGAGTGCTTTGCCATTCATTGTTGAGTTCATCATTGAGCCTTGCCTTTGTAGATTTGTGGATGAGATTTGAATGCTACTTGAGCATGATTGGTTGAGCCTTTGAGAAGGCCTTTGGGATAGATTTTTGGACAGATTTGTGGCAGTTTTTGTGCATGATTGATTGAGCCTTGAGAAGGCTTTTGGGACAGTTTTGGGATAGATTTGTGGATAGATTTGGAGCAAGTTCTTTGTGAGCTTGTTGAGCATATTTGGATAAGTTCTGTGTGAGCTTGTTGAGCATATTTGGACAAGTTCTGTGTGAGCTTGTTGAGCATATTTGGACAAGTTCTATGTGAGCTTGTTGAGCATATTTGGACAAGTTTTGTGTGAGCTTGTTGAGCATATTTGGACAAGTTTTGTGTGATCTTGTTGAGCATATTTGGACAAGTTCTATGTGAGCTTGTTGAGCATATTTGGACAAGTTTTATGTGAGCTTGTTGAGCATATTTGGACAAGTTCTGTGTGAGCTTGTTGAGCATATTTGGACAATTTTGTGTGAGCTTGTTGAGCATATTTGGATAAGTTCTATGTGAGCTTGTTGAGCATATCAATGGAGTGCCTAGCTGAGCAGATTAGTGGATTGCCTACCTGAGTAGATCAGTGTGTTGCCTAGCTAAGCAGATCAGTGGATTGCCTACCTGAGCAGATCAATGTGTTGCCTAGCTGAGCAGATCAGTGGATTGCCTACCTGAGCAGATCAATGTGTTGCCTACCTTAGTAGATCAGTGTGTTGCCTAGTTGAACAGATCTATGGATTGCCTACCTGAGAAGATCAATGTGTTGCCTAGCTAAGTAGATCATTGGATTGCCTACCTAAGTAGATTAGTGTGTTGCCTAGCTGAGTAGATCAGTGGATTGCCTACCTGAGTAGATCAATGTATTGCCTAGCTTTGAGCAGATCAAAGTAATCATTGTATTGGATAAGGATCCTTATTTTTGTGTGAAATATTATAAGGAGATTATCTTGTGGAGTACCCCACATTGGGGGAACCACGTTAAATCTTGTGTCTCAATTGTGTGTGGTGACTTGTGCTCTTGCTTACTATTGCTATCTGAGTTATTAATGCACATCTGCTATATTTGGTTATTGCAATTAAGGACATTAATTGATATTGGTTTGGAAAGAAAGTAAAAAGTGGGCGCTATATTGTTCACCCCCCCTCTCAGTATAAGCTTGTGTTCTTAAAATCCTAGGACTAAAACAAGCACACTCCATGCACATCAAACGCCTCCACATCATAGATGATTCACTCCTCATAGTCAATCAAGTGTAGAAACTTTGGCTATGCAATTACTCGATTCTCCAATAGTACACAAAAATCACACAACTCCTCGAAGCCGCTCCACGATCATCAAAATGTTTTATAGACACAATGGCCTTCTTAGGGTCCCTTATTCCACAAAATCCAATATCCGACATAACATTTATATCCATTCATACACTTACGCAATATGCTATATCACCCACACCTCCCACAGATGATGGTGGTGTGTATGTGGTAAACATCGAAACTCATGACCCATAGTTCTCATAGATCAAAGAGTATATCAAACTATGTTTCCTACCATGTGATTTGCCGCATTCCCAATGCTAAAATTTTAAACAAAGAGCGATCTTCTACACCTTGTTTGGGGACATCCTTTACCATTGCAACTATGACAATATACTCTTGCATTGCCTAGAACCACAAGAATCACAATGGGTTGTATAAGAAACCCATGATGGTACTTGTGGTAGCCATTTAAGTGGCATGACGATCACCAGACGCATCCTCTGTATGGGCTACTACTAGCCCAAAATAGAGCAAGACTGCTACGATTATGTCAAAATTTGCATCAAATATCAACAATATGCCAACCTAACATATTTACCATCCCAATCACTTCAACCTATCAAGTCCATGTGGTCTGTTTCCTAATGGGGCCTAGATCTAATTAGAAAAATTACACCTTCCTCCTCTAGCAATCAAAAATTTATCATCACAGCAATATAATATTTTACCAAGTGGGTCAAAGCCATCCCACTGGTTCAAACTACAAGAGCCAAAATTGCAGCATTCATCACAGAGCATATCATATGCTGCTTTGCAATTCCATTCCAAATCATTTTGGATAATGGGAAATCCTTTAAAAATAGGACTATCCAAGCCCTATGTGATATATTTCACATACACCATAGATTTTTTACCCCATATTACCCTCAAGTAAATTTCTAGGAAGAAGCCATGAATAAAACCATCTGCTCCATTCTCCATAAAAATGTAGCAAAGTCTCATTGAGACTGGCATAATCAAATTCCTCTAGCATTGTGGGCATATTGTACTAGCATTTGTACCCCTACTAGGGTAAAACCTTTTTCACTTGTAAATGGGGCTAAAGCTATCATGCCCCTTGAGTTTGAGATACCTTCCTTATGGATATCTATGAAGGACTTCATTGACAATGACACTGATTGCCAAGCTCATCTAGATCAACTAACTCTTCTCGATGAATGTTGCATCCATGCTGTCAAGCACACACAAGTCTCTCAAGATCACCTTCATTGTGCCTACAATAATAAGGTGCATCAGTGCAAGTTCAAAATTGGTGACCTGGTTCTCAAAGAAAACCAACAAATCATAAGTCAACCTCACCAGCAATACGATAAATTCACCCCAAACTGGTTGGGCCCATTCATTATCACACACAAATATGGCTTAGGAGCATATCATCTGACCAATATTGAAGTTCATAATGACCCTAAACCTATAAACATCTTACACCTTCGTGCATTCAATGCATGATGCACAAGAAAATTTACATCATGAGTGCCACACAGTACTAGTAATAAATCACTAAGCACATCACCGTGTAGATCTATTACATTACTTTATTATTTCACCATACATGTATTTTCATATTTATGTTATTTTTATGCTATAGGTATTTGTTTTTCCTTTTGTAGGATCCACATCATCAACAAAATAGTACTACAACATCCTCACTCACCACCATGCAGGACCATTTGTAGACATAACATATACCCATCACACCGGCTGATCTAGCCTGGCCACCAACCGCCATTCATACCAAGTGCTCTCCACATTCATCCCATTCAGGCCATCATACCACACCTCAATGTCATTCCCCTTGCTAGAGATGTTCATACTATTCACCACGCTTTGGAGATAGCCAGGTCACCCTATCCTCTTTTGATGAAAAAGAGGAATCCACCCAACCCCAAGAACAAGGGTCACCCTCCCATCCGTTCGATGATCTCAGATGTTTCTATTCACAAATAAATCATCCCATTCATCCCCTAGGATATTATCATCCTCCTAATAAAGGATACACATATCATCCTACTTGTCCATCATGCCTGCCCACCCCACTTCCCAATGGTGATTCCACCTACACCTAAGCTTTGTAAGCCCACATGGCCCAAGCTGGTCATGCAGACATGCCCCCTTCCCATTCATGCCACTGCTTAGATACATCACCTATGCCACTGATACTAAAGATGCCACATTCCCCTCTATGAGGCTTGTATTTCCAACAATCTCTCCAATCTTTGAGACCTTTTCATTCTTCCCTATCATCATCGATACTTCATCCACTTCCCCTACCTATAAAGCCACACCACTCACATCAAGGTCCCGATAACCACCTTCACCAACACTATCACCATAGCATCATGATATACAACATATCTTATCCCACGTAGAGGCTCTAGAGCTACAGATGAACCACTGCCATTGCCATGTTCACCCATGGTATTCTCCCATGACCCATCCATCCTCACCACCACATAGATCCCTCCTTCGACCTCAGACTCGACCCATATCGGATCCCAAACTCATACCTCCATTATGAGAACACCCTTCACCTAGGATCCGCACACCACCAGTGGACCCATACATTTATCCTATTCTTGTTCCACACACGCCATTATCTAAAATATTTTACCATCTCACACATTAGGGCCTCATTGGCTTACCTAATATTCAGCCCATTGATCCCTCGTGCCCCAAACTGTGCAACTATAATGAGAATCAATTTTGAATTTACCATTGCCAACCAGGTCATTATATTGAAGAGTGTAGATCATTTGAAAACCTAGTGTACAACATGTTGCACGGTGAATGTACCCCATCACTAGAGCATTCCCTCCCATTTAGCCAACTTGTTAGTCCTTCGCATCGCACCACTCCTAGGACCTTACCATCTTACATTACCCTAACAGATCCCACTCACTATATTCATAACATTTCCAACTATAGCTCCAACCGTAATCCTAGCTGCATCATCACTTCACCATCCAACTCCCAAACAGACCCACACCATTTTGCTAGACAATAGTCTCAAGTGTGTGTTGTACTTACTCCCCACCCCCCACCCTCATTTGAGGGTGGGGGTGGGGAGTAAGTACAACACACACTTGTGTGTGTTGTACTTACTCCCCATCCCCACCCTCATTTGAGGGTGGGGGTGGGGAGTAAGTACAACATTATTATCTATGCTGACCCATTTCTTCTCTCCTATCTTCATTGGCTTTTGGTAATCCCCTTATCTTTTTGGTTACCAAAGTCTATTTCTTCTTGCTTCTTCCATTTGTACATTCCACTCTCACATTCTCTTAGTGACTATTACACACGTATGTACAAATCATAGCTTATACAACTACTACACACACACCCCTCATGCTAGGGTAACCATGATCATAGCATCACACTTTTTCATCATTACACACTTTACTTATCTATAAATAAGTTTTTCTAAAATTCTCCTTCTACACAGCGCAAATTTCCTCTTGTAGATATTGCATTCCCCTACTTGCATCATTTACATTTACATCCATTGCACATATTCACATGATTTATATTTAGAAACTTAATTCATGTTTGTACATTCTCCCCCAAAATGTGCCTCAGTAGGAGTAATACATGCACTTGTTAGCATCACCACCTGGATGTCCATTCCCCCTTTTTAGGGTCAAGGTATACATAGGTGTCGTGTTTGATTTTGACCACTCTGTAGTTCAGGTAATCCAATGTCACCCAAAGCTACTGAGTCTTGTACATTATTCTTATGGTCCTTTAGGTTGGTTCTGTTATACTTACAGTGACACTGAGAGGGGGGTGAATCAGTGTGATCTTTTAAAACTTTAAACTTGCAATGAAATAAAGCAAACTTAAACCAGAAATAGCAAGTTAATAAGAGAGCATCACACAACACAAAATTTTAATGAGGTTCACCAATGTGGCTACTCCTCAAAAATGACTTCTTGGACTACCATCCAAATCCAGCCTTTGCAAAGCAATAACTTTACAACTTATTTACCAGCACCAACTGGAAGGAGCACCAACCCCTCAATTTTTCTGCACCAACAGAAAAGGAGCACCAACCCCTAATTCACCAGCACCTACTGGAAGGAGTACCAACCCTTTATGCCAAGCTGCAACTTGGACTTGAAGAAAAATATAGAAAAATACCTTCACACTGTTTGCACACTATCTGCTATTTCTATATACTCTAGCTTCTGTTGCAAAAGATTCACACCACTAGTCTGCTTCTGCACAACTGCTTCACACACTTTGCTTTGACACAACCGAGTTACGGCTTTTTCTCCTGTGCACTCACTCTAGTCTGCTTCTGCGCAACTACTTCGCACACTTCGCTTTGACACAAATGAACTACCGCTTTGCACTCATCTTGAATCGATACGACTCACTCTCTGCTCATCGTGAACTTCACATACGCAAATTTTATTCACAAAAATAACACCCTTCAAACTCGAAACAGCCCTCATTTTATAGATGAAATTTCAAGAACAAATCTTAAACTATAGTCAGCTTTAACCCTAAAGAACGTCGACTGTAAAACCCTAATGAATGTCGGCTGCAAAACCCTAATCTTTGTCGGCCCAGATTTAACTCTGTCGGCTTCAACCACCTCTCTGGTTCTGTAGCTTTCCTCGTGAAACTACAACATGTTGCACTATCATGACACCTTTGCCTACCGTACAACTTCATTTGACTTTTGTCGCGAAACCGCAACACCTTAGCCTTTGATGTCTTACCATACGTTCTTGTCATGAAATCGTGACACTTTCTGCTTTTGCTGATGTCATGTTAACTACTATCACAAAAACATGACATTCCTCTCTTTCTCAACCTTTTCTCAGCTTGCCCCATCGACAATGAAACATGTCATGAAATCGTGACACTTTTGCCTCTAAGCTTTCTCTCTCCTCTTTGGGTCGCGAAAACTCGACGTGTCGCGATATCGCAACTCTTTTCTTCCTTGGCACTTTTCTTCCCTTCAGGTCACGAAAACCCAACATGTCATGATATCGCGACACTTTTTCTCCTTGGCGCTTTTACTCTGATCATGTCGCAAAATCGCAACTGTTTTCTTCCTTAGCACTTTTTCTCCGAACATGTCGCAAAATCGCGACAGTTTTCTTCCTTAGCGCTTTTTCTCCAAACATGTCACAAAATCGCGACAGTTTTCTTCCTTAGCACTTTTTCTCCGAACATGTCACGAAATCGTGACAGTTTTCTTCCTTGACGCTTTTTCTCCAAACATGTCACAAAATCGCGATAGTTTTCTTCCTTGGCGCTTTTTCTCCAAACATGTCACGAAATCATGATAGTTTTCTTCCTTAACGCTTTTTCTCTGAACATGTCACAAAATCGTGATAGTTTTCTTCCTTAGCGCTTTTTTTCCAAACATGTCACGAAATCATGACAGTTTTCTTCCTTAGTGCTTTTCTTCTGAACATGTCGTGAAATCACGATAGTTTTCCTTGCGTCTTCTCTCTCCTCGGCCATGTCGCAAAATCATGACAATTTTGCTTGCTTTTTCTCTCTCCTCAAACATGTCACGAAATCACAACAATTTTTCTTTCCTGCTGAAAATATCACGAAATCGTGACACTTTTCTTACTTGTCTTTTTTTTTTTTTTTTGCAAAACGACAACTATGGTTTTCTTGGAAACTCACTATCCATGCTCTGAATAACCTTTGAACTTCTATCCTCTGCATCTGAATGACTTCTAAACTGCCTGTCCATTGCATCATTAGATCTAACTGACTGTGTTGACAACAATGACAATACTCCTGCAATAGCTTGCTCAACAATCTCCCCCTTTGGAATTGTTGGCAACACCTGTGAAAATTCTTGTAACTTTTCTCCCCCTTTGTCAATAATACCAAAGGGCTACTACAGACTCCCCCTGATTCCATACACACAATTCTTAGGCATAATTTGCTACACTTAGCACAAATTTTGATCATGAGCAAAAGAATAGTCAAATACTCAATTGCTCCCCCTGAGAAGGTGATTCCTGTAGCTAGTCACTTCTTGGGAAGTGTGACCACTCCCAATTTGTTTTGAAGGTACTCAAACACTTCCTTGGGCAATGGTTTTGTAAAAATATCTGCTACTTTTTCTATGGTTGGGACAAAATCCAATTTAACTTCTCCTTCTACAACTTATCCTTCAAAAAATGATATCGTATGGCAATGTGCTTTGTGTGTGAGTGCATAATTAGATTCTTGGAGATGTTAATTGCACTGGTGTTATCACACTTTACTGATATTGGCTCACTAAAATTAATGCCAAGATATTTCAGAGTTTGTTTCATCCATAAAACTTGTGTACAACATGTTGTTGCTGCAATATATTATGCCCCAGCTGTAGATAAAGAGACTGACTCTTGTTTCTTACTGTGCCGTGAAACCAATCTATCTCCTAGATAGAACGCACCTCTACTGGTACTCTTTATTTCATCTACGCAACCAGCCCAATCTGCATCTGAATATGATATAAGAGTGAAGTCTTTACCTTTTGGATACCACAACCCATACTCCATGGTACCCTTGAGATACCGGAGAATCCTTTTTACTACTGTCACATGAGTCTCTTTGGGACTGGCCTAAAATCTTGCTACCATGCAAACTTCCTATAGAATATCAGGTCTGGTAGCTATTAAGTATAGTAAGCTTCCAATCATTAATCTGTACATGGTTTGATCTACAGGTGGAGATTTGTCTTCTTTGCTCAACTTGCATCCTGTTGTCATGGGAGTACTAATCGGCTTACAATCCTCCATTGTGAACCTTTTTAGCATCTCTTTCACATATTTAATTTGAGAAATGAATATGCCTTTCTCATTTTGACTAACTTGTAACACAAGAAAGTAAGACAGTTCACCAATCATAGACATTTCAAATTCTTTCTGCATCTTATTCGCTAAGTCTTTACAAGATTCATCTTGGCTGCTGCCAAATATGATATCATCTACATAAACAACAAGAACAATTAGATGCCCACCTTCTATTTTGACATATAGATTACTATCCACCAAACCTTTCTTGAATCCCTGTTTAGAGAGATAGTTTTCTAGCCTTGCATACCATGCCCGTGGTGCTTGTTTTAATCCATATAAATCTTTCTTTAATTTGTAGACAAGGTTGGGATCTTCACTAATTTGAAAACCATCTGGTTGTTCAATATAGACCTCTTCTTCAAGTTTCCCATTTAAAAAGGTAGATTTTACATCCATCTGATAAACTCTGAAGTTCTTGTGGACTGTTAAGGCCAGAAACATTCTAATTGCTTCTTGTCTAGCCACTGGTGCAAAAGTCTCTCCAAAATAAATGCCTTTGACCTGTGCATAGCCTTTACAAACCAGTCTTGCTTTGTTCCTAATGACTTGTCTGTATTCATTTAATTTGTTTCGAAATATCCATTTTGTGCTGATTACATTCTTATTCGCAAGTCTAGGTACTCATTCCCAAGTTATGTTCTTTTCAATCTGATCTAACTCTTCATTTATTACCTTCATCCAGTTATCATCTTTGCTTGCTTCATCTATGTTTTTGGGCTCAATGCTGGATAAAAGAGAGTAATTACTTATTACTTTCCTTCTTGTCTAAAAACCAGCTGTGGGATCTCCAATTATTTGGTCTCTTGGGTGATTTTTTTGCTAGCTGCTTGTTTTGAATTTCTTGTTTTCTTGCACCTCTAAGTCATCGATTAAGTCATCTGAATCAAACGTAGATTTATTTTCTATTTCATTCACCTCATCTCCTTCAATGACTTCTTCATAGATTGGGTAGTTTTCTTAAAATTTGGCTATTTGTTTCCCAACTTCATCAAATTTAACATCTGCACTATCCACAATTTTCTTAAGTCTCTTGTTTTAGCATTTGTAAGCTTTGCTTTTTGATGAATACCCAACAAAAACACCTTCATCTGCTCTATTTTCAAACTTCCCAAGGTTGTCATCAGTTTTTTTGATGTAACACTTATATCCAAATACTTTGAGATGTTTTGCTATTGCTTTTCTACCAAACCACAACTCATAAGGTGTTTTGCTTTCATGAGTTCTTAACATATATCTGTTTTGGATGTATACTGCAGTGTGAACTACTTCTTTCCAGAATCTATCTGCTATTTTTTTTTCTGCTAGCATAGTGTGTGCCATTTCCTGTACAGTTCTGTTATTTCTTTCTACTACACCATTCTGCTGGGGAGTTCTAGCTGCTGAATATTATCTCCTAATACCATGTTTTTCACAGTATTCTATAAATTCATTCAAAATGAATTCTCCTCCTCTATCTGATCATAAACATTTGATCCTTTTTCCTGTTTCATTCTCAACTAGATGTTTGAAAGATCTAAACATTTCAAAAGCTTCTATTTTATCTTTTAAGAAAAATATCCATGTCATTCTGGAATAATCATCGATACACAACATAAAGTATTTGTCACCATTTATGCTTTGTGTTCTCATGGGTCCACATAAGTTTGTATGTATAAGTTCCAAAGGCTTGCTAGTCTGGTACTCTTTTGTTTTGAATGAGACTCTGGTTTGCTTTCCCTTCTGACATGAAGCAAAGATACTATTTGAAGGTTTTCTAATGGTTGGAATATCTCTCACCGCTTGTTTCGAGCTGATTTTCACCAAATTATCGAAACTTATGTGTCCAAGCCTCTTGTGCCACAACCAGTTCTCTTCTTCTTGTCCAATGAAACACGTACCTTCCGAAGTTTCGAGAGTGTGTACAAAGTTGCCGGACGTCCTTGAACCAGCTTGCTATCAATTTCCCACTCGTTTATTTTTTTGACTTCACAACCCTACTTCTTGAAGACTACTTCATGTCCTTTATCACATATTTGACTGACACTTAACAGGTTGTGTTTCAAACCATCCACAAATAAAACTTCTTCTGACTTGATTTTCCCATCACTAATTTTGACAGATCCTTTTCCTATTATTTTGGGTCCATCATTATTTCCAAACTTCACAGAGCCACCCTCATATTTTTGTAGTTTTTCAAATTTTTGTTTATCACCTATCATGTGACTTGAGCATCCACTGTCAAGAATCCATGGTACACATTTATTCTGAGCCATGAAAGCTGTCTGTACTATTAAGGATTCCTTTTCTTCCCTAAGTTGTTCTTTCTGTTTCCATTCTGTTTTGACTGCGGTATTGGGCTCTAGTTTGGACTTTACTTTTTCAATATCTTTTGCATATCTTTCAAAAAAAATTCTATTTTGTCTTGTCCTATGTGGTTGGAACTTTCTTTTCTGAGGTTGATTTAAAACAGAGGTACTAAGACAATTTCTTACAATATGCCCATAGTTGTGATAGCTAAAACATTCTACTGCATAATTTGTTAGAGGTGCAAAAACATTTCTACTAACAAAGCTTCTTGGTCCTACATTATACTTGCAGTCTGCAATTTTGTGCCCATAACCATTACATTTGAAATAGAAACCAGAAAAGTAATGATTAAACCTGAAGGATGGTCTTTTCCAGGTTGTTGTAGGAACCATAGATCTTCTTCTTCTTTGATTTGTGACCTTGGTAAAGCCATCATTGTCGGTTCTCCTTTCGGGCCTGGCATTACTGCTTTCTTTTGCATGATTTGTTTTTCTTTTGTCAGCCTGTTTCTCATCTTCACTCCTTATAGTTTCAACATTTCTGGCTTTTGGTCCATTTGAAGATTCTCCTTCAATGAATCCCAAACCAAATTTGATGCCTGCAGGTCGTTGATCACTTAATATTTTATCCAGCATCTTCGAACTTTCTTCACATTTGTGATGGCAGCTAATTTTTCGATCTAGCTCTTGTATCTGCATTTGTAGGCCAAGATTTTCTTCTTCTAGTTTACAGTAGTAATCTATCTTCATGGTTATCTGAACTTCAAGATCTTCGGACATTTTCTTGTATTCTTTTGCTTGTATTTTTAAACTGGTTATAATGTCATTTGCATCCTCAAGCTTTCTTAAAAGTTTATAATTCTTTCTTTTCTCAGATTTCCATTCTTCAAGAGTAGAAACCAGTTCACATTCTAGATCAACTTCTACCTCAGGTTTTTCAACACATGCTTTAGAGTTCATTCCTTCTCTCTTCTCTAATTTTTTTACCTCTTCTAATTTTTCTACTTCAAAAGCCATGAATAGAACTTCACCTATTCCTTCTTCAAAATCCTCACTAGAGCTGTCCTCTAAAGAATTTGCATTTCTGGAGATGAAACTTTTCTTTTTGAAGTTTCCCTTTCTGAAGTTTGTTTTCTTTCTCCATTCACTTCTTTCTTGATGAGACGCTTCCTCACCTTTGTTCTTCTCATTGAGAGGACATTTGGTAGCAAAGTGTCCAATGCCCCCATAGTTGAAACATTTGAAAGGAAGCTTTCCTCTGTATTTTTCTTTTCCCTTTCTCAGTTTTTTGACAAAATTTGCTTCTATTTCATCCAAAGTTTCTTCTTCTTCAGACTCTTGTTTTGTGTCTTTACCTTTTAGGGCTTTAAATGTTGCTTCTCTGTATATGGTATTATATATTCCTATTCTCATTTCATAAGCAGTCAAGGAACCATGCATCTCATCCATACTGAAGTGATTTAGATCTTTAGCTTCTTCTATGGCTGAGACTTTAGAATCAAATCTTTGGGGAAGCGATCTTAATACCTTTTTCATGATAGTTGCATCATCCAAATCTTCATCGAGACCTCTGATTGAATTAGTGATTCCATTAACTCTCTGCATAAAGGCTTCTATGTTCTCATCGTTGGTCATTTTTAATGATTCGAATTGAGCTCGATGTGTTTGAAGCTTGGCTTCCTTAATCTTTTCATCTCCCTCATAAATATTTTCTAGTTTGTCCCATACATCTTTTGCTGATTCGCAATTTATGATCTTGACCAACTCACTATCAACTAATCCACACATGATGGCATTTTTTGCTTTAGAGTCATTTTCAAATGCCTTTTTACCAGTGCTATCGGTTGGAGTAGTGTCGGGAGCTATGTAGCCATTAACTACTGCACTCCATATATCAAATCCCAAAGCACAAAGATATGTCTACATTCTGATCTTCCAGAACGCATAATTAGTTTTGTCAAACAATGGTGCTTTATTTGAGGAGAACCCTTCACCACCTGCCATTGCGTCACTTCCAATATCACCCTAGCTGATTGAGCCTATTCAGGAACCTTGCTCTGATACCAATTGTTATACTTACAGTGACATTGAGAGGGGGGTGAATCAGTGTGATCTTTTAAAACTTTAAACTTGCAATGAAATAAAGCAAACTTAAACCAGAAATAGCAAGTTAATAATATATCATCACACAACACAAAATTTTAATGAGGTTCACCAATGTGGCTACTCCTCAAAAATGACTGCATGGACTACCATCCAAATCTAGCCTTTGCAAACCAACAACTTTACAACTTATTTACCAACACCAACTGGAAGGAGCACCAACCCCTCAATTTTTTTGCACCAATAGAAAGGAGCAACAACCCCTAATTCACTAGCACCTGCTGGAAGGAGCACCAACCCCTTATGCCAAGCTACAACTTGGACTTTAAGAAAAATACAAAAAAATACCTTCACACTGTTTGCACACTGTTTGCTATTTTTGTGTACTCTGGCTTCTGTTGCAAAATATTCGCACCACCAGTCTACTTTTGTGCAACTACTTCACACACTTTGCTTTGACACAATCGAGTTACAACTTCTGCTCCTATGCGCTTATGCTTCACACTCCAGTCTGCTTTTGTGCAACTGCTTCGCACACTTTGCTTTGACACAAATGAACTACCGCTTCGCAGTCAGCTCGAATCGATACGACTCACTCTCTACTCACCATGAACTTCACATGCACAAATTTTCTTCACAAAAATAACACCCTTCAAACTTGAAACAAACCTCCTTTTATAGATGAAATTTCAAGAACAAATCTTAAACTGTAGTCGGCTTTAACCTTAAAGAATGTCAGCTACAAAACCCTAATGAATGTCGGCTACAAAACCCTAATATTCATTGGCCCAGATTTAACTCTGTTGGCTTCAACCGCCTCTCTGGTTCTGTAGCTTTCCTCACGAAACTACATGTCGCGATATTGTGACACCTTTGCCTGTCGTACACCTTCATTTGACTTTTGTCACAAAACCGTGACACCTTAGCCTTTGATGTCTTACCATATGTTCTTGTCACGAAATCATGACACTTTTTTCTTTTGCTGATGTCATGTTAACTACTATCGTGAAAACGTGACATTCCTCGCTTTCTCAACCTTTTCTCAGCTTGCACCATCGACAAAAAAACATGTCGTGAAATCATGACACTTTTGCCTCTAAGCTTTCTCTCTCCTCCTTGGGTCACGAAAACCTGACGTGTCATGATATCGCGACTCTTTTCTTCCTTGGCGCTTTTCTTCCCTTCGGGTCACGAAAACCCGACATGTCGTGATATCGCGACACTTTTCTTCCTTGGCGCTTTTACTCTGATCATGTCGCGAAATCGCGACTGTTTTCTTCCTTCGCGCTTTTTCTCTGAACATGTCGCAAAATCGTGATAGTTTTCTTCCTTAGCACTTTTTCTCCAAACATGTCACGAAATCATGACAGTTTTCTTCCTTAGCACTTTTTCTTCGAACATGTCACGAAATTGCGATAGTTTTCTTCCTTGGCACTTTTTCTCCAAACATGTCGAAAAATCGCGACAGTTTTCTTCCTTGGCACTTTTTCTCAAAACATGTTGGAAAATCGAGACAGTTTTCTTCCTTGGCACTTTTTCTCCAAACATGTCACAAAATCACGACAGTTTTCTTCCTTAGTGCTTTTTCTCCAAACATGTCACAAAATCACGATAGTTTTCTTCCTTAGCGTTTTTCTTCCAAACATGTCATGAAATCGCGATAGTTTTCTTCCTTAGCGTTTTTCTTCCAAACATGTCACAAAATCATGATAGGTCACGAAATCACAACAATTTTGCTTACTTTTTCTCTCTCCTCAAACATGTCACAAAATCACGACAGTTTTTCTTGCCTGCTGAAAATGTCGCAAAATTGCGACACTTTTCTTACTTGTCTTTTTCTTTGATTTTTTGCAAAACAACAACTATGGTCTTCTTGGAAACTCACTGTCCATGCTCTGAATAACCTTTGAACTTCTATCATCTGCATCTGAATGAATTCTGAACTGCCTGTCCACTACATCATTAGATCTAACTAACTGTGTTGACAACAATGACAATACTCCTGCAATAGCTTGCTCAACAGGTTCAACTTCTCTCATGAACTGCTCACAACAGGTTACACATTAAAAAATTTGAGCCTAGGAAAGAGGATATCTTGAGTAGATATCGCCATCTAGCAAATGATATCCCCTGCTCATCCTATCACTTGCATGGTCAACATACGACCTGGGGATAAACAAAGAGATCAAGCACAAGAAAAAATAAATTATTGGGTAGAAAATAAACTTCATTGCCCATACAAAAAGAACACCATGATAATAAAATAAAAAGAAAAGAAAAGAGCACTACCACACAAATAGGTCAACACTAGATGAGGGGCAAAAAACAAAAGGTGACACCTCTTGATATCACCAATATTATGCTTATCACCTTTGGTCCCTAGGTTCAACATAACACCATGGGATGATTTCCATCGCTAGCAATAGGCTTCAAGAGCCTGCCTACCAGTGGAATAGTCTTACAGGTGGCAACACATATGTAACATTAACATATCACTTTTCTATAGATCACTATTGTAGACATATGAGCTAGCTAGTTTGGTAGCATCTACAACGGGTTAATCCTACCTCCCTAAAAATGGATAAATGAACCTTACACATTCACACACATAAGTCCAAGATAGACTTTGAACCAACCCAATTATATTATAAGTTTCCAAAAAAACTTGTATAGCTAAGGGTTTGAGATTTGATTGTCACAACTATATTGTTTAAAACAATTATACATGCCTTACATTATCCACCATCCCTAAAATAAAGGAATGGATCACATCCATATAGGTAAATGCCATGATACAAGTGCTTCCTTGGTGCATTTTAGTATGTTCATACATGCATACATGCATCTATGCCACATACATTTCATACACATTATATTATTGCATTCGTAATACATGCATCTCACAAATTGCATTACATTATTCCATCCATGCTACATGCATTTCAAAAATTGAATCACATCATTACATTTACTCTACATGCATTCATTACAAAATCACATTGGATAACACATCACATTGCATTCAAAACACAATCATCATACTATTCTATAATTAATTCATATCATAGAATGATAATAGATCTAAACCATTCACACATGTATATCTATTTATCACACATACCTACAAATTATACTACTCTAATCTATGAAAACATAAACAAGAACACATTTAAAACCATCAAAATGACACATATATATATATAATAGCCAAAATAAAAAATATATATATAATGTCAATACAAAATTCTTGAAGGATACAATATGGGACCATGCCCATCATCATCTAGCAATGAAAATGCCTACAGGATCTAGTCAACATAAGAATATCCTAAATCCCACTAGGAGTCTCCCCACGGCCCTCATGGCTAGCTCGCATCTCCGCATCCCGGCTCGACTCTGCCCCGAACTCCAAAACTAGATCCACAACAAGATGATCCTGCACCTCAATCCTAGCACCAATATGTCCCACCATAGCAACACTATGTTGGCTCTGATGTGATGACACCTGCACTTGTGACCACGACCAATATTGTGACACCACTCGATCATAGTCAGGGAGAGGAATCCTACGCATCGACAAAGCAGTCACACATCATCTTCTTAGTTGACTCACCTACCAACTGACTAGTCAAATTATCAATCGTCTACTCCTACCTAGATATAGCAACCCTCATCTCTATCATCTCAGCCTCCAACTACTACACTCTATCATGCAATCCTTGTACCTCCTCTTCTATAGACTGCCTCTCCACCAGATCAACAAGAATCTGTTAGGCCACACTAGTAAAAACACCAACATCAATGGTATCATCGATACCACCTATACCCACCACCCCTCTACCCTTAGCCTCAAATCCAATAGCCTCGGCTCTAATAGCCTACCCCATATCCACATCAATATCCATAGGCATATCCTCCTCCCTCACTCCCTGGGTGCTCACCATACTGCTCAAGCGATGCCACGATCATCGTAGAGGAACCTCCTCCTCACCACCAACCAAATCCATTACTCTAGCTCGAGATCTTCTATCAACTCTCTTCTCCAGTGGAGGTGCCCCAGCTACAGGTGCCACCCATCAATCCATTACACCTCTACTAGGCTCCCAGCTCTATAGTGCATACCATGCATTAAACTCTGGCATAGTCCCAACATCCCCCACAACCAATATATCCATAGGAGGATATCTCTCCCCAATCCAATGTAACACCACAGGCTGATCCCCTCTATCTCCTCGTCACCTATAGTAAATCATAGGAGCCCATGGAGAATCCTACCGTAATACAAACTATCACCTCACTCTATCAAACTAAAAGTACTCAATCTATCAATTATACCACACCACCAACCATCTACCACATCAGATGGCCCACATCTACTCATTGTCCTCATCCCAAATTACCCCACCCAACTAGGGCCTCCATTTGATATCTCCAAGAGTCAGGCCTCCAAACTTATCCCTCCATAGTATCATATTAATCTCATGTGGTCTCTTAATCCCCTACTCTGCCACTGTACTCCACCACAAAGCATAGGGTAAATGCTCACTACCCTCCATATGTATAGGGTGAGGAAATAAATATGGCCTCTCAATCACTATGTGCTCCCATGCCCATACCTACAACAAGGGAATCACACTCAGTATTATCCTCCTGCCCCACACAACATCATGCAACTCTCAATAGACTTGGGCTAATAGTGTAGGCACCCATGCAAATACAACCTTCCACTCCACTAGGCCACTCACTACATCCAACATGTTCTAGGTAAACAACATCCTGAAACTGTCAGGGAGAGCATACATGGAGATCATCATCATAGCCATGCACTTTCGATCCGATATCTTATCTTGTACCCATAGCCAATCATAATCCATATTCAATATATCTATGGCCCTCCAATATACCCCAAATAATCTCTACAACATAATGTCCTTACTCTCATCTATGACTACTCTCACAGGAACACCCTCAATCGATAGTTTGTATATCCGATACACATCCTCTAGTGTAACGATCCTTTTACCAGTAGAAAAATGAAAGGTGTTTCGATCGGCATCCCACCACTCACACAGTGTAGACACGTATGCTCTATTTGTATGGATGCTCTTACATTCCCATACACCTCAAAAATGTATGTCATCCAACCAAGACAACTCATCTTCAGTCTTCATCAACTCCTCAAAACCCTCCTTAAACTTCCTCACCCAATGATGAGGTTCAATCACCTTCATCTATCCAAAATACAATAAAACACACATCAATAATCCACATGACAATGCAATCAAATAAAACTACATCAATCATAATTTTCAAATTAAACCTATTTAATTTGACACACACTTCAAAGAAAAACAATGCACAAAACACATGACAAAACACATCGACATAACAGTCACACATTTGGATACCCATTTTGTCATTTCATGGAAAAATTTCAAACTGATGTGAAAAACAACATAATTTGGACTCCCAACAACTCATTTCAAATTTATAACTACCTATTAAGTGGCACGTAAATCAAACATAAGCCAAACAACAACATCTACAAAAACAAATATTATTTTTGGATACCCATTTGCCCACTTAGCAATAAATGTGTCGACAAAATTCAAAAACAACATACCAATATACACAGATCTAAAAGTCAACTCTATCATAAATACACCAAAACCAAACACTAATCAGCAGACATAATTAAAAAATAACAGTCATATTTTTGGATACCCATTTTCCCACTTAGTGGTGAAATTTCAATCAGATGTTGAATATAGTCTAAATCGGGCTCCCTATAGCTCATTTTCATTTTAACATCATTTACACCTTGGCACGTAAATCAAAGGTAGTCCAAATGAAGTTATTCACCAAAACAAACAACATTTTTGGACACCTATTTTGCCCTTCTACGATAAAATTTTCATAAGTTTCCAAAACATTTACCTCTAACATGGCAAATATAACAGTCTAAGTTTGATAAATTACACCTAAAAGTGACATATTCAAAAATCATACCAAATGAAAACAAAAAAATATAACATTCGCATAATGAGATACCCATTTTCTACTTTAGCAAACAAAATACAAAAACATGTCAATGTCAGTACACCGTTACTTCAAAAACTGACAGTCAAATCTCACACCTACTCTACCCATTACCTGGTCAAATTGGAAAACAAGTTCAATTCAATAACTGATCATAATTTTGGGTACCCATTTGGCTCTTTTATCACTACGTATTCAAATTTTACTTAAAAATTACAAAAAAAATTAAATCAGGATGAAAACCTCCCCCCTCATTTACATTTCTTTGGAAAAATAAAACAAAATCAAAACAAAGCAAAAGATCACTTATCGGTGGGTCCCCACACCTGTTGCCAACCACCCTACGTCCCCTCATCATTGTCACTCACAAAACTCGTCACTCGCGCTCCTCTCGTGTCGTTGAATGCCTCCAAAAGCCACTTTCCAATGACGTGCGCCATCAAAATGAGCCCATTCCATGCAAACCAGGGCTTAAATATACCTTAATCACCGATTCACCCCTCAAGGGGTGAATTGAAACCCAATTCACCCCTCGGGTGGCTATTTAGGTCAAAATTGCCCCTTGGGTGGTGAACTCAACCAAAACGCCCCAAAATTCACCCAAAACCCTATGAAAGTAGACACATGTCCCCTAAAACCCTAGGAACCTTCCAAAATTATCTTTTAACTTCATTTGCAATCATATTCATCATGCATTGGTATTTTATCAATCGTTGCATAATCAAATCACCGCATTCCATTCACCTCATTGTTGATTCCTCGTTTGAGGGGGTATTCATATCCAAAGTTAGTTTTACATGCAACCACAACATCAAAAATCCAAAAGTGCGATTAGCACATTTGTCTAAATTTTTTTTTGCTGAAGATTATCATACGATCATAATCTCAATCCCAAAAAGACATGGGTTATATCATGAGAGTTATGCGTTACCATGGAGAAGTTAATGTAGCATTCATGCATGTTGAGTACATAATGGATGATACGTTTGTACTAATCCTAGTGCAACATTTGGAAAAGGATTTGGTGACCATGTTGATCTGGTCATGATTTGAAAATCCAAATATCAACTAACTCGAGTGGTTTGAAACTTGTCACCATGTTCTCATCAATCAATCAACAACAAAAATTTAGATAGGCATTTGTCCTATTCATAATTTTGGACCACACTGATTTGGTCGCAAAAGCAAAGTAGTCAAAAGTTGTCATTCTCAAGCAAATAATATGGCATCGTAAATGTCATACGGACTCAAAAAAATCACATCATTGCATCCATAATCATTCATTTTCATTCACCAGCATTGTTTTTATTTCTTTCCTCTTCTCCTTCTTTCCTTCCTCTCTTCTTTCCCTTGGATATTCGATCAATGTTGTATGGTCACGCTTCGAGTGACTACATACCTTTGATTGAATTCCATTATCTTCTCTCCTTTCCCTTGGATATTTGATCAATGTTGTATGGTCATGCTTCGAGTGGCTACATACCTTTGATTGAATTTCATTCCCCTTCTATCCCTTTTCCTTCTACACAAACCCTTCACATTTTTGTATTAAACTATGTTCCACATAGTATAGTACAAAAAGGAGCAAATGTAGACATCCAAAAGTCACACATTGCTATTTCTATGTATCCATAGGTGATTCTAGACATCCCTAGGCTATTGTAGGCTATCATAGTCATGCGTAGTCATGCATAGTCAAGCGTAGTCATGCATAGTCATGCATACATTTTCCATAGTTAGCCATAGCAATATGTAGACTTCCATATACCACTCCATTGGCTTTCAGGTCCTAAAACCTCATAAACCTTCAAAATCACATCCCATGCACTAGGATATCCTTTGAAAACCTATTTGCACTCAATTGAGGCCCCACGGGGTATTAGTTGACCAAAATAATTAACAAGTCAATACCTAAAATCTAATTTAATGTTGACTTCACTTAAGTCACCTTTTTAGGGTAAAATTTATTAAAAGAACCCTTAATCTTGATTAACACTAATTACATCCTCCCACATGTGTGAAATTAGGGTTTGTTAGGATATTTCTTTAATCATGTCCTAAATTGACTTAAGACCTCCTAATCAAAATTAGCCCTAATCCATCCCCACACATGTGTGAGGATGGAATATTTCCCATAAGGAATGTGATGTTGCCACATTTCATTTCCTAACCTAACCCTAGTAAGAATTCAACCTAGGTTTAGTCTATCTAACTCCCACCCTAAAAATTGCCTTTGCCTATAAATAGTGGGTCCTAAACTCCTAATTAGAAGCTCTCCCAAATTCAACAAAGCACAAAAACTCTATAAAAATGGAAAGTGAACATTGAACAGTCAGTTTTCGGTGCACACTGTTAGATTCTGACAACATACAGAGTCACCCAAGCTGCCTAAGAATCAATCCATCGAAGGAATTTTGCAAAAGAGACCTCACAGCTCAAATCACCCCTTGCCCCATGAATTCGGTCTTAGTTCGCCCCCCAGGTGGCGAATTGGGTCTACAAGCCCTAAATCACTCCAAATTTGGGAGGTAAGCTTTGTTTCATCATATTATCAGGTTCTACACAATTTATTTTAGTTTTTTTAATGTTTTCATGGTCATTTTATCTTCTTAAATATGGGGCCTGACTAAGGTAAGCCCCCCATCACACTGACCTACTTTTGCAGGTTATTGTTGGTCATCAAATCTGCACAGGACCTGCGACCAACATTGAAAGGCCGAGGGGAAGAGATGCCCCTCGTGTCGATCTCCGAAGAAAGGCCGGCTCCTATACTAATCTACTTTTGGGGTTTGAGACAAGAGTGCAGGAAAGAGATAAAAGAGATAAGGGTTAGGAAAAGAAATAAAAAGGGTAAGGGTTAGAGAAAGAAATAAAAAGAGTAAGGGTTAGAAGATGATGATTTGAGGTGGGAGAGAACAGGAAGCACGATCACTCACTAACAACTCGAATAGCAACAGGAAATACCAAGAATGAAATGAAAGAAACGTAGTGCCAACCTTCCTATGTATCCTCTGGACGGGTTCGTAGGGTTCTCCTCTCTCTCTCGCTGGAATTCAGGGTTCAGAGTAACAGCGATTAAGACGAGGGAATAACAGAAACCTCGATCCACCAGGCAGCATAAAAGAAAGCAACAGGAACGTTTTTCCTCTCCTATGTATCCTTCAGGGCGAATTTTAGGGGTTCGGTCCCCGATCGTACACCGGATTCAGGGTTCAGAGTCTCAGTATGCGAACAAGAAAAGACAAAAGAATTAAGCACAGAAGGCAGCATAAAAGAGAGAAATGGAGCACAAAAGATCTTTAGTATTAAACGCAGGACATCAAGTTACAGCAACTTTCTAGCAGAAAGTTCCCCCCTTTTACATTGCAAAGCCTGGGTTTTTATAGAGGACCCGACCCTCTGAGTCATTATTACAAAAACGATGGAGTACACCCTCGGGCCCTGAGAAATCGGCTCCTCGCGGCTGCTGCGACTGAGTTTTCAAATCGGTTGCCGAAACTGGCAACTGTGACCGGGTCAACCATGGAAACATTCATTTAATGCGCCGCCCGAGTGTCCCTGGCTTCTGGATGCTGTGCTTGAGTGATCGTTACGCCCGTCGGGTTTTACTTCGAGGACTGTTACGTCCCTTTCGTTTGCCAAGAATGGTCAGCGGACTTATCGGGCAAGAAAGGGGGTACTTGTAAGGGGCCTTCGATCACCTTGGGAAGCTGCCCGCCTTGGAACGTGGGCCCGAAAGTGCTTCGCTACATATCCGCCTCGCCAAAGCCTTGGGCCGAAGTAGATTCTCCTTGATTTGTTCTTCGCAAAATAATGCTTCGCAAAACCTACTTCGGGGATGTTGAGTGCCGAGCGGATTTTATGTTTGAAATGGGGCTCTTTATCCTTTTGCTGGCAAAACTGCTTCGGCTGAAAATGTTTCGGCCCGATTCTCTTTCAAAACTACGGTTCGGGGAATATCCTCCCGAGGCATTTCTCTGTTTTCGACACATTGTCATTTTGCTTTGGGCACCACTGCTTCGGGTGAAAACTGGTCGAAGTAGGTGTTGGAAATACTTCGGGCCCGAAGTAGTTTCCTTACCTTAGCTGATTTTGGATTATGCTCTTCTCCTTCGGCGAAGTTGTTTGGATAATACTTCGCAAGACTTCCGCCCGAAGCGGCTGCTGAAAATGCTTCGGGTGCGAAGCGTTATCTTTGTATTTTCTTCGGAGAAAATATTTCGCAAGGTTTTCACCCGAAGTGGTGATTTGAAGTGCTTCGGGCCCGAAGCTCTTTTCACATTCTCCTTCTTTTCTTTCGGCGAAGCTATTTTCCTCGGCCCGTTTGGTAGCGAAGCTCTTTCTTCTTCATTCTATGATAGGGAGAGTCAAAATTGCTTTAACTTAAAAGAAAAACTTTCAATAAAAAAAAAAGAATATTATACGAAAATTCTACTATTCTTCTACCCCTTGTATAATGTGACAAAAAGTGTCAACATTCTTGGCGGCTCGCGGGGTGACGAGCTTGTCTTGGCAAAAGAACCCTTTAGTCCTGATTCATTGGGCTACGGAGTCACTGGTCTTCCCCAGACCCTGCTTCTGCAGTCTGTTCCTCTTCTTGTTCTTCTCCTTCTTCTTCTTCGGGCACGGCCTCTGGCTGTGGAGATGGTTCGAGGCGCTCACGGATGCGTTTCATCATTTTTCGGACATGAGTCCAGGCACTCTTTTGAAATGGTTCTTGATCCTGCA
Source organism: Wollemia nobilis (assembly GCA_028583015.1). NCBI lineage: Eukaryota > Viridiplantae > Streptophyta > Pinopsida > Araucariales > Araucariaceae > Wollemia > Wollemia nobilis. Next base: position 1,409,366 of record JAQPPZ010001472.1, on the reverse strand, counting down.
ATGCCTTTACTAAAACGCGAAACCGATCAATTTGCCCGATGTCAGCATGTTTGGCCCTGGTGGATAGATCGTCTAGGCAAGCCTTGATCTTACAGTATCTCAAGATGAAATCTGTCACCTGCCCTTCTGTGATTGGTTCTTCCCAGCCATCGATCTCCGAGACATCGTTCTCGAACTGCAGCCAGACTGGTTTGAGGTCATCCTTGGTGAGAAGATTTTCGTCGTCATCCGTGAAACTCGGGAAACCCAAGGAAGAAAGGTCCTAAAAATAATTCATTGAGGTGCGCTGCTCATTGTCAAAAATGTCCTGGAGGCTTCTAGCTTTCTGAGCTTTTCGCACTTTGGAGAAAAAGGTGCGAACCGTGGCCTGGGCTGTGGACCAGTCCCTAGCTGTCTGGGTCATTGCAGTGACCTGCAGGTCTTGATATCTAGCATTCTGGACATCGAACGCTAGCTTGAGTCGGCTCCTAGCTTTCTGCGTGACCTCGTCTACGACTGACCCTCCCTCGGCAATAGCCCGCCGTGCTTCGGTGACATACGCCAAAATTGAAAAAGCACTGGCGCACCGAGGCCAAAAATTTCTTAGCAGGTGTGCACGAATTTCCTTAATTCTGGCCCTGTCAAACAACGTTAGATCCTCTTTTGCATACAATGGAGCTTGCATCTGTGCGATTTCATCCTCAAGCTTCTTGGCCTTCAGATCACTCTCGGTCAGTTCCTGCGCTTGGCTTTCGGCTGTAGCCTGGAGCTGTTGAACCTGCTGCTTTAGGTCGAACGTCTCCTTCTTCATGGCCTTGCACTACTCCTCGGCCTCTGCCAATTTGGAGTGGACCCTTGCCAAATCTTCCTCCAGCTTAACATTGGCGGCCTCGGCCTCAATCCTACGCTGGTTAGCGATAACTGCATGAGCCCTAAAGGTCTCAATTCGGACATGCATAGAGGCCGATTCATTATCAACATTCAGGTGCTCCAGGTCCTTAGGTGTCTCTTGATAATCGTAGTCTACTGGAGTCATTTCATCCAGAGGCTTTTGTACCTTGGGGACCTTCTTGATTTTATGCACCTTTCCGGCCTTTAGATAAAAAATGACGCATTTCTCAACTGATGTTGTCAAGCGCCCTCTTCTTTTCCTTGCCTCCCTTAGTATTTGCTCAGTGTTCTGCCGTGCTTGGAATAGCTTCTCGGCAAGGGGGCGGTCCTTAATTAAGGACATCTCTGATTTGGACAAGGCTAGATCTCCAGCCGAGGGAGTAAACAAATATAAAGAATGTGTGGGGGATGCTTCACCAGAAGGCTCGACGACAGATGTGGTGGGAATTTTGGCAGTCGAGGCTTCCTCACATGAAACAAGGGATTGGGGGGTGGGACTCGGCGTTGAAGTGGGATCAATGGTCTTACCCCCGTCACGATCGTGAGGTGAGGCCGGACCAGCGGTAGGTGACGTGTGATGGAGCGATGGGCTAGGCAAGGGAGACTGGTGAGAACTCTCAGTCGTGGTTACGGCAAAAATGTGTGAGGTTAGGGCAAGGGGTGGAGAATGCGTACCTACATGCCCTCCTGGCATTGTGGCAGTGGCGACTTCTGGTGCAGCCACATCTTGTTCTTTCTCGATTTTGGCGCTTGGCAGGGCTGCGACCTCGACACTTGCTTTGGATGGGTCTGATATTAGTCGCCCAGTGGAGGGGCTTACAAGCCCTGTGCGAGGTCGCTTTGGGTGCTTTGGGGGTGCCAAGGTCTATTCTTGCTTTTTCCTTTTCCTCCTCACCAGCGGTTGTTCCGACCCTTCAGTGCCTGAGTCGTGGCCTCCTACAGGCCCCTGAGGTGATCTTGGAGGTGTAGCTTGGGCCCTTTCCTCTTTTTCCTTTCCCGAAGTAGTATCATCTCTTTTTGGGCTTTCGCCCGAGCCTGGGATAGCTGGAGGGATGAGGGCGGCGAAGGACAAAGGCTTCCACTTTCCAACGTTGGCTTCATAAATTTTTGCGAAGTCCTTGTCCGTTGCCAAGAATCCATAAGAGTTCGTTTTCTGCTGGTGGACCCTCATTATCCACCATTCTCTCAGTTGGGCCTCGTCCCAATCCTTTACTCCCTCCTTCAAGTCATCTTTCACTTTCCTCCAGAAGGTGGAGTTGGGGCTCGGGAGTGAATGCCGATCTGGGTCATATGCGACCTCCATTGGGTAGAATTCGTGCCAGGGAGGTAAGGCTTCCATCCTCTCCAGATGCCATTCCAGATCCTTTCCCCGAGGATTATTCCTTTGTTTCACAATTTTTGGATGGGGGCAAACATGGAAGCTCTTGACCCGTATGTGGTCCCTCATTACTCCCAAAGGATCATAAAGCCATTGCTGGGGAATTTGGAGAAGGCCGAACTTGGCAAGCTTCTCTTCCAAGAAGACGTTCTGATTCAGGGCGAACACTTCGATAACTCCTATCCTGAGAGGGAAGTCACAAGTGTGAGCCCATTTCTGACCCTTACCATAGATGGCATTAGTCGCATCGCTCTGCCTAGCGACTTCCAACGTGAATTGATACTCAGAGGGGTAAACTGGTAGTAAAAAGGGCTTCCCTATGAAGCCGAAGATGCGAATCACAAGCCCCTACGTTAGTCAAAAAATATCCCCCCTTTTCTCCCGGACCACTTTGTTTCTCAAGCCAAGGGGGACTCGCAGGGAGGATCCTATCAACATGTGCATGGCGGGTCCCAAGAATTGCTGATTAAAGGAATAGTAGGACTCCGATCTCAAAAGTAGGGGAGTCCACTGATATACGGGCAAAGGACTTCCATCCTTGCCACTTGCCGCAATGGCAACATGAGGAAAATTATTATGTACATGAAAGAAAAGTAACCAAACAAGAAAGGAGCAGGGCGCGAAGCGCTGGCTGGTCCCAGCATTCTTCATGCTGGTGAGTTGCGCATGCAAGCCCCTGGCCACCCATTCTGCCCAGTCGACAAAGACTGGGTTGGAACCGGGTCTCGAATTATCGGGGGCATTGAACTCCCCTCTGGAAATGCATTCGGCCAGGGACACCTGCCATGGGTATACCGAAGCGTCGGTAGATAGGCCTGCCACCCATGCAATGATGGAGAAGAGGTCGACATTTTTAAAAGCTTCCAAGGGAAGGGGCATTTGGGGCAGTTTGCCCGAAGGAAGCCCGCTTTTGAGGCTCTGCTGCAAAAAATTGATCATGTAGCCAGCAGACGTGAACCTCTCCGTTTGTTCGCTCAAAACGATGTTGCGAACCATACATCCTTCGGGTGGGCCCTGCTGTGGCGCAAAAGCTGCCTGTACATCTTCTTTCAAAATTGAAAATAACTTTTGGCCAGATGCGTCTAACACTTGTCTGGTGGCGGGCTGGTAATTCTGCGCGATGGCATTGACCAGCTCAGGGCAATGGTGCGTGGGAGGCACCAGATACCAGTATATCTGGGAGTAATAGGTTGCAGCTTGTATGCTCTCTACCGGGAGCCTGCTTCTCATGAGCTCAACGGTGCTTCTGAGCTCAGCTACGCTCCTGGACAGCTCTGTATCCCTAATTCTTTCCCACCTGTCGACTGGTGGTTCTAGAGGCTGCTCGTCCTCAGGATCCTCCCTTTCTTCCAAGATGCGCTTATCTGGGCGGAGGCCCGAATCAACGGGCTTTGGCTTCGGCCTCTTCTCATGGCCTTTTACCCTTGGCTTCTCGGGGGCCACTACTTCTGGCTCTTTTCCCTTTTCCTTGGAACTTTCCTTGCCCATTGTTGATACTTAGGGCGACGGGATTTGCAGTATGGAGAAAACTTGGCGCTGAAGCTTCAGAGTGCGAAGTGGGAAAAAATTTGCAGGTTGGCAGTGGGGTCTGTATGAGTCGTTGAGTGGGTAATCCTCTCGGCTGCTTGGAGTCTGCATTATATAGCCGCCAAAGACAACTACCCGCATTTATGGCCTATGCCACAATTAATCCTGCACTTCTCACCTGAGAGATCATCGGTTCGTCGGATTGGCCCCACGGTGGCGTAGTACACAGGGCCATGCGTTATGACGATTGCGGCTACTTTGGGAATGCAACCGGCCGCCACCTGGTACCTGAGGGCGAACTTTTCTCTCAGCCGAATCCCCTGAGGATGTACCCGATGCCTTTTCATTTACTTCGCCTATTTTGGATGCCTTTTGTGGGCGGCTGTCGGCACGCTCCTCTAGGCATGCAATAAATGCTTCTGCCTTGTGCATCTTTGGGTCAGCGAAGCCGAAATCGGAGCTGACATACTTCACGGTGAACCTTTTTATGCTTCGGGCCCGAAGCTTGTTTCCATTTTAAAAAGCAGCTCGCTCAGACTTCCCTTAGGCGAGCGTCTTTCATACCTTAGTCGGGACTCTGCTCGGCTAATCGTACTTCGCTGCGAACCACTTTGCATCCACTACTTCACGAACCAAGTTCCCGAAGGAGTTTTTTTTTTTTTTGGAGTTGCCGAAGTAAAACTCGACTTGAGTTTTTGCAACATTTTATTTATCAGTCGAGCTATTTACACTATTCACAAGCTTGCGGCATAGTAGGCCTACCGCCACCATGAACTCAGTTTTCGAGGAATTATCCGGTAAACCTGTAGTGACCCGACCAGATCAGATTGAACTTTAGCTGACCTTCGGAGTTTGGATCATTTCTTCCTGAGGTTGTCCATGCTGCGAACAGGAAGCAACGCAACCGATTTTTAATCCTGCGAGTGCCCAGATTATTGGCGAAGAAGTTCGCCACTTGAAAGCCTTCCTGGGGCATTGGCCTTAGGGATAGCCGAAACCAATACCAGACCCAATGCCAGAATTCTTTGGATTCTTCGAAATAAAGGTCAGGTACAGGTTCTTCCATCCCACTGATATGGTAACAAGGTTCCTCCGATGAAGAGTAGTCTTCCAGGAGCTCTTCGGGCTCATCCTCTGAATCGGACAGGCTTGATGAGCTTTGGCCGAACTCTTGCATGCCATCTCTTGGGACACAAAAAGGGTGCAAAAATGTGCCCTCTTTGTTCTCGGGTTCTACCACTCGAGTCTGCTCCTCTCCTCGGTTCACTTCTTGATGAAGATCGCAAGCAGCCATGTTGTTCATTAGGTGGGCCATGCTTGCGTACTCCCATTGCTGGGCTAGTATGAGATCTGCCTCCTGAGCTCCAAATGACTGCATCTCGGGCCTCGGCTCAGAGTGAGGAATGCCCCAAGATGAATACTACATCGGTCGGACAGGAGCAGTAATTATCGAAAGAAGCGACGGAGTTTCTCTCCACTGCCATTTTCTCGATAGGAGCAGAAGTTGTTCTGCTCGTATTGCCTCTTCAAATATTTGAGGGAACCTTCGTTCCCATGATTGCAGTAGAATGAGGCTTACGTCTGGATGGAAGGCCCGAACATAGAAGAGATGGGCTTGGGCGGGCGTCGGTTGGATCTCCAACGGGATTCTCTTCCAACTTCTGTAGAATCGGACGTTGAAGTCCGTGATACCTTCCGAAGGTGCTCTCTTGATTGTGGAGAGGTATGCAAAGAGATGGAAGGGGTCCTGAGAGCCATCGAACGTTTCGATCAATGCCCCCGCTAAGTCATCCCATGAGCAGATGCTTTTGGGCCTAAGCAATCTGTACCACCGCAACGCCCTTCCTTCCAGAGATAGAACAAGAAGTCTGATCATGACATCTTCATAGATAATGTCATGGAGGGTCGCTAAATCGACAACATCTTCAAGGTGCTCTCGGGCCATTCCCGCGGTGCCGCTGTATTTCGTCAATGACTTCAAGGCACTTTTGGGAATCTCATGGTAGCTTTGGATATTCAGGGGGCCTGGATCATTCCAGCTAGGAAAGCTTCTCCCAGCCATCACGACAGTAGCTTGTGGAAATCACGGTTGTCACCGCTGAGTCAGAGTCGTTAGGTGGACATTCTTTCTCCGTTGATGAGGTCAAGGCTGCTCACCGAACCTTGATTCCTCCGGGATATCTTCTTTCAGATTTTGAAAGGCGCCTACGACCAAGAAATCTGGATCTTCAGCTCAATTGAGTCGCCAGGTGATTTTATCAGATGAAGACAGGCCAGAGATTCACCGAACTCGGACCTTCTTAAAACATGGGGAGTCCTGGTTACGAAAACCAGGCTTAGACATTGGTCTTTACGACTTCAGAGATTCTCAGTTAAAACAGAGTCGCCAGATGCTAAGAGTCTTTCGGTAATGAGGGCATCGATTCTCACTACTACTCAGAAGATGAGACTGACCGGATCTCACCGGGAACTTGTTGGAACTACTGGCTCCGGTGAAGACGGGCTAGAAATTTTCTCAAATATGGGACCTTGGGTCCCACTGGGCGTGCCAAAACTGTTGGTCATCAAATCCGCACAGGAAAGGACTTTCGGTGGGTTTGCGCGCCCTGGACCTGCGACCAACATTGAAAGGCCGAAGGGAAGAGATGCCCCTCGTGCCGATCTCCGGAGAAAGGCCGGCTCCTATACTAATCTACTTTTGGGGTTTGAGACAAGAGTGCAGGAAAGAAATAAAAAGAGTAAGGGTTAGGAAAAGAAATAAAAAAGGTAAGGGTTAGAGAAAGAAATAAAAAAGTAAGGGTTAGAAGATGATGATTTGAGGTGGGAGAGAATAGGAAGCACGATTACTCACTAACAACTCGAATAGCAGTAGGAAATACCAAGAATGAAATGAAAGAAATGTAGTGTCGACCTTCCTATGTATCCTCTGGACGGGTTCGCAGGGTTCTCCTCTCTCTCTCATTGGAATTCAGGGTTCAGAGTAACAACGATTAAGACGAGGGAATAACAGAAACCTCGATCCACCAGGCAACATAAAAGAAAGCAACAGGAACGTTTTTCCTCTCCTATGTATCCTTCAGGGCAAATTTTAGGGGTTCGGTCCCCGATCGCACATCGGATTCAGGGTTCAGAGTCTCAGTATGCGAACGAGAAAAGACAAAAGAATTAAGCACAGAAGGCAGCATAAAAGAGAGAAATGGAGCACAAAATATCTTTAGTATTAAACGCAGGACATCAAGTTACAACAGCTTTCTAGCAGAAAGTTCCCCCCCTTTTACATTGCAAAGCCTGGGTTTTTATAGAGGACCCGACCCTCTGAGTCATTATTACAAAAATGGCGGAGTACACCCTCGGGCCCTGAGAAATCGGCTCCTCGCGGCTGCTGCAACTGAGTTTTCAAATCGGTTGCCGAAACTGGCAACTGTGACCGGGTCAACCATGGAAACATTCATTTAATGCACCACCCGAGTGTCCCTGGCTTCTGGATGCTGTGCTTGAGTGATCGTTACGCCCGCCGGGTTTTATTCCGAGGACTGTTATGTCCCTTTCGTTTGCCAAGAATGGTCAGCGGACTTATCGGGCAAGAAAGGGGGTACTTGTAAGGGGCCTTCGATCACCTTGGGAAGCTGCCCGCCTTGGAACGTGGGCCCGAAAGTGCTTCGCTACATATCCGCCTCGCCAAAGCCTTGGGCCGAAGTAGATTCTCCTTGATTTGTTCTTCGCAAAATAATGCTTCGCAAAACCTACTTCGGGGATGTTGAGTGCCGAGCGGATTTTATGTTTGAAATGGGGCTCTTTATCCTTTTGCTGGCAAAACTGCTTCGGCTGAAAATGTTTCGGCCCGATTCTCTTTCAAAACTGCGGTTCGGGGAATATCCTCCCGAGGCATTTCTCTGTTTCCGACACATTGTCATTTTGCTTCGGGCACCACTGCTTCGGGTGAAAACTGGCCGAAGTAGGTGTTGGAAATACTTCGGGCCCGAAGTAGTTTCCTTACCTTAGCTGATTTTGGATTATGCTCTTCTCCTTCGGCGAAGTCGTTCGGATGCTGCTTCGCAAGACTTCCGCCCGAAGCGGCTGCTGAAAATGCTTCGGGTGCGAAGCGTTATCTTTGTATTTTCTTCGACAAAAATATTTCGCAAGGTTTTCACCCGAAGTGGTGATTTGAAGTGCTTCGGGCCCGAAGCTCTTTTCACATTCTCCTTCTTTTCTTTCGGCGAAGCTATTTTCCTCGGCCCGTTTGGTAGCGAAGCTCTTTCTTCTTCATTCTATGATAGGGAGAGTCAAAATTGCTGTAACTTAAAAGAAAAACTTTCAATAAAAAAAAAGAATATTATACGAAAATTCTACTATTCTTCTACCCCTTGTATAATGTGACAAAAAGTGTCAACAGTTATTCATAGGTTATTTTACAAATCTAAATAGGAAGAACAACATCAAACAAACAACAACCCAACAGTAGCCCACATACAAAGAAGCCCACCTACATTGAGGGACGATTGAAGAAGACATCAAATTGATTGTAACATTGTTAGGAAAAAAAATGGATAAAGGGCATCATGTCCCTCTTGTAACATGTATCTCTTAATATCAATGAAATTATAGTTTCTTTGTTTAATGCATCATTGTGTATTATGTTAAATTATCAAATGTTATTTTCTACCCGTTTCAATAATATTCCTCTTTAATATCGAGACACTAGTTGATTCCTATGCTAGTCATGAAATATTATCCCTAATGGATGGTTATTAGGTTACAAACAAATTTAGGTTAACTCCGATGATCAATATAAGACATCCTTCATGTCTCCTTAGGGGATATTCTACTACAAAGTCATGTCATTCAGCTTGAAAAATACAAGTGCTCCATATCAACAAACCATGACCTACCTAAAATTATGGAAGATTATGTAAATAACCTTTTGGAAAAATCTAAACAATGAAGTTAGCACATTGACGTCTTACAAAAAATATTTGACTGCTTCCTCAAACATAATGTCAGACTAAATCCAAAGAAATATGTCTTAATAATACTATTCAAAAAAATATTAGGATTCAATGTCTCCTAATGAGGCATCTGTTGAGTGTTAATTTGTCATATTACAAATAATAACACGCAACTTAGAGTCTCGAACAAAAGACTCTTTCTTGCAAAGAAATAATTTATTTTATTTTCCTTCCTTTTATTATTTCTCCAAGCTTCTTTGTGAAACAACTTTTACGTATATAAAAATGAATTTCAATTTAATACATACAACCGATATATCCCGAATAACTCAAATCCCGCAGATAGTCAGTTAACAAGGGGCCTTTGTTGATTCTCAATGAACTTTATAATCTTGACTTGTTTGATTAATCAAAAATAAACAAAAATCCTTTTGATGTTCTAATATTCACAATTTATTCTAAGGTTAACCTGTTCGTTTTATCTCTATTCAATAGTTCTATTATTTCAATGTTAGTCTCTGACATGAAATTAAGCATATCAAGGAATAAAATAGAAACTGTTATTTTTGAGTCAGCTGGAAAATAATGAAGGATATTAAAATGGTTAACGATCTCCTCCCTGCAAAATCCCAAGTTAAGAGATGAAGTCCCCAAAACAACCCAACCGATCAGATCTGTACTAACACACAATCTAATCAGATCATATGCAAGACTCTAAGGAAAAGAATATAACTGCATCATTCTACCATTCACCTATCGTAACCCATCCCATGGCGTAAACGAAATAGATACAAGACAAAATGATGCAACGGAAAGATTGACAATAAAACAATAGTTTTGGCTTCGATCTCCTTTTGATTTTACACACAAAAGTCGTGTTACCAAAGAAAAATCCTTTATTTCAATAAATAATGCTTTTTGTTACAGTCTCCAGCCTCGTATCCATCTACATTTCTGCTATTTAACCTTTCTGTCGTGCGTTCTCTACTGTTCCATGACGCTTCGTTTCGACTCCCGGACCCTTCGCTTCAATTCCCGCCTTTTGGTATTCTAACCTTTGCGTGCAATCGTAACGCTCGATCTGTGGCCAGTAACGGTTGTTATGAAACGTTACTCTGGTTCTGTCATTTCTGCCACGTGTCCTGCATCTCCTGCACCTTTCGTAACGCTTTCCCATGGAAATCCTGGCAGAATTTGCATTTGGCCTCTTCCGTTTCCTAGCCGCGATAACGCGACATGTCACAAAATCGTGACATGTCGCGATATCGCGACATGTTCTTGGTCCGTACGCCCGCAGTAGCTCGTTGTAGCGATATCGCTATCGACTTTGCTTTCTTTTCAAAAAGTGGTAGCGATATCGCTACCACTTTGGTTCCGAGCCTTCCTTCGATGAAGTGGTAGCGATATCGCTACCACTTTGGTTCCGAGCCTTCCTTCGATGAAGTGGTAGCGATATCGCTACCACTTTGGTTCTGAGCCTTCCTTCGATGAAGTGGTAGCGATATCGCTACCACTTTTGTCTCGAGCCTTCTTCATGAAGTGGTAGCGATATCGCTACCACTTTTCTCCGCGCCTTTGCTTCACGAAGTGGTAGCGATATCGCTACCACTTTTCTTTCGAGCCTCCGCTTCACGAAGTGGTAGCGATTCGCTACCACCTTTCTTTCGAGCCTCCGCTTCACGAAGTGGTAGCGATTCGCTACCACTTTTCTTTCGAGCCTCCGCTTCACGAAAAAGTAGTGAAATGATTACCACTTTCAACCTTGTGCTTCCTCTTGGCAACTTGTAGCGAAATCGCTACCATTCTCAACTTTCCGTACGCTTCCAAAAATGCGTCGCGATTTCAATTTTTTGCATCGATGGAGAGACAGGTCGCGATTTCACGACATGTCGCGATATCGCGACATGTCGCGATTTCGCGACCCTTTCAACACTTAGGCATTTTTCTTCTTTTCTTCATTTTTAGCATCCGGGTCTTTGAGATCTTCCCTAAAACCTGCAAAAACAAAGGTGGGTCCCCACTTTTGGGGTGTGTTGTGGATGAACCACAACAAATGGCGACTGCTGTCAAATGCTCTTGAGCATTTTAGTAAGAACCCAACCTAACACAAATCACAAATTTGAAAACATGGGTTAGCCCATAATCAATATAACTAATGCCCAAAATCAGAAGTACATGAATTATCATAATCATCAAGTACTAGCTCGGTGTGTGCAATGAATTCCTTTCCTTATCATTTGAATTTGATCCACATTCCATCATCGGTTTTGCATGAATGCATATGCGAAATTGTGAATGATTTGTGTATCCTACCGAATATGCCATGAGAAAATGCATAGTCACTCTTGTAGTATTATGTGCAAACATTCAAGACTCGCCAAACCCTCTTAGGATCCACTAGTGAACGGTTCATTATATCCCAAAGTTGGTTATGAGTCCCTACTATCTTGAACCCATGTGCAAGTGGATGTGAAATCAGAACTTTGGGGAATCCGACTCCCAACCAACCGAGATGAGAGTTTAACCCTATCCTTACTATTCCGATTTAGAATTCTTTACCTCACTTTGAGCAAAATAACTAAACCAATTATGGAAGAAATGGTCATGCTAGTCTAACCCTCTAGACAATCAATGGTCTTATTTTTTAGGCAAGACATGATGCCATGCATGGGCCTATCTAACCCCATAATCCAAAACTTATCTTCATTTCTTTGGACCTTGGGGATGACTACCCATCCCTTGCAGAGGACAAGTAGTACGATCCTTACAATCCAATATAAGGATGAGATGGGAAAAATTTATTTATTTTACTTCTTGGACCTTGGGGATGACTACCCATCCTGGTTAGGGACAAATAGTACGATCCTTACAACCCAAGATTTTAAATGTAAATGGAAAATATTAATCTTGTTACTTAGACCTTGGGGATGACTACCCATCCTTTGCAGAGGACAAATAGTACGATCCTTACAATCTAAGACTTAATACGAAATGAAACATAAGAGCTTTGGGGAATCGATTCTCAACCAACCGAGATGAGAATTTATGCCCTATCCTTACTACTCCATGTGGGTCCAATCAAAGCTTTGGAGAATTAGATTCTCAACCAACCGAGATGAGAATTTAACCCTATCCTTACTACTCCGATTTTAGGCTTTAAGCTCTATGGAAGTGGTCAAAACCACTGTTTTTAGGATCATGTTGCATAATAGGATAGACATGAAAACCATTTTCGCCCAACCTTTTCCTCCAAGTTAGGTTTTGATCATTTTGCTCAAGATCCCTTTTAATGTATGAAACGTGCTTGGTCCTAGATACTTCAAGACTCGGCCTCAACCTTAGGATTTACTTAGATTTATGTTATAACATAACCCTAAGAGGATTCAACATACTCAAATGAATTGCACCTAAGATGCATATGCCACTACGGTGAAATGTATGAAAAGTGAGATGGAACATGAATGCATTATTTCTTGAATTGCAAATGAGATGATTTGTCATGCAAAACTGACTTTTTCATGCATCACAAGCTTCAAATGATCTAAATTAACTATTTGTATTACATGTGGAGCTTTTACAACATGATTCCAATGTTTCATATTCTCCCAATCTTAGGCATGCGTTCAACATCAAGCTTTTATTCCCTTTTTTTTTTTTTTTTTTAAGGCAATGAAAAGGAAATCAAAGGAACACCACCGCCTAAATGTCCAACCTGCACACAAACGCAAAAACCCAACATTAATACAAGAAAAACCTGAAATAAAAAAATGAATACATACTAACATATCAAATCTGCACATCAAGAAACTAAATTACAACATTGACACAAAACTAGATATCTCCCGAAACACACACTTAAGTATCAAATCTGCACACAAAGAAACAGATCACAACATTAATACAAAGCTTAGACATGTCAAAAAAAAATAATACACACCTAAACATGAAAAATGAAAGCAAGAAATTACAACGTTATTACATATAATACAAAGCCCAACCACCTCATGCTTGAAAGTAATGCTTCAAGTGCAACCCATTGATAGGTAGTGCCAAATCCTTTCCATCCAAGGTTTTTAGTCTAAAACTATTTTCCCCTAGGATCTCTGAAATCTGGTAGGGACCTAACCAAAGGTAATCAAATTTATCATGTTCCCCCTTCTTCTCATGTCTTTTGTCCCATAACAAAGACTAAATCTGAAATTTTAAACGCCTTGGCCTTAGACCTTTTGTCAAACCATATTTTTACAATGTCTTGGTGTTTACTAAAATGAAGCATAGCTTCATCCCTTTTTTCATCCAAGCGCATTAATTGCGTTAGTCTAGACTCAAGTTTATCATTAGTTCCAAAATAATCTTTCATGAAGTGCAGCGTTTGTAATCTGAGATTTGCAGGAAAAATGGGATCTTGTCCATAAACCAGATGGTAAGGAGATGTCCCTATTGCTTCTTTGACTCTGATTCTGTCAGCCCAAAGGGCCAACTTAAGCTTATTGTGCCAGTCCCGCGGATTCCTTTCCAACAATTTTTTTATGACAGATAACGTATTCTTATTGGATGACTCTGCCAATCCGTTACCTTGAGGGTAATAATTGGAGGAGAACTTTAAACTCACGCTGTTATCAAATGCCCAATTAGCAAACTCTAGAGAGGAAAATGCCGAACCATTATCACTTACGATGGAGTTAGGCATCCCGAATCTAGTGACAATGTTATCTTCTAAAAATTTAATGACCACCTCTGCAGTAGCATTCTTTGTGGGGATAGCTTCGGTCCATCTCGTGCAATAATCCGTAGCCGTCATAATATATTTGTGAGCATCGGATGAATTGGGGCTGATAATCCCAATAAAATCCAGGCCCCATTGCGCGAAAGGTCTGGACTCGATTACGGACTGTAAAGGCATGGAAGCGTTTCTGTCTCTATTGGTCGCAGCTTGACATATGTGACATGACCTCACATGAGAATGGGCATCCTTGAATAGTTGAGGCCAATAATAACCGGCTCTGAGGATTTGATGGGCTATGGCATTAGCAGACCCATGCCCTGTCCCATGTTTACCATGAAACTCTTCGAGTATTCGCACTGCCTCCTCTTGATCAACGCAACGAAGGTAAATACCTTCATGGTTCTTTCTGTATAATGTGCCAGATCTAACTAGAAAATTAGCAGACTTCAAACGCAAGGCTCTACGCTGAGTAGCATTCAAAAATTATGGACACCTACCATTTAGTAGATAGTACACCACATCCGCATACCACTCCTCCTTGGTTACATCAGCGACTTCATAATGTTGACAAGGAATTGCGAGATCCTGTTCTGCGATTGCCTTAGCTAACCCTTGCCCCCGCACTATCTTCATCGATTGAATCTCCAGATCAAATTCCTGCAAAGTTGAAACCCACTTACCACGCTTCTCACCTAATTCATTCTGAACGAACATGGCTTTGACAGCAGGATCTGGGACGATAGCAAAGACCCTACTGTGGACTATGTAGTGCCTGAATTTTTTTACAGTCTTAACCAGCGCATACATTTGCTTGTCTAGGGTAGAATATCTCAGCTTCGCATCTTTGAGAGGACTACTCAGGAAGCAATGGGATTTTCAATGCCGCCTTCACTCTTCCGAGTTAAAACACTCGCAAAGGAGTGATCCGAAGCAAATGTGTAGATATAGAAAGGCTTCGTATAATCGGGACTCACCAAAACCGGGGCTTTAGAAATCGCATCCTTGATATTATCAAAAGCCTCTATCCTTTCATCTCGTCCAAATGATCTCGGACCTCTTTCTTTAGCATGTCGTTCAAAGGTCCCGCTATCTCTCGCAAAATCTGCGATAAATTTTCTGACAAAATTGATCTTTCCGAAAAATGATCTCAACCCCTTCTTGCTATTGGGACGAGGAATTTGCTGTATGGCTTCTATTCTCTCAGGGTCAATGGAAATTCCATCCTTAGATATTATATGCCCCAACAGTTTTCCTTCTGTTACCCCGAAGATGCACTTCTTTGGGTTGAGAGATATACCATGTTCCCCGCATCTTTGAAAGACTTTCTTAAGATCCCTGACATGGTTTTCCCCTGTTCTTAGAAAATACAGGAATGTCATCGACGTAAACAATGATGCACTTACCAATAAGCCCTTTAAAAGCAAAATCCATAGCTCTCCGGAAAGTGGCACCTGCGTTCAATAGTTCGAAGGGCATTCTCCTGTATGCAAAGGTGCCCCATTTTGTCATAAAATCCGTCTTCATCCTATCACTAGGATGGATAAGGACCTGATTATATCCCGAATAACCATCCAGGAATGACATCATCTCCGACCCGTTTACCTTTTGGAGTATTTCATCGATGGTGGGTAACGGGTAGTTGTCCTTTTGGGATGCCTTATTGAGATTTCTGAAATCAATGCACAACCTTATTTCTCCACTCTTTTTCCTCACAGGGACTAGGTTAGCAACCCACGTGGAATGCCTAACGGGAAAGATGATCTTAGCTTCTAATAGCCGCTTCACCTCTTTCTCTATCAAGGGTTCTAATAATGGATTAACTCGCCTTTGTCTTTGCCTCGAAGGGCTTGGACTCGGCTTCAAGTGGAATCGTGTGCATTATGACATTCCGATCATAGGTTTTCAACTCCTTATAACTCCAAGCAATGCAATCTATGTATTCTTTTAATGCATTTGCTATGGAATCCTTCTCCTGCTTGGTACATGCTTTTGCTATGAATACCTCCCGGGATTTTCTGCACTTCCAATGTTAACCAAATCACAGGCCTCTCCAGGAGATGGAACCCTTTTACCTTTTCTTGGTTTGCATCCGATATCAAAGATTTTTTCTAATGAAGCTATCTCATCAGGCATCCCGTTGTTTTTTACAGGATTTTTATCTTTCGAAACTACCTCCTCTACGTCCCTTTCTTCTTCATCTATGTACTGCTTTTCAAATATACCATAATTAGTGACAAAATGAAATATGTGCCCGTCACTATCAAATACTTGGAAGTTCGTAACATTATCTCGGTATCGAGGGACAAGGGACCAACTCTATAGAGAACTTCTTGCATTTCTTATGGTCCACCGGCTTCAACATACTCGCCGCTACAGCTAGGGAGTCTCGCGTACGATTGCCCTTTCTCGAGATCGAAGAAATGTTAAAGGCGTCAAACTCATCTATTAAATCTCCGACCCTAGTTCGGTAAAGCCCGAGCCGCTCGTCCTTGCATATGTATTGTCCCCTCACTTGTTTCACCACCAGCTCCGAATCACCAAGGACTTTGATATATTTAATTTTCTTCCGAATGGCCACCGTAGTCCAAGAATCAAAGCCTCATATTCTCGCCATATTGTTGGTGGCAGTGGAACCGTAGTCCGTATGCAAGCGAATATAGGCTCCTCGGTCCGAACATGACAATTCAACACCGGCTCCTCGCTCCTTGTCCGGACCTCGGATCCATCAAATCTTAAGGTCCAAATGTCTTGATGTCCTTCAATAAAGTTGCGCCCAATCCTTTCATCATGGGTATTTTCGAGTGCTTCTATGTCCAAACAAGATGCTCCCAACTCAGCCTTCAATGTACTGGATCTCGTTCGGCTTGTTGTAATCTGTGATCATCTCTTTGAGTCCGGGGTTCACTGTCAATTCGAATTTGATTGGCCACTCCCCTCCAAGGCAGCCACATGTGTGAAGAGTCTGTCACAATGTAACCGTTTAGGTTCTTACTCCAATCTCTTCCCAATACCATGCCATATTTGATAGGAATATCGAGCACCAATATGTCTATGCACTGTTGAACTCTGGGTTCTGAATTGACTTGAATATGCACATAACCCAGCTCTCCTACCGCCTCCATGGTTGACTCCGTCTAACCGCACCACCCTCGCTCCTAGAAGGCTTTGGTGTAAGTCCCAATATTTTACAGATTTCTAAGGGCATGATAGTAGCCGAGGCCCCCGAGTCTATTAAACAATTGTGCAAGTTTTTACCCGCAATTCTAATGGTTACCAAAAAGGGAGGTATATCTCATTTTTCTTTTTGTACAACCACTTGGGACTCAAGGACTTTTAGCTTCATGAACTTGTGCAGATGGATTTAATCCTTTTGGTGAACTCACTTCTTGGCCTAATAATCGGGCCATGTCATACATCGATACATTGGCCCTATTCTTCTTCATATCTTCCACCAAATCGTAAGTGAGCTTTTCTGGATTTGGCAAGTTTTGCATCATCTTAGACTTTTCGACCTTCGATGGAGGAGGGGGATTGACATCTCCTTTAGGGTCAGGAGGGAGTAATTGATTATTAGGAGGAGCAGAGGAAGTTTTGGGCTCTTTAGAACTCCTAGTGTAATATTTGTGATTTGCTTTCCCAAAACGTTTGTTTGCATGAACTTCCAAAGCTTCTTCATCTTCGCTTCCAAAAAATTCTACATCCTCCTCTTCTTCACTTTCATGGGAATGTATGACCTCCGTTAGCATAGACTCCGCTATCACGTGGCCACAGTGCGGGCAATCATTATCACAAGATCCCGCATCTCCACAGCCTTCCCGAAATGTCTACCTGGTTGGCAACGGGATTGGGTACCCGCCCGTTGTTAGGCTGCATGTTATACATTCCTTTTCCTCTATGATTGTGAGGTCGGTTATGGCCCATGGCCTGATCAACTTTTTTATTGACATTCCCCACTGTTACCAACACCTTGGCCAACGTTTCTTTCATATTTTCTATGGCTGCTTCGGACCCTTGTGGTTGAGGCACTGCAATTGCAGGTCCAGTTGTGTTGGCTGCATTAGCCACCTCTGGACTGGGTACAATGGCTTGGGTTTGGGCAGGTGGATTCCATCCCGGATTCCCATTTTGAATGGCTTGAGTTTGGGCAGGTGGATTCCATCCTGGATTCCCATTTTGAATGGCTTGAGTTTGGGCAGGTGGATTCCATCCTGGATTCACACTTTGAATGGGAGTGATTGTTGGATAAGTCACTGAGCTTGGCATGTTAATTGGAGCAAACCCCGACATGGTCAACAGATTATTGCCCATACCGAACCCATGCAAACCCATCGAGTTATTTTGAATCAAACTCTGTGTTTGAACAACGGCATTCGGATAACCCGACAATGGCGTAACTTGGGTGGGTGTTTGGAAGTTGTTCAACATCGGAGCCTCGTGGTGCTACTACCTGGTTCATCATGGCAAATTGGTCGTATGGGCCATATTGTCCCATCCCACTCAATTGAGACAATCCCGCGCCTCGGCAGGTTCATCTCGCTGTTCGAGAGTCATTGTTTCTGCATAAGCCAAAGGAAGGGTTGTAACTTGAGGGTTCCTTCTAGTCAACAAAGATGTTAAAGGATCTAAGGCTCCAAAGTATAGCTGCAAGGCAATTGCATGGTCTACCGCAAAGTGACGAGTCACATTCGTATATAGCTTTTGAAATCTCTGATTGAACGTTCGAATGGGTTCATTGGTTTGTCTTTTGCAAGATACGAAGAAATTGTATGTCATGGAGGGATCTACTAACTGTCTGAATTGACCTATGAACGCAGTTTTCTAGCCGGGCCCATGAAGTTATGGACCCCGCCGGCAAATTTCGATACCATTCGTTAGCAATGTGGTCTAGACTAGCATGGAAAACTCGACAGGCAACATCCTCGTGAGTAACCCCCCGCCTAAACATGTAATCTTTATAGATTTGGACATGATCTTCTGCCGTTGTTGGACCATCATGAATGAATTTGGGTAATCCCCTTTCAATGTTTCTAGGCAAGTCGTGGACTCGCCCGGGAATATCTAAAGGGGAACTCTGAGCACCATACCAAAGGGCAGGTGGCTGTTGTTGTTGTTGTTGTTGGGCCATGTTATTCAAAGGTGTCAACCCTGTGGGAACAATTGGAACTCCTGGAACTGTGGAGACAGATACAACTGGTGTTACTATCCCACCTGAACTTAAGGGTTCAGGCCCACTAGAGGTACTTGAGTCCAAAGAAATCCCTAACTCAAGTATACTGGGTGGTATTTCAACTTCTAATGTTTTGTTTTTCGGCCTCCTAGAAGTGGGAGAAAGGCTTTGGAAGATAGTTTCCCCTGTGGTTTTAGACCTAGTAGCAATGTACTCAAAGTTGGGCCAGCTTGGAAACTCTAGGACTCTAAAATATTTCTCAACTCGCTCGCGTATAAAATGTCTAAATGTTACACCTGCAAGCACAATAGGTGGAAACAAAACTACCCACGTTAATTGTTAGAACAAATCAAAATTGCAAAGCAATACATAAGGCCCTCCTTCTAGCGCCAAAATGTTGAGTGTTAATTTGTCATATTACAAATAATAACACGCAACTTAGAGTCTCGAACAAAAGACTCTTTCTTGCAAAGAAATAATTTATTTTATTTTCCTTCCTTTTATTATTTCTCCAAGCTTCTTTGTGAAACAGACTTTTACGTATATAAAAATGAATTTCAATTTAATACATACAACCGATATATCCCGTAATAACTCAAATCCTGCAGATAGTCGTTAACAAGGGGCCTTTGTTGATTCTCAATGAACTTTATAATCTTGACTTGTTTGATTAATCAAAAATAAACAAAAATCCTTTTGATGTTCTAATATTCACAATTTATTCTAAGGTTAACCCGTTCGTTTTATCTCTATTCAATAGTTCCGTTATTTCAATGTTAGTCTCTCGACATGAAATTAAGCATATCAAGGAATAAAACAGAAACTGTTATTTTTGAGTCACCTGGAAAATAATGAAGGATATTAAAATGGTTAACGATCTCCTCCCCGCAAAATCCCAAGTTAAGAGATGAAGTCCCCAAAACAACCCAACCGATCGGATCTGTACTAACACACAATCTAATCAGATCAGATGCAAGACTCTAAGGAAAAGAATATAACTGCATCATTCTACCATTCACCTATCGTAACCCATCCCATGGCGTAAACGAAATAGATACAAGACAAAATGATGCAACGGAAATATTGACAATAAAACAATAGTTTTGGCTTCGATCTCCTTTTGATTTTACACACAAAAGTCGTGTTACCAAAGAAAAATCCTTTATTTCAATAAATAATGCTTTTTGTTACAATCTCCAGCCCCGTATCCATCTACATTTCTGCTATTTAACCTTTCTGTCACGCGTTCTCGGCTGTTCCATGACGCTTCGTTTCGACTCCCGGGACCCTTCGCTTCAATTCCCGCCTTTTGGTATTCTAACCTTTGCGTGCAATCGTAACGCTCGATCTCTCGCGGCCAAGAATCGTTGTTATGAAACGTTACTCTGGTTCTGTCATTTCTGCCACGTGTCCCGCGTCTCCTGCACCTTTCGTAACGCTTTCCCATGGAAATCTCGACAGAATTTGCATTTGGCCTCTTCCGTTTCCTAGCCGCGATAACGCGACATGTCACGAAATCGTGACATGTCACGATATCGCGACATGTTCTTGGTCCGTACGCCCGTAGTAGCTCGTTGTAGCGATATCGCTACCGACTTTGCTTTGCCTTCTTTCAAAAAAGTGGTAGCGATATCGCTACCACTTTGGTTCCGAGCCTTCCTTCGATGAAGTGGTAGCGATATCGCTACCACTTTGGTTCCGAGCCTTCCTTCGATGAAGTGGTAGCGATATCGCTACCACTTTGGTCTCGAGCCTTTGCTTCATGAAGTGGTAGCGATATCGCTACCACTTTTCTTTCGAGCCTCCGCTTCACGAAGTGGTAGCGATATCGCTACCACCTTTCTTTCGAGCCTCCGCTTCACGAAGTGGTAGCGATTCGCTACCACTTTTCTTTCGAGCCTCCGCTTCACGAAAAAGTAGTGAAATGATTACCACTTTCAACCTTGTGCTTCCTCTCGGCAACTTGTAGCGAAATCGCTACCATTCTCAACTTTCCGTACGCTTCCAAAAAATGCGTCGCGATTTCAATTTTTCAGCGATGGAGAGACAAAGTCGCGATTTCACATGTCGCGATATCGACATGTCGCGAATTTTCGCGACCCTTTCAACACTTAGGCATTTTTCTTCTTTTCTTCATTTTTAGCATCCGGGTCTTTGAGATCTTCCCTAAAACCTGCAAAAACAAAGGTGGGTCCCCACTTTTGGGGTGTGTTGTGGATGAACCACAATAGCATCTAAGTGGACCCTAACAAGATCAAATCCATCATTGAAATGACACCTCCAAGAAATTTGAAATAATTACATAGCTTACAAGGTAAATTCAAGTGATTCATCGCTTTATTGCATAATTATCAGACAAGTGTAAACCTTTTAACCACTTATTACAAAAGGGGGTGCCTTTTGAATGGAACCAAGCATGTCAGGATGATTTCAAGGACATAAAAAAATATCTCACATCCCCACCTATCTTAACTCCACCCACCTAGATCTACCATTTCACCTGTACATATCAGCCACCAATTTTTCTCTAGGCACCCTATTGGCCCAAAATAAATAGGTTCATGAAGAACAAGCTATCTACTATACCAATCATACATTAGTCAGCTATGAAACTCGATATGAATATGTTAAAAAAAATTATCTTAGCACTTATATTTGCCATAAAGAAAACTTTGATATTACTTGATCAATCACACTAAATATGTCATTGCTAGGTACAATACCTTATGATACATGATGGTTTGATCATATAAAAATGCAAGATTTTTCAAATGGTTAATGTTCCTCTCCAAATATGATCTCAATTTTATACATTAAAATTCTATAAAGGGGTAAGTCATTACATATTATATTTTAGAAGCTCTACTCCCCAATGATAAACCTCTTATCATTGAGCTTCTTTATGATTCCATTTCCATGTTACCAAGTAGGAAGAATACGTCGAAATAGAATATAAATTGGACCTCACTATTAGCTTTTTATGGGAGGTAGTACAACCACAAGATGTAGGATTAACTAATATGAGATAACTATAAAACTAATGGTACAATAATATGCAGGAAAATAAGGAAATGAACATCTACAAATAACTCAAAAATATGCCATTAATGAGAGTGATAAAAATAGTACAATGCTATATAATGGAGGACATGAACACTCCATGAAAGTATATGAAGGAACTACATTGTACCTTACTGCACACACATACACTATGTACTACACACTATGTAGTTACTATATCACTCTCTCCTACTTCACACTTCCTTCTTACTTACATACCTATGAGGCCTTTATATAGGAAGATAGATTGCTTGGCCTTTACTCTATCTAGGACTCATGTACATGTGGACTACATGCACATTTACAACTTACACATTGACACTTGTGCATTTATTATAATACTTGAAGTAACTAACTAACTTTACTTTGAAGTAAACTCCTACTCTAGATATGTACCAAAGGTGGTACATTTACATGACCCAAATGATGTAATATACTCTAACACCCTCTTGTATTACATTATTTGGGTATTGAAGACTTTAGTCTTCAATATGGATCTTTGATCTAGTACTAGAATTGGTATCCTCCTTCACTGTTGTTTGTGTCCTATTCAAGCAAGTAATTAGTGTCCTCATGAAAAGCTATCTTTGTTGTGAGAGCTTTAACTTCATTATCTATAGGATCTTCTAGTTCTTCAATTTCTTGAATCCTTTGAGCTAAATGTCCCTTCTGATTTCCTCTTTGATATTCCAATTGAGGATAATTGTATGGTTGCTGAAACTGTTGCTATCAAGGATTATTTTGAGCTTGATACTACCTTGGTTGGAATGCCCTATTTGGTTGATTTCCATAGTTTATCTGATTCCCTTGATTTTTATTTCTTGGATTGAATCTACAATAATTAGTACTATGACATTTTCTCCTACATACATGACAATATCTGTTATTCCAAGGCTTTCATCCTTTTGAAGATGAGGCTATGTTTCCTTGTGGAGTATATTTTGAAACTAATGTAGTGTTAGTCATTTCATATTTCACTGTACTTTCTACCTCATATTCTTGAAGAATGTTGATTAGCTCATCAAATGATGTATCTTTACTTAGTACTTGTAAATATGTAACTAGATGCTTGTAGTTGTCTAGAAGTGCTCTCATGGTTACTTGAACAAGGAATTTATCTTCAACCTTTTCCCCCAAGGTTAATAATTTTCCCTTAATGTCTGCTACCTTTCTTAGAAATAGTTCTATATTTTCTCCATTGTTCATCTTTAGAGAATGTAATTGAGTTTGAAGATTTAGGATAGTAGCTTTATTTTTCCCTTTAAATATTTTTTCTAGGGTTTTCCAATACTTTGTAGATGTTCCTACTGAATTGATGTAAGGTTGTATTTCATCTGTGATAGAAAAAGTTATTATCATTAATGCTTTTGCATCACTCTCTTCAAAATTTTGAATCTTTGTTTCACCTGAATTAGGTTTGGTAGTTATTCCTTTGACAATTTTCCAAAGCTTCTCAACTATTAAGATTGCCCTCACTTTGTTTTTCCATGAGAAGTAATTTGGACCTTTAAGTAGTTGAGATTCTGTAAGGATGAATTTATTTTTTGCCATGATGATCCTTATATCTCCCTAGTGTATGATTTTTTTTTGCCTTTCCAACGTTTTTGGCCTAGTCTCCCTAGTGTAAATAAGTATTATTAATAAAGTGCTTAGTAATTAATAGTTCACTTTTTATTTTATTTTGTAATGTTTTGTAAGAGATAATAATCAACTTCTATTTCACCTTATCTCTCCTAATGAACTATGCACTTAATTTGAAGTTCTCTATGGTTGGATTTCTTTTGTCTCTTTAGTATGAGTATGAGACAAGTTTAAGTATATAATTCTAAATCCTTTAAGTAAATGAAGAACTTCTTTGTCTACCCCTTGATATTAATAGTTTAATGTTTCTAAATTCCAATAATATATTTTTGGTGTAGTATACCTTATAACTCCCTAATTTGGAATATTAGAAAACAATAATATTTGCAATAATAGAATTTAATTTATCCAAGTAGAAACCCTTATAACTCCTATGGTTTTAATTGCAAATATTAAACTATTAGGTATATAGACTTCCTTTAAATTTACTTTCAAATGTATGGTTGATTTTGCATATAAATGTGAATGCAAATGATGTTAATAGTTTCAACCTTATACTATCCCTTATTACTCCTTGTGAAAGAAAATAATTAAGCCTTATGAAATAATACCTTCGTATTGTAGATGGGCGCTATATTTAACTTCAATCACCTTGAAATATATTGTACCTCCTTGTTGATTTATGATAGGCTTGGTGGACGTCCCTTATGATAGTCTTTAAATGTGCCTTTGACTCCTGACTTTGTGCCTTCAATATGTTCTCCACTTAGTGCCAATTCTGGATGTATTTTCCTCTACGAGCGCTCCTATTTATGGTGGTTGTAATCATGCTTCTACCTTCTTGATGCATGTGCCAAGTGGTACAAGGTATTACCAAGAATATTTCGTATCTTCTTTCACTTGCATTATCCCTTGAAGGTGTTAGACTTTGTGGCATAGGTAGGAATTCTTCTTGGTAGGCGTTGAAGATTCTTGAGCGTTAGAATGATGATGAAAGGCATTACTCCAATAGGTGCCTTTCTCTTGAGCATTAGGAATGAGAGGGTGAATATGCCCTTTGTTCCAAGTGGCACTTAGGTTTCATGCATGTAAACCTTCATCTAACATCTTCTTATATATTGTTTACCGACAAATGCCCTTTGTTTCTTGTCTTCAATATCTTCTTTATGGATTATCATAGTTGTTGTGTGGGTGTCTTCATATAAGATGAATAAGGGTGCTCCAATGGTGGCTTCTATTCAACTAGTGGTTCTTCCAAGTTCTTCCTTGGGTATAGCTCCTTGCTTATTCGTGCTCGTCCTTAGTATTATTCTATCCACATTGGTAGATGATAGATGATAGCTATTTTATGTATGCTCTGGTGCTATATTTTATGTAGAAGTGCAAGAGATAAGTAACTTCTTACATAGGCCTTAATTCTATCCCTTTTCCATGTAGATATCACACGATGATGGCCTCCTTACTAGGTATTGCACCTACATTTTTCTCCTTGATCTACCACTATTATTCGCTACCCTTGATGTGGGTACTTGTGTTGTAGGTTTATGCAATCATGGATGCTAGATAAGATGGTGAAGATGGTATCTTTTTGTACATATCAAACCAACATTTGTACCCTAGGTCATCTCACCTTCTTTGTATTTTGCATATATAGGATACTTGCTACCTTTAGTGTCTTGGGACACTTTATATTATGTCCTCTTTAGGAGGAATATGGTGCATATCTGTAACATAAATAAGATACCTTATTTTTGCACCAAAATTTTGAGAGTTATTTGTCTCCCTTTTATGCTATTCTTCTCCTTTGATATGGTAGCTCCTTGCTTTATAGCTTGAGGACAAATGAAGAATATTTTTAAAGCTTTTGTTTTTCTTCTAAGATATGTCGATTGCTTGCTCTAATCCCTGAGAGCAATGTATTGTTACCTTTATTTTCAGACAACACTAACCTCTAACTTGGATAATTTTAACACCAATGAATCCAAGAACTTAACCATGCAACTAAAATATAGTGGTTTAACAAATGTTCACCTTAACTAAGAATCCTCAGTGAACTTTGAATAACTAATATAGTGCAGTAATAGTTTCTCCTTATTACTCCTATAAATGAACCTTAAATCATGCACTATAACTTATGTAATTTAATGTAGTCTTCTTTGTTGTAATTAAATAATAGGAAGATATATATCTAACTCCTATTTTAATGTGCATGTATAAACCTTAAAAGAACTTCCTTCTACACTCCCCTTGAAGACTATAATATGCAACCTTCTTTTTGCAACTTTTTAAAGAACTTAAAATGGTGCTTAATGGAATTGGATAATAACCCAAATTAAAGTTCAACTAATGAACCTATTTGCACCCAAGTTGCTTACCTTAATAATATCTATAGATGAAGGATTGCTAGGTGATTAGACTCACCTTATTGTTGCCTTTAATTGGATGGATTTGTAGCTATTCTTGGTTGTCTACAATAACTCCTTAACTCACCAATTCATAACTTAGTAACTCCTCTATCTTGCTACTTTGAAACTATAGTATGGTGGTTTTGATTCTCCTTTAAAATGCTCTCTATCGATCTAAAGTTCTACAACTAGTAATATTGTCCTGATTGCTACTCTCTCATAATCAATTTTTGTACTGAAATGTTGTTCTTGAAACTCATAAATTTGGTAGGGACTTACCCCAAATCACAACTGAGTTTTCCTTCAATAACCCTTCAGTATTTTATTGAAGATTCAACAAACCCCTATCTTTGAATGAGTCTTCTAGCCTTCAATGGTAATCTTCAAACCTTTCAGGTTTGGTAGTAAAGTTAGGCTCCTTTCTCCTTGTCAACTTCTAACTTCGATCTTGACCCTCTTCTCAAGAATTTGAATGTCTTGAGGTCTTCAGAAATCTCCTCCAGAATTTGACACTCCTTACCAAATTATTCTCCTTTTTATCTTGTTGTTGGATGGTGATAATTATCCCAAATTCTGCTTTGTTAGTAGCTTCTCCTTGCTGGTAGATTTCTCCAGTGAGTTCTCCTAGGAACTCTTTTAATGGCCTTCTTTGAATTTTGAAATAAGGCTCTCCAAGCCTTCTCCTTATTTCTCCTTGAGACCTCACCAAGGTCTTCAATATCTTAGCTTCTCTAGTCTTCCAAATGAGACCTTTCTTTAAACCTTCTACTAAGGAAGTGTTGGTAATGATATCTTCTCATATCTTTGTAAATTGTTTTTGTTGGAATCTAGAACAAGACCTTTGTTGGTCCTTATTTACTTCTGCAAACTAAAAGCTTTAATGGAGATCACCAACCTCTAATCTTCTAGAACTAGAAGTTTTGTAACTAGACCTTCTAAGGGTCTCTTCAGCTTCTTCAGGGTGAAGTCTTCAATCTGCACTAGAGATCACCAATATCCTATCTTCATCAGGACTCTTCATTGGAGTCTTCTTCTCTCCCTTGAATTTGTAGCAAGGCTCCTATGGCCTTTTCTTCTTCTACACTCTATATATTTTGATCTTTAATGGAGATCACCAATCTCCTATCTCCTCCTAGGCTCGTATCTGGAGTCTTCTTCTTCCTTGAGTCTACAATAAGGCTACTATGGCTTTTTCTTCTCTTCTACAATTTGTAGGTTCACAACTCTTGTAATGGGATCTTTTTTTAGGTCACTAAAATATTTAGTCTTCTACTTGTTGCTGCAAGTGTTGGAATTATTCTAATGAAGATCTTCTTCCTAACTCTATTGTAGGAAGCTTCCCAAAAAAAATTGAGTATCCTTTTTCATACAACAAGATGTTAGAAACTAGAATGGAAGAATTTATATTTTTGGAGATAATGAACTTCACTAGTTGATTTGTCAAGCTAGTGGAATTTATGTTGAGTCCTAGTCTTCATGCAATTTCCTATAACCCTGTGGAAAGACTCTAGCCAAATGTAATATCAAAAATTTGGAACTGATATTTCTAGATTTCTCTCAGTCTCTCTTGGGCATTTCTCTGCCACTTTAGTTTACAAAGATAATATTGTGGCTCTCCCTATTTCCTATTTGATCTACCATGTGCTCTGATACCATCATTAGATTTTTATGGGAGGTAGTACAACCACAAGATGTAGGATTAACTAATTTGAGATAACTATAAAACTAATGGCACAATAATATGTAGGAAAATAAGGAAATGAACATCTACAAATAACTCAAAAATATACCATTAATGAGAGTGATAAAAATAGTACAATGCTATATAATGGAGGACATGAACACTCCATGAAAGTATATGAAGGAACTACATTGTACCTTACTACACATACATACACTATGTACTACACACTATGTAGTTACTATATCACTCTCTCCTACTTCACACTTCCTCTTATATTACTTACATACCTATGAGGCCTTTATATAGAAAGATAGATTGCTTGGCCTTTACTCTATCTAGGACTCATGTACATGTGGACTACATCAGCATATACAACTTGCACATTGACACTTGTGCATTTATTATAATACTTGAAGTAACTAACTAACTTTACTTTGAAGTAAACTCCTACTCTAGATATGTACCAAAGGTGGTACATTTACATGACCCAAATGATGTAATATACTCTAACACTCACATTGTTCTTTGATGGTGTAAAATGTGAATAAGGGGGAGGTTTTAGATGTGTAATTTTCACATGGTATGGGATTCCATTCCCATTCTATTTCAAACTAAATTTTTCTTGCATAAATAATAATGTTGAATATGATACCCTCATATTAATTCTAAAAAAAACTCTTGCAATACACATCAAATGTTTACATATCATTGGTGATTTCCTCCTTGTGATCAATCAAGTAAAAGGTACCTACTATTTTTATTGCATAGTTCTTAAATATTATTTATGTATCACAAAATAATTACTATTACAGTTTGAATGGTACGATATCCAAGCCTTGCCAAGGTCAACCAATAGATTCTATAATACCATAGACTCCCTTGGTTGTATCATTTGTTAGAATACATACATGAATACTACCCACTTATATATACAAATCATGTACAAATCTTCCATTTCATCCAAAACCTCAAGCAAAACCTCAACTTTGTTCAAGTGAAACCTACCAATCTTTGGATGTCCCAAATCAAAGACTACCTCAAATTATGCATGTTACCTCTTGACTTATCCCAAGCCACCAAAAAAATTCAAGCAAAATACCATTCAATACACATTACTGGGGGATATTCTATATAAATGGAGCTATTATGACATCCTCCTTTGATACCTATATTCATAAGAAGCTACCCATGTCATCACTACTGCCCATGATAGTACTTGCAAAGTTCATTTTAGTGGAATGGTCATCACTAAGCACATCCTATGCATGGGTTACTATAGACCCACAATGGAACATGATTGTTGCACCTATGTCAATAAATGTGTCAAATAACCAACAATATGCCAACCTAACACATTTACCATCATAAGAATTATAGTTGATTCAATCTATATGGTCATTCTCACAATGGAGCTTGGACCTCATAGGTAAAACATAAATTCATTATCACAACCATGGAATACTTTACTAAATGTGTAGAGGTCGTTCCACTCATCCATATGATAGGACCCAAAATTGTTGAATTCATTCAACAACACCTCATATGTCATTTTAGAATTCCTTCTTGAATCATATCAGATAATGACACACCGTTTAAAAATAAGGTTGTTCATACACTATGCAAAAATAGAACATCAAGAATAGTTTCTCAACTCCTTATTATCCTCAAGAAAATGATGAAGTAGAAGCAACAAATAAAACCATTTGTGTCAACCTTCACAAAAATGGTTATTGACTCTCATCACGACTGTCATAATAAAATACCTTTAGCATTGAGGGTGTATCACACTAGTATCAGAACATCCACTAGGTCAACCCCATTCTAATTAGTCTATGATGCTAAAGCAATCATATCCCTAGATTTAGAGATCTCATCTCTCATAATAACCTTACAATAATTCATTGATGATGACACTGCTCATCATGCTCTTTTGAACCAACTCACCCTACTTGATGAGCATTGCATGAATGCCATAGAACATAAATGTGTCTACCAAGACTATATTCATCATGCATATAAAAATAGAATGAATGAACGTGAATTCAAAGTAGGATATATGGTGCTAAAATACAACCAAAAAAACCCAAACAAACCATACCATTTGTGAGATAAATTTATTCCCAATTGGTTGGTTCCATACATCATCACTCATAAATATGGTTCAATAGAATATTGTATTTCTAATATTGAAGGAATAGTAGAACCTAAGCCTCTCAACATCATTCATATTCATGCATTCTACACCTAATTTCATGAACAAATATCTACATATTCTTGTATGTTCTATAGAAAAAATAACAAAATTAAACAAAAATACAAAATGAACCACTTCGCAACACAACACCATACTTTTTTTGGTCATATTTCTTATTCACCATCCCTAATTATTATTTATCCCATCCCTATTATATGGTCACACTTCAAGTGACTACATACCTAGGGTAGGTTTTCCATATTTCTCATTCTTCTTTTTCCCTCTTGCTTCTCTCTCCTATCTCTATTGTATGGTCATGCTTTGAGCGGCTACATACCTAGGATAGATTTATTCTTCTTTTCCTTCTTATCCTTATTTTTTCTTCACCTCCTATTCTTCATAGTCTCCCTTTTTATATTTTCAAATAACTCATGTTGGTACTGCTAAATATTTGTATAGACATTGGTCATAGCATCCATGTATATATCATCCCATGATACTTCTATGATATTGTATCTCCCTTTTTGGATATGTGAATATGCATTCACCAATCATGCTAGGTTTAGTTAATCAATGATAAAGTTTTTTTCTTATGTTCATGTACATACCCATCCAATTGTCATGCATTTCACCAGTGTCTACATTCTCACATCATTATGTCCATTCACTTGCACATAGGCATATTTCACTACATACAAAGTCATACACTAGTTATTGCAACTATCAATATGTCAAGTCTAATATTATGCATAGGTTGATTAGCAATGGAATTTTTTTTCATTAGTCAACCATTTTAGTTGATATCATCAAGTTTTATCAAATGCCATTGGATTATAATACAACTTTAGACTTTACCTGCATCACTAGAGTCCCTTCATGGATCAAACATATGTGCACATTAAACAAAAATTTTGAGTCTAGGGAACACATCTTACGTACACTAGCCATTGAATGAAATGCTTCCCCTACTCATCCTATCATTTGCATGATTCAAAAATCCTAAGGTTTGATAAAAGGATAAGCTAAAAAATAAAAAATAAACAAAAGAGCACCATCAAAAATATTGAATCCCTCAGCTCCTCAGATTCATAAAATCATAGGTCTAATCTCCATTGGGTCTATATATGCTTGACTAGAATTGGAGTATGCCCTACAAGTTGTGACATATCTATTACATTAGCGATATTTTATATACACCAATGTGTGCTTGTGGATGAGCTAGCTTACTTGGTTATATTTACAATTTTTTAGTCCAACCTCACTCAAAATAGATAAATGAACTAAATTACTCTATACACACAAAAATGCATGATAGGCTCAACCTTAGTTAGGATGTTTTAGGGTGTGATGGAATATTAGTTTGCTAATAGATGGGTTTAATTATAAAACTCAAAAATTTTACTCTCTAGAAATCTCTTCTACCATCTAAAACACCTTAGTAGAAGAAACAAACATACATGTTGCTTAGTTGTAAGACTAGCAAGCTATAAAAATAATTAGGTATTATTTGTAAGTCAGTTAGTCAAGTATTACCATCACTATTTGTGTACACATCATGATTAAATTTGCATTACCATACATACTACATAATTTATCATGTCATCGTTTGCTCATTTATCAAATGTGGTCGTCACTATGTCATTGATTACTTTCACCATATATGATGGTATAAATCAAACATGAACATCCAAAAAACTTGATTAAACACAAAATTGAAAGTATTAAAAGTTATAATATATTCCATATCATTCATCAACATGCATAAATAACATCTCATAATCAAATAAAATGCATTCATCATTGCCATAATCAAACATATATAACTCAAATAACACCAACATGCATACATATCACTCAATATAAATACATACATCATCAAAATTGTTTTGTGGCTAAGAACATACATATCATCATCTAAAGCATAAAACCTCATCATAATGGTGCATATGTATACTCCATATGCATCATACAACAAAAATGAATGCACAATCCATCACATCATAATCACCTCAACCATGTTGTCAAAAAAGTGGCTCATCACTCCTCTCTCTTTACCTCAAAATCTCACCATCCCTCCTTTGTGACATTTCACCTCTCTAAAAAAATAAATACATAATCTATCACATCATAATCACCTCAACCATATCACCCACTAAGTGACTCATCAATCCTCTTTCCTTAACTCAAACTCTCACCATCCCTCATTTTCAATCCCTTACCTCTCTACATAGATGTTGATCCTCCCATTAAAGATACCCTCAACTATCTAAAGCATGGTCCTAAAGGAGTCACTAACATCATACTCCCATGGCTATGCTATGAATACAATCTAGAATGTTATGGTAGTGATATCCTATTAGCAACCAATAATGTTGTGCATACCACTACAAAAATCTACTCTCACAAATAATCTCCTCCATACACATCCACTATCCATTGCAACTATGTGATCTTAGCCTAAATAGCTGAACCAAATCCCTTGGCCCTCAAGTGCTCTACCTCATATTGTAGTTAGGCTCTCTCTTCTATAGTATCATTTATCCCATCTTGTAGCTTAGCCACCTACACTCTTACGCAATCTAGATTTTCTCTATTGCCTACTCTCACCTCCACTAAATATTATGTTATGGTGAGGGCATCCCAATCACTCTATAGCTTGATCACCCATGCCTTCAACTGCTCCATATCTCCATCCATATCACACTTGATAGCCATTATTTCATCCCTCTCTATGATGATTGCGTCCTACTCTCATTAAAGTCCCACCACATTTATCCTAAGCTACACCATCTCAGTAGCCTATGCCTTCAACTGCTCCATATCCCCCTATTATCCAATGTTACATTCTTCTCTTACAAAACTTCATTCATCTCTACCCTAAGTTGCACTAGCTCATCAACCTGCCCCTCAATTTCTCTATAATAGACTCCAATTCTCATCTACCCACTAGACCAAATATCTCATGGCTACTATTACATCATCACCTTGAATCAATCCTACCATGTTTAGTCTACACTAATCTACCTCTAACCATAATGCATATCTCTCCATATTTGCTAATTTTACTTGTTATAACCAAGCATCAACATCATGCATATGATCACACATCTCCTCTACATACATCTTGTCTATATCATCTCGACTCTCATCCTTTGGTCCTACCTTTGTCTTATATACTTGAGAGGACCCAACTTTGTTGTCATATTATGGTCATATGCATCACCTCAAAGGTGATTCCTCCTAAGGTGTACCCTCATCCTCCTCATATATGGTGGTTTCTAACCCATCAACATTAACTACAACTCTCCCATCACTAGTCACTATTGTAGCTTCACCTATGGTACTTGCTGGCCTATTTACTATTGTCTATAAACTCATGCCACCCAAGGACTTGTACCCTCAACCCCAATAATCATCTCTCATCTAGGCTCCCACCTCTATGTGGCCCACCAAGCATCATACACCACTATTATCCTAGCATCATCCATATTAGGTAGATCTAGCACCTCGTCCAATGATATATCAAAGGCCTTTCCTCATGGTCATATTCCATGATCTCCATGGCAATACCAAACCACCATAGGGATATCTAGAATGACTTGTCATAGCCCAAACTATATTTGCACATAACTAAAAGGAAATAACTCCAACTAAAATGTATATTATCCCATCATTCATCTACCTCGTATAACTTGTTCCAACTCCAAACCATCCTCTTATAAAAATAGAGCCCCTATAAAGGGCCACCACACAATATCATTAGGCCTTATATCCCTAAACTATCATTGATAACTGA
This sequence comes from Wollemia nobilis, assembly GCA_028583015.1. Classification (NCBI taxonomy): domain Eukaryota; kingdom Viridiplantae; phylum Streptophyta; class Pinopsida; order Araucariales; family Araucariaceae; genus Wollemia; species Wollemia nobilis. Next base: position 1,376,032 of record JAQPPZ010001472.1, on the reverse strand, counting down.
GTGTGTGCTCCTCATGATCCTCTTCCTACAATCCTCCATATCGTATTGCCACTACAAGGTATACAATACATCTAACCCCAATAACACATGAGCCTCAAAAAATAGTCCCTCCATCCTCATAACTATTATGTGCTCCAATATCCATAGCTAAATTAGTAAGCTACTACATAGTAACTTCCTAGTCATCATCCATATCCCATGCAGGTCACAACAGGTTTGGGTCAACAAGGTAGGTACCTATGCAAAATACCTCCCATGTTCAACCATATCACAAATGAGCCACATCAAGTTCCAAGGTAATATCATCCCTGACACATGTGGTAGCACATAACTATTCATATATAGCATCAATAATGCATGTCACCATGATAAGATCTCAAATGTGTAAAGATATCCTTACCTAATCCCTTTGTTGACAACCTTCATAGTCTTACAATCCTCCCTAAAAATCCTCTATAGTTTGCTCTCTTGTGCCTCCTCACCTTGTGTAGCCATCACTATCATCTCGTCCACTAGAAGCTGGTAAATGTGATAAACATCCTCTAAGGTAAAGGTCATTTTCTCTATCAAAAAATGAAAGGTGTTCCTGCTTGCATCCCATCACTCATAAATATGTGTGGTCATACCAAACCACATCCATCTATGTAATCCCATAGAACTTGATCTTCTTAATATATCACCACTCTGCATCATCCTAAAATACCTTTAAATCCTTCACCAACAATAAAAAATTGGTGTCACTGTCTCAACTTTTTGACCTACAAAAATAGCAAAAATAAACTCATTAGCAACATTTTGACAACAAAGCAAAAAAACAATATTTCGACAACAAAAGAAAAAAACAACAATATTTTGACAACAAAAGGAAAATAATAACAACATTTCGACAATAAAAGTAAAACAAATAGCAACATTTCGATAATAAAAGTAAAAAACAACAACAAAAAAATCAATATTTTAGCAACAAAAGTAAAAAAATCAAAATTTTAGCAACAAAAAAAAAACATTTCAAAAACAAAAGTAAAAAAAACAACATTTCAACAACAAAAGCAAAAAACAAATCAACATTCTAGCAAAAAAAGAAAAAAATCAATATTTTGACAACAAATTCAAAATGTCAACAACAAAAACAAAAATAAACATTTTTGTTTACAACTAAATCAAATATTCAACAAACTAACCAAAAACTTGAAATTTTCACCAAAAACAAATTCTATACAGAAAATGTACTCCCTTGTACATTTCCAAATGAAAAATGTACCTTAGGGCATGTTTTCCAAAAAAAGAGCAATTTTGGATACCCTTTTGCCCCAAACATACAAAAATGTAAAAAAATTCAAAACCAATGGCTAAAATATACAAAATCCCAAACCTAGGGTTTATTTTATTCCAAACATACAAAGTTAGATGAAAATCCACTTACCAGCACTGAACAACCTCCAACGCTCAATATAGCAGTGCTTTAGGCCATTTCGTCACTTGGGTTCACACTTTCAACAACACTCCATGTCACACACTTGCTCTCACTCGCTCCTCTCCCTCTAAATCACACAATGATAATGAAGAGTGCACCCCTTCAAGTGCATATTTATAGGCATAAAATAGAACAAAATGAAGAACACAAGATTATACTGATATGGGGGGTGAACATTATAAGACCACTTTTTACTTTTCTTTCCCAATCAATATTATGCAATTTATAGATAGCAATATCAATAGAAATAATCAAAGCAATGCATAAATCACCACATACAATATAGACATCACAATTTAAGTGGTTCACCCAGTGTGGGCTACTCCATAGAGAAAATATTTCACTAAAATTTTCTCAATAAATCTCTTGGGAATCCTTTCCCTATTACAATGTTTATGGATCTTTGTCCAAAGGATAAATCAATCCCCTAAATTAATTTCATGGATCTCTATCTACAGGAGACACCAATCTCCTAATATCTACTCTAGATGGTGATCCTCTAGAACAACTCTGCCTCCATTACCCTTAGAAAATGGAACTCTATCCATAGAAGACACCTATCCTCCCTACTCTGGTTGGAGATCTATGTCCTCAACTTTGTCACCTCCAAAACTCTCTCAAATCTATACTAAACATAGTCCTTCGGTCTAGAAAAAATCTATCCTCAATCTCTATATTTGGTCTGGCACAAACCTATCCTCAAATATGCACCAAAATCTATCATCAAATCTATACTAAACATAGTCCTTCGGTCTAGCACAAATTTATCTTCAATATCTATCCTCAAGCCTTAACTCAAAGCCTAACTCAATCTCAAATCAACTCATCTAGATATATCCCAAACCCTAACTCAAGGTTTGAACAAATAAATCAATCAACTCTGCTCACAAGCCTTCACAAAGACTTGTCAAATCTACTTTGTAAGCTTCCATAAAAGCTCACACCAATATGTCCTCAAGTCCTCTCTAGAACTTGTCCAATATGCTCTACAAGTCCTCACTAGAACTTGTTCAAATCTGCTCAATAAGTTCTCTCAAGGACTTATCCAAATATTCTCTCAATATGTATTGTAAGCTTCCATAAAAGCTTACCCAAAATTTTCCACAAGTCTTCTCAAATACTTGCCTCAAATCTACTCAACAAGACCACACTAGAACTTGTCCAATATCATAGAAACATAAATAAATTGTTAGAGACTCAATATGCTCTATACTCATCACAAGCTCAATCACTTTCAATCACTCTTTTAGAAACATACAAAGAAATATTAGAGACTCAATATACTTCAAATCCACCTCAATACTCAATCAATTTCTCAAATCAATTCAAAATATAGAATAGTTTGTTGTATGGAACTCGAACAATCACTTCACACATCCACTTGACTAGGATTAACCAACTCTACTCAACCAATCCCTCAATGAAACAATTCTTGCTTACAAACCCTAGTCCAAGCATATGAACACTCACTCAAAATATTTCCAACAATGCTCAAAATCCAATATCACATAATAATTATACTCATGTTCTTTTAAAACCCTAGTTCAAGTTCTTCACTCAAAAACTCACTTCAACAACAATGCTTATAAAGCAATCTTCACATAACAATGATACTCATGTTATTTTCAAAAACTAGTTCAACTTCTTCACACAACCAATGGCTTCAATAGCAATGCTTATAAAACAAGGTTTTAAAAACTCTTTATTCCATAAAACCTTGAAGCATTAACTCGATACACTCAAAAAGGAAACCCTAATCAAGTCCTTTTCACTCCAAACTTATTTTATAGAAAACCAACCAATCAATTCAATTATGGAAGAATGTGCACATAACTTTTCTTGATGATGAAGAAACTTGTAAAATCTGCCACAACCACAAACACCTCTTTTCCAAGCTTAAAGAAGTTATAAAACTCTCACAAAGATACAATGCAAATATCAAACCACACATACACCTTATCACTCCATCTTGAAGAAAACATCCATCAACATATACAAAAATAATTGACCAAATATACCTTATAATATCCCAATTAAAATAATATTCAATGCCAAGAATAATATCAATACAATATCTTTTTCAAAATAGCTCAATGGCAATAAGTCCTTTCAACACTTTTAAATCTTCAATAAAATCAATGTGACACAAACACTTTATTCAAAAATAAATCTAACTTCTTATTCCTCCAATTTACCAAAAATAATGATTAATTAATAATCCTTTTTAACTAACCCTTTTAACTACCTAAGATCTTATGTCAAACCTTAGGCATCATAAAAATATATTCAAAATTTTATTACCTTTGCCTTGGTGGGACTCGAACTCACGATGCAGCCTCAACCAATGCCCTAGTTGTGGCTCCAACCATCATGTGAGCTAGGTGCTCTCTTAGGGAGTAAAGAGCACCACATTATCTATAAATCTCCCTTTGTGCACCTAATAAAAAAACATACGCTGCTCCCTTCGATGTTCCGAACACAACCAAAAAAACAATGTTGTCGTCATTATTCAATTGCAGGTCACTCCGCACCAAAGTACACTAGGCTCTGTCTACTTGCCACTAGGCCATGCTGCCCAGATGGCTCTTGAATTTTGGTGCTCGTCGATTTATCCCTTTTTCGCTAGTTCTAAACACAATGTTCTTGTCTCTTCCTTCGCATGAGTTACCACAACATACGATTGCACATTTTTTTATCAAGCAAAAGGATATCTAAATGCCTCTAAGGCATATAGTTTTTATATCGATTTCCACCTTCAAACTTGAATGTCGACGATTTGATTTTTAACTCATTAATTTATAAATTATTTAAATTCTTTAGAATTTAAATTTTATAAATTAACTTTTAAATCCCTTTGGATTTATTAAAGCCTTTTTGACTTTACCACTTTGTATAAATAATATTTTTGCTCATCCATGGTTTTAATAAAAACCCTTCTAACTTATGCTTCCACATAATATTAAAAATTATGTTGTTCTTTTGCCTTTAACCTTTGCATTGTTCCTATTGACCTTTTTACATAAATGGTAGTTTGTTCCTTAACATTAATGACAACTTTGTTTATTGACATAAATGACAAATTTGAATCAAATGTTCAACAATCTCCCCCTTTGTCATTGATGGCAACCCAGATTCTTTTTACCAAAAACTTAACATTTTCTTTGTTCTGATCCCCTTGGGACTTTACTCCCCTTGGCTCAATACTCTCCTCTTTACTCAAATACCAAATCTCTCCACTTTACTCAAATCTCTCCCCCTTTGACATCAATGAAAAAGGGTCACCTTTGGGGCTCGGGGAAAATAATGAGTCTCTTAGCTTAGCCCCTCCCCCACCTCCTCTTGAGGTGGTTAATTCTGGTGTGGGAGTATTTCTACTCCCAAAAAACACTAGTATTTACCTTTGTCTTATTTTATTTTTATCTGATCCTTCTGATTCCTCTAATTTGTCCTTTCCATGTCCATGTTCCTATCCATGTCCATTTTCTTGTTCATGTTCCTGTTCCTATTCATATCCATGTTCTTGTTCCTGTTCCTGTTCTTATTTCTATTCATATCCATGTTCTTGTTTTTTTTCCCATTCATACTTGATTTTGGAATGTTTTCTCTACACACTTTGTTGTGTATCCATAATTATTGCACTTATAACACTTAATGTTATTATTTCTTGGAGGTGTAAATGTCTTAGGATTTCTCCTAGTGAAGCCATATCCTCTTCTATTATGAACCCTGCAATTCATTGCATTGTGACCAAACTGATTACATGAGTAGCAATACCTATGGAAAAGTTATATGTTCCCATATTCCTGTCTTTCATATGTCCTACACTGTGAAGCCATGTGCCCAAAACTATGACATGAAAAATATCTTCCACTGAAGTTTCCTTTGTTGAGCAAGGTGCAGCAACAATATTGTCATTGTTGTCAACACAGTCAGATAGATCTGTTGATGCAGTGGACAGGAAGTTCAAAAGCTATTCAGATGCAGAAGACAGGAGTTCAAAGGTTACTCGGAGTATGTACAAGTGATTTTCCAAGAAGACCGAAGTGGCCCATATGCAAAAGATCAAAGAAAAAGACAAGTAAGAAAAGTGTCACGATATCGCGACATATACAAGGAAGAAAAACTGTCATGATTTCGCGACATGTTGGAAGAGAGAAAAAGTTTAATTTGGAAGAGAGAAAGAGGAAAATGTCAGATTTCAGTACATGTTGGAAGAGAAAAAGGAAGTGGAAAAACTGTCGATTTCGCGACATGTTGGAAGAGAAAGAGAAAGGGAAAAACTGTCATGATTTCGTGACATGTTGGAAGAGAAAAAGACAAGTGGAAAAACTGTCACGATTTCGCGACATGTTGGAAGAGAAAGAGAAAGTAGGAAAAACTGTCACGATTTCGTGACATGTTGGAAGAGAAAAAGACAAGTGGAAAAACTGTCATGATTTCACGACATGTTGGAAGAGAAAGAGAAAGAGAAAAATGTCACGATTTCGTGACATGTTGGAAGAGAAAAAGGCAAGTGGAAAAATGTCATGATTTCGTGACATGTTGGAAGAAAAAGAGAAAGCGAAGAAGTGTCATGATTTCGCGACAAGTTCGAAGAAAGAGAACAAGTAAGAAAAGTGTCACGATTTCGTGACATGTCACATTTTCGTGACTAAAATAGGAGAGAGAAAGTAAGTTTGAAAAGTGTCATGATTTCGTGACATGTCGCATTTTCATGACAAAAGAAAGAGAGGAAGCGTACAGAAGTAGAATTGTCGTGATTTCATGACAAAGAGAAAGAAGACTTAAAAGTAGAAGTGTCATGATTTCATGACAAAAGCAGAGAAGAAGACTTCGAAGGTAGAAGTGTCATGATTTCATGACAAAAGCAAAGAAGTGAAGTACGAAAGTAGAAGTGTCATGATTTCATGACAAAAGTAGAGAAGAAGACTTTGAAGGTAGAAGTGTCACGATTTCATGACAAAAGTAGAAAGCAAGACTTCAAGCAGAAGTGTCATGATTTCGTGACATGTCACATTTTTGTGACTCAAAAAGGATAGGAAGGTAGAGAAGCAAAAGTGTCACGATATCGTGACATGTCACATTTTTGTGACTCAAGAAGGGCAGGCAGGCAGAATAACAAAAGTGTCATGATATCGTGCAATGTCACATTTTCGTGACAAAGGAATAGAGAAAGCGTACGGAGGTGAAAGTGTCACGATATCGTGACATGTATTTTCGGGCCAAAGCTAAGAGAAAGAGCAAGGAGAAAAAGTGTCACGATATCGCGACATGTTGCATTTTCATGGTCCAAAGCAAGGAGAAAGAGAGAGAAAGAAAAAGTGTCACGATATCGTGACATGTATTTTCATGGTTGAGTTGAAGCCGATGAAGACCGATGATAACCGACTAAAATTAGGGTTTACAGTTGTTATGAAAGCCGACTAAGATTAGGGTTTACAGTCGACTAAGATTAGGGTTTTCATCACAAAATTTTGTTATAAAAGGAGGGTTGTTTGGAGATTTGAGAGTATGTTGAATGTGTGTGAAATACGGTCATTGTGCATAGAGAGCAAGTCATGTCGAATCATGCTAAGTGCAAAATTTGCTAAGAAAGTAGAGTGCACAAAAGGGAGAAGATGATCGTGAAGTTTGACTGTAGCGAAGCAGAGTGTGCGAAGTGATTGTGTAGAGAAAGCAGAGTGCATAGAGAAAGCAAAGGTGAAGAAGACAAGGTCTAGCAAAAGCAAAGGTATCTTACTATCAATCTTCTAGTTTCAGAATTGAAGTCCAAGTTGGTGCTTGGCATCAGGGGTTGGTGCTCCTTCTAGTTGGTGCTGGTAAATCAGGGGTTGGTGCTCCTTTCTGTTGGTGCAGATAAATCAGGGGTTGGTGCTCCTTCCAGTGGGTGCTGGTAAATTGTTTGTAAAGTTGTTGCTTTGCAAAGGCTGGATTTGGATGGTAGTCCAAGCAGTCATTTTTGAGGAGTAGCCACATTGGTGAACCTCGTTAAATCTTGTGTTGTGTGATGTTCTCTTGTGATACTTGCTTTATCTGGTTTTAAGGTTTCATTTTTCTAGTTTTAAGAGCTATGAATTTAAGTTTAAAGAGCTACACTGATTCACCCCCCTCTCAAGTGTCATTGTAAGACTAACAATTGGTATCGTAGCTAAGTTCCTATACAAGCTTAACCGGCTAGGGTGATCTTGGAAGTAACACAATGGCAGGTGGTGAAGGCTTCTCATCAAACAAAGCACCATTGTTTGATGGATCTAATTACGCATTCTGGAGAATCAGGATGCAGACATATCTCTGTGCTTTGGGTTATGACATCTGGGATTCAGTAGTTAGTGGATACACAATACCCATCACTCCTCCAAAAGAGGTTGATGAAAAGAAACTGTTTGAAAATAACTCAAAAGCAAAAAATGCTCTCATGTGCGGATTAGCAGATAGTGAACTAGTAAAGATCATGAGCTGTAATACGACAAAAGAGATATGGGACAAACTGAGGAGTATTCATGAAGGAGACGATAAGATCAAGGAGGCCAAGTTATAGACACATCGAGCTCAGTTCGAAGCATTGAAAATGAATGACGATGAAAACATTGAGGCATATATGCTGAGAGTTAATGGAATCATTAATGCGATCAGAGGACTCGGCGAGGATATTGAAGACTCTACCATCATGAAAAAGGTACTAAGATCTCTTCCTCAAAGGTTTGATTCTAAAGTCTCAGCGATAGAAGAAGCTAAAAATCTAAATTATTTTAGTATAGATGAGATGTATGGTTCTTTGACTGCATATGAGATGAGGATAGGAAGATCTAAACCCACAGACAGAGAAGCGGCTTTTAAAGCCCTTAAAAATAAAAACGCAAAACAAGAGTCCGAGGAAGAAGAGACATCAGATGAAATGGAAGCAAACTTTGTTAGAAAACTAAAAAAGGAAAAGGAAAATACAGAGGGAAGCTACCATTTAAATGTTTCAACTGTGGAGGCATTGGGCATTTTGCGACTAAATGTCCACTTAAAGAGAAGAACAAAAATGATGAAGGATCGCACCAAGAAAGAAGTGACTGGAAGAAGAAAATGAATTTCAGAAAAGGCAACTTCAAGAAGAAAAGTTTCATCTCCAGGAATGCCAGTCCATCAGAAGACAGCTTCGGTGAGGATTCTGAAGAGGAAACAGGTGAAGCTCTTTTCATGGCATTTGAAGAAGTAAAATCAGAAAAGGAAGAAGGAGTGAACTCTGAAGTATGTGGTGAAAACCCCGAGGCTGAAGTAGATCTAGAAGGTGAGTTGATCTCTGCACTTGAAGAGTGGAAGATAGAAAGGAAAAAGAATAAGAAAATTTCAAGAAAGCTTGAGGATGCAAATGAAATCATAACCAGTTTGAAAGTACAGATAGAAGAATCCAAGAAAATCTCTGAAGATCTCGAAGTGCAAATAACCATGAAAATAGATTATTGCAGCAAGCTAGAAGAAGAGATTGTTGGTTTAAGAATGCAGCTAGAAGAGATGAATAAGAAAATTAGTTGTTATCACAAACGTGAAGAAAGTTCTATGAAGCTGGATAAGATCATAAATGACCAAAGGCTTGCAGGCATCAAATTTGGTCTGGGTTTCATCGAAGGAGAATCATCAAATGGATCAAAGGCCAAAAATGTAGAATCCATAAAGAATGAAGATAAGAAACAGGTTGATCAAGGAAAAATGTCTCATGCAAAAGAAAGCAATAATGCCAGGCACGAAAGGAGAATTGACAATGATGGATTCACCAATGTCACACATCAAAGAAGAAGAAGACCTATGGCTCCTACGACAACATGGCAAAGACCATCACCCAGGTTCAATTATCCCTTTTCTGGTTTCTATTTTAAATGCAATGGCTATGGACATAAAATCTCAGACTGCAAATATAATGTAAGACCAAGGAATTTCACCAGTAGAAATGCTTTTTCTCCTCTCGATGAATTATACAGTAGAATGTTATAACTGTCATAATTTTGGGCACATTGCAAGAAACTGTAGAAGTACATTTGCATCAAATCAGTTTTAGGGAAGAAAATTTCAACCAAATAGGATGAGACAAAATAGAAAACTTCCCAAAAAACATGCACAAGCTACTGATAAGGGAAAGGCAAAACAAGAGCCCAAAACTACTATCAAAATGGAGTGGAAAGGAAAAGAGCGACTTAAGGAAGAAAAGGAATCCTTAATCGTACAAACAACATTTAAAGCATAGAATAAATATGTACCATGGATACTTGATAGTGGATGCTCCAGTCATATGACAGGTGACAAACAAAAATTTGAGAAGTTACAGAAATATGAAGGTGGTTCAGTAAAGTTTGGAAATAATGATGGAGCTAAGATAGTTGGCAAAGGTTCAGTTAAAATTAGTGACGGAAAAATTAAGTCAGAAGAAGTCTTGTTTGTGGATGGTTTGAAACATAACTTGTTGAGCGTAAGTCAGATTTGTGATAAAGGTCATGAAGTAGTTTTTATGAAGCAGGGTTGTGAAGTCAGAAAAACAAACAATGGAAAATTGATAGCAACTCGGATCAAGGACATCTGGTAACCTGTACACGCTCTCGGAGACTTCAAAAGGAGCTTGTTTTATTGGACAGGAAGAAGAAAATTGGTTGTGGCACAAGAGACTCGGTCATATCAGTTTTGATAATCTAGTAAAAATCAGCTCAAAAAGGGCAATGAGAGATATTCCCACCATCAACAAACCTGCAAACAACATTTGTGCTTCATGCCAAAAGGGGAAGCAAACTAGAGTCACATTCAAAACAAAAGAGTACTACACAAGCAAACCTTTGGAACTAATACACACTGATTTATGTGGACCCATGAGAACACAAAGCATAAATGGTGACAAATATTTTATGTTGTGCATTGATGACTATTCCCGAATGACATGGATATTTTTCTTGAAGCATAAATCAAAAGCTTTTGATATGTTCAAGATTTTCAAAAACCATGTTGAGAATGAAACAGGAAAGAGGATCAAATGTTTAAGATCAGATAGAGGAGGAGAATTCATTTCAGAGGAGTTTGTAGAGTACTGTGAAAAATACGGTATTAGGAGACAGTTTTCAGCAGCCAGGACACCTCAACAGAATGGAGTGGTAGAAAGAAAGAACAGGACAATGCAAGAAATGGCACGGACTATGTTGGCTGAAAGTAGAGTAGCAGATAGATTTTGGAAAGAAGCAGTCCATACTGCGGTGTATATCCAAAATAGGTACATGCTGAGAACACATGAAAGCAAAACTCCTTATGAGTTGTGGTTCGGTAAAAGGGCAACAACAAAATACCTCAAAGTTTTTGGCAAGCAAGTGCTACATCAAAAGAACTGAAGATAATCTTGGTAAGTTTGAAGATAGAGCAGATGAAGGTATTTTTGTTGGTTATTCATCAAAAAGCAAAGCTTACAAATGCTACAACAAGAGGCTAAAGAAAATTGTGGACAGTGCCGATGTTAAATTTGATGAAGGTAGAGAACGAGTAATTAGCTATGAAATGAACTACCCAATTTATGAAGAGGTTATTGAAGGAGATGAGGAAAACGAAATGGAAAAGATACAAAAAATTGACTCAGATGATTTAAGTTGTGATTCAGAAGTGGAAGAAAATAAGAAATTCAAAATAGGCAGTTGGCAAAAAAATCATCCTAGAGAGCAAATAATTGGAGACCCCAAAGTTGGTGTTCAGACAAGAAGAAGAGTAGTAAGTAACTACTCTCTATTATCCAGCATTGAGCCCAAAAATGTTGCTGATGCAAGCAAAGATGAAAGTTGGATGAAGGCAATAAATGAAGAATTAGATCAGATCGAGAAAAATGAAACTTGGGAGTTAGTACCTAGCCCTGCAAATAAAAATATAATCGGGACTAAATGGATTTTTCGAAACAAATTGAATGAAGACGGATAGGTAGTCAGAAATAAAGCAAGATTGGTATGTAAGGGTTATGCACAAGTTGAAGGCATTGACTTTGAGGAAACTTTTGCACCAATAGCTAGACTAGAGGCAATTAGAATGTTTCTGGCTTTAGCAATCTACAAGAATTTCAAAGTTTATCAAATGGATGTGAAATCAGCATTTTTGAATGGGAAACTTGAAGAAGAGGTTTATATTGAGCAACCAGATGGTTTCCAACTTGGTGATGATCCCAACTTTGTTTGCAAGTTGAAGAAAGCATTATATGGCTTAAAACAGGCACCTCGAGCATGGTATGCAAGGCTAGACAACTATCTCACTCAACAAAGGTTTAAGAAAGGTATGGTGGATAGTAATTTGTATGTCAAAATAGAAAATGGGCATCTTATTGTTCTTGTTGTATACGTAGATGATATCATATTTGGCAGCAGCAAAGATGAGTCATGTAAAGATTTAGCAAATAAGATGCAGAAAGAATTTGAAATGTCAATGATTGGTGAACTTTCGTATTTCCTCGGGTTGCAAGTTAATCAAAGTAAGAAGGGCATATTTATTTCTCAAGTTAAATATGTAAAAGAGATGTTAAAAAAGTTCACAATGGAGGATTGTAAGCCAGTTAGCACTCCCATGATGACAGGTTGCAAGTTGAGCAAGGATGACAAATCTCCACCTGTTGATCAAACCATGTACAGATCTATGATTGGAAGCTTATTGTACCTAACAACTACTAGACTAGATATTTTGCAGGCAGTATGCATGGTAGCACGATTTCAGGCTAATCCCAAGGAGACTCATGTGACAATAGTGAAGAGGATTCTTCGGTACCTCAAGGGTACTATGGAGTATGGGTTATGGTATCCAAAAGGTAAAGACTTCACCCTTATTTCGTATTCAGATGCAGATTGGGCAGGATGTGTAGATGATAGAAAGAGTACCAATGGAGGTGCATTCTATCTTGGAGACAGATTGGTCACGTGGCACAATAAGAAACAAGAGTCAGTTTCTTTATCGACAGCAGAGGCAGAATATATTGCAGCGACAACATGTTGTACGCAGGTATTATGGATGAAACAAACCCTGAAAGATCTTGGTATTAGCTTCAGTGAGCCAATATCAGTTAAGTGTGATAACACCAATGCCATTAACATCTCCAAGAATCCGGTTATGCATTCACGCACAAAACACATTGCTATCAGGTATCACTTTTTGAAGGAGAAAGTTGTAGAAGGTGAGGTTAAGTTGGATTTTGTTCCAACTACAGAGCAAGTAGCAGATATCTTCACAAAACCATTGCCCAAGGAAGTTTTTGAGTACCTTCACAATAAATTGGGAGTGGTCACACTTCCCAAGAATTGACTAGCTACAGGGGTCACATTCTCAGGGGGAGCATTTAAGTATTTGATTATCTTTTTGCTCATGTTCATGATTTTTGCTAAGTGTAATAAATTGTGCCTGAGAATGTTGTGCATGGACTCGGGGAGTCTCTAGTAGCCCTTTGGTATTATTGTCAAAGGGGGAGAAGAGTTACAGGAAATTGCACATGTGTTGCCAACAATTCCAAAGGGGGAGATTGTTGAGCAAGGTGCAGCAACAGTATTGTCATTGTTGTCAACACAATCAAATAGATCTGTTGATGCAGTGGATAGGAAGTTCAAAAGCTATTCAGATGCAGAAGATAGGAGTTCAAAGGTTACTCAGAGTATGTACAATGATTTTCCAAGAAGACCGAAGTGGCCCATATGCAAAAGATCAAAGAAAAAGACAAGTAAGAAAAGTGTCACGATATCGCGACATATACAAGGCAAGAAAACTATCGACGATTTGTGACATGTTGGAAGAGAGAGAAAAGGGAAAACATTGATTTAACATGTTGGAAGAGAAAGAGAAAATGTCATGATTTCGTGACATGTTGGAAGAGAAAAAGGCAAGTGGAAAAACTGTCACGATTTCATGACATGTTGGAAGAGAAAGAGAAAGTAGGAAAAACTATCACGATTTCGTGACATGTTGGAAGAGAAAAAGGCAAGTGGAAAAACTGTCATGATTTCGTGACATGTTGGAAGAGAAAGAGAAAGCAGGAAAAACTGTCACGATTTCGTGACATGTTGGAAGAGAAAAAGGCAAGTGGAAAAACTGTCATGATTTCATGACATGTTGGAAGAGAAAGAGAAAGCGAAAAATGTCTGATTTGTGACATGTTGGAAGAGAAAATGTCATGATTTTGTGACATGTTGGAAGAAAAAGAGAAAGGAAGAAGTGTCACGATTTCGTGACAAGTTCGAAGAAAGAGAAAAAGTAAGAAAAGTGTCACGATTTTGTGACATGTCGCATTTTCATGACTAAAATAGGAGAGAGAAAGTAAGTTTGAAAAGTGTCACGATTTCATGACATGTCGCATTTTCATGACAAAAGAAAGAGAGGAAGCGTATGAAGCAGAACTGTCATGATTTCGTGACAAAGGCAGAAAGCAAGACTGAGGAAGTAGAAGTGTCATGATTTCATGACAAAAGCAGAGAAGAAGACTTCGAAGGCAGAAGTGTCACGATTTCATGACAAAAGCAAAGAAGTGAAGTACGAAAGTAGAAGTGTCATGATTTCATGACAAAAGCAGAGAAGAAGACTTCGAAGGTAGAAGTGTCATGATTTCATGACAAAAGCAGAAAGCAAGACTTTGAAGTAGAAGTGTCATGATTTCGTGACATGTCACATTTTCGTGACTCAAAAAGGATAGGAAGGCAGAGAAGCAAAAGTGTCACGATATCATGACATGTCGCATTTTTGTGACTCAAGAAGGGCAGGCAGGCAGAATAACAAAAGTGTCGCGATATCGCGCAATGTCACATTTTCATGACAAAGGAATAGAGAAAGCGTACGGAGGTGAAAGTGTCACGATATCGTGACATGTTGTATTTTTGTGGGCCAAAGCTAAGAGAAAGAGCAAGGAGAAAAAGTGTCGCGATATCGTGACATGTTGCATTTTCAGGGTCCAAAGCAAGGAGAAAGAGAGAGAAAGAGAAAGTGTCATGATATCGCGACATGTATTTTTGTGGTTGAGTTGAAGCCGATGAAGACCGATGACAACCGACTAAAATTAGGGTTTACAGTTGTTATGAAAGCCGACTAAGATTAGGGTTTACAACCGACTAAGATTAGGGTTTTCATCACAAAAATTTTGTTATAAAAGGAGGGTTGTTTGGAGATTTGAGATGTATGTTGAATGTGTGTGAAATACGGTCATTGTGCATAGAGAGCAAGTCATGTCGAATCATGCTAAGTGCAAAATTTGCTAAGAAAGTAGAGTGCACAAAAGGGAGAAGATGATCGTGAAGTTCGAGTGTAGCGAAGCAGAGTGTGCGAAGTGATTGCACAGAGAAAGCAGAGTGCGTAGAGAAGAAGGGTCTAGCAAAAGCAAAGGTATCTTACTATCAATCTTCTAGTTTCAGAATTGAAGTCCAAGTTGGTGCTTGGCATCAGGGGTTGGTGCTCCTTCCAGTTGGTGCTGGTAAATCATGGGTTGGTGCTCCTTTCTATTGGTGCAGATAAATCAGGGGTTGGTGCTCCTTCCAGTGGGTGCTGGTAAATTGTTTGTAAAGTTGTTGCTTTGCAAAGGCTGGATTTGGATGGTAGTCCAAGCAGTCATTTTTGAGGAGTAGCCACATTGGTGAACCTCGTTAAATCTTGTGTTGTGTGATGTTCTCTTGTGATACTTGCTTTATCTGGTTTTAAGGTTTCATTATTTTAGTTTTGAAAGCTATGAATTTAAGTTTAAAAGAGCTACACTGATTCACCAACCCCTCTCAGTGTCATTGTAAGACTAACATCCTTGCCTTGACCTCATTGGTCTCTTAGTCTCTCTTAATATATACTTATTATTATTCTATCTATTTCTTATTTATGCATTGTTCCTATCCTTGTTGAACTTTTTGTTGTCCAACTCATCCTTAGATGTCTCAGTTTCTCTTACAATATCTTCTTCTAAAGTTTCTTCTTCTTAAGTGTCTTATTCTGAAGTGTCTTATCCTTTAGAACTTGAGGTTGACTTTCCTTCCCATTTCTTTTAATCCTATTCAAATCCAATACCTATCTTGCTTGATGTAATCTTTTGTGTCTTGATGAACTTATCTAAGTTATTTGATCTATTTTTGAACCCTTGTAGCTTGAATTTGGAGTCTTTGACTTACATTTTTAATGAAGCTACCTCTTGTTCTAGATTTTCACATTCTAAGACTTTTGCTTCTAGATTATCCTTAAACTTATTTGTCTTAGCCTTTGATTTGTATAGATCCTCTATAAGAATTTTTCTTCTAGAAACTGAGATTCTAGAAGAAGAATCACATTCTTGAAACTGATATTCTAATTTAGATTTTTGCTTTCTTACCTTGTTTACTATTTCAAGAGCATATATAAGTTCTCCCTTGAGATCATATCCTTCTTTATCTGATTCTTCCTCTATTTGTTTGCCTTAGTCCATATATTTATTTTATTTTGACTTGTCTTCTATAGGATTGCTTTCTTCTTCTTCTAGTGCCATTAGAATATTCTCCTCTGGTCCTTCAAGTGCATCCTCATATTCATCATCACTAAAACTATAAGTATTCCTTGTACAACTATCTTCAAGATGTCCAAAGTTACCACATATAAAATACTTGAGAATTATTGGTATCTTTTTTTGGACTTCTATTTCTTCAATCATAAATAGGACTTCATATCTATCATTATCTAAAAAAATAGCATCACTATAACTTGAGTACTTACTTGCCTTATATGCATAGTAGCCCCTCTTTTGTCTTTAAAAGAACTTTTTTCCTTGTCTGCTTTGTCCATACTTGGTTTTATTTTTATGCCAGTATCTTTTTGATTCCCTATTTTTGTGATCTTGTTTTTCTTCATCATTGTTATTCTTTGCTTATTGACAATCAGTTGCATAGATAATGTACTTTCCACAATTGAAACATTTAATAAATTTTTTATCTCTATATCTACTTGAATCCATATTAATTTTGCCATAATTAGCTTCTTCATTTTTTTTTTTTTGGTAAGTAAGAGAATATTATAATTAACATCGGGTTTTAACTGGTTGACCCAAAACCATTTTACAAAATAGGGTCCAATGACCAACTGGACAAAGGCCAAGCCCTAAAATTTTAAACTGACAACAAAAATGGCCAAGACCTACTCTTCCATTAGAATACAGCCAAACTAAACTATGGAAACCTAATATTATGGCCATCAGAAAAGAAAGACGCAAAAAAGAACTAACAAAGACAAAAACTAATCATGCAAGCACCATGCAAAGTAGCTTGTGCCCATATAAAAATAATAGAATATGGTCAAAAAAAACATCCCATAGAATGGACAGCCAAGAGGCCAAGCAGTATTCCTTGTAGTCCTCATCTAACTTCTTATCATCGTTCTTGCCATCATGATTCTGACTTCTTACCCTTTGTCTTCTTTATTGATTTAAATGTTGCTTCCTTTTGGGGATTAGGTTCTTTTGTTATCAACTCAAAAGCTGTAAGAATACCAAGAAACATATCTCTTGTCAAAGTATCACCATCCTTTGACTCTTCTATAGCTAAAATATTTTCACTAAACCTTGTTGGAAGAGACCTTAAGATCTTATCACAAACATCTTATTCATCCACATTAAGTCCAAGTCCTTGCATAGCATTAACAACCTCATCGATTCAAAGTAGATAAGTACTAATATTTTCCTCATCTCTCATTTTTAACTCTTCAAATTGTCCTTTAAGATTTTTTATATTTGCTTTCTTGACACCTTTATCTCCTTCATATATATTTTGCAACTTATTCCATATTTATTTTGCATTTTGACAATGCATAACTTTTATGGACTTTGTTCTATGCAAACCTCTCAAAATTACATTGATTGCTTTTGAATTATAATTTTGTAGAAGCTTACCTTCATTATCTATAGGTGGATCAACTGAGGGGTCGTATCCATTTTCAACTAATTCCTAAATTTCATTGCCAAGTGCCTTTAGATAAATCTTCATTCTCAAACTCCAATATATATAATCACTTCCATCAAATACTGGTGTTGCATTATCTGATGATCCATTCTTAGAATCCATTGTGTTCTTGTAAGATTTTTCTTCAAGCTGTTAAACTTTTCTAAAGGAATCCACTCTAATACCAATTGAAGAACACAAGCTTATACTGATAAGGGGGTGAAAAGTATAATACCACTTTTTACTTTTCTTTCCCAACCAATATTATGCAAGGTATATATAGCAATATTAATAGCAGTAATCAAAGCAATGCACAAATCACCACACACAATAGAGACATCACAATTTACGTGGTTCACCCAATGTGGGTTAATCCATGCAGAAAATATTTCACTAAAATTTTCTCAATCAATATCTTGGGAATATTTTACCTATTACAATGTTTATGGACCTTTGTCTAAAGGAGATATCAATCCCCTAAATCAATTTTGTGGATATCTATCCACAGGAGACACCAATATCTACTCTCACTGGTGATCCTCTAGAAGACCTCTACCTCCATTGCCCTTAGCAAATGGAACTCTATCCATATAAGACACCTGTCCTCCCTGCTATGGTTAGAGATATTTATCCTCAACTTTGTCACCTCAAAAGATCTCTCTCAAATTTGTACTAAATACACTCATTAGGTCTAACACAAATATATTCTCAATATCTATCTCTAGTCTGGCATAAACCTATCCTCAAATTTACACCAAACTTTGTCCTTGAATCTATACTAAACACAGTCCTTTGGTCTAGCACAAATTTGTCTTCAATCTCTGTCCTCAAGCCTTAACTCAAAGCTTGACTCAATCTCAAATCAA
Organism: Wollemia nobilis; assembly: GCA_028583015.1. NCBI lineage: Eukaryota > Viridiplantae > Streptophyta > Pinopsida > Araucariales > Araucariaceae > Wollemia > Wollemia nobilis. Next base: position 1,357,790 of record JAQPPZ010001472.1, on the reverse strand, counting down.
CTTAGTTGGATCTATCCCAAACCCTAACTCAATGTTTGAACAAATAAATCAATCAAATCTACTCACAAGCCTTCAAAAATACTTGTTAAATCTGCTTTGTAAGCTTCCAAAAAAGCTCACACCAATCTATCCTCAAGTCCTCTCTAGAACTTGTCCAATATGCTCTACAAGTCCTCACTAGAACTTGTTCAAATTTGCTCAATAAGTTCTCTCAAGAACTTATCCAAATATTCTCTCAATCTGTATTGTAAGCTTCCACCAAAGCTTACCCACATCTGTCCACAAGTCTTCTCAAATACTTACCTCAAATTTGCTCAACAAGTCCACACTAGAACTTGTACAATATCATAGAAACATAAAGAGAATTGTTAGAGACTCAATATGCTCTATACTCATCACAATGCTCAATCACTTTCAATAACTCTTTTAGAAACATACAGAGAATTGTTAGAGACTCAATATACTTCAAATTCACCTCAATACTCAATCACTTTCTCAAATCAATTCAAAATATAGAATAATTTGTTTTATGGAACTTGAACGATCACTTCACACATCCACTTGACTAGGTTTAACCAACTCTACTCAACCAATCACTCAATGAAACAATCCTCGCTTACAAACCCTAGTCCAAGCATATGAACACTCACTCAAAATATTTCCAACAATGCTAAAAAATCAATCTCACATAACAATGATACTCATGTTCTTTTCAAATCCTAGTTCAAGTTCTTCACTCAACAACTCACTTCAACAAAAATGCTTATAAAATAATCTTCACATAACAATGATACTCATGTTCTTTTCAAAACCTAGTTCAAGTTCTTCACAAAACCAATGGCTTCAACAATAATGCTTATAAAACAAGGTTTTAACAACTCTTTATTCCATAAAACCTTGAAGCATTAACTCAACACACTCAAAAAGGAAACCCTAATCAAGTCCTTTTCACTCCAAACTTATTTTCCAGAAAACCAACCAATCAATTCAATTATGGAAGAATGTGCACATAAATTTTCTTGATGATGAAGGAACTTGTAAAATATGCCACAACCACAAACACCTCTTTGCTAAGCTTAAAGAAGTTAGAGAACTCTCACAAAGATACAATGCAAATATCAAACCACACATACACCTTATCACTCCATCTTGAAGAAAACATCCATCAACATATACAAAAATAATTGACCAAATACACCTTATAATATCTCAATTAAAATAATATTCAATTCCAAGAATAATATCAATACAATCTCCTTTTGAAAATAACTCAATGGCAAGAAGTCCTTTCAACAATTTTAAATCTTCAATTAAACCAATGTGACACAAACACTTTATTCAAAATAAAGCTAACTCCTTATTCCTCCAATTTACCAAAAATAATGATTAATTAAAAACCCTTTTTAAAATACCCTTTTAACTCCCTAATACCTTATGCCAAACCTTAGGCATCATAAAAATATATTAAAAATTTTATTACCTTTTCCTTGGTAGGACTCGAACTCACGACACAACCTCAACTAGCACCCTAGCCGCGGCTCCAACTACCATGTGATCTAGGCGCTCACTTAGGGAGTAAAGAGAACCACGTGCTCTATAAAGCTCCCCTTGTGTGCCTAATAAAAAAACATACATTGCTCCCTTCGATGTTACAAACACAACCAGCAAAACAATGATGCCACCGTAATTTGATCATGGGTCACTCCGTGCCCAAGTACTCTAGGCTCTATCTACTTGCCACTAGGACACACTGCCGACATGGCTCTTGAATTTTGGTGCTCATTGATTTATCTCTTATTTGTTGGTGCTAAACACAATGTTCTTGTATCTTTATTCACATGAGTTCTCACAACACACGATTGCACGTTTTTCTTTTCGAGAAAAAGGATATCTAAATGCCTCTAAGGCATATAGTTTTTATATCGATTTTCACCTTCAAACTTGAAAGTATGCTCTTTGATTTTTAAATCATTAATTTATAAATCATTTAATTTATTTAGAATTTAAATTTTATAAATTAAATTTTAAATCCCTTTGGCTTTATTAAAGCCTTTTTGACTTTACCACTTTGTATAAATAATATTTTTGCTCACCCATGGTTTTAATAAAAACCCTTCTAACTTATGCTTCCACATAATATTAAAAATATTATGAAGCTCTTTTGCCTTTAACCTTTGCATTGTTCCTCTTGACCTTTTTACATCAATGGTAGTTTGTTCCTTGACATTAATGACAACTTCGTTCCTTGACATCAATGACAACTTTGTCTCAAAATGTCCAACACAAAATGCACCCCTCTGTATGTTTCCATATAAAAAAATACCTTAGAGTACCTTTTTCATACGAAAATTTACCTTAGGGTAAATTTTTAAAAAATGTCATTTTTGGATATTCTTTTACCCCAAACATACAAAAAATCTCAAATTTTTCCAAAAATCCTAACAAAATCATGTAGAATATCAAAAATCATTCTTTCAGCCCTTTGACGATTTTAAAATCCATCCTTATCAACCAATTCGTAATTGTCTTCACATTCTTCACCCATCACCTCATCGCTTGAGGGGGTAGATATCATATACAAAACTACCTTGTGCATGATCAATATTCAAACACCCAATATTGGAAATCATATTTTTCTAAGAACCTTTACCAAATATTATCATACACCCTCATTGGCTAGGGCAAAAAAAATCATTTTTTTCTCTACAAAACTCCAATCCAATAAAATTTGGTACACTGTTTATCAGTAACTACAAGTTTACTCATGTATGTATGCTTCACCAAGGTGGGAAATCGAGTCCATCGAAGCAATCATGAGCATACTTATGTATAGATGACCAATTTACCAATCCAAATAATCCCATCAATCTATCAAAGAAAAAGTTTCAAGGATAGGCATCCCTTCCATAATTGGAGCATCTTACATCGATCACGACTCAAGATATTCTTACATCTACTCCTCTAAAAATAATCGCTTGTCATCACCTTCCAATTCATCTTCTCTTGCAATCAACCACCAAACAAGTGTCATAAGTTTTTGCACTACATAATTTCTTCACACAATGTAATACCAAGGCTATGCACAATGGCGAATATTCACAAATTGCGTGAATATTAGAATTTTTAAAATTAAAAATTGGAAAATATGAGGACCCTTGACGCCGGTCCATTCACCTAAAATTTTCAAAATCAATTTTTTATTAGGGTCAATTCACCACAATATATCCAAACATAGGAATATTTGTACTCGTTGGAAAGATATTTTCAATCCTGATCAAATGGTGGTGATTTTATGAAGTTATAAGGTGATTTAATTAGTCAAAAATGGACCCAAAAATTATATTCCTTTTTAGGTATTCAAATGCCCCAAATTTTGGTGTGAATATGATTGATTTGATTTACTTAGGATTCACCTTGATTTCGATTAGGATTCACCATTTTTTTACAAGTAAATTTTGAGTCCAACCCCTTATGCATAACCTTACACAGTACAACAAGGGATAAAATGTAGACACCTAAAAATATCTCAAATGACCTCTTGCAACAACATTTAATAAACAAAGAACAAAACACTTGCAAATCAATTCAAAAACCCTAAACCCTAGGTAAAGTTAACCTAAACCCTAGGTAAAACTAACCTAAGCCCTAGGTTGATCTAAACCCTAGGTGGGGTCCACATCATCCTCCACTCACACCCCTCTACACTCTTTCCTAAGCACTCATCCCCTCACATAACATTCACCCCTTTTCCACTTTAAATCTTTTAATTAAAATTTAATAAAAATATGGGATTTATATTCCCTAGGTGATTAAGAAGCATGGAACACCTATCACCTATGGAATGTAAGCCTTACCTATTCACCTAAAACATTAAACAAGCCTTATCGCTCCCTTCTCTTCCCCTACCACATCCCTTGCCTCTTTTCTTCTTAAGATGCCTATAAATAAACCATGATGTCTATGGTTTAAGGGGAGAATTTCATGCACCATTATGCTACCAAATTGCACCCTGACTCACACACAATATTTTTTGCATAGTTGATGCTCCTCCCATCATGTTTCTTTGTAGGTTATTGGTTATTTTTAGCGTAGAACAAGCATCATTGCTCTCTAGATCGATGCCAAACTTCATCGATGGATTCTATGGCTGAGACAAGGATAAATCCAAATCAAAAACCTCAAAACATAGGGAAGGGTATGTTCACACCCAGAAAACACACCTTGGGATATGTTTTCTAGTTTTAGACCATTACACCAACTTGAGAGGAATATCTTTCTCCCCTATTAATTTTAGCATGTTTTGTCACTTTCTTGATGCATTTCCATTCATTTTTATCAACATGTCTATATTTACATGAGGCCTAATTAATACAGACCTCCAAATGATCTAACACCTTTTTGTAGGGTTACACAGGATTGTGGATCAGTGTAGCTCATGGTTGCATGCATCATAAGCCCACTCCAAATTTAAGGAATTAAAGGAATATACTTGCAATGTCATACAAAATTCAATGCTAGGGTCCCTATTTTGTAGCCTTTCGGGACAAATGTTGTAAAATAATATCACTTCATATTGTAAAACGTTTACAAAATATCAATACAATGTGGCATGTTTTTCTTTATTTCAACTTTGTTAGCCAATTGGTCAACTATTTGGGCTAAAGTTATCAACTATTCTACTAGGTCTAAGGCCATTTGTCACCTTGTGTAATCCAAACTAACAAGACACTCAAAGGGGTTAATTTAATTTATTTTTCTAGGAACTTATTAGGAACAATTTTGAAGGGTTCCTAAAATGTAAATTTGCCTACAACTAGGAGTTACAAAAAATTGTCTTGCTTTTGCAAGGTAATTTTAGTGCTTTTCCACAAAATTTTACAAAATATTTTTGTACAAATTACAAGGTTTTACCCTTAAAAAATGAATTAAAAATAATAGCATGAAATTGACAATAGTACACCCTTCAAAATTGCAAAAGAAAAATAAAATTCACCTCCCTTTAAAATTTAGCACAAAAATTGTTAGAATGTTATTTAATGTGTACTTTACTATTTGAATGCATGTGATGCATATTTAGGATAAGGGTTTATTTAAGAGATGCATTCACATGGTGACAAGTATCACCATCCTATTCCTTCCTCTTTATAACCCTAGACTCTCTCGTTCTATATATTCATTGTAATCCATGAGCATCATGCAGGTTTTATTCCTATTATTTCAATAGTCTAGAGGCATATATTTTACCTCCATGAGATGAGTTGTGTGTTATTATATTAGGATCTATTAGAGAGGTCCAACATTTTGTATCAGATTAGTGTTCCTTCTCCTATGAGGGGGATTTACCTCATGGAAATTTCCTTCCCCCTTTTGCATTTTTCTCTCCATATTCTTTGGTTTATTTCTTGTTTTGGAATATTGTTTTGGACAAAAGGATAAATCCCCCTGTTTGTTTTCAAGGATGATATGTATATTTTGAGAAAAATCTACCATTATTACGATGTTTAAGTAACATTCATGGAATCATGACCATAGTCATGGGAATGCCTCCAATGATACCTTTTATTATTGTAATTTAGTGGTGTTTTAATCATACAAAATGCATCGCCCTATTGTAGATTTCCTAGACTATATGATATCTCCTAACTATAATTTTCAATTTTTTTATTCCTTCTAGAATGAGACCTATAAACTAGTTTTCTCATCCATTGTGGCCCTTGAGACACCTTGTATTCAGTTACACCACCTATGTGCTAGGCTAATTCCATCGATGGTGACACCCATGATGGTCACTTTATAAGCCACATGGCCAGTTCGAATATAAATCTTCCAATGATTTCTCTGACTAGCACATGGAAAATTCTATGAATGGCCATGGAAGGTTTGGCATTGTAGTTGAAGAGATTGAGGCTCATTTCTATACCAGACTTTCCATAGCTATGATCATCATAGTAGGTGATGCCACCAGCCACACCACCTACATGCCACCCACTTGGCTTGGCTAGTGACCCTTTTCACAAATGAAGCACTCATATGTGTCCTTGTTGCACCATATTTGTGCTCATGTTGAAGATCCCAATGATGGCCCCTTCATGCTTCATTACACCTAGAAGGAGGAGTCTCAATGAATTATATGTGCCATGACAGATGAACAACATTGACCACATTGAGGCTGAGGTTGTAGTAGACCATAAAGCAGACATCTAAAACAAGAAATATTGTGCTAACCTAACCTTGTATTTTTGTTGACAAATGAGGTCATGGAAACTCCTAAGTTGATGTCACGCCATAATTATATCACTCTTGTTCACACTATTTTGAAAGCAAATTATCCTCCAAACCATAGCCTTTGCATACAGGTACTCCTCACTAACAGAGTAGTCTCGGAGATGTTCATGACCACAACCCTTCTTATGTGATCCATAAAAATCACATGGGTACTCCTCACTCACGAAGTTATCATTCTCTCTTCCTTCAAAAAACCATGGTCCTATCATTGTGATACCAACCATCACATGGGTCTTCACCCTCTTGCAATATTTGGTACTCCTTCAAATTGGAATTTGTTTAACCCTCCAACAAATTATCTCTTAGTGGATTTTAGTACAACTCAACACATGTCTTCACCAATAGGACACAACAGACAACACTACATCAGTTCCATCGATATCAGCTTTTGCATTGACTTTACTAGATCTTAAGCCTCTTCTGGCTCTTGTTTCTCTTTTCTTTTACAGATTCTACTCTCTTATTTGTATGCATTGGAGACCCATGCACCTATAGTGGGGAGGAATGATAGAGATTCATGCACATGGAGCACATGTATTGTAGATTATTTTATTATCCACTTTCGTAGTGGCATGTCAAAGCATGTATATTTATTTTATAGCCAGTATTCATAGTGGCATGTCAATGTTAGCTCCACTCACTTGAGTGGCTATTATTTTATGCACCTTATATTAGGTTTTTATAGGTAGAAATACATATATTGTAAACTTATTAATTCACGAGAAAATAATAATAGCTTGTCCCTTTCTTGATGCTTTCAATGACATAAACGATTTAAAATGATTATGCCATGGTGGTTATAAGGACGAACTGTGCGAAGAATTGTATAGCGGATTCTGGGACAGACAGCGTAGAATACTGTGGTGACCATAAAAATTGGACATCCTACCTAGATTCGTTACGGCCACTGATTCCTCCATGTAAATTTAAAAAATAAAACGACGACAATAATACACATTTGAAAATTACAAAAGAAAAAAAATTCACCTCCCTTTCAACTTTAGCACTAAAATTTGAAATGGCACCTCCCATTGGTGAATGTGGGATAAATTTAGAGAGTAAACAAAAAACCAAACCGACTACGTGAAGCGATATTAATAGCACCACTTTCAAACTAAAATACTATGCCACGTGTCATATAGAAACCAAATGTTACTTCATTTAAAATAATGTAGTCCAATCTAGTCATAACACATGTAGCTCCACATGTCAAATTTCACATGGTTGATAGTAAACTATCATGGCGTCATGCAGTCTTGTTTGTCAAAGGAAAATGTGAGCCACCATAGAATAACTACCAGCCACCTTAGGCTTTCTAATGCTTACGGGCTCCACAAATCTTTTAAAACAACAAAGTTTCCTCATGTGGGCCACCATCGAATAACTGCCAGCCACCTTAGGCTGGCTAACACTTATGGGCTCCAAAAATATTTTAAAACATCAAATTTTCCTCATGCTTCACCAATGTGTGATTAAAGGAGATAATAAAATGTGCATCCATCCTTGTAAAGTGTGTTTCGAATCACTTTCTGCTTTGTTTTGTGCCTCCATTCCTGGAATGCAAGTTTGGCCATAATATGAAAGTAACACTAAATTTAGTTTTGACTTTGCATACATGCACTCATGTGGATACGTAGCATTTGTCACTCTTAAAAGGAGGAAAATATGAGGCAATTGTGCAAAATCACATCACTATCACTATCTCACCATAATAGTGAGTTCCACAAGATATTTTCTACTTGTCAAGACAACCCATGCAGATTGTGAGCTTTCAAAATACTATGCATAAATAAATGCAATAGGGTGAGTACTCTCGAGATTAGAGTTAACCAAAAGGCCAAATAGCATGCTCTGATACTAGTGATGTGGCTCGTAAGATCCAAAACATAAATAATGAAGAGGAAAATACCAAAACTATGTATGCATTACAAATAGGGTGCTTAAATAAGCATCAATACAACTAAAAGTTGTTCTTCCAAATATGAATGAATTTGGAAGAAGATAAGGTAAGTTGTAACTATTAGCTAAATTACCCTAGATAGCTAACAATAGGTAGTTAACAACTTAGCTATCTTGAGCTAACAAGCTAACCAACCCAAAACAATATGCCAACATGAAATATCACGTGAGCAATGGGCTCATGCATTATTACAAGAAATAATAAATTAATCTAATGCAATAAAATATGAGTAAGCTAGTGCCTAGGCTAGCTTATGTCCTCATAATTATAGGTACCTTGTCATGACTTAAGTTCTTGTCTTTTATAGAACATATTAGGCCACCATTTAAACATGATGATATTTTAATTCCATTTCCCTTAGTGCTTGTCCGTTATCATGGTTCTTAGGCCATCAATTGGGAATGAAATATTCACATATTTTAAACACTCATCCATAAGTGTTTTCAAGCTCAAAGGATAACATTGAGGTCATTGCCTAAGGATATATAAACCCCACAAGTGTTTTGTGAGCTCAAATAATAACAGTTGAATTGGAGATCACAATGAGAGCTTATCGTTTATCATATATAGAGACCATCACTTATATAGATGAACACATATGAGCACTTGTTTATTGTTAAAATATTACATCACCACTTAGTAAATAATCCATATTATTTAACATTTATCCATTATCCAACCCTTTAGACTATCGCTAAAGTAACATAATGCTTCTTCAAATTCATGTTATCTATAACATAATATCATAACTACATATAATAACTCAAAATCATACATACCTATAGAACGAGTGTACCATAGTAAAAAAATGATATGCTTATCCCCCATCATATACAAAGAGAGGATATTCCACATGATAAACTACCATAAGCCTAGCCCTAACCATAGCTAAATCCCATATCCCCACCTCCAGTTGCTGGTGGAGGAGGTAGAGACCTCAAGGCCTATGTGAATAATGACTCATATATGGAGTCCTTGACCGTGTCCATGATAGATATGGCACCCTATTATCTAGATTTACCATTGAATAATAAAGCTATTGGTAGTATGTAGCATGGGTCTTCTTCCTCTCTACCTAAACCTTGATAGCTAGATCTCCTATCTCACCCTATCAAAGTTTGCTTACACCCTATATATATCTACCCTTGAATAGCTAAATCCCTCTCCATTTGCTCTAATTATCACTATATTTGATCAACTACTATGACCATCACACATGTATTTAATTCCCTACCTACTTTATAAATGACCTTATTCCTCTCTTGAGTAACATGGTCTAGAGTAGCTTGTAACTTAGCTAAATTCTCGCTACAAGCATCTCAATATTGTGCCATATGATCCACCTCCTATCAAGATATAATAGCCTCCTTCCACATAGCATCCACTACTACCAACCATTACCTACCCTATTGAAAGCTCCTTGTTAAATCCTCTAGCTCCACTTGGATAAAATTTATAGTTAACTGACTAGTGCCAACTTCATTAAATACTCTTGGCACCATAGGAACTATAATTAATGGATGTACATCCAATGAGGTGTCCCCTACCATACTCTCACCCTAACCCTCTCTCCTATCCTCCTATATCACAATCCTCCTATCCTAAAACTCCCTCCTAATTCATCACCATATGTCCTTGAGAATCTTGTATATCTCTTCAACTACCACATCTCTCTACTCGAGGCTCTATTGGTGTCAATCAAGATGGAAAAAAGTTGGCATACCACCACATGTAGCCTTCTACTACCCCAAGATTATTTATATCTAGATAAAACATCTCATTATCATCTACATTCATCTCAAAAATAGGTGAATAGATCAGGAGGGTCAAACAACCTATCTTGACTAATCCATTGCACTCGCACCTCTCCCAACTTAGATATCCCCTAGGTACCTCAAAACTAGCATACCACCCAATCATATTGATAGAGCTCATATAATTATCCCTCATAATCCAATGATTTAATCCTCCTCATCTAATCCATATCCATACCATCATTAACCCACTTATATAATCATCTCCATGGATTCCATTTAATCTATGAAGGTATCAAATGATCTATAACCTAGCAAGCATGTGCCAAGGAACATCAACTTGGCCTAGTAATCCCTAACCACTAATATGCTATAGGTATATCTACACCTAGTATCCTAGACTCCACCATCATTGGCCATCTTACTACCATATGCTCCTAGACCCACACCTGAAGGATAGAACAACACCCTAAGATCTTACCATTCTGGTAAACCATCCAATATGGATTCCTGTACAATCTAGAAAAAATAGCTAGAGCCCATGCATAGCTAGTATCATGATATCATAAACCAACTATCACCACTCCCCATCCCTAAGGAAGATTTTATTGGCTTATGTCTACCATAAGAATCCTATACACAATATATTTTAGAAGCATTATAGTATGATTTATATGATTCTCCTTGTAGATATAATTAATACGTAATGCTATTATCATCCCTATAAACCTCTCCTTCCTTGTCGGCAGCTCCCTTCCAACCTTGTCATCCTTCCTGAGATGGATCAAAATGCCTCACATGGGAAAATGAAGAATACACCATACATCCTTAAGATTCATAGTCATGTCTCTCATGGGTATCCTTAAAGTGTTGATCTCTAGATACCATTTGTCAACCAACATTGTTAAAAGTGGTCAAACTCTAGCTTTGGCATATATGCCACCTAATCCAGATTGATGGCCACCAACACTACATAATTATTATCATCCAATAACATTATTACACTATCCATTACCTTTTAATGTTGCTTTCAAATCACCAACACCTTTATCCCCTATCAAAAGTGCAAATCCAAGCCTAACCAAAATTATTCTAATCCATAGTTTTCACCTTGGAAAAATCACCAAAAGTGGTAACAATGCCACTAGCAAATTCACCATAAATGACAACAACACCACTAACAAATTTTCCACAAGTGGTAAATTTTCCACAACCTCTAAAAACACAAAAATGATCCAAAATGAAAAATTTTGTTCTTGGCTTGTGGTCTTACCTATAAAATATTCTCTAGATTCAAAACTATCCCTCAAACCAAGTCAACATAATAAGCGAGTCTCCTATTAGTCACCATCGATCTCTAGCTTCTTTCACATGATATCTCCAACTTTTAAAATTTGTATGGTGAAAATGACTTCAATTTTCCTTCCTTTCCTCTTTATACCATCATACCTGACCTAACCCATTTTCCCTCTAAAATATATATTTGCATTCTATCCACTAATCCCCTCACTTTTAGAAATTCTGAGTATATTGTTGTCATTGATGTCAAAGTCATTAAGGTTAAAAGGTTGAAGCCCCAAGTTTAAGACCATGGTTCAAAATAAAGCAAGTGACTAAGTATTAAAAGAGAAAATATTATAATATTTTAATATTATAATATTTAGGCCAAAAGGACTTATTAAAAAGAGGATTGAAAGTGCATTGGACAAAGGTCTCAAAAAGAAATTAAGTTGAAAAAGGACTACAAGCAAAAATATTATTTAACACCAAGGTTAAATAATATAATAAATAATATTTAAAACCAAGGTTACATATTATATTAAGAAATAAAATAAATTTGAATTATCAAAAGGTGCCAAGAATTCAAATTTAAAATGTGGCAAATAAAAAGGTTGAGCTAACGTCCAAGTAGGGCAAGCAAAAATGTATAAAAATGTTTAATTATTTCCATGGACTAATGTTTTTCACCAAGAAATAATCACATCCATTTCAGCACGTTGTGGAGGTAGAGAATAAGATAAATCATTTTGTGTATTTTTATGGAAGTGAAGAGATTAAAGAGGTAACACACATTTTTTTATCCTAAGTGGATGGATAGCCAAAGTGGCAAGCAGGGCTTGCGAAGAGCATGGTAGGCGAGAGGTTAAGCGTTTGAGTCACAATAGAAGTTTTTGTTCTGGTTGAGGAATAAGTTCCAAATGTAGTAGGTGAAAAAGGAGTGTGTGCTCTGTGGTGATCGTGTGGATGCCCAACCCACATGGTGTTTTCCCTAGCGCTAGGGCACAAGCCAGTGAGGAGAGGTAGGATAAATTTATATTGGTAGTGCTTGAGGCAAGGCAAAAGTATTTTGATTAAATTAAGGTATGAATAGCACATGACTTAGGTAGATATAAGGGTTAAATCTTTGTATTGTTTGGTGTGCAATTTTCTATGGAGGCATAAGGTTGTAGCTTTACATAATAATTACTATGTGATATTTCTGATTTTGTGTTTAATTAAATTGAGATTTATTAGGAGGTATAAGGTATAGTGAAGTGGGGTTTAATTTGTGATATGCACTTGGGGTTTCTGGTTGCTAATATTGAAAATCACTTAGGAGTAATAAGGTGTTCAAAGGTTAAGTACTATGTGTAGTCCAACATTGTGAAAGAGAATTTGAGAGGAGTTGTTTAGTGATTAAAAACATTGCATTGGAAAAATAAAAGGAGTGGTAAAACAATATTTTTATGCACTATTTTTGAAGAAAGGTTTCTTATATGGATGGTTAAAAAATGTTGTGCTAACTAACCTTTTAATTGGCATAAAAGGATAGAATAATTTTTGAGACAGGTTTTTGAGAGCTCATCTCCATAAAAATCATGCTAAGAGGTATGGTAACATTACTCCTTATTTGAGGCATTTGGTTGGGCATATCTTGTGGTGTCATAAAGAGGAGATATAAGGATTAAGTTCATATGCATTTTTTGGAAATATTTGAGCTAGGGTCTGTGCTATATTGATGAATTAAATAGAAACCATTTGTGCTAGAGTTTGTGACATTCTTGTGCTTCATTTTTGAATGGTTTTGGAAACATTTAGGATAGAGTTTGAAAACAAGTTGTGCTTCTATTATTGAAAGAGATTGAGACATTTATGTTAGATATTGTGAACTACTTGTGCTAGATTTGAAAATAAGTTTGTGCATGATTGTGAAAATGTTTGAGCATTGGTTTGAGATATATTGAAAGCAATTGTGACAATGTTTTATATCAATCTTGTGAGGGAAATTTGTGCATTAGTGTGGTTGATATTTTAGAGAAAATTTGCAAGAAACATACACCATTTTTGTGAAACAAGTTATACATTGTTTTTATTTTATTTGAAAGGTATTTTGCAAGAGATAGAGGTTGGATTAATTGAATGCAAGATTTTTGAATGTGAAGAACATATTGGGTTTTGTATAGGGTATATCATTCTCTATATGTTCTAGAGGTTAAACAAATTCTAAGTAGAATATGCTTATTTGAAGAAAGCATTTCAGAAAGAGATTTAAACTTTATTTGTATGCAAGATTTGAAAATATTTGAGCAGATTTTATGAGTAGTATTGAAGGCAAATTTGAGCAAGTCTTTTGAGAAGGTTTGAAGGCATTTTTTTTGAGAAGGCTTGAAGGAATATTTGAGAAAGTCTTTTGAGAAGGCTTGAAGGTAAATTTGAGCAAGTATTTTGAGAAGGCTTGAAGGCATATTTGAGCAAGTCTTTTGAGAAGGCTTGAAGGTAGATTTGAGCAAGTCATTTGAGAAGGCTTGAAGGAAGATTTGGGCAAGTATTGTGAGAAGACTTGAAGCAACTTTGAGACAGATTTGGATAATTCTTGTAGGAAGACCTAGAGTAGCTTTGAGGTAGTTTTGGGTAAGTCTTATGAGAAGACTTGGAGTAGATTTGAGGTAAATTTGAGCAAGTATTGTGAAGACTTGAAACAACATTGAGATAAATTTGTGAGTAGAGTTAGAACATATTTGTGCTAACCTTGTGACGAGGTTTGGTATAGATTTGAGACAGAGTCAAGAGAATACTTTGGAGCAAACCATATCATAGGGGATAGGGTTATCCTATGGATATATATCCATGAATTATAGTAGAGGGGATATAGATCTCTTATGGAGAGAGATCCATGACCTAGAGCAAAGGGGATAAAGTTATCCTATGGAGAGAGATCCATGAACCAGAGAAAAGGGGATAGAGTTCTCTTGTGGAGAGAGACACACAAACTAGAGCAAAGGGAATAGATTTCTCCTATGGAGAGAGATCCACAAACCAGAGTATTGAGGATTGAGATCTCATTTGGATAGAGGTCCATAAACATTGTAATAGAGAATTGATTCCAATGAGATTTTTTGAGAAAATTTAAAAGAAATATTTTCTCCATGGAAGTAACCACATTGGGTGAACCACATTAAATTTGTGTCTCTCATGTGTGTGATGATTTATGCATTGCTTTGATTACTAATATTTATATTGCAATTGATAATATTGGATAATATTGTTTGCGAAAGAAAAGTAAAAGTTGATCTTAAACTGTTCATCCCTCGTCTTAGTATAAGCTTGTGTTCTTCACTCACATAAAGAATTATCCCCAAATAACATTTGGAAAACATTCTTTAGGGGGCATGCATAGGGCATATAGGACATGGATTATCAGATACCTATAGGACACCACTCTAAGGTATACATCACCAAATTTGAGGCACACATGTAGAAATGATATTAAATAATAAAAAACAACCTCAATTGTAATCATTTCTTCAACATAGCATCCCAAGACATTATCAAGTATCATAGTGTCAAAATTGAATTCCTAGAACTTATTTTTAATTTAATTTCACAAAAATTAAATAAAAATTTGGAAAATTCTAGACATCCAATTTTGATACACTACCTAAGAAAACACATCAAGCATAAAAAAAACAAATAGTGCATCCTAAGGAATTCAAACATCATTTCCAACATTTGTCAAATTGGCCACTTCATGATAAAAATATCACTGGCGATTTCACTATCAAATGACATTTTCTTACAAAATTCATTTTTTAGCCATCTAACTAGTCAAAATTGCCAAATCAATACAAAAATGCTAGTGGTGATTTTGACACAAAATGATATTTTTTCTAAAATTTCCATAATTCTTTGGCATGAGCTAGAGGCACATGGATTCTATTTTTTAGCCACCTCTTCTAATTTTACATGTTCTAGCCACAAAAAATACCTACAAACTAAAGTTTTGTTGCATTACCTAAGGGCATCTTGCATCTAACTTTCCATCTCAATCCCTCAAAAAATATATAAATTGGGCCCTTGTGGAAGCATTCAGCAAGCATTTCTAGCTAGCTACAATTTTCCAAATTTTCTTGCTCTCTTTCTCTCATTTGGAGCTCTTTCAACAAGCATTTTGGGAAAGTCAAGCAAGACAAGGGGGCATTGAAGCACTCTTAATTATTTTTGTCTTCATTTTGTGCATTTTCCCTCTTATTTTGGCCTTGCTAACTTGGATTTTATATTTACATTTACTAATCATTATATTTATTCATTCAACATCTCTAGCACTTAATTTCAACCATTTAATTTTGATTTGTGCTTACATCCTTACATTTACAACAAGCTTCTATAATTTATAAGCATTTATCTCCTCCATTTTCCATACTAATCTCATTTTATATTCAATCCATGCATTTTAATCACTAACATCTCTTATTTTTTGTACATTTATCTTTCATTTTATCTAACTCACATCTACTTACAAGTTTAATCTCTATTTAACTTGTTTTCATGCTCATTTCCATATCATTTATAAGTTTATATGCTTATTTATTTTATTTAAACTTATATTTACATATTTTTATTTCCATGCACTCTAAATAAGCTTTTCATTTCATATATTACTTCATGCTACTTTCATCTTGCATTAACATTGCAAACTAGATACAATTCCTTTGCATTTCCTTATTTGCATGCTCTCTTTGCTCCTTATTTTGTATAAGATAGCATTTAAGCCTATGCCATAGATATTGAATTCATAACATTAGTTCAAAACTCTATTATACCGCATAGTTTTTCCTCTTGCATAATCTCATTTTTAAACCATAGGTTTAAATATTTTATAACCTTACTTTGGAAGCATCCTAGAGTCCATATTAGTATCTAGGAACCTTCATATCCTCATTTAGGGGTACATCCAAGCACCTAAAAACCATTTCACATCCTCCTTAGCTCTATCCATCCTCTTCAATAATAATTGAGAAATTAATATAATTATATCCACGATTTTATAAATCCCCAAGTTTTGTTATAGGATAAAAACACCACTTCCTATAACCACTAGAACATTTGGCTCTCTAGAATTACATAGAGCAAAAATACCACTTCCTATCAAGAATGTAAGTGGCAAAGTTTCCAAGTTGTGATGAATTTATCAATAGCTATTTCCACTTCAAAATAATTAGGTTCATACTCAAATTTATCTTACCAAGGGGTCTAATCAGTTGTGAAGATAGCCTATCACCTCTATACAAATTACACAAAACCCCAAAATCATATAAACCTATTTTTTTGGTCTTAATTTTGTAGGTTTAAAAAATACCATTCAGTTACAAAAATGCTAGTGGTGAATTTAATAGCCTATTGGAAATTTGTTCAAACACTAGTTCAGGTAACCCCACCTTTTGTTACCTCTCTGCTCACTATCATTTCCTCATTTTCAATTTTTTGATCTTTATTTCTTACTAAATTATCTGTATTAAGTCACACTCATCTTGGAAAATTAAAAAATCCTTAGCATAGACTTTTTTTTAAGCAATAAAAAAAATCATATAACTTACATCTTAAGATAGTTTGTTTGTTGAACATTATTTTTTTCCTTGAAAAATAAAATCCCCTTAGTATAGTCATCATTTAAATATAGACAATGTACTAGGTTAGCACTTATTTTCTCGCATTTTATATGATTACATTAGCATATACTTTAGATGTATTTTCTTAAATATTGAACAAGCTTTAAGGATTGATAAGGAGTTAGATTAGATATCCAAAACATTTTGGTGTTTATTGAATTAACTCATTAAATATAGTGTAAAATTGAGCATCAATACAACATATAGCCACCTTTTAAAGACATCATCCAAGGGGAGTTCTAGTATTTCATCCTCAAGACTTCTAAATATATTTATCTCAAGCCTATGCTGATGAGTAATTTGGTCCCTTTATGCTCCTTAGATATGCAATACATTTTATGTCAATGTCATATTCCCATATATATTTAATTTGCTCAAGGTCTAGTCTTTTCAACTTATCTTCTACAAGGCATGCTCCCCTTTTTCTATGTAGATTTATCCCTCCTAAATGAAGTGTCTATACATAATATGATGCTTTTGCCTTACCACTACCATATTTAAAGTTGAAAGTATCAATTTACCATAATACTTCTATAGAAAATATTTGGTTAGGAACATACTTAGGTAGGAGGTAAATGGGAAAACTACATCCATGCATTCTGATAATAGTTCTTTCTTTAGCAAAGAACCAATCCCCTAAAATTATACCTTCTAAAAAATTCTTGCAATGTTGTGAAATGTGTTGTATTTGTGATCCTTTTATTGAGGCAATGATCAAGGTGGAGAAAAAATCAATTAATATATAATAAGAAAAACCCTTGACCAAATCTATTGCCCAAGTATGTATAGGTACCACATTCTATTTCAAAATCCTTTGTACTATTCTTAAATTAGAGAACATATTGGGGTTTTAAAAAAAAATTATATATGTCAGAAAAGAATAGTACTTGAACATTTTGGTTGATAAAGAATTCCTTAGGCTTTCTCTAATATGTTCTACTATGAGCTCAGCAAATTCCAAGTTTTTTGGAGCTTACATCATTTTGTACAATATGCCAAACTAAGTCGTACTAATAATTTTGTCATGCTTCATTCCCAAGAGGAAATCCATCTTGCCTAGGGCATATCTTGAGTTTTAACAAATAAGTTAAGAGAAATAAAACCTTGTAAACCTGGATTATTTTGGTTTTCTCTTGTATATTTTGACCTTAAAATAACCATCTTCTCTACTTGTAGAGACTTCTCAAAAATTTCCTTTTCTTTTATTTCATTGATATGTAGCTCTCCTTTGGGTAATAGGAGCATATTTCTTACTATGGTAGCATTGATTTTTATCTTGAACTTTTCATATTAGGAGCTAATTTCTTGGGTAGCTTGTTTATAGATTTTTTTTATATGCATTTGTTAGCTCAGAGTAGAAATGTACCTTAGACACCATGTATTATGCTAGGAAACAGGTCCATATCCTTGCCCTAAAACTTCTAAACTTATTATTTTTAAAGTTTTCAAAAGCATCCACTCTTAATTCTTTGGTTGCCTTACAAATTTCCATATCTGAGCAATTTTTAGCCTCATCACTTAGTATTGCAATGTTGGAGGAGTATGTGGGTACTGGTACATCTAGTGTTTCTTTAGTGCAAGAATATTTTGGTTTTGACATTCTACATCTTGGGTGCAGATTTCCTTTTTTTATCAAGTGCCAATTATAGAATAATTAATAAGGCCTTCTATAGTAGAAAAGTATGAAACATATTTTTAGTAATAATGCTCATAAGGTTTTAAATGGTTAGAATATTCTATTTTACTTTCTTCACATGCAATGTATTTATTTATTTCTACCTACTTATTTCTTGGAGAATATCCATATCTTTCAAGTCATGTCTTTGTACACTATATGATGTTAGTTTACTCCCATGATCTTTCTTGTCAGCTTTTGTTTGTTGATACAGTGGCTTTGGATTGAATACAACATTTAATGCAAGCTTATGAGTATAGTCACCAATATTTTATTCCCAAGGGTTCTTTAGGTGAACGAGTTACTTTATCTCTCTTTTCAGTTGGCTAGTAGTTGAATCATGACCATTGATTACCATTATTGATATAACTTGATTTGTGTGTCATCCAGGGTTATGCATAGTCACGAATATTCACAAATTGGGTGAATATTAGGATTTCCAAAATTGGAAATTGGTGAATACGAGGACCCTCGATGTCGGCCCATTCGCTTAAATTTTTGGGACCAATTGTTGGACATTTTAAGTCAAAGTTGTCATTGATGTCAAGGAATAAGCTACCGTTGATGTTAAAAGGTCAAGAGGAACAATGCACAGGTTAAAGGCAAAAAGCTTCATAATATTTTTAATATTATGTGGAAGCCTAAGTCGGAAGGATTTTTATTAAAACCATGGGTGACCGAAAATAAAAGGTTTTTCATAAAATCCCAAGGGAGTTTTAATATTTATTTTATAAAATATTTAAATTCAAATTGAATTTAAATTTTATAAATAAATATTATTTATACAAAGTGGTAAAATAAAAAATGCTTTAATAAAGCCAAAGGGATTTAAAAAATTAATTTATAAAATTTAAATTCTATAGAATTTAAATAATTTATAAATTAATATGTTTGAAGGAAAATCGAAGTGTCAATGTTTAAGTTTGAAGTAAAATTGAAGCGTCAACATTTTTGTTTGAAGGAGGAAATTGATATAAAAACAATATGCCTTAGAGGTATTTAATCATCCTTTTGCTCAAATTATAAAAAGCGTGCAATCGTGTGTGTAAGAACTTGTGTAAACAAAGAGACAAGTGTATTATTTTAGTGCCAACAAATAAGGATAAAATCAACAAGTGCCAAAATTCAAGAGCTATCTAGGCAGCATGGACCAGTGGCAAGTGGACAGAGGCTAGAGTGTTGGGCGTGGAGTGACCTGCGATCAAATTGTGGTGGCAGCATTATTTTGTTGGTAGTGTTGAAAACATCAAAGAAAGCAGTGTACATTTTTGCTTAGGTACACTAGAGGAGCATTATAGAGCACATGGTGCTCTTTGCTCCCCAAGCGAGCTCCTAGCTCACACGACGGTTGGAGTCACAACTAGGGCACTGGTTGAGGTCGTGTCATGAGTTCGAGTCCAACCAAGGCAAAGGTAATAAATTTTGAATATAAATTTTATAATGCCTAAGGTTTGACATGAGGTCTTAGGGAGTTAAAAAGGTTAGTTGAAAAGGTTTTTAAATAATCATTATTTTTGGTAAATTGGAGGAATAAGGAATTAGCTTTATTTTTGAATAAAGGATTTGTGTCACATTGGTCTATTGGAGATTTAAAGTGTTGAGAGTACTTCTTGCATTGAGTTATTTTGAAAAGGAGAGTGTATTGATATTATTATTGGTATTGAATATTATTTTAATTGCGAGATTATAAGGTGTATTTGGTCAATTATTTTTATATGTTGATGAAAGTTTTATTAAATATGGAGTGATAAGGTGTATGTGTGTTTTGATATTTACATTATATTTTTGAGGGAGTTTATCATATTATAACTTCTTTGATCTTGGAAAATAAGTGTTTGTGGTTGTGGCAAATTTATGAGATTCCTTCATCATTAAGAAAAAGGTATGGGCACATTCTTCCATAGTTGAGTTGATTGGTTGGTTTTTTGGAAAATAAGTTTGGAGTGAAAAGGACTTGATTAGGGTTTCCTTTTTGAGTGTATTGAGTTAATGCTTCAAGGTTTTATGGAATAAAGAGTTGTTAAAACTTTGTTTTATAATAATTGTTGTTAAAGTGAGTTGTTGAGTGAAGAACTTGAACTAGGGTTTGAATAGAACTTAAGTATTATTGTTATGATAATATTGTTTTATAATAATTGGTGTTGAAGTGAGTTATTGAGTGAAGAACTTGAACTAGGGTTTGAAAAGAACACAAGTATCATTATTATGTGAAGATTTTTTTATAAGCATTGTTGTTAAAGTGAGTTGTTGAGTGAAGAAATTGAACTAGGGTTTGAAAAAAATATGAGTATCATTGTTATGTGAGATTGGTTGTTGAGCATTGTTGGAAAATATTTTGAGTGAATGTTCATATGCTTGGACTAGGGTTTGTAAGAAAGGATTGTTTCATTGAGTGATTGGTTGAGTAGATTTGGTTGAGCCTAGTCAATTGGATGTGTGAAGTTATTTTTCAAGTTCCATAAAATAAAGTATTATATATTATGAATTGACTTGAGAAAGTGATTGAGTATTGAGGTGAATGTGAAGCATATTGAGTCTCTAACAACTCTCTGTATGTTTCTAAAAGAGTGATTGAAAATGATTGAGCATTGTGATGAGTATAGAGCATATTGAGACTCTAACAATTCCCTTTATGTGTCTATGATATTGGAAAATTTTTAGTGTGGACTTGTTAAGCATATTTGAAGCAAGTCTTTGAGAAAACTTGTGGACAGATTTGGCTAAGCTTTTGTGGAAGCTTACAATATATATTATAGAGTAGATTTGGATAAGTTCTTGAGAGAACTTATTGAGCAGATTTTGACAAGTTCTAGTGTGGTCTTGTTAAGCAAATTTGAGGTAAGTCTTTGTTTAGAATTGTGGATGGATTTGGTTAAGCTTTTGTGGAAGCTTACAATACATATTGAGAGCAGATTTGGATAAGTTCTTGAGAGAACTTATTGAGCAGATTTGGAAAAGTTCTAGTGAGGACTTGTAGAGCATATTGGACAAGTTCTAGAGAGGACTTGAGGACAGATTATTGTGAGCATTTGTGAAATCTTGCAAGCCAGATTTGAGACAAGTCTTTGTGAAGGCTTGTGAGCAGAGTTGATTGATTGATTTGTTTAAACCTTGAGTTAGGGTTTGGGATAGATCTAGCTGAGTTGATTTGATATTGAATCAAGATTTGAGTTAAGGCTTGAAGATAGATATTGAGGAAAAATTTGTGCTAGACCAAAGGACTATGTTTAGTACAAAATTGAGGACAGAGTTTGGTGTAGATTTGAGGACAGCTTTGTGCCAGACCAGATACAGATATTGAGGACAAATTTGTGCTATATAGAAGGACTGTGTTTAGTATAGATTTGAGATAGATATTTGAAGGTGACAGAATTGAGGACATATATCTCTAGCAAGAGTAGGGAAGACAAGTGTCTTCTATGGATAGAGTTCCATTTGCTCATGGTAGTGGAGGTAGAGGTCTTCTATAGGATCACCAGGATATTGGTGTCTCATGTAGATAGAGATACACAAACTTGATTTAGGGGATTGTTATCTCCTTTGGACAGAGGTCCATAAACATTGTAATAGGTAAAGGATTCCCAAGAGATGGATTGAGAAAATTTTAGTGAAACATTTTCTCCATGGAGTAGCCCACATTGGGTCAACCATGTAAATTGTGGTCTCTCTATTGTGTGTGGTTATTTGTGCATGACTTTTATTACTACTATTGATATTGCTATTTTTTCATTGCAAAATATTGTTTAGGAAAGAAAAGTAAAAAATGGTCTTATACTGTTCACCCCCTCTTAGTATAAGCTTATGTTATTCAATTAGTATCAGAGCGGGTTCCTTCGAAAGAGTTTAACGGCTTGAAGAAAAATATTACAAGAACATAATGGATTCTAAGAATGAATCATCAGATAATCAAACACCAATTTTTGATGGAAGTGATTATATATATTGGAGTTTGAGAATAAATATTTATCTAAAGGTACTTGGCAATGAAATTTGGGAAGCCATTGAGAATAGATACGACCCCTTAGTTGATCCAACTATAGATAAGGAAGGTAAGCTTATACATCATTACAATTCAAAATTAATGAATGCACTTTTGAGAGGTTTGCATAGAACAGAGTCCATAAAATTTATGCATTGTCAAAATGCAAAATAAATGTGGAATAAGTTGTAAAATATATATTAAGGAGATAAAGGTGTCAAGAAAGAAAATATACGAAATATCAAAGGACAATTTGAAGAGTTAAAAATGAAGGATGAGGAAAACATTAGTACTCATCTACTTCGAATCGATGAGGTTGTTAATGCTATGCAAGGACTTGGACTTAATGTGGATGAATCAAATATTTATGATAAGATATTAACGTCTCTTCCAACAAGGTTTAGTGAAAATATTTTAGCTATAGAAGAATCAAAGTATGGTGATTATTTGACAAGAGATGTGTTGCTTGGTATTCTTACAACTTTTTAGATGAGAACAAATGAATCTAATCCCTAGAAGGAAGCAACCTTCAAAGAAATTAATAAAACAAAGGGTAAGAAGTCATAATAAATCAAAGAGTCATCCAGTGATGAAAAGCTAATTGTGGCAGAAGGAATAAGGATTCGAGAATATCTAGAGATATAAAATTTGTTAAATGTTTCAATTATGGAAATTATGGTCACTATGCAACTGATTGTCAAGAAGCAAAGAATAACAATGATGAAGAAAAATAGGATCATAGAAATAGAGAATCAGAAAGATACTAGCACCAAAATAAAAGCAAGGATGGACAAAGCAGACAAGGAAATAAGTTATTTCAAAGGTAAAAGAGGATCTACTATGCAGATAAGGTAAGTAAGTACTCAAGTGATAGTGATGCTATTTTTTCAAATAATGATAGAGATGAAGTCTTATTTATGATTGAATAAAAATTAGTCCAGAAAAGGGAACCAATAATTCTCAAGTGTTTTATATCTGGTAAATTTGGACATCTTGAAGATAATTGTACAAGTAATGGTTATAGTTTTAGTGATGATGAATATGAGGATGCACTTGAAGGACCATAACAAAATATTCTAATGGCACTAGAAGAAGAATAAAGTGATCCTATAGAAGACAAGTCAAAATAAAATGAATATGTGGACAAAGGCAAACAAATAGAGGAAGAATCAGATAAAGAAGGATATGATCTCAAGGGAGAACTCATTTATGCTCTTGAAATAGTAAATAAGGTAAGAAAGAAAAACTCTAAACTTGAATTTTAGTTTCAATAATGTGATGAAGAGAAAAGAATACTTATAGAGGATCTAGAAAAATCAAATGCTAAGACAAATAAGTTCAAGGATAAGCTAGAATCAAAGGTGTGATAATGTGAAAGGTTAGTACAAGAAGTAGCCCTATTAAGGAAAGATTTATAAAAATCCAAAGTAAAGCTACAAGAGTTCAAAAATAGCTCAAAGAACTTAGATAATTTCATCAATATACAAAAGACTACATCAAGAAAAATAGGTCTTGGATTTGAACAGGAACAAAAGAAATGGGAAGAAAAGTCGACCTCAAGTTCTGAAGGAGAAGAAACTTCAGATGAAGACACTTCAGAAGAAGACAATGTAAGATAAAGTGAGACATATGAGGATGAGTTGGACAACAAAAATTTCAACAAGGATAGGAACAATGCACAAAAAGGAAATAGATGGAACAACAATTAGAATAGATCAAGAGATACCAATGAGGTCAAGACAAGTAGGCTTCAATGGAATATGTTTTTCATGTCACAGGTTTGGACACATGGCTTCATAGTGCAGGACACATAAAATACAAGTCTATGGGAACATATAGCTTTTCAATGGGTATTGCTACTCATGTAATTTATTTGGTCGAAAGGCAATGAATTGCAGGGTTTATGACATAAGAGGATATGGCTTCACTAGGAGAAATCCTAAGACATTTACACCTCCAAGGAATAATAACATTAAGTGTTATAAGTGCAAAAATGATGGTCACACAACAAAGTGGTGTAGATCAGACATTCCAGAATCAAGTATGAATATGAACATGAACAGGAACATGAATATGAACAAAAATAATAATAGGAACAGGAACAAGAACATGGATATGAATAGGAATAGGAACAGGAAAATGGATATGAACAAGAATAGGAACAAAAATATGGACATGGATATGAAAATGGACATGGAAAGGAACAGTCAGAGGAATCATAAGGATCGGATAAGAATAATATAGGATAAAGGTAAAGAACAATGCTTGCTAGAAGTAGAAATACTCCCACCCTAAAATTAACCACCTCAAGAGGAGTTGGGGGAGGGGCTAAGCTAAGAGGCTTATTCTTAGCCCTAAGCCCCAACGATGACCCCTTGCCATTGATTTCAAAGGGGGAGATATTTGAGTAAGGGAGAGAGATTTGGTATTTGAGTAAAGAGGAGATATTTGGAAAGAGCATTGATCTAGGGGGAGCAATGTCCTAGGGGGGCTGAACAAAGAAAATATTAAGTTTTGAGTAAAAAGAAACTTGGTTACCATCAATGACAAAAGGGGAGATTGTTGTACATTTTGAGTCAAAGTTTTCATTGATGTCAAGCAACAAAGTTGTCATTGATGTCAAGGAATAAGCTACCATTGATGTCAAAATGTCAAGAGGAACAATGCACAAGTTAAAGGTAAAAATCTTCATAATATTTTTAATATTATGTGGAAGCATAAGTCAGAAGGGTTTTTATTAAAACCATGGGTGAGCAAAAATAAAAGTTTTTTCATAAAATGCCAAGGGAGTTTAATATTTATTTTATAAAATGTTTAAATTCAAATTGAATTTAAATTTTATAAATAAATATTATTTATACAAAGTGGTAAAATAAAAAAAGGCTTTAATAAAGCCAGGATTTAAAAAATTTAAATTCTAAAGAATTTAAATAATTTATAAATTAATAAGTTTGAAGGAAAATCAAAGTGCTAATGTTTAAGTTTGAAAAAAAATCGAAGCATCGACATTTGTGTTTGGAGTAAATTGATATAAAAACAATATGCCTTAGAGGCATTTAATCATCCTTTCGCTCGAATGATAAAAAGCGTGCAATCATGTGTGTAAGAACTTGTGCAAAGAAAGAGACAAGTGTATTGTTTTAAGTGCCAGTGAATAAGGATAAAATCAATGAGCACTGAAATTCAAGATCTATCCAGGAAGTGTGGCCTAGTGGAAAGTGGACAGAGGCTAGAGTGTTGGGTGTGGAGTGACCTACGATCGAATCACGATGGCAAAATTGTTTTGTTGAAAATGTCGAAGGAAGTGTCCTACATTTTTGCTTAGGTGCACTAGAAGAGTATTATAGAGCATGTGGTGTTATTTACTCCCCAACCGAGTGCCTAGATCATGCGATGGTTGGAGTCGCAGCTAGGGTGTTGGTTGAGGCTACATCATGAGTTCGAGTCCCACCAAGGGAAAGGTAATAAATTTTGAATATAATCTTTATGATGCCTAAGGTTTGACATGAGGCCTTAGGGAGTTAAAAGGGTTAGTTGAAAAGTTTTTTAATTAATCATTATTTCTGGTAAATTGGAGGAACAAGGAATTAGCTTTATTTTTGAATAAAGGATTTGTGTCATATTGGTATATTGGAGATTTAAAGTGTTGAGAGGACTTCTTGCATTGAGTTTTTTTGAAAAGGAGAGTGTATAGATATTATTCTTGGTATTGAATATTATTTTAATTGGGAGATTATAAGGTGTATTTGGCCAATTATTTTTATATGTTGATGAATGTTTTCTTAAAGATGTAGTGATAAGGTGTATGTGTGTTTTTATATTTACATTGTATTTTTGAGGGAGTTTATCATCTTATAACTTATTTGAGCTTGGCAAAGAAGTGTTTGTGGTTGTGGTAGATTTATGAGATTCCTTCATCATCAAGAAAAAGTTATGGGCACATTCTTCCATAGTTGAGTTGAATGGTTGGTTTTCTAGAAAATAAGTTTGGAGTAAAAAGGACTTGATTAGGGTTTCCTTTTTGAGTGTATTGAGTTAATGCTTCAAGGTTTTCTTCAATAAAGAGTTGTTAAAACTTTGTTTTATAAGCATTGTTGTTGAAATGAGTTGTTGAGTGAAGAACTTGAACTAGGTTTTGAAAAAAACATAAGTATCATTGTTATGTGAAGATTATTTTATAAGCATTGTTGTTGAAGTGAGTTGTTGAGTGAAGAACTTGAACTAGGATTTGAAAATAACATAAGTATCATTGTTATGTGAAGATTGTTTTATAAGCATTGTTGTTGAGTGAAGAACTTGAACTAGGGTTTGAAAATAACATGAGGATCATTGTTATGTGAGATTGTTTTTTGAGCATTGTTAAAAAACATTTTGAGTGAATGTTTATATGCTTGGACTAGGGTTTGTAAGCAAGGATTGTTTCATTGAGTTATTGGTTGAGTAGAGTTTGTTGAGCCTAGTCAAGTGGATGTGTGAAGTAATTTTTCAAGTTCCATAAAACAAACTATTCTATATTCTGAATTTACTTGAGAAACTGATTGAGTATTGAGGTGAATGTGAAGCATATTGAGTCTCTAACAATTCTTTGTATGTTTCTAAAAGAGTGATTGAAATTGATTGAGCATTGTGATGAGTATAGAGTATATTGAGTCTCTAAAAATTCTCTTTATGTGTCTATGATATTGGAAAAGTTCTAGTATGGAATTTTTAAGCATATTTGAGGTAAGTCTTTGAGAAGACTTGTGGACATATTTGGGTAAGCTTTTGTGGAAGATTACAATACAGATTGTAGTGCAGATTTGGATAAGTTCTTGAGAGAACTTATTGAGAAGATTTGGACAAGATCTAGTGTGGACCTATTAAGCATTTTTGAGGTAAGTCTTTGAGAAGAATTGTGGATAGATTTGGGTAAGCTTTTGTGGAAGCTTACTATACATATTGAGAGCATATTTGGATAAGTTCTTGAGAGAAATTATTGAGCATATTTGGAAAATTTTTAGTGAGGACTTGTAGAGGATATTGGAAAAGTTCTAGAGAGGACTTGAGGACAGATTATTGTGAGATTTTGTGGAATCTTGCAAGGTAGATTTGATACAAGTCTTTGTGAAGGCTTGTGAGCAGAGTTGATTGATTTATTTGTTCAAAACTTGAGTTAGGGTTTGGGATAGATCCACCTAATTTTATTTGAGATTGAATCAAGCTTTGAGCTAAGGATTGAATATAAATATTGAGGACATATTTGTGCTAGACCAAAGGACTATGTTTAGTACATAATTAAGGATAAATTTTGGTGAAAGTTTGAGGATAGGTTTGTGCCAGACCAGAGACAAATATTGAGGATAAATATGTCCTAGATCGAAGGACTATGTTTAGTACAGATTTGAGATAGAGCTTTGGAGGTGATAGAGTTAAGGATAGATATCTCCATCCAGAGTAGGGAATATAGGTGTCTTCTATGGATAGAGTTCCATTTTCTAAGGGAAGTGGAGGCAAAGGTATTCTATAGGATCACTAGCTAGAGCATATATTAGGATATTGGTTTCTCCTATGGATTGAGATCCATGAACTTGATTTAGGGGATTGGTATATCCTTTGGAAAGAGGTCCATAAACATTGTAATAGGGAAAGGATTCCCAAGATATTGATTGAGAAAATTTTAGTGAAATATTTTCTTCGTGGAGTAGCCCACATTGGGTGAACCATGTAAATTGTGGTGTCTCTATTGTGTGTGGTGATTTTTGCATTGCTTTGATTACTATTGTTAATATTTCTATATTTACATTGCATAATATTTATTGGGAAAGAAAATTAAAAATTGGTCTTATACTGTTCACCCCCCTCTCAGTATAAGCTTGTGTTCTTCACTAATTTGTTCTTAGGTTCAATTTGCCACAATATATATCCAAACATAGGCATATTTATACTCGTTGGAAAGCTCTTTTCAAGCCTGATCTAATGGTGGTATTTTTATAAAGTTATAAGATGATTTAATAGATCAATATATGACCTAATATATGATCTTACTTTTTAGGGCTTCAAATACCCTAACTTTTGGTGTAATGATGATTGATTTGATTTTCTTAGGATTCACCTTGATTTTGATTAGGATTCTCCATTTTTTTACAAGTACATTTTGAGTTCAACCGCTTATGCATAACCCTGGTGTCACCCTTTTTTTCCCTCTTTAATATTTTTTTAGTGAGATATAACTTTTGAATAGCTTGTATCTCTAACCTCATAAGTGTTTGGATTCAAGGCCCTATATTTTTATTTTCCACTAGAGCTTATGCATGCTAAAATTACAAGGACCATCTATTAAATTTTTTAATATAACTTTCCTTCTATTACTATGGTCATAGAAGAAATATTTATTCCAAACTATAATTGTGCTAAATGTAGGACTCAATGCATCCACCCCCAGGGGTTTATTATCCTTAAATAGTATATTTTTATTTATTAATATGTGTAGGTATAATAGGGCTAATATTCTCAATTTAGTTTTTTTTGGTCTCCATTTTCATATTTTCCAAAATCCGTTGAGGTTGAATTATAATTTTTTCATTGGTTGATTACACTAATGAATCCTCCTTGTATATGCTTTCCTAGTTATTATTAGTTTGAAGAGGATTAGGTTGAATGCTAGTCTATTAGTTTTGTTCTATACAAGAGGGAGTAAGGCTATATTTTGCACAAGGGGTAGGAGAGACTTCTCATTTCCAATTTGGCTCCTTTTTAATTTCAAATTCCTTTTTTTTAGATTTTACTATGAAATCATTCATGAGTAAAGAAGCCAATTGATCCTATTTTATAATTGAATAAAGAGGAAGATATTCAAATTTCTTGAGTTTATATCCTTTGAATGATACCACTAATAGACTAAGGGTCATATCATGCTCTACAATATTATATCTCTAGTATATTAATACTAGTTACTTTAGGTGCTCTAGTAGAGTAGTTGGGCCCTTGCCCATATATTCTAGAAATATTCCCAATATAGATTCTAGGACTTTTTTCCATATCATAGGTTGCCTTGGGGGGCATGGAGGATTTGAATCATGCCATATTGAGGAATTATTAACCAAATATTTTATCATATTTTTAAATATGTTAATAGAAGCCTTCACAACATGTTTTTTCTACATAGCTTTGGGTTTATTCTATTGACATAGATTTTCCATGTGAGAATGACTTGCTCTGAAAGAAGATAGACTAAGGACCTCACCATATCTTCAATTTTGTATTCCTTATAATGGATTCTGAAGAACATGGACTTATACTGAGAGGGGGGGTGAACAGTATAAGACTTAACCAATTAATAATTTTAACTTTAGATAGCAGTGGCATCAACACAACATTAATCAAGACAGAAAGCATCACACATTGAAGACCCATTTTTAACGTGGTTCACCCAAAATGGTTGGGCTACGTCCACAAAACTTTTCTCTAAAAGTTATCTCAAAGTTATTTGGGAATCCTTCCCAATTACAATGTTTATGAGCCTCGGCCCAAAGGAGATACCTTCCCCCAATCAAAATTTATGAGCCTCTACTCAAAGGAGATAACTTCCCCTCTGCTCTGTAAAAGATCCCTCAGAAGATCAACTGCCTCTACCTCTTGCCAGCACATGGAACTCCTTTCCATCGAAGACCTCCTATCCTCAATGCTTAGCCTAAGATACCTCTACCTTCTATGATCATGTCCATAGCAACTCAACAACCTGTACCAAACATAGTCAATCGGTCTAGTACAAGTCTTCCTCTGTCTGTTAGATCTGTCCAACTCTTGAACAAATCAATCCTCTACATACAAGCCTTCTCAAAGACTTGCCAAATATGTCCTCAGGTTTTTCTCATAGAACTATCAAACTCAGCTCACAAGTCCTCTGCTAAGACCTGTCCAAATCTGCTCACAAGTCCCCATCGAAACTTGTCCAAAACTGATCACAAGTCCCCACCGGAACCTGTCCAAAAATTGCTCACAAGTCCCCATCGAAACCTGTCCAAAAACTCAGCAAGCTCACCAAGAAAAACTTTCTTAGTAGGAAATCACAAAGTGAATTGTTAGATACCCAATGTGATTTGTCAAACTCATAGAAGCATAAAGAGAATTGTTAGAGACTCAATATGTTTTATACTCAACTCCCAATCTCAAAACTCAACTCAAATCAACTCAGCTCAATCTCAATCTCAAATATGAAAACTCAACTCAATATCTGAAATGATAGGATAGAATGCTTTCTTTCAAGAACATGAAACCCCAACAATTTCCAACTATACAAAGAATCACATAACAATGATACTCATGTTATTTTCACCATAAATTAGGGCTTCAACAACAATGCTCATCAACCAAGGTTCAATCAACACCATTCAACTCAAAACACAACCTTGAAGCATTTTAGAATCAACATCAAAAAAGAAAACAAGTAGAACTCCTTTTCTCTCCAACATTATTTGAACAAAAAGCATCCACCAACTCAAATCTCAATAGCACAAAACAACTTTTCAAATCATCAACAAAGAAGTAAGCCCAACACTTTAACCAAGTAAAGAATAGCTTGATTATAACCAATTTAATGAAAGCAAATGTCAATCTCAAAGCTGCCCACTTAAGGTTCCACAACTTCACACAAGAAGCAATTCTAACCTTAAAACATCATGCTTTCATTTCCATAATCAACCAAAAACACTCTCAACATTACAAGAAATATTTATCCCTTATACACCTTATTTCTCCCTTATAGTCTTATCAACAATAAACTTTATCTCTCATAAGAATGCAATAAGATAATGCAAACAACACCTTAAAAATAATCTTTTATCAAAATAAAACAAGCTTCAAACTCCTTATAACTCCTAAGCTATTTTTCTCTCTAATAAACTTCCTCCATCCGCAAAATACACTAGCAAAAATTAATTTCAAAAATACCTTGGCCAACACCAAAAATTGCGTTATGGAGAAATTATGCACGAACTCTAACACCACATGCTGCGACCACTTCAATGAAGAAAAACCCTTTCACGTTATTCGAATGCGGAACCTCCTATTCGGGTAGCCCGACAACAGCCTAGCCGCTACTAGTGCGCCAAAGGCATCCGATGAGGTTTAAACCTCACTCTATTTCCCTTGTACCTTCTATGCCAGGGCTAAAATAAACAACAGGCCTCCCTGTCTTCTGACATGAACGATGACGATGAAACCTTACGACGGATACAAAAAATAAACGATGGATATCCAAACAACGGATCACGAAATCACAGCGAGGAAGAAAATGAACATCAGATCGCGAATTCTCATCGAGCAACACTTATCAAAAATGTGGATGGGATGATCTTTAAACTTCATCATGGGAGATTTATATGCATATTTCCCATAAACTATTGATGTCGGCGAGGATTTTAACACATCGACGGAGGTCTTGGCTAGTGCCCACAATCTTAGATCATAGCACCATCAAAGTTAAGACATTTGCACCATGGGTTAGGAGAATCCAATGAAAACAAATAAATTAATATTTATTTTAAAATAATTAAAAGGAACCTTAACAAGGTTTTTAATTATTTAAATAAATACTTCCTCCTGGACCCAAATGCATTAAACTAATTCATCCACCAGTAATCTTTAAACCTGCCAACTTGGGGTTTACAAAAGACCTTTGAAACTATCATGTTGTAACCTTCATCAAAACAAATTGTTTGACATCAAATCAAATTCCTTCAAGAACTTCTTGACATCAATGACAACTTATACACTTGAGCAAAGGCAATGTACCCAAAGTACCCAAAATTGCCAACAATCTCCCCCTTTGTCATTGATGGCAAACCTTTACTAAAAACACTTCTCAAGAGCCAAAACTGAAACCAACTGTGCTAAAAACTGACCAACTGTGCCCACAACTAAGAATATTCCTTTGAAGTTTTTCTCCCCCTGACTTGAAGCTCTCCTCTTCACTTTGAAGCTCTCCCCCTTACTCATATCTCTCCCCCTTTGTCATCAATGGCAAAGGGTCACCTTTGGGGCTCGGGACTAAGAATGAGCCTCTTAGCTTAGTCCCTCCCCCACCTCCTGATGAGGCGATTAATTCTAGGGTGGGAGTACAACTCCCAATTTCTCCCTTAGATACTCAAGTGTATCTCTTGGAAGAGGTTTGGTGAAAATATCTACAATCTGCTCTTTAGTAGACACATACTCTACCTTGACCTGCTTGTCTTGCACTTTCTCCCTTAGAAAGTGATACTTGATGGAAATATGCTTTTTCCTTGAGTGCATTACTAGATTTTTGGAAATACTTATGGCACTTGTATTATCACAAAGTATGGATATGGGTTGTTCATGCTTGACTTTGAAATCCTCCAAGGTGGTTTTCATCCATAAAACCTATGTACACCCAGCCACTGCTGCTATGTATTCAACCTCTGTTGTAGATAAGGAAACTGAAGGTTATTTCTTACTTAGCCAAGAAACCAAACTCTTTCCTAGAAAGAATGCTCCACCACTAGTGCTTTTCCTGTCATCAATACTACCTGCCCAATCTGCATCTGTATAAGTTGTGAGGGTGAAATCATCACCTTTGGGATACCAAAGCCCAAATTCCATAGTGCCCTTCAGATATTTGAATATCCTCTTAACTACTATAACATGAGAATATTTTGGAGCTACCTAAAATCTTGCTACTAACCCAATTGCCTGCATGATATCTAGTCTGGTAGCTGTAATATATAATAAACTGCCAATCATAGATCTGTACAACCTCTGATCTGTCGTTGGAGATTCATCATCTTTACTCATCTTGCACCCTATAATCATTGGAGTATACACTGGTTTGTTGTCCATCATCCCAAATTTCTTCAACATTTCTTTGATATACTTTCCTTGAGAGAGAAATATACCATATTTTGATTGAGCAATCTGAAGACCTAAAAATAATGACAGCTCTCCAATCATAGACATCTCAAATTCCTTCTGCATGGTGTTAGCAAAAACTTTGCACATCTGAGTATTATTTCCCCCAAAAATAATATCATCAACATAGACAACCATAATCAACATAACATCATCTTCATTCTTAATATACAAATTTCTATCTACCACGCCTTTCTTGAAGCCTTGCTCATGAAGATACCTATCAAGTCTTGAGTACCAAGCCCTAGGTGCTTGATTTAACCCATACAAGGCCTTTTTCAGTTTACACACATAGTCTGACTGTTCTGAGATCCTTCTGGCTGTTCTATGTAGACTTCTTCTACCAACACCCCATTTAGAAAAGCTGACTTTACATCCATTTGATATACCTTGAATGATTTGAAGCTTGAAAGGGCCAAAAACATTCTGATAGCTTCAAGACGAGCAACAAGAGCAAACATCTCTTCGAAATCAACACCTTCTACTTGAGCATAACCTTTGCAGACTAACCTAGCTTTGTTTTTGACAATATTTCCATCCTCATTGAGTTTATTTCTGAATATCCATTTTGTGCCAATGACATTCTTTTCCTTAGGTCTTGGAACCAATTCCCAAGTTTCACTTTTCTCTATTTGATTTAGCTCTTCATCCATTGCTTTTACCCAAAACTTATCTGCACATGCTTCATTGAAATATTTTGGCTCAATCTAAGATAATAATGAAACATTTGTAGAATCATGTGAAGGAATGACTCTTCTTCTTGTTTTCCTGCTATTTGGATCACCGATGATCAAATATTTGGGATGATGTTTCTAAACATATCGTGAAGGAGTTTTGGGAAGTAGTTGTTGTCTTTTCTCTTCTTCATCTGAAACCTCTCTGAATTCTTCTTGACATATTTCATCACTGAGTTCCTTGACTGGTTCTCTTATCCCTGTCTTTTCATCAATCGTTACATTTATGCTCTCTACAACTGTATGAGTTCTTTTGTTGAAGTATCTGTAGGCCTTGCTTCTGCTGGAATATCCAAGAAATATTCCCTCATCACACCTAAGATCAAACTTACCCAAATTCTTATCTTCCCTTCTGATGAAGCACTTACTCCCAAACACTTTGAAGTATTTTATTGTAGCTGGTCTTCCTTTCCACAACTCATAAGGAGTTTTATGATGATTGACTCTAATTTGGGCCCTAGTGATAATGTATACTGCTGTACTGACTGCCTCTTTCCAAAAGCCATCTAAAATTTTTGACTCATTTAGCATAGCTCTAGCCATATTTTCAATAGTTCTATTTTTCATTTCAACTACTCCATTGTGTTGAGGAGTTCTTGTTGTTGAATATTCTCTTTTGATTCCTTGTTGCTCATAGTATTCCACAAATTCATTTGAAGTGAACTCTCCTCCTCTATCTGATCTTAAGCATTTGATTCTCTTGTCAGTCTCATTTTCAATCATTTCTTTGAAAGCTTTAAATTTTTCAAAAGCTTCAAATTTTTCTTTGAGAAAAGTAACCCAAGTAATTCTAGAATAATCATCTATAAACAACATGAAGTAGCTTTCTCCTTGAATGCTTTGAGTTCTGTTAGGACCACATAAATCAGTATGAATAAGATCCAATGGTTTTGAAGAAGTATACCCTTTTGATTTGAAATTGGTTTTGGTCTGTTTTCCATGTTGATAAGGACCGCAAATGATGTTATGGGGCCTTTTTATTTTGGGCAAGTTTCTAACTGCTTCCTTGTTACTAATATTGACAATATTATCAAAGCTCAAATGCCCCAATCTTTTATTCCATAACCAACTCTCATCTTCTTGAGTTAGAAAACACTTTTCCTTTTTTATCTCACTTAGCATGTAAAGATTGTTTGGAGTCCTTGTAGCACTAGCAATGAGTTTTCCATTTTTTTCTTTACTTATCTCACATCTATCTGAAAAGAAAGATACTATGTGCCATTGATCACAAATTTGACTCACACTTAGAAGATTATGTCTTAGGCCTTCTACATAAAGCACATTTTCTATTTTGGATTTCCCATCCAAACTAAGAGTCCCTTTACCACAGATTTTAGCTGACCTGTTATCTCCAAAACTAACTGTTCCTCTATTTGTTTCTTTTAAGACCAAAAACTTTTCCTTTTCACCAGTCATATGTTTTGAACAACCACTATCAAGATACCATTTTTCTACTTTGTCTTGAGCATGAAAAGTAGTTTGAACTATCATTGACTTAGATTTGATCTCATTTCTCTTTTTAGTGAACTCAAGGCTAGATCTATCCAAACTACACATCCTTGCTATATGCCCAAAATTATTGCACTTGTAACACATGACATTTTTATTCATAAGAGGTGCAAAAGAGTTAACATTTTCTTTACTGTGGCTATTCAAATACTTATTACAATGCATAAATTTGTGACCAAATTTCTTGTAGGAAAAACAATAGCCATGGAAAGTATTATGTAACCTATTTTTATGCCTTGGATGATTGTTCTTCTTATGACCAACTGGAATCCATCGCTCTTCAGGATGAAGATTGATCTTGCTCGAAGACCCTGTTTCATGAATGGTGATACCATCCTTATTTTGCTTTTCACACGGAGTATTCTATCTGAGATCGAACTATTCCAACTTCACTCTAAGAGTCATAACCTCTTCTTCTAGTTTCTCGCAATTAGCTTCCTTTACTTTGAGAGCCTCTGTCAGAACCTATTCAACCTTCTTCCCTTCTTCAGCTAGAATTTTGAAGTCTATAACACTTTAAGACAATTCTGATCTTGCTATCTCTTCTTCTTGACATTGATGCTTGAGAACATAATTCTCTTCCCTAAATTTCTCAAGCTTTCTTAAAGCCAAGAAGAATTCACCTTTGAGATCAAACTCAACCTCTTCATCTCTTTTTGAATCTGTATGTTCCTCTAATAGATCCTTCTCCAAGCTGTTAGGCTCTTTCTGGAGAGACCTGCTCTGATACCAATTGAATAACATGGACTTATACTGAGAGGGGGGTGAACAGTATAAGACTTAACCAATTAATAATTTTAACTTTAGATAGCAATGGCATCAACACAACATTAATCAAGACAGAAAGCATCACACATTGAAGACCCATTTTTAATGTGGTTCACCCAAAATGGTTGGGCTACGTCTACAAAAATTTTCTCTAAAAGTTATCTCAAAGTTCTTTGGGAATCCTTCCCAATTACAATGTTTATGAGCCTCGGCCCAAAGGAGATACCTTCCCCCAATCAAAATTTATGAGCCTTTTCTCAAATGAGATACCTTCCCCTCTACTCTGGAAAATATCCCTCAGAAGATCAACTACCTCTACCTCTTACCAGCACGTGGAACTCCTTTCCACCGAAGACCTCCTATCCTCAATGCTTAGCCTAAGAGACCTCTGCCTTCTATGATCACATCCATAGTAGCTCAGCAACCTGTACCAAACACAGTCAATCGGTCTAGTACAAGTCTTCCTCTATCTGTCAGATCTATCCAACTCTTGAACAAATCAATCCTCTACATACAAGCCTTCTCAAAGACTTGCCAAATCTGTCCTCAGGTTCTTCTCATAGAACTATCAAACTCAGCTCACAATTCCTTGGCTAGGACCTATCCAAATCTGCTCACAAGTCCCCACTAGAACCTGTCCAAAACTGCTCACAAGTCCCCATCGAAACCTGTCCAAAAACTGCTCACAAGTCCCCACCGAAACCTGTCCAAAAACTCAGCAAGCTCACCAAAAAAAACTTTCTTAGTAGGAAATCACAAAGTGAATTGTTAAAGACCCAATGTGATTTGTCAAACTCATAGAAGCATAAAGAGAATTGTTAGAGACTCAATATGTTCTATACTCAACTCCCAATCTCAAAACTCAACTCAAATCAACTCAGCTCAATCTCAATCTCAAATATGAAAACTCAACTCAATATCTAAAATGGATAGGATAGAATGCTTTCTTTCAATAACATGAAACCCCAACAATTTCCAACTATACAAAGAATCACATAACAATGATACTCATGTTATTTTCACCATCAATTAGGGCTTCAACAACAATGCTCATCAACCAAGGTTCAATCAACACCATTCAACTCAAAACACAACCTTGAAGCATTTCAGAATCAACATCAGAAAAGGAAACAAGTAGAACTCCTTTTCTCTCCAACATTATTTGAACAAAAAGCATCCACCAACTCAAATCTCAATAGCACAAAACAACTTTTCAAATCATCAACAAAGAAGTAAGCCCAACACTTTAACCAAGTAAAGAATAGCTTGATTATAACCAATTTAATGAAAGCAAATGTCAATCTCAAATTTGCCCACTTAAGGTTCCACAACTTCACACAAGAAGCAATTCTAACCTTAAAACATCATGCTTTCATTTCCATAATCAACCAAAAACACTCTCAACATTACAAGAAATATTTATCCCTTATACACCTTATTTCTCCCTTATAGTCTTATCAACAATAAACTTTATCTCTCATAAGAATGCAATAAGATAATGCAAACAACACCTTAAAAATAATCTTTTATCAAAATAAAACAAGCTTCAAACTCCTTATAACTCCTAAGCTATTTTTCTCTCTAATAAACTTCCTCCATCCGCAAAATACACTAGCAAAAATTAATTTCAAAAATACCTTGGCCAACACCAAAAATTGTGTTATGGCAAAATTATGCACGAACTCTAACACCACATGCTGCATCCACTTCAATGAAGAAAAACCCTTTCACGTTATTCGAATGCGGAACCTCCCGTTCGGGTAGCGCGCCAACAGCCTAGCCACTACCGGTGCGCCAAAGGCATCCGATGAGGTTTAAACCTCACTCTATTTCCCTTGTACCTTCTGTGCCAGGGTTAAAATAAACAATAGGCCTCCCTGTCTTCTGACGTGAATGACGATGACGAAACCTTACGACGGATACAAAAAATGAATGGCGGATATCCGAACAACGGATCATGAAATCACAGCGAGGAAGAAAATAAACATCAGATCAAGAATTCTCAGTGAGCAACACTTTTTGAAAATGCAGTTGGGATGATCTTTGAACTTCATCATGGAAGATTTATATGCATATTTCCCATAAACTATTGACGTCGGTGAGGATTTTAACACGTCGGTGGATGATTTTAACACATCGACGGAGTTCTTGGCTAGCACCCACAATCTTAGATCATAGCGCCATCAAAGTTAAGACATTTGCGCCATGGGTTAGGAGAACCCAATGCAAACAAATAAATTAATATTTATTTAAAAATAATTAAAAGGAACCTTAACAAGGTTTTTAATTATTTAAATAAATACTTCCTCCCGGACCCAAATGCATTAAACTAATGCATCCACCTGTAATCTTTAAACCTGCCAACTTGGGGTTTACAAAAGACCTTTGAAACTGTCATGTTGTAACCTTCATCAAAACCAATTGTTTGACATCAAATCAAATTCCTTCAATAACTTCTTGACATCAATGACAACTTATACACTTGAGCAAAGGCAATGTACCCAAAGCACCCAAAATTGCCAACAGATTCTTCTATTGTTCATTTTGAAGTGGAGTCATTATACAAGTTAGAGGCACTTCAACAAGTGAAATAGGTAAATATCCTCACCAAGTCTAAGACTAAATTATTGTTATCATTTGGGACTAGTGATCCATCACTATTATCATATCAAAATTTCTCAACTGAGGTAGTCATGCCTCATGGGGAGTGAGATAATGTGGCTATAGCTAAATGCATAAGGTTTGGCTCAATTTTGGGCGTTCATGAGCTTTTTACATGGCTTGCTCCTTAATAAGATGTGATATTTCAAGTACACTTGAAATAAATAGGGAAAATGAAAGAGGCAAATAAAATAAAAATAGCTTAACAAAATAAAAATGTGGCAATGTGCCAAAATATCCACTAATATATTCCTAAAAAAATAATACTAGACTATGCGTGCTAGTGGTGAACGCTTCCTCTCCTCGATATAATTAAGCATAGATGTGAGTCTTCAACATAGGCATATATGAAGATGTGGATCCCATAGGATAGCCATATATGGCTAGTCCAAAACTAGACATAGCCTCCTCACACACACATATGTCAATAAAACCCAAAGTAAGTAAAAAATCATAGACACACATATGCATACAAAAATGGGTCTACAAGGAGTCATTGATGACTAATCTAAAAATTGACATAGGCCTCCATATATGTGTATGGTGTGTGCAAGCAGATGTTTACAAAGATAATGCCAAAATTGGGGGTTCAATTTACCCACAAGCCGCTCAAGATCCAACTACTCTTACAAAAATAAATAAAATGAAAGCTTACAAATAAGTTCAACTACAAATCTACTAATCCTTTTTACAGTGTATATTATTACTTTTTATAGACTACAATAGGGAAAATTCCCCTCCAAAATTATTTGTAGGTAGATCTAGCAATCTCAACTACTCTTCCTAGGAAACCTAAATATTAAATGATGTACCCCTTGGTCATAATAGCTATCAAGTATACGATTTTCATCACCATACTTGTCTTGAATGAGCATCTGAGCTATTTAATCAAGATATTTTATGGTAGGTGGTCTTTTTCTCCCCAATCAAGAATACATTAAATCAACCTATCTAGACCTATCATAGCTCAATGTGCTTTTGACTTGACCCCATTATTGGTATCAACTTCAATTTTTGGTGTGCCTTTGGTTGTATCAAATTCTTAGGTCATCCTAAATATTGGTTAAGATTTTTATTGTTTGTGCTTGATTAGGGATTGTAAAACTTCTAATATTAAAACTACTTTGAGAGAAAGGTTTTCTTTGGTCATATCTCCTTCGTACTTCATCTATCAAAATTTTCTCTTAACTAGATTTTGCATAAGTTTTAATTCTCAAGACTTATCTTAGATCTTTTTTCAATATAAATATTTTGATTGCCTATGATCAAGGACTTGACTTAGGCTCAAATGAGTAGTGAGGAATCACTATATTACCTCAACTAGAGAATCCTGCTAGAGCATCCATTAAGGAGATGAAATATTATTATCACTAATATATTCTCTCCTTGGCCCTACTAGAGATATCACATTATTTGGTAGGTGTTAAAGTACTTCCATGGTACATTTGTATATATTATATTAGGAGTGATTTATTAGATTAGGGAGTGTGAATTATATATATCTAATGTATGTGTCAATGTGTGAGAAGATTCTAAGTTTCATTTAATAAAGTGTGCAAGTGTGAGAATATGCAAAGTTTCATGTAATAAAGTGTGTAATTGTGTAAAGTGTGAGAGTGTACAAAGTTTCATGTAAGTCAATATTCATAGAGTTAGGCATCAAGTATACAAGTGAAGAGACACATGATACATAGAAAGATGTAAAATCAAGAATTCATGAGAGTTTTGTCATATGTGAGAAATGGAAAAGGGTGCATCTTTTGGATATGTGAGGAGAAAAATAGTGAGGTATTAAAGAGTCATATTCTCACATTATATTATGGAGATAAAGATCCATATATTGTATGTACAATTGTAATAGAGATATTTTATATTTTATCAATAATATTATGAGATTTATTATTCAGAAATAGTGTTATTTTTTCATGAATGTGACTGATTTATATTGGTTAGATAATTCTATGCTTCAATATTATGACTTATAATAGATTTTAGAAAGTGGGCCTACGATTTAATTTGGCTAATAAGCCAATAGTGGTATCAAAGCTACACACTAGCCAAATTATAATTTGAATATTTATGGAGGAAGTTTGAGAAAAATAGAGCTAGTGGGTCAACTTAAATTGAAAGGAGATACCAAAGCTATACTCTAATCATTTGAAGCCATTTGAAGGAGTAATTTATTTGTGATAATATTGGAGAATCGGGTTGGCGGCCTAAGGAGAATTTGTGAATAATTTTGGATTAGTGAGAGAAAGATTAGACATTTGAAGAATGCCACATGTAAGCATTTTTTCTAATAGAAGAATATTTTACAAATTATTAGATTTTACTATTGAAGTTGAAACTTGTGTTAAGTTTTTTGTTGCACAAAGAGTCTAGATTGCATTAAAGTCACTTATTTCTAAGTTACCAAGGAAGAATATACTATAGACTACTATTACTATGATGGATAGGAAACCCTAGCATCGATAAGTTGGTGAAGAAGGTGAAGAGAAGTTAAGAGTTATTGATAGTGAAGAGAAAATGTCATGAGCTAAGGATAGATAAGAAGAGCCTAAGATGAATCTTCATTCAAAGAGTATTTATCACCATATTTAAGATAGATCCTAAGAAAAATTAGCAAATCCAAGATGAAAGTGAAGCCAAAGAGAAAAGGTGTAAATTGAATTAGTATAGTTGAAAAGGAGACATGAAAGCACCTAAAGAGTGACCATAATCAAAGTGACAAAGTCTAAAAATAAGAGAGCCTACAAACACAAATATTGAGTTGAAGCCAGCCTAGTGTGAAGAAGTTAGGTGTAGTCTTTGGAGAAGGCACCTAAGGTATCTTATTTGTTGCTTGAGCCTAAAATAAAGTCTAAAAAATCAGAAGTGTCTAAGAGTTTAAAATCAAAGTAAATCCAAAATTAGAAGATTCATAGCTAAAAATGTAATGTATACTACATAATATCTAAATATTTTATGCTTTATTGCATGACATAGCATACATGGTGAAGGAATAAGATAATGAATTTGATTTATTAAATTTTTAAAAGGGGCATTTTATTAGGTTTTGGGTTCTTGAATTTAATTTAGATTTTTCAGGATTAGAAGGCATATTTGAATAATTTATGAGTGCCTAATTTAGTTTTGGAGCTATAAGGTTTAAGAAATATTTCTAGAATTTGATCAAAGAAAAAAATGATGAATAGTACTTATAAGGGAATAAGTTATTTGAAATTTAACAATTAAAATTAGTTTCAAGATATAAGGAATTAAATGAATTTATTAAGATGAATGGAGAATTAAAGAATGATTGGAAGGATCAATTAATTGATATTGCTTTTGTAAAAATTGAAATTTGAAGATTTATGAATGTAAAATTGATTGATTTTTGAATTTAAAAAATGAAAGAGAATTTGAAATATTTTTTGATATATGATAAGAAGAATTATTGCTTGATTAAATTTGGGATTTATAATAATATGATTACTTAAATATTGTGCATACAACTAAAAAAAGTTACACTTGACCTCGTGCAATGATAATTAATGATTAGTCAACAAAACATTCAAAAATCATTTTAATTGACCTAAACCCTAGGTAAATCCAATGCTAAGCTAGCCTAAACCCTATATTAATCTAAACCCTAGGAAAACCTACCCCATACAACCCACACCCCACTCAAACCCATCTATGCACTTTTCTAAGAACCTACCCACCCTGTTTCCCATAAAACTAATACCATCCCTACAAAGCATTTAAAAGGAATTTAAGGGAAAAGGTTTTTTCATTCTTCCCTAAACCTTAGCTGGGAATGGAACACCTATGACCACTTAATATGCTTAGTTGGAAGGGTAATTTACATCACATGCCTAATTAATAGGGTCTTATCTCTCCTCTTCCTCTCTCACCACATCACCTACCCCCTCTCCTATCTAGAAAATCTATAATAAGACCATATTACCTATGATTTTAAGGAGGATAATATTACATCGTTATGCTACAAAAATAATACAAGATCCATTACTAAGCACCTCATGCATCTAATACTCCTCCTACCTGACATTATTTGTTATTTTTGGTGGTTTCAAGTATAGATCAGGTACTTTTGGTTTTCTTTTCCAGCTCATATCGCATTGGGGACATCTATGGCCAAAGCACCAGCTAATCAGAGCAAGAAACAAGAAAACATACAAATAGGTACATTTTATTAGAAAATTTGTGGATAGATATATTTTCCACAAAAAAATTGCTAAATCAGCAAACCAGGTAACCCCTCTTTGTTGCTTTAGTTTCATTTCATTTTAGTACTTCCTTCATGCAGGGTTATGCATAGCGGCGAATATTCACCATTTGGGCTAATATTTATATTTTTTAAAACTCAAATTGGCAATTTTGGGGGGACCCAAATATCGGCCCTTTCACAAAAAATTTCAAACTTTTTTAAGGTGTCATTCCGATGTCCATTGATAATAGTATTACTAATTCTTATAAAACTTCGCCATCATTTTTTGCCAGAATGAGGACACTTTTCTCCCAAAAATTTTAAAATTATCCTGCTAAGTTTACCAATTATACCACTATATATAACTAACACACCAACAATACATTTCCACTTAAAAAATTCAAACTATTACAAAATAAAGAATTCCACCGAACTTCAACCATGTGTAGAAACTAGTTGATCCAAAACAAAACTCTACGTAGACCCAAATCAAACCTTGATCTTCATCAAATCGACATATAAATTATATTCCAAAATAGACCATACCTAGTTATATAATAGATAGGTATCCAGACTCAGTTTTGCAATAGATCGATAATCGGACTCTATTCTGGAGAAGACAGATATCTGAACCCTTTTCTACATCAGACTAGACCCAATTCTATAATAGATCGATATTTAGACCTTGTTCTGGAGAATATCGATATTCATACCAAAATATGTAGTAGAATGGACTGCAATAGATAGATATCCAAACCTAGTTCTACAATAGACCGATATTCGTACCCTATTCTAGAGAAAACTGATATCTGAACCATGTTCTACATTAGACCAAACCTAGTTCTACAATAGATCGAACCCTGTTTTACAATAGTTTAGACCCTATTCTACAATAGACCGTTGCATAATATTAGACCCAGTTTTACACATGGTCGGACACCAAATATCATTTTGTACTAGGTCGAACATCAAAACACATTTTGGACAAAGGCCGAACACCGAACCCCATTCTACACCAGATCAAACACCGAAACCCATTTTGTACATGGATGACATCGAATGTCGATTTACACAAGGCCAACATATGATCTCTATTTACACAAGGCTGAAACCAGATCTTGATTTACACAAGACTAACACCAAACTTTTATTTCCATAAGGTTAGTTTTTAGACCCTATTCTACACCAGGATTGACTACCGAATCATGTTCTGCACTAGGTTCTCTATTTCTCTTAAGACATTGTGAATATAAGTTGAAGCACTTATAGTAATAATATTTATTTTTCTGTCAGCTAATTATAGGTTTTTATTTTGCTCTTTTTCTATCATTTATTGAAAATATGTCAATGCTCTATTTTTAGCTATTGTAGGTTTTCTTCTATTATTTTTTTGTACTATAATATGATATTGTTCTATATATGTA
Organism: Wollemia nobilis; assembly: GCA_028583015.1. Taxonomy (NCBI): domain Eukaryota; kingdom Viridiplantae; phylum Streptophyta; class Pinopsida; order Araucariales; family Araucariaceae; genus Wollemia; species Wollemia nobilis. Next base: position 1,313,003 of record JAQPPZ010001472.1, on the reverse strand, counting down.
TCTCTAGTTATTTTTCACATAGAGAACATATTTTTTGAATTTAATTTGAATTTGTATATTGTAGGTTTTGTGCTATTATTAGTTACAAGTGTTATCACTAGAAAACACAGTAGTGGCATACACTAACAAAATAACAATAAAACATGGCAAGAAACATGTATTTATTTTCTAGAAATCGACCATATGTATATTCTAATTAAAATATTATCTTGAGGCCTAAGATAAGTAACATCTCTTTAACATTTTACTACTTTTATAAAATAATAAAAAATCTTTACAAGTAAATTGTCACCCACTAACAATGGAAAGAAGGGGGTCAAATCTTTTGCTGAAAAGAGTATCCTCAAATATTTTAACCATACACAAAAAAAAAACAAGCCATCAACATCCATACAAATTCGAGGTACTTTGACTTATAAATAATTATTTGTATTTTAGACACCAAAATCCAACACCTTTGAAACCACATTTGTCACCCCACCATCAAATACTGCATAATAAATTCATATGCCTAAGTTCTAACTTAGGGATATAAAATCCTGCACATTATCCTATTTTCCAAATTTATTAAAATTTGGAAAATCACCCCAGGATACCCTGCCTACCCACTGGATATGTGTCTTGGACACTTCACCCAACATATTTTCCATATCTCACCCACTCCTGTCCCCCTTGTCTCTACACATGGGATAGATTACCAACACCCATTCCACATATCATCCACTATTGTCCTCCTTGTTCATTCACATAAAACAAGATCCCTCATCCCACTCCACTTGCAGCCACATCACCTCAGTTAAGTGAGGCACACTGAGTGACTCACTGTAACTATCCCTTCCACCTGGCAATTCAGATTTACCAGTTGGAAAGTCAGGCTTGCCACCTCCCATATCCCTCCAAAGTATTAGAAAGCTTATAAAAATTCCATCTTGTCAACAAAGAAAGGGAGCTGAATTTGCATACCGATAGGCTGTCAAAATTGACCTAGACCCAACAAGAAATTGCAAGCGCAAGAATCATTTTGTACTGCTAGTTTGAATCCCGAGGTAATCTATTATTCAACAAAAACCGCCCATACGTGATTCCATAGTCGAAAATACGTGTCCATAGTTTCACAACTACGGTTTCCAATTCTCCACCACATGTTCATGGTTCCACAATCTCGAGCATGAAATCACATGCACATCAGATATTAGTAAAATAATTCATTTGATTAGCAAGGCTTTATCTATTAATTGTTTTTGTTGCTTGTTTCATATGATTACTGAACACACGAGATTCCGAAAACAAAAAGGATAGACTAAAAATGCAATGTAAATGAAACTAAAATAACGCTTAAACCCTATGTTATTGAAAAATGCGTAAAAAGAAAGAACATGAACACAAGATATCAAAGCAATATAAAAAGAATTGCCCTTTTATTGATATGCTTTACAAATTTGTGTTACAATACGTCTCCTTCCTTTTTAGGGGATAGGAGCATTAAATGTTGGTCTTTTACAACTTGTTTCAGAATTCCTTCTTCCGCGTGCCCACATATAATATGGGCGAACCAAAACGTTGTCGTCGCTTGCGTTGGTAAAGGTAGATTCCTTGCTGCTCCTCTAATGTTGCAAATCTGCGTTCAAAGAAACAAACAAAGAATTAGTAGCACCTATGTATGAAAAATAAAAGATAAATCTAACGATGGTTAAAATGAGTCTAAATAAACTGAAAACTTGACAAAAGCATAATCATGAAACTAGCTAAATACTACAAAAGAAATAGTCACCAAAAGCAATAAAGCGGGGGGTGCCCGAAGGCAAACCACCCACGGGTGAAACTTTGTTTCGACACCAATCCGCTTGGGATGAGTCCGAAACCTGATGTGATGTGTTGTCGAAAAATTGGTAGGATATTGTGGTCAGAAAAATCAGTGTTGGTTCTTGATTCGTGCCTTCAAAAGTCACCCAAGAACCTCTCTTTCGATTAAGAGATTATGGATGTTGAAAGCACAAATCACAAGTAAGTGAATTAGCAGCACTTCGTCGCTCAAAATGCTCCTTCTCTGTATATCCTTTTGAGTGAGGAAACTCACCATTTTATAGACCCAAGGGGTCTCTTTGAATTAACATGCAAAAGTGTTTCTTTGCATGAATGCTTTTTGTGAAGAGAAGACTTCTTCTTGATCAAGGGATTCTTAACTGCCTCTGTGCATGTCTTTGTATGTTTAGAAAAGCTCACTCGCACTCCCATGCAATGAAGGGATAGCTAAGTGGCAAGTCTGAGTTGTCTTAAAAAGCTCACTCCCATTCCCATGCAGTGAAGGGAGAGTCAATTGGCAGATATGAGTTGTCAAAAGAACTCATTCGCACTCCCATGCCATGCAAGGAAAGCTAAGTGGCAGTTCTGAGTTGTCATGCGCTGAGATTTGACTTTTTACTGGTCAAACCTGGCGTTCATCCCACCCCGAAGTGAGCACTGGTAATCATCTCTGGGTGAGACGAGTATCAATCCGCACTCATCCCTGGATGAGACGAGTACCGATCCGCACTCGTCCCTGGGTGGAGCGAATAAGTAACAAAGTGTCTAAAAGGTGCCAAATTGATCCTTGACTTGTAAAACTATTGTGCAAGTGGTTAAAACCATTGTTTAACCTTTGGGGGCTGCCCTGGGGGCTGTGTGTGTTAGTGCGATCAGTGCTTGTTGTCACATAATCGGATTGGTGCTGTTTTGGTGTCTACAGATGCCCCTTTTTGGAAAGCGTTGCACATGGTGCAGTGCTGAGCAAAAATAGATAACCAAAGCACTAATGATTAAGGTTTTTAGTAACCTAACCAACTCTTGATGCCCCAAGTATGGAAAGGGCACGCATTCTTGAATCCTTGCTTCTGACGAGCTAAAGAACTTAAATCAAGCATTAACCTGGTTCGGTGAGGTATTACTTGAACTTAGACATTGATCAGTCATGAATAGGCAAAGGGCACAACCTTTTGTCTGTGGAAACCTTGAGTTCATGATTCACGAATGTCAAGTATATGATCAGTTTGTGATAATTGCTTGTTTTCTGCCCCAAGTAGGGGCGTGATTGTCTTTTGCAATGATCCTTTGAATGCGTGTCATTTCCAAGACTGGGTATATTGGTGTTGATTGGCAACTAAGTGTGACTACCCCCTCAAGCGACGAATCGATGAGGGAATGACCGACATGAGAAAAGCGACGAGTCGCTTGACCCAAGATGACTTAAGTGAGGGTGCCTTCAGATGTTATCCGATGCATGCTCGAGCAGTTTCTCGATTGTTCTGACCTATTTTTGGTGGGTGTGAACCCATTTTGGGATGCTATTTGGGGTTAACATTGGCGAAAATCCATCTTCCCGTGGAGCGTTCCAGCTATGGTAGCCTTCTTGGGGAGTAGGATAGCAACAAGGTAGACCCCGACATCAATTTTCTTATGCCAAGAGGTTAAGTGCAAGAGCACTTTTGTTCGGCAATTTTTAGTGGTTTTGTTGGCATTTGTCATTTTTTTTTATTCGTCCCGGGGGAGGACGAACGCCAGGATGGTACTCGTCCTGGGGTGGGACGAGCGCGCCGCCAAGGGAAAAGCGCTCATTCCAGGCAGGGACGATTATCAATAAGCAAAAAGTATAAATATGCAAAAATGATGAATTTGGCTCATTTGCACTATTCATCGATTGCGATTTGCGGCTCTGGGGAGGAGGAGGTAGATTTTCTGACGCGAAGCGCTGTCGGATTTTCCAGCCACCATGAGTGCACAGACCGGGTCATCAAGTTGCAGAGCCGAGGCAAGACTAGTAAGTGCCCTATCTCCTCGAGTTTGAATTTGCAAATGTGTTTTTATTATGTTTTTCGTTTGTTTAAGACATGAAACCCTAATTAATTAAATTAAAAGGTGGATGAATTAAAGACCATGAAACCAAATGAAACGTGGATGCAAACTGATGTAAACCTAGATGGAAAACCGTAGAATAAACCCAAAATGAAACTTAGAGTAACATCTTAGGGTAACCATGGTTATAAAAATGTTTGTTTATGTGAATGGTAAAACGTAGGTCGAAATCGTAGGTAAACCATGCCTATTTTTTTTTTTTTTTTTGTAATTTTTATGGAATTAAAAAATGAAAAATGGATGAATTTTTTGTGTTGAAATGGTAAACTTAGGTCGAAACCGTAGGTAAACCATGTCGAATTTTTTTGTTATTTTTATGGAATTAAAAATGAAAAATGGATGAATTTTTTTATTGAAATGGTAAACTTAGGTCAAAACCATAGGTAAACCATGTCAAATTTTTGTCGTTTTTGATGAAATTAAAAAAATGAAAAATTGATGAATTTTTTTATTGAAATGGTAAACTTAGGTCGAAACCATAGGTAAACCATGTCAAATTTTTGTCGTTTTTGATGAAATTAAAAAATGAAAAATGGATGAATTTTTTTGTTGAAATGGTAAACTTAGGTCGAAACCGTAGGTAAACCATGTCAAATTTTTGTCGTTTTTGATGAAATTAAAAAAAATGAAAAATGGATGAATTTTTTTTGTTGAAATGGTAAACTTAGGTCGAAACCGTAGGTAAACCATGTCGATTTTTTTTTGTTATTTGTGATGAAATGTAAGATGAAAACGTGATGAATTTTTTTTTTTTGAAATGGTAAACTTAGGTCGAAACCGTAGGTAAACCATGTCAAATTTTTGTTGTTTTTGATGAAATGTAAGATGAAAACTGAATGATTTTTTTTGTTTTGAAATGGTAAACTTAGGTAAAACCGTAGGTAAACCATGTCAAATTTTTGTTGTTTTTGATGAAATGTAAGATGAAAACTGAATGAATTTTTTTTTTGTTTTGAAATGGTAAACTTAGGTAAAACCGTAGGTAAACCATGGCAAATTTTTTTTTTGGTAATGGATGTACATGTGAATGAAAGATGTTACTGTACAGTTATGCATTTTTGTACATGTGATGGTAATTTGATGCATGTTTTTGATGTGTGTTATTTTCTGTGATGTGCAGGTGGTAAAGAGTCGACATCGGGCACCGACTATTTTTTCTAATGCCCGCAAGGCATTGAGTGCTGAGGACTGGGAGTGGCTTGATGCCCTAGGGCTCAAGCATGTGGCTCGGTTGGATGTAGTTATTACGGATCGGGCATACCTTACAGCTTTGATCGGCCTATGGGATGTTCGGACGAACACCTTCCATCTTTCGACAGGGGAGATGACAGTCACCTTAGAGGACATGTATCGGATTCTCCAAATTTTGATAGACGGGGTTCCCATCTGGACGACGCCCCGAGGCCAGAGGACGACTGTACTGACTTGGTATTTTGGACACGAGGAGGATGTGGATGGGATGAGCTCATTGGAGAGGGCGGAGCTGGATTTTCAGATTGGGGGGATTTTGGTACGATGGTGGTATGCTAGGGGAATGTTGGGAGTGAGGCATGCACTACTCATGAGCCTCATTTCCAACATGCTCCTGCCAGACTCGTCAGGAGCGAGGTTCCCATGGAACCTATTGGAGGTGATGTGGTAGTTAGTGGATTTTTCGATGACAGATCCGGTGATTATGAGATGGGGCCAGACACTTTTGGCTCAATTATATGATGAGTTGTATGAGGTCCGCTGCCAGAGGTGAAAGGGGATTGGCTGCAGTTACTTGTTGCAGTGCTGGGCATGGCAGCATATAGCCATAGGGCGACCATGAGGGCTATCCTGGATGACACGGGTTGACATGGTGGATATAGATATTGGTTATGGTACTTTATGGTATCGATCTGAGGAGCGAGGGCAGAGTCGACGGTTTGCGGGAGACGTGGACCATTACAGAGATGCATTGGCATGACTGACTCTAGGAGATGTGGTGTGGAGGCCATATCGGGATTGTCCCGCATGGCCAGAGGCTAATGAGTGGCTTTCATAGGTCTGGAGGGGTAGATGGGTCATTGGACGACATAGGACGGAGCAGGAGTACTTTCACTATCTTCGAGTGACATGACGGTTTGGGGTACGCCAGGGGTTTCCTGGGGAACCCATAGTCTATCGATGTCAGAGCGATGAGAGGATCCTAGCTACGTCGATCCTTGAGCCATTGGGGGAGGAGTTTGATACAGTACTGGACATTCCAGATGTGGATGACGTCGGAGTGACTGTCGAGTACCAGGAGTGGTGGATGCTCCGGCAGTGGCGAGGTGAGGGGCCATTGGGAGGGGATGAGGCAACGGGAGGTGGAGAGGGGGTCGAGGCACCAGGAGAGGGTTGGGGAGCTCCTACTGATGTGGACATGGTTGAGGTGGCAGATGTAGGAGAGGATTTTGGGGATGAGGAGCAACCAGAGATGCAAGATGCTCCAGAGTAGGCTGATGCTCTAGAGAGGTCGACGCAGCTGGTCGTGCAGGGGGATACAGAGGTAGGGTTGCATGCGGAGGTGGCATGGTTGACAAAGGTATTACGAAGGTGAGATGGAGAGATTGGGGAGATGACACAGGAGAGGGATCGCCTGTGGACATAGTTGGCAGAGCGGGAGAGAGCAGGGGCTACGTCTCACCGGTAGGAGGGTGATACGAATGCTGCACGGGAGAGGGATCTCCTGCAGGTGCAGCTAGCACAACGCGATGATGCAATCATGTACTACCATAGGCGAGAGGTAGAGTGGAGGCTACGGGAGGCAGATTGGGGGTGGCATCGGCTAGAGATGGAGGGCGAGATTATCCGCCTTGGTGGGCGAATACCAGAGCCTCCGACCAGTGGCTCGTCATATCAAATGAGAGACAGTAGGACAAAGCAGTCGGCATCATCCTATCGTAGGCGACGAGATGAGGGAGGTGCTAGTGGGCGTGATGCAGGGGCGAGTAGTCGCCCTGAGAGGTCCTAGAGGACCGATACTATAGGGGGTAGTTCTCATCACATCGATCCTACATGATCATGGTGGCCGACACCCTAGGCTGGGGGTTTTTGAGTTTTTGGATTGTGGGAGCGAGGTCCGAGGACCGGTGCACTGTAGCCTGTGGGCAATTTTGTTATGATATATATATAAAGATGACTCTTTTTGGTGTTTATACATTTTTCATGATTTATTTTTATGTGCATGTTTTTATATTGATGTATGCATATGCGATTATGAATGCGATGGTTCTACTTTGTATGATGTATGCATATGGAATGAATGAAATGAATTGTTTGATGATTTGTCAATGCATCATAGACTGTGCAAGATTTGACTCACTTGCTATAGTAATGGGATAACATTGTGGAATGCGTGTGCATGTGAAAACTTTGTTTTTGTATTTTGTCTATTTTTTGATGGTGATGTACGAAATGAAATGTATCGGTTGTTTGAAAATGTAGTTAAGCTTTTATGAGATTCAGATATTTTAACTAACTAGCCAAGACTATACATTTATCTCGCGAGAATTCTAAACAATGTCTAAATCCGATTTGAATTTAACCAAGTTATTTTACATCCCTGTGTGTGCAATTGTGTTTGTTTATGTTTTATTCATCAGGATACCGCTAGTGCCAGATGGGCTTTCAACCGAACCTGTATTGAGGATCACCTAATTAGCTCCACTAACTCCTTTATTGTATTTAGTCAGATTAATCTACGATGCTTTCTAAGATACCATAAGCTAGCTCATCCACATGCAAACATTGATTTGTACACAAGTTAATGTGATAGATATATCATCATGCGGGAGGTTTACCGCCAGTGATCGATAGGCTATCAACCAAACCGATACTGAATCTTGCCTCATGACCTATCGAAATGTTGAGAGTTCTAGGGATTCAAGTTCGACTCCCTTATTTTCTTCAAATGTATTGGGATACTTGCTCTTTATAGTGATAAAATCACTGTTTATTTTTGTTTTATTTGTTCTCTTTTTTTTTTTTTTTTTTTTGAGCAAGGGATTTGAATATGGAGTGACGAGAATCACTATTGTTTGTGCCTTTTGATGTGTGCACTGTAGGATGTCAAATTGTAATGTTTTGACGTTTTGCAAATTTTTGATGTTTTTGCAACTTTTAGGATTCTTGGGGAATTGGGTAGGGAGGATGCTTGTCCTTTTGCCAACTCTCAGCATTCCTAGGGTCATTCGCACAGGGGGATAAGCAAGATAGTCGTTTCACTTATGGTGACCTGGATTACTTTGCAGGTTTCATCTTTCGTTCACACAACTTAGGAAGTTTTAAATGTGTGTTAATTTGTGTTGGGATGCTATGTAACAAGGTGTGATCCAAGTAAAACTTTCCCGTGTAAAATATGTTTAACTATGTATAGTTTTGGCTAGAAATTTAAAAACAGCTGAATGACGAAAACCCTAAACACATTAGGAGACAACTGACAATGCGAAAAATGGCGATGGTGCTATTCTAGATGTATGCGTTTGTGAAAATGGATCTGATGTGGAAAAGGATGGAATTGCCAAGTAATGACTGTCTATGGTGCTTTTGACTTGTATGACCTAGCAAATGTATAATGTATGGATGCGATGCCTAATGCAACCTATATTTTTGTATTTTGATTTTTTTTTTATGAGAATGCATGGAATTGGAATGCAATTGTTTTTGTAATTTTGATTTTTATGAGAATGCATGGAATTGGAATGCAATTGTTTTTGTGATTTTTGTTTTTTTTTTTTTTTTTGAATATGCATGGAATTGAAATGCAATTGTTTTTGTGATTTTGATTTTTTTTATGAGTATGCATGGAATTGAAATGCAATTGTTTTTGTGATTTTGATTTTTGTGTTTATTTTGTTGATTTTTGAATATTTATGTTGACCAAGTAGTTATGGTAACGCTTGGAGCTTTTGGTGTTGACCAAAGGGTTTATAGATACCTTTGGGGCATTTAGGGCTGACCAAGTGATTGCGGTAATCCTTGGAGCTTTTGGGTTGACCAAGCGATTGCGGTAATCCTTGGAGCTTTTTGGGTTGACCAAGCGATTACGGTAATCCTTGGAGCTTTTTGGGTTGACCAAGCGATTGCGGTAATCCTTGGAGCTTTTTGGGTTGACCAAGCGATTGCGATAATCCTTGGAGCTTTTGGGTTGACCAAGCGATTGCGATAATCCTTGGAGCTTTTGGGTTGACCAAGCGATTGTGGTAATCCTTGGAGATTTTGGGTTGACCAAGCGATTGTGGTAATCCTTGGAGCTTTTTGGGTTGACCAAGCAATTGCGGTAATCCTTGGAGCTTTTTGGGTTGACCAAGCGATTGCGATAATCCTTGGAGCTTTTGGGTTGACCAAGCGATTATGGTAATCCTTGGAGCTTTTGGGTTGACCAAGCGATTGTGGTAATCCTTGGAGATTTTTGTGTTGAACTATGGCTCTCTAGATGTGGAATGGCCTCAAATGAATGATATTCAAGGGTTTTGTTTCCTTGAATCCTTCAAGAGAGGCAAGCTGGTATGTTCTAGGTCCTATTTTACTGTCAATGATGTAAGGACCTAACCAGTTTGCACGAACTTGTCCCGTAAATGGGACGACAAATTAGAATTATTTTGGTTCTCTTTTAAGACCAAGTCACCAACCTAAAACTCATAAAGGTGGACTTTCATGTTGTATGCTTTCTTAAGTCACTCTTGATAGATACACAAATGCTCGAGAGCATTAACGCGTCGTTCGTCGAGCAATGTTAGTTGATCTAACCGGGCCTGTCGCGTAGTGTCATCATTGATGAACTCTTGCATTGAAATGCGTAGGGAAGGGATTTCCAACTCAAAAGGCATGACTGCCTCGGAGCCATACACCAGCAAAAATGGAGTTGCCCTAGTGGGCATTCAAATGCTGGTGCGATAAGCTCATAGGGCAAGCAGGATCTGAATGTGCCAGTCCTTATGATTATTTGTAACTATCTTTTTAAGAATGGCGACTAGCATTTTGTTGACGCCTCTGCTTGCCCATTTTCCTGCGGATAATAGGGTGTTGAAAAGCTGTGCTGAATCTTGTACTTTGTGGTCAAAGCATGCACATCTTTATTCTTGAAGGGTGTCCCATTATCTGACAGGATCTTTGATGGAATACCAAAATGACATATGATGTTATGCAAAATAAACAAAAAGGATAGACTAAAAATGCAATGTAAACGAAACTAAAATAACGCTTAAACCCTATGTTATTGAAAAATGCATAAAAAGAAAGAACATGAACACAAGATATCAAAGCAATATAAAAAGAATGGCCCTTTTATTGATATGCTTTACAAATTTGTGTTACAATGCCTCTCCTTCCTTTTTAGGGGATAGGAGCGTTAAATTTTGGTCTTTTACAACTTGTTTCAGAATTCCTTCTTTCGCGTGCCCACATATAAGATGGGCGAACCAAAATGTTGTCGCCGCTTGCATTGGTAAAGGTAGATTCCTCGCTGCTCCTCTAATGCTGCAAATCTATGTTCAAAGAAACAAACAAAGAATCAGTAGCACCTATGTATGAAAAATAAAAGATAAATCTAATGATGGTTAAAATGAGTCTAAATAAACTGAAAACTTGACAAAAGCATAATCATGAAACTAGCTAAATACTACAAAAGAAATAGTCACCAAAAGAAATAAAGCGGGGGGTGCCCGAAGGCAAACCACCCGCAGGTGAAACTTTGTTTTGACACCAATCCGCTTGGGATGAGTCTGAAACCTGATGTGATGTGTTGTCGGCAAATTGGTAGGATATTATGGTCAAAAAAATCGGTGTTGATTCTTGATTCGTGCCTTCAAAATTCACCCAATAACCTCTCTTTCGATTAAGAGATTATGGATGTTGAAAGCACAAATTGCAAGTAAGTGAATTAGCAGCACTTCTTCGCTCAAAATGCTCCTTCTCTGTATGTCCTTTTGGGTGAGGAAACTCACCATTTTATAGACCCAAGGGGTCTCTTTGAATTAACATGCAAAAGTGTTTCTTTGCATGAATGCTTTTTGTGAAGAGAAGACTTCTTCTTGATCAAGGGCTTCTTAACTGCCTCTGTGCATGTCTTTGTATGTTTAGAAAAGCTCACTCGCACTCCCATGCAATGAAGGGATAGCTAAGTGGCAAGTCTGAGTTGTCTTAAAAATCTCACTCCCATTCCCATGCAATGAAGGGAGAGTCAATTGGCAGATATGAGTTGTCAAAAGAACTCACTCGCACTCCTATGCCATGCAAGGAAAGCTAAGTGGCAGTTCTAAGTTGTCATGCATCGAGATCTGACTTTTTTTGGTCAAACCTGGCGTTCGTCCCACCCCAAAGCAAGCGCTGGTAATCGTCTCTGGGTGAGACGAGGATCAATCCGCACTCATCCCTAGGTGAGACGAGTACTCTGAACTCATCCTTGGGTGGAGCGAATAAGTAACAAAGTGTCTAAAAGGTGCCAAATTGATCCCTGACTTGTAAAACTACTATGCAAGTGGTTAAAACCACTGTTTAACCTTTGGGGGCTGCCCTGGGGGCTATGTGTGTTAGTGCGATCAGTGCTTGTTGTCACATAATCGAATTGGTGTTGTTTTGGTGTCTATAATTACTTTCTTAGGATTCATGCATAACATTGGTGTTTATTGCTAATATATAGATGCTACTAATCCCTTTTCTGGTTTGAATGTGTTGAGCAAGGTGTTGCAAGAGGTTTGTCATTGTTGTCAACACAGGCAGTTAGATCTAATGATGCAGTGGACAGACAGTTTAGAAGTCATTCAGAGGCAGAGGACAGAAGTTCAAAGGTTAGTCAGATCATGTACAGTGCAATTCCAGGAAAACGAAAGAAACCCAGATTCAAAAAATCAAAGAAAAAGACAAGTAAGAAAACTGTCGCGATATCGCGACATGTTTTCTGTCGCGATTTCGTGACATGTCGAAGGAGAGAGAAGGCACAAAGAAAATTGTCGCGATTTCGTGACATGGACGAGGAGAGAGAAGGCGCAAGCAAAATTGTCATGATTTCATGACATGTTGTAGGCAAAGAAGCCAAGTGGAAAAACTATCACGATTTCGTGACATGTTGGCAGAAAAGAAGGCAAGGAAGAAAACTATCGCGATTTCGCGACATGTTTGGAGAAAAAGCGCTAAGGCAGAAAACTGTCGCGATTTCATGACATGTTTGGAGAAAAAGCGCTAAGGCAAAAAACTGTCACGATTTCGCGACATGTTTGGAGAAAAAGCGCTAAGGCAAAAAACTATCACGATTTCGTGACATGTTTGGTGAAAAAGCGCTAAGGAAGAAAACTATCACGATTTCGTGACATGTTTGGAGAAAAAGCGCTAAGGCAAAAAACTGTCACGATTTCATGACATGTTTGGAGAAAAAGCGCTAAGGCAGAAAACTATCACGATTTCGCGACATGTTATGTTTTTGCGGGCGAAAGGCAGAAAAGAGTTTAAGGCAGGGAAAGTGTCACGATTTCGCGACATGTCATGTTTTCGCGGGTGCAAGCCTAGAAAAGGACAAAGAGGCGAAAAGTGTCACGATTTCACGACAGGTTGCAAGAAAAGCCTCCGAAAGTTGAAAGCGTCACGATTTCACGACAGGTTGAAAGAAATATGTACGGATGAAAAAAGTGTCACGATTTCGTGACAGGCAGCAGTGAAGAAGCTAGCAGGACGAAGATGTCGCATTTTCATGACATGTCACGGTTTCGCGACTCTAGGAGGAGAGAGACTGTATGGCGCCAGAAATGTCACGATTTCATGACAAAAACGGAGAAGAAGGCCTAGAAGCAAAAAGGGTCACGATTTCGCTACAAGAGTGAGGTTGACGTCAACGAAAGTTAGAAGTGTCACGATTTCGTGACAAGAACGGTGGCAAAGCAGACAAAGGCCAAAAGTGTCACATTTTCACGATAGCAGGGTAAAGAAGGCGTACGACCACAAAAGGTGTAGCGATATCATGACATGTTGTAGTTTCGTGAAGAAAGCTACAGAACCAGAGAAGCAGTTGAAGCCGACAGAGTTAAATCTAGGCCGACAGAGATTAGGGTTTTGTAGCCGACAATTTTTAAGGTTTGCAGTTGACTAAAATTAGGGTTTTCCAACCGACTAAGTTTAGATCTTTGCTCATGATTTTACGCTATAAAATGAGGACAAGTTTGAGTTTTGAGGTTATCGAAGTGTATGCGAATGACGTCGAATCGTGTCGATCGACTATCCAGCAGCAGAGTGTGCGAAGCATTAGCGAAGAAGCAGAAGCGATAGTTTGATTGTGTCGAAGCGAAGTGTGAGAGGCAGTTGCAAAGTAGCAGACTGGTGGTGTGAAGCTTTTGCACAGCAGAAGCAGAGTGCATAGAAATTGCAGACTGTGTGTAATAAGGTGAAAGTATTATTACTGTAATTTTTTTGTTATTTTCTTTGAAGTCCAAGTTGCAGCTTGGCATAAGGGGTTGGTGCTCCTTCCAGTAGGTGTTGGTGAATTAGGGGTTGGTGCTCCTTTCTGTTGGTGCAAAAAAATTGAGGGGTTGGTGCTCCTTCCAGTTGGTGTTGGTAAATGAGTTGTAAAGTTGTTGCTTTGCAAAGGCTGGATTTGGATGGTAGTCCAAGCAGTCATTTTTGAGGAGTAGCCACATTGGTGAACCTCGTTAAATCTGTGTTGTGTGTAATGCTCTCTTGTTATATCTGATTTAAATTTGCTTCATTTTTGCATTAAGTATTGCCAGTTTAAAGTTTTAAAAGATCACACTGATTCACCCCCCCTCTTAGTGTCACTGTAAGTGTAACAATTGGTATCAGAGCAAGGTTCCTGAATAGGCTCAATCAGCTAGGGTGATCTTGGAAGTGATGCAATGGCAAGTGGTGAAGGTTTCTCCTCAAACAAAGCACCATTGTTTGATGGAACTAACTATGCTTTCTAGAAAATAAGGATGCAGACATATCTCTGTGCTTTGGGTTTTGACATCTGGGGTGCAGTAGTTAATGGTTACAAAGCTCCCGCCACTGCTCCAATAGACACTACTGGTAAAAAGGCATTTGAAAATGATTCGAAAGCAAAAAATGCCATCATGTGTGGATTAGTGGACAGTGAGCTGGTCAAAATCATAAACTGTGAATCCACGAAAGATGTATGGGATAAACTAGAGAACATTCATGAAGGAGACGATAGGATCAAGGAGGCCAAGCTTCAAACACATCGAGCTCAATTCGAATCCTTAAATATGGACAATGATGAGAACATAGAGGCTTTCATGCTAAGAGTCAACGAAATCACTAATTCAATCAGAGGTCTCGACGAAGATATGGATGATGCTACGATCGTGAAAAAGGTATTAAGATCTCTCCCTCCAAGGTTTGATTCGAAAGTCTCAGCCATAGAAGAAGCTAAAGATCTAAATCGCTTTAGTATGGATGAGATGCATGGCTCTTTGACTGCTTTTGAAATGAGAATAGGAAGGTCTAATCCCACAGATAGAGAAGCAACTTTCAAAGCCCTAAAAGGCAAAGACACAAAACAAGAGTCTGAAGAAGAGGATGTATCAAATGAAATGGAAGCAAATTTTGTCAAAAAGCTGAGAAAGGGAAAGGGAAAATACAGAGGAAAGCTACCATTTAAATGCTTTAACTATGGAGGCATTGGGCACTTTGCGACAAAATGTCCACTCAATGAGAAGAACTAGGGTGAGGAAACTTCGCACCAAGAAAGAAATGACTGGAAGAAGAAATCAAACTTCAGGAAAGGCAACTTCAAAAAGAAAAGCTTCATCTCCAGGAATACAAATTCTTCAGAGGACAGCTCTAGTGAGGATTCTCAAGAAGGAACGGGTGAAGCTCTATTCATGGCATTTGAAGTAGAAAAATCAGAAGAGGTAGAAAAATCAGAGAAGAGAGAAGAAATGAACTCTAAAGCATGTGTTGAAAAACTCGAGGAGAAGTTGATCTAGAAGGTGAACTGGTCTCTGCTCTTGTAGAATGGAAATCTGAGAAAAGAAAAAATTATAAACTTTCAAGGAAGCTTGAGGATGCAAATGACATCATAAACAGCTTGAAAATATAGACAGAGGAATACAAGAAAATATCTGAGGATCTCGAAGTTCAGATAACCATGAAGATAGATTACTGCTATAAACTAGAAGAAGAGAATGTCAGTCTACGATTGCAGATGCAAGAACTGGATCAAAAAATCAGCTGTCATCAAAAGCGTGAAGAAAGTTCGATGAAGCTGGATAAAATTTTAAGTGACCAAAGACCTGCTGGCATCAAATTTGGTCTAGGCTTCATGGAAGGAGAATCGTCAAATGGACCAAAAGCCAGAAATGTAGAAACTATGAGAAATGAAGAGAAGAAACAGACTGATGAAAGAAAAACAACTCAGGCAAATAAAAGTAGTAATGCCAGACCCAAAAGGAGAACTGACAATGATGGTTTTACCAAGGTCACAAATCAAAGAAAAAGAAGATTTACGGTCCCTACTACAACCTGGCAAAGACCATCTTTCAGGTTCAATCATTACTTTTCTGGTTTCTGTTTCAAATGTAATGGTTATGGGCATAAAATTGCAGACTGCAAGTATATTGTAGGACCAAGAAGCTTTATTAGTAGAAATGCTTTTGCTCCTCTAACAAATTATGCAGTAGAATGTTTTAACTGTCACAACTATGGGCATATTGCAAGAAATTGTCGTAGTACCTCTATTTCAAATCAACCACAGAGGCCAAGACAAAATGGAAAATTTTTTGAAAGATATGCAAAAGATATTGAAAAAGGGAAGTCCAAACTAGAACCCGATATCGCAGTCAAAATAGAATGGAAGCAGAAAGAACAACTTAGGGAAGAAAAGGAATCCTTAATAGTTCAAACAGCTTTCAAGGCACAGAGCAAAAGGGTACCATGGATACTTGACAATGGATGCTCAAGTCATATGATAGGTGATAAACAAAAGTTTGAAAAATTGCAGAAATATGAGGGTGGTTCTATAAAATTTGGAAATAATGATGGAGCTAAGATAATCGAAAAAGGATCAGTTAAAATTAGTGATGGGAAGATCAAGTCAGAAGAAGTTTTGTTTGTCGATGGTTTGAAGCACAACCTGTTGAGTGTCAGATCTGTGATAAAGGACATGAAGTTGTTTTCAAGAAGCAGGGTTGTGAAGTCAGGAAATCAAACAACGGAAAATTGATAGCTACTGGATCAAGGACATCTGGCAACCTGTACACACTCTCAGAAACCTTAAAAGGTAATTGTTTCATTGGACAGGAAGAAGAAAACTGGCTATGGCACAAGAGACTTGGACACATTAGTTTTGATAATCTAGCGAAAATCAGCTCGAATCAGGCGGTAAGAGACATTCCAACCATTAGAAAACCTTCAAATAGCATTTGTGCTTCGTGTCAAAAAGGAAAGCAAACCAAAACCTCATTCAAAACAAAAGAGTACTACACCAGCAAACCTCTGGATCTTATACATATAGACTTATGTGGACCGATGAGAACTCAAAGCATAAATGGTGATAAATACTTTATGCTGTGTATTGATGATTATTCCAGAATGACATGGATATTTTTCTTAAAGAATAAAATAGAAGCTTTTGAAATGTTCAGATCTTTCAAACATCTAGTTGAGAATGAAACAGGAAAAAGGATCAAATGCTTACGATCAGATAGAGGAGGAGAATTCATTTCAGATGAATTTAAAGAATACTGTGAAAAACATGGGATCAGGAGACAATATTCAGCAGCTAGAACTCCCCAGCAGAATGGTGTAGTAGAAAGAAATAACAGAACAGTACAAGAAATGGCACGTACTATGCTGGCTGAGAACAAAATAGCAGACAAATTTTGGAAAGAAGCAGTCCACACTACAGTATACATTCAAAACAGGTACATGCTGAGAACTCATGAAAGTAAAACTCCTTATGAGCTGTGGTTTGGAAGAAAGGCAACAACAAAACATCTCAAAGTTTTTGGCTGTAAGTGTTACATCAGAAACACTGATGACAATCTTGGGAAGTTTGAAAATAGAGCAGATGAAGGTGTCTTTGTTGGGTATTCGATAAAAAGCAAAGCTTATAAATGCTACAACAAGAGACTCAAGAAAATTGTGGACAATGCTGATGTTAAATTTGATGAAGGAAGGGAAAGAACAGTTAACTATGAAGAAAATTACCCAATTTATGAAGAAGCCATTGAAGGTGATGAGGAAAATGAAACAGAAAAGAAATCAACACTTGACTCAGATGACTTATTTGATGACTCGGAGGTGGAAGAAAACAAGAAATTCAAAACAGGCAGCTGGCAGAAGAATCATCCCAGAGATCAAATAATTGGAGATCCCACAGCTGGTGTTCAGACAAGAAAGAAAGTAGTAAGCAATTATTCTCTTTTATCCTGCATTGAGCCCAAAAGTATAGCTGAGGCAAGCAAAGATGATAGTTGGATGAAGGCAATAAATGAAGAGTTAGATCAGATTGAAAAGAACAGAACTTGGGAATTAGTTCCTAGACCAGTAGATAAGAATGTAATCGGCACCAAATGGATATTTCGAAATAAATTGAATGAAGACGGACAGGTAGTTAGAAATAAAGCGAGATTGGTCTGTAAAGGGTATGCACAAGTTGAAGGCATTGATTTTGAAGAGACTTTTGCACCTGTGGCCAGATTAGAAGCAATCAGAATGTTTCTGGCCTTAGCAGTTCATAAGAATTTTAGAGTTTACCAGATGGATGTAAAATCAGCTTTCTTAAATGGGAAACTTGAAGAAGAAGTGTACATTGAACAACCAGATGGTTTCCAAATTGGTGAAGATCCCAATCTTGTCTGCAAATTAAAGAAAGCTTTATATGGCTTAAAACAGGCACCCCGAGCATGGTATGCACGGCTAGATAACTATCTCTCTCAATAGGGGTTTAAGAAAGGTATGGTGGACAGTAATCTGTATGTCAAAACAGAAAATGGGCATCTCATTGTTCTAGTTGTTTATGTAGATGATATCATATTTGGCAGCAACAAAGATGAATCATGTAAAGACTTAGCAAATAAAATGCAAAAAGAATTTGAAATGTCTATGATTGGGGAACTGTCTTACTTTCTTGGGTTACAAGTTAATCAAAATGAGAAAGGCATATTTATTTCTCAAGTCAAATATGTGAAAGAGATGCTAAAAATATTTACAATGGAGGACTGTAAGCCAGTTAGCACTCCTATGGTGACAGGCTGCAAGTTGAGTAAAGATGACAAATCTCCACCTGTAGATCAAACCATGTACAGATCAATGATTGGAAGCTTACTTTATTTAACAGCTACCAGACCAGATATTCTACAGGCAGTTTGCATGGTAGCAAGATTTCAGGCCAGTCCCAAAGAGACTCATGTGACAACAATAAAAAGGATTCTCAGATATCTCAAGGGTACTATGGAGTATGGGTTATGGTATCCGAAAGGTAAAGACTTCACCCTTATATCTTATTCAGATGCAGATTGGGCAGGATGTGTTGATGATAGGAAAAGTACAAGTGGAGGTGCTTTTTATCTCGATGACAGGTTGGTTGCTTGGCACAGCAAGAAACAAGAGTCAGTTTCTTTATCAACAGCTGAGGCAGAATATATTGCAGCAACAACTTGCTGTACACAAGTTTTGTGGATGAAACAAACTTTGAAAGATCTTGGTATTAATTTTAGTGAACCAATATCAGTTAAGTGTGATAACACCAGTGCAATTAACATCTCCAAGAATCCAGTAATGCACTCACGGACAAAACACATTGCCATCAGGTATCATTTCTTGAAGGAGAAAGTTGCAGAAGGAGAAGTTAAATTGGATTTTGTCCCAACCACAGAACAAGTAGCAGATATTTTTACAAAACCATTGCCCAAGGAAGTGTTTGAGTACCTTCGAAACAAATTGGGAGTAGTCACACTTCCCAAGAAGTGACTAGCTATAGGGATCACTTTCTCAGGGGGAGCATTTGAGTATTTGCCTATTCTTTTGCTCATGATCATAATTTGTGCTAAGTGCAACAAATTGTGCCTGAGAATTGTGTGTATGGACTCAGGGGGAGTCTGTAGCAGCCCTTTGGTATTATTGACAAAGGGGGAGAAGAGTTACAGGAATGTACACAGGTGTTGCCAACAATTCCAAAGGGGGAGATTGTTGAGCAAGGTGTTGCAAGAGGTTTGTCATTGTTGTCAACACAAGCAGTTAGATCTAATGATGCAGTGGACAGACAGTTCAGAAGTCATTCAGAGGTAGAGGACAGAAGTTCAAAGGTTAGTCAAATCATGTACAGTGCAATTCCAGGAAAACGAAAGAAACCCAGATTCAAAAAATCAAAGAAAAAGACAAGTAAGAAAACTGTCACGATATCGCGACATGTTTTCTGTCGTGATTTCGTGACATGTCGGAGGAGAGAGAAGGCACAAAGAAAATTGTCATGATTTCGTGACATGGACGAGGAGAGAGAAGGCGCAAGCAAAATTGTCATGATTTCGCGACATGTTGCAGGCAAAGAAGCCAAGTGGAAAAACTGTCACGATTTCGCGACATGTTGGTAGAAAAGAAGGCAAGGAAGAAAACTGTCGCGATTTCGTGACATGTTTGGAGAAAAAGCGCTAAGGCAAAAAACTATCACGATTTCGCGACATGTTTGGAGAAAAAGCGCTAAGGCAAAAAACTGTCGCGATTTCGCGACATGTTTGGAGAAAAAGCGCTAAGGCAAAAAACTGTCACGATTTCGCGACATGTTTGGAGAAAAAGCGCTAAGGAAGAAAACTATCGCGATTTCGCGACATGTTTGGAGAAAAAGCGCTAAGGCAGAAAACTGTCACGATTTCACGACATGTTTGGAGAAAAAGCGCTAAGGCAGAAAACTGTCGCGATTTCGCGACATGTTATGTTTTCACGGGCGAAAGGCAGAAAAGAGTTTAAGGCAGGGAAAGTGTCGCGATTTCGTGACATGTCATGTTTTCACGGGTGCAAGCCTAGAAAAGGACAAAGAGGCAGAAAGTGTCACGATTTCACGACAGGTTGCAAGAAAAGCCTCCGAAAGCTGAAAGCGTCGCGATTTCGCGACAGGTTGAAAGAAATATGTACGGATGAAAAAAGTGTCATGATTTCGCGACAGGCAGCAGTGAAGAAGCTAGCAGGATGAAGATGTCGCATTTTCGTGACATGTCACGGTTTCGCGACTCTAGGAGGAGAGAGACTATACGGCGCCAGAAATGTCATGATTTCACGACAAAAATGGAGAAGAAGGCCTAGAAGCAAAAAGGGTCACGATTTCGCTACAAGAGTGAGGTTGACGTCAGTGAAAGTTAGAAGTGTCACGATTTCGTGACAAGAACGGTGGCAAAGCAGACAAAGGCCAAAAGTGTCACATTTTCGCGATAGCAGGGTAAAGAAGGCGTACGACCACAAAAGGTGTAGCGATATCGTGACATGTTGTAGTTTCGCAAAGAAAGCTACAGAACCAGAGAAGCGGTTGAAGCCGACAGAGTTAAATCTGGGCCGACAGAGATTAGGGTTTTGTAGCCGACGATTTTTAGGGTTTGTAGCCGACTAAAATTAGGGTTTTCTAGCCGACTAAGTTTAGATCTTTGCTCATGATTTTATGCTATAAAAGGAGGACAGGTTTGAGTTTTGAGGTTATCGAAGTGTATGCGAATGACGTCTGTTGTGCGTAGAAAGTGAATCATGTCGATCGACTGTCCAGCAGCAGAGTGTGCGAAGCATTAGCGAAGAAGCAAAAGTGATAGTTCGATTGTGTCGAAGTGAAGTGTGAGAGGCAGTTGCGAAGTAGCAGACTGGTGGTGTGAAGCTTTTGCACAGCAAAAGCAGAGTGCATAGAAATTACAGACTGTGTGTAATAAGGTGAAAGTATTATTACTATAATTTTTTTGTTATTTTCTTTGAAGTCCAAGTTGCAGCTTGGCATAAGGGGTTGGTGCTCCTTCCAGTAGGTGCTGGTGAATTAGGGGTTGGTGCTCCTTTCTGTTGGTGCAAAAAAATTGAGGGGTTGGTGCTCCTTCCAGTTGGTGCTGGTAAATGAGTTGTAAAGTTGTTGCTTTGCAAAGGCTGGATTTGGATGGTAGTCCAAGCAGTCATTTTTGAGGAGTAGCCACATTGGTGAACCTCGTTAAATCTGTGTTGTGTGTAATGCTCTCTTGTTATATCTGATTTAAATTTGCTTCATTTTTGCATTAAGTATTGCCAGTTTAAAATTTTAAAAGATCACACTGATTCACCCCCCCTCTCAGTGTCACTGTAAGTGTAACAGAATGTGTGCAGGTGATAGGTACTTTGGAAAATATGTTGAAGCTAGAGTGGTCCCTTGCCAGATACTAAAGCCCACTAATCTTGGATTGTAGCTGAAAGAACAAAGAGCACGTACCCCTACGAAAGTGTTGTAAGATTCTATTCCATCAGCTCTTCATCCATTTGTATCAATACAGAGAGAGATAACATTGTAAAATTATCCCAAGCATACTTGGGGCAATCCAAAATTCATTTTGTAACGAATTGTATCAAAATCAATAAAGAAAAGCAATTTTGACAATTTCTATTTCCCTGTGTTTTATATATTTCATTGCTCAGTTTTTCTGGTTACATGTATATTTTGTAATTATTTTCAATACTACTTTCTTCTTCAAACAATTATTTTTCATTATATTTTATAATTATTTTCAATATGAATTTTTTTTCATGTTTTTAAGTTAGTTTTATAAAATCCAAAAATAGTAAAAAATTTATTGTATGCTACTATGCATAATACTCTGTTGACCCTGATAAGCATTCACTTGAAGATATTCCTCACCAAGAGATGCTTTCTAAAGAAAATTATCTTACCAATGATATCCAAAAATCACTTAAATATATTCCTAATCAAATTGAAAATAAAAGTGATAAATCAAATACACTGTAAACTTCTTATGAATCTTCAAGCAAAAATTCTAAAAAGAGGAAGACAAATTCTAACTGGATTATTGGAAGATATTTTAAGAATGAATGGGTAGAAAAATTTACCTGGATTGAGGTGGTCTTGACTGAAGATAAAAAAGTCAATTAAAAAGAATGTAGATATAAAAATTTTAGTTGGAATCTAGGTAAAGATCACAGGAAAAAAATTAAGAAATATACAATAAAAAATCATGATGGAAAAGTGTATGTAAAAGTTATAGGAATTGATGATAAAATTACAAAATATGTTAGGTTGAAGGATGCATCAGAATGTATGCAATGTCATATATGCAATAGATTATGAGAATCGCTTAAAGAAACAACAATCCCTTTTTGATAAAGGTGGAACAATTGAAATCCAATTTCATAAAATGTAGAAGACCATTTTAACTTCAAAAAGTTTGCAGTTTACTGTTTTTTTTAGTATTCTAAAAAAGGGTAGACCAATGTCTGATTTTATTGATTATAAGCACCTTTATCAACTAGTTGATGCGCAAAACCTTTCTAGTTTCCATTGGTCAAATCAAAGTGGTTGGGAAATGACAAAATATCTATCTTTAGTTGAGAATGAGGACCTAAGGGAGAAAGTACAAATTTCCAGATTCATTTCACTTTCTATTTATGAGGTGACAACTATGGACAACACATCCTGGATTTGCGTGCATGTGTACACATTTCAAAATCATGTGAGGTAGCCTAGTTTTCTAGAAGTACATAATATGGTGGAAAGTTCAAATGCAAAAAATATCTCTAATGTTGTTTTGACAAATTTAAAGGAAAATGTGGAAATGAATGATATTGACATAGCCAAAAATTTAATTTGCGTTGGAGCTCATGGTGCTGCTATAATGCAAGGGCACATGAATGGCTTGTGTTTTTGACTCCAAATCTCAGTTGCCCCATATATGATACCCATTCATTGCATGGATCATAGAGTGAATCTTGCATATAAAATTGTGAGCACTTTTTAAAATGTTGCTAGAGTGGAAGACCTCATTCGTGAAATACATTCTTATTTTTCTTGTTGTCCTAAAATATTTGTACAGTTTCAACAGTTTGCATTAGGAGTTACAAAAGGAAAAAAATTATTGAAAAATATGGATACAAGGTGGATTTCGTTGTACCAACCTACACTCAAAGTTTTTATAGAATATAGATTTTTATAAGGGTTTATGTATACAAATAGTAGGGTAATTGATAAGGCAAAGGATATGTTTTTCTGTTTGACTAACTTGAAAACTCTTTTAAGATTATGTGGTATTCTTCCAATGTTACAAGAAATTAATATATTGACTAAAATTGCACAAGAAATATCCATCTATATCATTGATTTCATGAATATGAGAAAGAAAATATGTGTGATTATTGATAGGTTATATGTGGTCGAACCAGATTTTACAGATCCCTTATTTGAAAGTTGGAAAATATTAACAAACGTGAAAGATGCAAATAGTTTTTGAAGTTTGACATTAATGATAATATTTGTATTAATGTTCATGAAAATATGATACCTCTATATTGTTACAGTAAAGTATAGTTATTGATGATGTTGAAAAGTTTGTGTAACACACAATAGATACAAAGTTGTTTTACACAATATAAATAAAAAATTGTTCAACATTGCAAAATCATTGACAAAAGAAATAAGAGCTCAATTTTGTTGGAAATTTTAAGTATATTGTTGTCATCGATGTCAAAGGATTAATGTATATATTATGGCATTATTCCAATAAGGATTTAATTAATTTAAATGTTTAAATTATTTAAATTAAATATTTAAATAATTTAAATTTAAATATTTAAATATTCTAATTAAAATATTATCAAAAGGTTTATGTTAAAGTTATGGGACAATGTCTATATAAGCTCAACGATTATAAACTTTCCACAATAGAGCACCGATGTCTTCAAGATTTAAGATAAACATATAAATAAGGGTAAACATCTTATGGTAAAGATATATGATGTAATGCACTATATTCGTAGACATTTTTTGGTGATTTCAAAAAGGCATCCGAATGTACGATGAAATGGGAAAAACTTTACGTATAATTTATTGGAAGTAATTTTAATGTGAGATATGGAAAAACCCTACGATGAAATGAAGGAGTACAGTTGTGCAGTATGACGAATATAGAAAAGAATCGTGTGCACCATTCGAGGGATAATTGCAGATCGTATTGAAGCACTTCATTGAGATAGAGATAGAATGAACTGCTTTACACCATTCAAGGATACAGAGGAAGCACAATCACATATCCATTTAGCATTTTATTGAAGCAGAAGTGTGAGACAAGTGGTCTTTATCAAAATCAAACTAGTTCCATTTTGATAGTGAACAGAAGTATGTTCCAAGGCTTAACACATTTCAAAGATAAAAAATGATGTGGGTACTAAAGCATAAATAATTTTGGAGCTGACCAGTCAGAAATTTGAAGTTTTTTGAACCGATTTAGATGTATCAGTTTGTGTGCACCATTCAACAAACCCTATCATGATAATTTTAATAGTAGTGGACAAAGTCTTTGTAGCTAAAACAATATTGATCTCCATTCTATCTATCCATCGGTGGGTAGAGTAGACAGTTGACAAGGCTTGTGTAAGACAACATTGGGAAGAAGGTCAAGGGTACAAAACTCATCATCATTTTTGAAGATAAGTTGTGAAAGGTATAAATATTATTTTGTGTTCAAATACTCCATGCATTATAATAGTGTAGCCGGTTGAAAGGCTCAAGCTAGAGCACTACAGGTCAAGGGATCGATTCCCAATGGTAATAAGAGGTACCTTTTGCTAAATTTACTTTATGAAAATTTGATAAAGGTTTAGATGCATATTATGATTGGGTACATGGGAGTTATAAGGTTTAGGCTGAGTTATTTTTTTTAAAAAGGGTCATTGAGATTTGATTGAAGTTGATATTATAAAAGAAGATATTGTAATTTAATATTTTTGTGAGCATTAGAAAAGGAGGTATAAGGGTGTATTGTGGATAAAATCACTTGTGTTATGAACATGTGAGAAAATAAGGTTAAATTTTTATTAAGTTTTCATATGGATGATTTAAAAAGGTACTATGCTAACAAATCCTTGAAATAGCATAAGAAGGACTAGGTGTTTGTGAAATAGGTTTTAAGGTCATATCCTTATCAAAGAAAATTCCTTCTTTTAGGTGTTTTGTTGAGCAAGGTTTATGGAACATAAGGTGGAGTGAAAATGGTTGTTTGATAAGCATTATTGGAAATATTTGAGCGAGGATCTTGTGCTTCATTGTTGAATATTTTGGATACACTTGGGATAGAATTTGAGAATAATCTATGCTTATTTTATTGAAAGGATTTGAGACATTTGAGATAGATATTGTGAATTACTTGTGCTAGGGTTGAAGACAAGTTAGTGAATATTTGTGAAATCTTTTGAACATTGATTTGAGAAATATTGATAGCAATTGTGAAGGTGTTTTAGATCAATTTTAATAAGGGAAATTGTGCATTGGTGAGATTGATCTTTGAGATCAAATTTGCAAGGAGAATAAACCAGATTTGTTATACATTGTTTTGATTTGATTTGAAAGGGATTAGTAAGAGAAAGAGATTGGTTGATTGAATACAAGTTTTGTGAGTGTGAAATATATAGATTTTTTGTTAGAGAAAATCATTCTCTATATGTTCCTAAGTTTAAAAAAAGTTCTAAGTAGAATTTATATGTGTAAAGAGAGTTTTTATAAAAGAGATTTATGATATGTCTTGTATGCAAGATATGGAAATATTTGAGCAGGTTTTGTGAGAGAATTGAGGATAGATTTGAGCAAGTCTTTGAGAAGGCTTACGGACATATTTGAGTAAGTCTTTGAGAAGGCTTTAGGGTAGAATTGAAGCAAATTTGTGATCATATTGTGAGCCAAATTATGAGAATATTGTGAGTATATTGTGAGTAGAGTTGTGAGTATATTGTGAGCAGAGTTTGGTGTAGATTTGAGATAGATTTTTGTTTATATTTGAGACAAATTTTGGTGCAAATTTGTGAGTAGAGATAGAGCATATTTGTGATAGACTTGGGATAGATTTTGGTGCATATTTGAAAAAAAGTTGAAAACAGGCTTTAGAGGTGATAAAGTAAAGAGGACAACAATCTCCAATGGATAGAGATACATAATCCAATGTAGTTGGGATAGATGTCTCTTATGGAGAGAGATACACAAGCTAGAGGAGTGGGGGAAGAAGTCTTCTAGAAATTCATCAGTCAGAGTAGAGGGTATAGAGTTATCCTATGGATAGAGACCCATGAACAAGAGCAAGGGGAAAGAGTTCCCCTATGGAGTAAGATCCATGAACAAACTAGGGAGATAGAGTTATTTTGTGGAGAGATATCCACAAACCAATTGAGGAGATAGAGTTCTCCTGGATCAAGTTCCAAGAACTAGAGCAAGGAGATAGATTTATCCTATGGAGAGAGATCCACAAATCAAATAATAGGGGATTAGTGTCTCTTTTGTATATAGGTCCATAAAAATTGTAATAGGGAATTTATTCCTAAGATATTTGTTGAGAAAATTTAGAAGAAATATTTTCTCCATGGAGTAGCCCACATTGGGTGAACCACGTTAAATTTGTGTCTCTCATGTGTGTGGTGATTTTATGCATTGCTTTATTATTGCTATTGACAATATTGGATAAACTACTTTGGAAAATTATTATTTGGAAAATAAAATTTTAAGTTGATAGTATACTGTTTACCCTCCCTCTTAGTATAAGTTTGTGTTCTTCAATTGGTATCAGAGCGGGTTCCTTAAAAAAAATCTAACTTCTTGAAGTAAGATATTACAAGAACACACATGGGTAGTAAAGGTAAGAGAAGAACCATGAGATAATATCCTCCTAAGAAGGAATGAGTACACATGGTCATAGAATAAAAGGAAGATGAACTTGATCTTGAGACTAAAATAAGGGAAGAAGAAAAATTTGTGAGATGTGTTGAGTGTGGTAAACTTGGTCACATGGCACTTTATTTTCCACAAAATGGGTATAGTAGTAGTAAAGAAGAAGAGGAACATTTTTATTGTGGTATCCTTGGTCACAATGTAGCTCATTGTAATGGGTTCGGTAGTAGTGAAGAGAATGAAGATGCTCCTAGTGTCAAAGATCTACAAAAAGAGAAAGTTTCAAAAAGGGAAGTTGTAGTTGAGATAAAAAAAGGAACTTGTTGAGTTAAAAAGGGAGAACTTAGAATTGAAGGTTCAAGTTCAAGAGGATGAGAAAACTAAGACAAAGCTTCTATAAAATATATCTGAATTGAAAGGTAAAGTTGAAAATGCAAGGATAATTGAAAAAGGTATGGCTAAGCAGCTAAAGGCAAAAGAGCTAGAATGTGAAAGACTTATTGTTGATATTGAAGAATAAAAAAGAGAAAACTCAAGATTGAACACCCAAGTGTAAGAGGATGATGAAATAAAGGTAAATTTTCTATAAGATATCACTAACCTTATGGTTGATATTGAATAGGAAAGGAAAATTGAAGAAGGTATGATAGAAAAATTAAAGGCAACAGATCTAGAGTGTGAAAGATTAGAACATGAAGTAGTTTCTCTAAGGATGGAAGTGAAAGATGTCAATGATAAGCTACATAGGTTTGATAAAAGTTCAAAATATTTGGATAACATTACCAAAGCACAAATATCTTCATTTATCAAAACAATACTAGGAAATGAAGAAGGTCTAGAGTTATATAAAGGGAAGTCAAGCTCAAAAGAAAAGGAAGTATCAAAGGAATAAGTGACTGAAGAAGAACCTAAGATTTATACTGATGTGTTAAGAGGTGATAACATCAAAGAGGAAGCAAAAAATGCATCATAAAGAGAAAGGAATCATCACATATTAGGTAAATAAAGGACTAAGATATCGGAGGTTGCAAAACAAGATTTCTTCAAAGGACATTGTTTTTTATGTAATCAGTTTAGTCACAAGGCTATGTATTGTAGGGTTCATGAAAAGGAGTATGGTTTTACTAAGTGGAACTTCAAATATGAAAATATCTTTCATGGGTATTGCTACTCTTGTAATTGATTTGGTCATAAAGCAATCCACTGTAGGGTTCATAACATAAATGATTATGGCTTCACCAAGAGGAACTTCAAGATATTTTTACCTTATAAGAACCACAATATTAAGTGTTATAAGTGTAATAATATTGGGCATAAGATGTATACCAGAGTTTCTAGATCTTCCAAAGACAATAAGGAATAGGGACACTCAAAAGGATCAAAAGGGCATGTTGAGAAATAAGGTTGACAAAGAAAAAGAGCATTGTATGTTGGGAGTAGAGATACTCCCATCCCAAAATTAATCACCTCAAGGAGAGGAGGTGTGGAGGGTGCTGAGCTAAGAGTATTATATTTATACCCAAAGGAGTCCCTTTTACATTAATGTCAAATGAGGAGATATTTGAGTAAAGGAGAGAGCATTCAGTCAGGGGGAACAGTTTCTCAAGGGGAGCAGATTTGGAATCAAGTGTTTTAGAAAATCAAGTGTTTGGAAAGTGGTTACCATCAATGATAAAGGGATATATTGTTGGAAATTTTGAGTATATTGTTGTCATTGATGTCAAAATATTGAGGTAAATATTTTGGGACTATTCCAAGAAGGATTTAATTAATTTAAATGTTTAAATTATTTAAATTAAATATTTAAATAATTTAAATTTAAATATTTTAATTAAAATATTATCAAAAGGTTTATGTTAAAGTTATGGGCCAATGTCCGTATAAGTTCAACGGTTATAAAATTTTGACAATAGAGTGCCGACATCTTCGAGATTTAAGATAAACATATAAATAAGAGCAAATGTATTATGGTAAAAATATATGACATAATGTGCTCTATCCTTAGATATTTTTTGAGGATTTCAAAAATACGTACGCATGCATGATGATATGGAAAAACCTTTATGGTATACTTGATTGGAAGTATTGTTGATGTGAGATATGGAAAAACACTATGAAGAAATGAAGGAGTACACCTATGCAGTATGATAGAGATAGAAAAGAATTGTGTGCATTGTTCAAGGAATAATTACATATCATATTGAAGCACTTCATTGAGATAGAGATATAATGAATTGCTTTGCACTATTCAAGGATAGAGAGGAAGCATAATCACATATCCATTTAGCACTTCATTGAAGCAAAAGTGTGAGACCAGTTGTCTTCATTGAAAGAAAATGAATGCCATTTTTATTGTGAAGAGAAGTATGTTCCAAGGCTTGATGCATTTCAGAGATAAAATTTGATGTGGGTACTAAAATGCAAATGATTTTTGAGCTCACCAATTATAAAGTTGAAGTTTTCAAAATCAATTTAGATGTATCATTTTATGTGCACCATTCAACAAATCCTATCATGATAATTTTAGTAGTAGTGGATAGAATATTTGTAGCTAAAATAGTATTGATCTCCATTATATCCATTCACTAGTGAGTATAGTAGACGGTTAACAAGGCTCATGTAAGATAGTGTTGTGCAGAAGGTCAAGGGTATAAAACCCATCATCATTTTTGAAGACAAGTTGTGAAAGGTATAAATATTGGTTTGTGTTCAAATACTCCATGCGCTGTAATAGCACAACTAGTTGAAAGGCTCAAGTTAGAGCACTGCAGATCAAGGGATCAATTCCCAGAGGAAATAAGAGGTACCTTTTGCTAAATTTACTTTATGAAAATTTGATAAAGGTTTAGATGCATATTATGATTGGGTACATGGGAGTTATTAGGTTTTGGCTGTGAGATTTTTTTTAAAGGGTCATTGAGATTTGATTAAAATTGATATTATAAAAGAAGATAGTTATTTTTAATATTTTGTGAGCATTAGCAAGGGAGGTATAAGGGTGTATTGTGGAGAAAATCACTTGTATTATGAACATGTGAGAAAAGAAGGTTAAAGTTTTATTAAGTTTTCATATGGATGATTTAAAAAGGTACTATGCTAACTAATCCTTGAAATGGCACAAGAAGGACTGGGTGTTTGTGAAATAGGTTTTAAGGTCATATCCTCATCAAATTAAATAAGAGGTATGGGCATATTCTTCCTTATTTGAGATGTGTTGTTGAGCAAGGTTTCTAGAACATAATGTGGATTGAAAATGATTGTTTGATAAGAATTGTTGGATATATTTGAGTGAGGATCTTGTGCTTCATTATTAAATATTTTGGATACACTTGGGATAGAATTTGAGAATAATATATTCTTATTTTGTTGAAAGTATTTGAGACATTTGAGATAAATATTGTAAACTACTTGTGCTAGGGTTGAAGAAAAGTTAGTGAATCTTTGTGAAATATTTTGAACATTGATTTGAGAAATATTGATAGCAATTGTGAAGGTGTTTTCGATCAATTTTAATAAGGGAAATTGTGCATTGGTGATATTGATATTTGAGAGAAAATTTGCAAGGAGAATAAACCATTTTTGTTATACATTGTTTTTATTTGATTTAAAAGGGATTAACAAGAGAAAGAGATTGGTTTATTGAATACAAGTTTTGTGAGTGTGAAACATATTGAGTTTTTGATAGAGCAAATCATTCTCTATATATTCCTAAGGTTAAACAAGTTCTAAGTAGAATTTGTATGTGTAAATATAGTTTTTCATAAAGATATTTAAGTTGTATTTTGTATGCAAGATTTGGAAATATTTGAGAAAGTTTTATGAGAATATTGAGGACATATTTGAGCAAGTCTTTGAGAAGTCTTGAGGACATATTTGAGCAAGTCTTTCAGAAGTCTTGAGGGTAGAATTGAAATAGAGTTATGAGAATATTGTGAGGATTGTTGTGAGCAAATTGTGAGCAGAGTTGTGAGAATATTGTGAGTAGATTGTGAGTAGAGTTGTGAGAATATTCTGAGCAAATTTTGGTGTAGATTTGAGATAGAGTTTTGTGCAAATTTGAGACAGATTTTGGTGCATATTTGTGAGTAGAGACAGAGCAAATTTGTGCTAGACTTGGGATAGATTTTGGTAAAAATTTGAGATAGATTTTAGAGTAATATTTAGAGATGACAGGGTAAAGAGGACAACAATCTCAAATGGATAGAGATCCATAAACTAGTGCAGTGGGGACAAAGGTCTCCTATGGAGAGAGATCCACAAGCTAGAGCAGTGGGAGAAAAAGTCTTCTAGAACTTCACCAAACAGAGAAGAGGGGGTAGAGTTCTCTTGTGGATAGAGATACACAAACCAGATCAAGGGGAAATATTTCTCATGTGGAATAAGATCTATGAACCAGCTGGTGAGATAGAGTTATTCTATGGAGAGATATCCATGAACCATTTGAGGAGATAGATTTCTCCTGGATCAAGTTCCACAAACCATAGCAAGGGGATAGAGTTATCCTATGGAGAGAGATCCACAAACCAAAAAAAATAGGAAAGAGTTATCCTATAGAGAGAGATCCACAAATCAAATCATAGGGGATTGGTATCTCCTTTGGATAGAGGTCCATAAACATTGTAATAGGGAATTGATTCCCAAGATATTTGTTGAGAAAATTTTGAAGAAATATTTTCTTTGTGGAGTAGCCCACATTGGGTGAACCACGTTAAATTTGTGTCTCTCATGTGTGTG
This sequence comes from Wollemia nobilis, assembly GCA_028583015.1. Classification (NCBI taxonomy): domain Eukaryota; kingdom Viridiplantae; phylum Streptophyta; class Pinopsida; order Araucariales; family Araucariaceae; genus Wollemia; species Wollemia nobilis. The sequence goes on along the minus strand of JAQPPZ010001472.1, from coordinate 1,281,556 downwards.
GTGATTTTTTGCATTTATTTATTACTACTATTGATAATATTGGTTAATAATACTTTGGAAAGATATTTTTTGGGAAAGAAAAGTAAAAGTTGGTCTTATAATGTCCACTTGAGTTACCACTCTAGCAATGCTCCACATCAAACACTCACTCTCCCTTGCTTCTCTCCATTCTATTTTCTAAAAATACATGCCAAAAATGAATTGCATACCCCTTCGACTACACTTAAATAATTGCATCTCAAAAAAATATATGGACAGGTATGTTTTTTGAGAAAATGTACAAATCTGTATGATTTCCCAAAAAAATACCCATTTGTACGTTTTTAGATTTCTCACCATCAAACGTTCCCACATACCACATTGATATTTTCTCAGGTCCTATGTGATCTCACAATGATATTTTGTCAAGTAATTTATCATTGTTTGTAACATATTTACCCATCAACTCATTGGTTGAGGGGGTAGATATCGTAAATTAAAAACTAAATTTGTGCATTATCAATATTAAAACACTCAATTTTAAAATCATGTTCATGAAAGAACATTTTCTCTAGACTATAACCAGCCCTCATTTGCTAGGGCAAAAAAAAAGCAAAACCTTAATCTATTAAAATTTGGTAAACTCGATGTCAATATTTTTCGTCTACTAGAATAATTGCTTTATAGAGGTGACAACATGTCCGCTTAAAATTTACCACAGTATCCCAATAACACCACATCTAGCTCAAAAACTTACTAAAGCAATCAAGGTTAAAAAAATATATAAAAGGTAAAATTTCAATGACGTGCATCCTTACACAATTGGTGCATCATACATTGATCATGACTCAGTATAATATTGTGTCTCCATATATAAACAACCAACAATGATTAATTATCACACTCCAACTCAAATAAACCATCAATATAACATCATAATTTTTTACAATACATCTTGTTCTCACACAAATTAGTACAAAAATGAGCAAATATAGACACCTAAAAATGTTACACTTAGCCTCATGCAATTGCAATTAACTATCAATCAAAATATTTGCTATTCTAAACCCTAGGTTACTCTAAAATCTAGGTAAAACTACCCCATACAACCAACATCCCACTCACACCCCTCTATGTGCTTTTATAATAACCTACCCACCCTCTTTCCCATAAAACTCCTACTCTCCCTGTAAAGCATTTAAAAGGAATTTAAGGGAAAAGATGTTTTCACTCTTCCCTAAGCCTTAGGTGGGTATGGCACACCCATGCCCACTTAATATGCTTAGGTGGAAGATTCATATCCATCACATACCTAATTAATAAGGTCTTCTCTCTTATTTTTCTCTCCTACCATATCACCTACCCCCACTCTTGTCTAGAAAAACTATAAGAAGACCCTATTACCTATAGTTTTAAGGAGGAGAATATTACATTGTTATGGTACCAAAATACTTCTAAAGCTATTCCTGAGAACCTCGTGCATCTAAAACGCCTCCTACCTAACTTTATTTGTGATTTTTTGTGGTTCCAAGTATATATCGGGTACTTCCAACTTCCATTTATAGCTCATATCATCGAGAACATCTACATATGAAGCATCAGCTTACCAAAGAAAGAAATAGGAAAATGTATGGATAGGTATGTTTTCTTATAAAACATATGGATAGGTACATTTTCCATAAACAAAATATCAAATTAGCTGACCAGGTAATCTTTAGTTGTTGCTTTAGTTTCATTTCATTTTAGTACTTCCTTCATGCATTTCCATCAATTTGTGTATCCTTTTTGTTTGTGTTTATGAGAGGCCTTATCGATATAGATCTCCAAATGTTTCTAACACTTTTTGTAAGATTACATAGGTTTAAAAGACCATCATATCTTACAATAACACACGTTTGATAAGCCCACTCTCTCTTAAGGATATCATAGAAGACTCTTGCAGTACCATGAATACATTCAATGCTAGGGTCCCTTCTCTTGAAGGTGCACTTTTGTAGCATTTGATGCAAATTGTAAAAGAATATCATTTCACATTGTAATGCTTTTGTTAGAAATAGATTATATTCCATCATTTAGATCATGTATATGTATCTTGCAATGTACATACTTAGGATATTATATTACTTTAGGGGGAAGTTATCTAGTTACTTCATGTAATGTAATAAATGCACAAGTGTAAATGTGCAAGCTGTATATGTGCAAATTGTCCCTTGCACAGCTAGGTAGAGTGTTGGCCAAAGAACCTATTTTACTATATAATAAGGGCCTCATTGTAATACAAATATAGAGTCGAGGGACATAGTCAGATCGAGTATCTTAGAGCATACTCATAGGTAGTAGCACAATTTTGTGTAGATCATCATCCATTAGTGATGGGTGTAATGTAGTTCAGTAGCTTTATTAATTGAATGTTAATTTCCTCCATATATGTTTTTTTTAAATAAAGGGGTAAAAATTTATTGATAAAAATTTTGGATTACAGAGTACAACTGATCTTCCAACCAGAACTCAAATAAACAACCAAACAGGCTAAAACCACTAGACTAGAATGACACCTAGAAAATACAACAAGAATAAACCACATTAAGTCTGTACATCCTTGTGTATCAACTCCCACAGGTGTTGAGAGTCCCCAAATGGGAGACTCTCCCAATTATAGATACTCCAAGGATCTAGAAGCTCAAAAGCCCTTTTGGCCAGGTAATCATCAACCATATTCCATTCCCTTGGAATGTGCACAAAGGATATAAATTCGAACTCTTCACTAATTCTAAGAATCTAAATGACTATAGAGTCCAATTACCAATTAACTCCCTCCACCCTTTTATTGTTTAAAATATTTACTACAATTTGAGATTCAGACTTGCAGATAATTCTATGCTAGCCAAGAGAAAACCTCCTCCACAAGGCCTCAAGAATTGTAAGAGCTTTCATAAAATTATTGGAGTGAACACATTTATAAATGGAAAAGAAAAAACTGACACCACCAGTAGAATCTCTCCCAACACCGCCAATGCCAGCATGTCCAGGATTACCCATGGATGATCCATCAGTATTAATTTTTAAAACTCCTCTTGGGGGTGGCCTCTACCTACCATCTCTCCTAACCTTCTTGTTGAGTTGAGGAACACTATTAGGGCTAGAAGAGTTCACACCATCCCAAAAGAGACCAAGGGCTTGTTGTACCTTCTCCTCCCTAGAATCCAAAAGAGGGTCCACATCACATTTGCTATGGATGGTTTCTTGAACCATATACAAGATCCTTTGCCAGATCTGTTGAACAACCAAATAATTGCCCTAAAATATGCACCAGTTTCGTTCGAGCCAAATTTTCCAGATGATGCAAGAAGTGTCCAAATTCCAAGCCACACGAAGGAAGGGGGCCTTGGTCGGAGGTCTACCCAAACTACTCCAAAACTCCACCAGGGACAGCACATGAAAACATGGATGGTTCTAGGCTCTCCACCAACAGTGCCAAATGTCTCTGGAAAAGGAGCATTGGAAAAATAAATGAGAAGAGTCATCCTCATTCTTACTGCAAATGACACAAAAAGAGGGACCTTGAAATCCACTCTTCATCACATTATCCCAAGTTAGGCATTTATTACGAGCTACCAACCAGAGAAAGAAGTTACATTTTTGCCATGCAAATTTGTTCCATACCTTTTTCCACCAAGTGACAGGAAGACTCCCATACTTTTGCTTATCAAGAACCTGATAACCATAGGCTACTGAATAGGTTCCCTTAGGATCAGGGTTCCAAGAAAGAATATATTTACCTCTCAATGAAGAACAAGGCCTCCCCATAAGAATAAGAGCAAGCACCTCTATGTCCTTAGCCAGTACCCCCTGGGGCTATTCTTATGGATCTTTCCACCTATACATCTCCATATTTCCAAAAGACTAGATTTTTTTAAAGTCCTCCACATGAGACCAGCCTTCTTCCAAGAAAAAAATGCTCAAGGAATGTAACCTAGGATATTGATTCAAGATAGGAGGGTAGCCATCCTAAGAATCCTCCCAAAAAAGATTATTTGATCCTTGATTGCAAATCGAGAACAAAACCTGCTTGATTGAATTAGCTCCTCTTTTCAGAGTGTCCCAGATAACTGAACCTTTCCCAACCAATCTAACTCTAGGGATTTCAGCCTCAGAAATACCTCTCAAGTATTTACAAGATAATATTTTAACCCTTCATTTCCTCCATATCTACATTGTATTCTTTTATGTTATTTTTATTTACAACATATTTTAGTCATCTAGCAAAATTAATTTCTTTCATATTATTCTACATCTTGTGATTGCTATATCCCATTGCACATTACATCAAAATATAATAGTGGTATTAGAGCCATAGTAGATCTAGCCATATAGGGAAACCACAATTATCATTGAGCTTGAGTTTTTTGTCAACCCCCACACTACTAGACCAACCACTATCAAAAAATCTCAAAAGAGTCTGGGTGGTAGAATTAGAGAGAGCCCAAGTGAGGATTGAAAGAAATATTAGTTCTTAAAATACTAAGATTATATTTGACTAGAGTATTTCCATAGAGTTTCAAGAAAAAATCATGAATACTAGGACTCAACATTCAATCCACTAGATTGACATATCATCTAGTGAAGATCATTCAAGATATTTAGATTTTGTTAACTATTGCATAAAGTTTCTTTTGTTGTAGAAAATTAATTCTCAAAGGATTGGTACTCCTAAAACAAAAATCTAGGAGACTCCAGCTTCATTACCCAAAGTTTAATGTGACTTCATAGTGCAAATATTAGTTCCTTGTGCAAGAGAAGAATAATATGAAATAAGACTTTTGGTGAAGAGTTGTGGTGAAGTCAGTGGACTGAAGATCTCCATTGCTAGATTGAATAACTTAATAGTTTAAGAACAAGCCATAGAAGCCTTGATAAAAAAATTCCATAGAAGCCTTGAAGAAAATGCCATATAATCCTTGAAGAAGAAACCAAAAAATTCTTGATACTAAAAAGGCCATAAAAGCCTTGATATTGGAAAAAGCCATAGAAGCCTTGATACTAAAAAAAGCCACAAAAGCTTAGATACTAGAAATGACCTCAGAAGCCTTAATACTAAAGACAAATTTGAAGAGAATATCTAATTCAAAATAAAATTAAGATTTAGGACTAATATTTTATTGTAGGGAAAGAAGATTTAGTGAGGAAAAATTCCTACAAGAAATTTAGTATGAGTATCTTCTTCAAAATCAATTTAGTACCTAAAGCAAAATTAAAGATATCAGGAGAAGATCTCATTGAATAAATTCTAATATTGGAATAAGAAGGACTAGGAGAGTCCTGATCGCATCTAGATAGAGTAGAATTAGAGATCCAGAAGAAGATCTCACCACCAATACTTCTAGGAGTAGAAGGTTGAAGAGAAGGTATTAAGAAGGACCAACAGAAGCTACAAGATCAAAGACCTTGGGAAGGTATCAATGACCATCCAATAAAAGGGTAAGAGAGCCTTACTAAATAAATCATAAAAGGATAACTCATTGGAAAAATCCACTACAAAGGACAAGCCCTTTGATAGTGAAGGAATTGGTTCAATTATCGCCATCCGACAAAAAGCCCAAGAGAAGGAGAATTTGGCAAGGAGTCCCAAATTTGAGAAGAAGAATTTGGAAAGGGGTGTCAAATCCTAGAATAAGAATCCATAAAAGACCTCAATATATTTAGAATATTGAGAATAAGATCCTGCTTGAAGTCATAATCCGACAAGAAGACTTGAAGATAGAAGAAGCTTGCCAAATCCAAGATACTTGAATATTACCTCTCACGACAAGAAGGCACCACTTTAGAGATAAATAATTCTTAAAATGTATAGTATAAGGAGGATATTATAAGAGGAGAACAAGTAAACCAAATCTTAGGCTCGTGAAATAAAGTTTGAGATCATATTTTAGTGAAGAAGGAGCTATTCAGAACAGTCTACAAAAAGTTGTAAGATCCTACTCGAAGTAGCAACTTAGTGATCTTAGACACCAAGATACCATCATGTATAAAAGTGGTAAAATATCTACATAATATTTTAAAAAGGTATGCAGATTTTGGCACAAATAGAATCATTAATTGGATTACTTATCAGATTTGTTAAAGCACCTTAATGTCGATTAAAGTTACAAAAAGAAAAATTGGATTACAATCTTCAAAAGTGCAAAAAGAGAAAATTTATTTTTAAGGTTCATTTGCACATTAATTAGGATTTGATTAGATTTTATAATTACATATATCAACTACCTATTATCTACTTTGAAAAAAGAAAAATAAGACTAAGCCCTACAATATTAATTGTAGTGAAATTGTAGAATAACTCTTGAAGATTCATTTCAGATTATTCTTGATTAGTTGCAATAAATTGATTAATTACATTAATTTGAGAGTTGATTGGAGTGATAAGGTGAAATTTTTAGTGCATTAAAATAAATTTTATTAGATTCATTTACACTATACTATTGTTCTCAAAAGAATTATTGTTTGTGTTCTTCAGACGGGCACAAAATCAGAGATTGTCAAAGTGTCTATAGACACTATTAATGCATAAAAAAATGCAATACTTAGTGGCTAAGTGAAGCCATAAAAACAGGTTAGAATCCTCTAAAACATGGAGAAGAAGATAAATAACAAAAATTAGAAATAGAATATTCAAATATTGAGACTTGGTGAGTCTCAAATCCAAAGCATTGCAGGGTTAGTTGTAAGGAGAAAAGTGAAAAAAAATTACATTTTATAAGGAGCTTCTATCTACTTCTATCTAAGATTGGATTGTTCATTATAATATCAAAGCAAAAATGGTAATGTGCCTAAGAAAAAATACAACCTCAAAACCCCTACACTGCATTAAAATTTTTTACCATACAAATCAGAATATTAGACCTGCAAAAATAAGTGCAATAAATGGTGCAAAAGGCATCTTATTTACAAATATTGTGACATTGTATAACACTTATCTAATTCATTATACACAGGTAAAATTTTAGATTGGAAAGTGCCTCAAAGGCACAATATAAGTAGGGTAAAACATTCAATGGTGGTTGAATGCTAGAATCCTCCCAAACATAGCAAAGAGCCATTAATATAGGCTCATATTCTACGTATCTTAGATGATCGAACCTACAAAATATAAGGTACAAAGCTAGGGATAAATAAAATAGAATAAAAGAAAATCAACACAAGCATATTAAAACCATACATCTGATCAAGCAGTATTGACTACCTCAAGTGGAGCATCATAGTCTTCATCAAAGCACTGATATATCTCAACCAAATCTCCACCAAAGTTCCTCCATATCTCCACCATAGCTCCACCATGAGCATTGCTTGATTGGAAACATCTTAGATCCAATGAAGTACAACAAAGAACAAGGTCGAAGAATACATTTGAAAGGCTTGCAAGAAGGTATTGATAAGACAATGGCATGCAAAGGGAATAAAGTGCCAATTGTCATTCTCTAAAAAAACCCTAAAAAATACCCATGAAGAATTATCTACAGTCATAAGAATTAAAACAAGAATCTAATGCATGTTGAAGCAAAAATGTCCCTTGGATAGTGCATGAAGAGAGGATAAAATATATTTTCAAGTGGAGGTAACACTTGTCACAAGCGTTATAACAATAACAATATCTGTACAAAAATCTAAAAGTATTCTTGGAACGTATTAAAACTACTTTGGCACTTGTCACTTGATGGATAACCTATTAAAGGTGATTTGGACCAAGCAACCTGATAGCACCTCAGAGAAACTTGACAACAACTCGGTTGCAACTTGGCATAAATTTGAGAGCAATATGGTAGCTATTCACAACAATTCAGGAGTATTCAAAAGCACTCTCGGTCAAATGGGTTAAGGAAGCATTAAATAAAAGCATTGAATCCAAGAGCACATTGAAGGATTTGCACTAAGGTACAAAGCCTTACTAAGGTGGAATTTTCTCATCTAATTTGCCTTCATTAAAAAGGGAGTTATAAGGTTATATTATGAGGTTAAAGTATTAAAATAATTCAATCTTTATTTGAAAGCAAAACTTAGGGAAATTAATCTAATATTTGCAAAACACAACTTAGGAGAAATAAGAGATACTAATTGGAATTAATCCATTTAATGTTTGCAAATATTAATGTGTTCTAAATTTCCAAATTAGGGAGTGATAAGGGTTACAACATCAAACTAGGTTATTGGAAATTAGAAACACTTAAATAAAATCCTAAGGGATATAAAAATAGGTTATTGAAGATTTTGCTAAGGTTGGAAATTTATAATATTCTTGTCTCAATTTTTTTTTCAAAAGGTAAAATGGAATCCAACATTAAAACCTCTTCAAAAATTGGAAAGTGCTTAGTTCAATAGGAGTAATTATTTCTAAAACTATATTTTACAAAATCACTATATCATATTCTAAAATCATTAGGGAGTCATAAGGCATTCTACAAAACTTGATAATAATACTATCTATCAAATATTATCAATATGGGAAGATATAAACTTTCTTCAAAACCTAAATGTAGGTGTTCATACTCTGATTACTAGGGAGACATAAGGAAACCTATAAAACTAAGGATTAATAAAGGTTTTATCAAATCAAGCTTATATACTTCAATAAGGGATCATATATCCTAATATAGGGAGCTATAAGGAAGACTACAATTCTATCTCATTTCTTCAATTCAACTTCTTCAAATGGGTAAAGGAATGTCATATAATGAATGTAAAACTTGCTCCAATAGGAATCAATTCACAAAACATGAAAACATATGGTATATTGACTCAGGAGCCAATCATCATATGATAGGAAATATATAATGGTTTGACTATCTTGAAGTTGCTAAAGGTTACAGACTAAGAATTGCAAACAACTAAACTTATCCTATACATGGATATGTATGTGTAACACCCAATAAATTATTTCCAAATCTTCTACTAAAAAAAGTATTGCATGTTCTTGGATTAACATTCAATCTCATCTTAGTAAGAAAGTTAGTAGAAAATAACTATATGGTTAACTTTGGATATATGGATGAGATCAATACATATCTCATTATGAATCAAGATGAAATAAAAGCAACATAATCAATCCATGAAAATACATACATCCTAGACTCAATGAAAATCTCACAAGATATTGTGGTGTTTCAAAATGATACTAACATATTTACAAAGGAACATGTTGAAGAAAATGAAGAACCAGTACACCAAAAAGGTAAGCATAGAAGGATCAAAAATAAAAGGATGAGAGGAAAATTATACCATGACATACTCATTCATCAATAATAAAAACCAAATGGAGATACGTGCAAAGAGAACTATAAAGGTGGTTGCATAGAAGATAAGGATGATGAATATGAACAAGCCAAATATCATCCAATGAAAGAAGAATCTATAACTTAATTTGCATCATATGAAGACATAGATTACCTGTTAAACCTGAACATAGTAAGCAACGAAGGAGAATACAAATTCCATTATCCAATGGAAGAAGATCCATATTGAAGACTAAAGTCTTCAATACCCAAATAATGTAATACAGAGGGGTGTTAGAAATAGATTATATTCCATAATTTGGATCATGTAAATGTATCTTCCAAGGTACATACTTAGGAAATTAGATTAATTTAGGGGACAATTATCTAGTTACTTCATGCAATGTAATAAATGCACAAGTGTCAATGTGAAATTTTTATATGTGCAAGTAGTCCCTTGCACAACTACTAGGTAGAGTTTTTGCCAAGGAACCTATTTTCCTATAGAAGAAGGGTATCATTATAATACAAATATAGAGTTAGGGGACATAGTCAGATAGAGTATCTTAGAGCATACTCATAGGTAGTAGCACATTTTTGTGTAGATCACCATCTATTGGTGATGGGTGCAATGTAGTTCAATAACTTTATTAATGGAGTGTTTATTTCCTCCATAGCTACATTGTATACTTTTATGTTATTTCTATTTATAGCATATATCAATCATCTAGCAGATTTACTTTCTTTCATATTATTCTACATATTGTGATTGTTATCTCGCATTGCACATTACATCAAAACATAACAACTTTTACACATTTATCAATAAAATGTGGCACGTTTTCTATCAATTTGGCTTTAAATTAATTATTTAAATAAATTGTTGTTTGAATAAATTTTTTAATTAAATTTAGGAGGTATAAGGTAATTTTTTTTTTTTTGAATTTACATGGTGGAATTGGTAGCCGCCACGAATCCAGGCAGGTTGTCCAGCTTTTTATGGCCGCCATAGTATTTTGCATTGTCTACCCCGGAAGCCGCCACATAGATCTTCACACAGTCCGCCCCTATAACCACCATGCCACAATCATTTAAAACCTTTTACGCCACTAAAAGCACTAGGAAAGGGACAAGCGTTTAGTTCGGTGAGGCTCGAGATTTGAACCTTGGACCTCTGCCCCCCTTATGGGGTTTGGATGAACCAATTGGTCTACACCTCGGACCTTGAGGTATAAGGTATTTTACATCAAAGGAATCAATTTAAAAAATTTGAAAATTTTGGAGATATAAGGAATTCAACATCAAAGGAATTCATCATGGAAGAAATATTAGAAATATATTTTTAGAATATTATGAAGAAATGTTGAGAAAACTAAAATTATATACAAAAAATTTTATGGATAATTTTAATGAACAAAAGTATATACTAATAAAATTAAAGAAGAGAATGTCTTTAATTATTAAAAAATTCTAAAGATAAAAAATTTATAACATTCATCAACTATCTTCAGGAAAAAAATCTTTAGAGAATGGTGTAATTTTCAAAATGCTATTTTATTACCTATTGAAGTAGGCATAGTAATGTACATGACATTACTTACTTTTGAGATCTATCAAGATAAAAGTGGAGAAGAAAAATAAAAAAATCAAATATGTCAGTTGTGATACAGTTGAGTTGGATGAAAATGAAAAATATCCAAATAATTAACAATATAATATGTTAATGCATTAAACATATGTTGACAATGTATATGAAAATTATGAATTTTTTATATCCTACATATGATAATAAACCAAACAACAATAGGAACAATGTTGATTAATGATATGAATCATATTATTGTGATGATTTGTTGAGAATTATAACAGGAACATGAAAGAACTTAGAGAAATAGAATAAAAATATAAAGACCATGAAAAATACTAATAAAGCAAAGATTCAAAGGAAGAAATAAAATGAAGAAACAAAGCAAAAGATAAATATTGAAGATTGAAAGTATTGAAACCAAATAATTTAATATATGGGTGTATTGAATATATTGTATTATTTGATAGATATTTAAAGTACCTTATTGGTACATTTATACATTTATAGAGGTTATATTAGGAATAATTTATTAGATTAGGGAGTGTGAGTTATATTTCTCGAATGTATGTGTGAATATTTGAGAAGAGTCCAAGTGTTATTTCATAAGTGTGCAAGTGTGAGAGTTTACAAAGTGTCAAGTAATAAAATGTGCAAGTGTGTAAAGTGTGAGAAGGTGCAAAGTGTCATGTAATTCAAGATTCATAGAGTTCTATGTCAAGTATACAAGTGAAGAGACACATGATATGTGACAAGATGTATAATCAAGAGTCATGAGATTTTTGTCATATGTAAGGAATAGGAAATATGCATCTCCCAAATATGTGTGGAGAGAAATATTGAAGTATTTAAGAGTAATATTATAATGTTATATTATGGAGACAAAGCTCCATGTATTGTATCTAAATTTTTAATAAAGACCTTGTATATTTGATCAATAATATTGTGAGCTTTATACCCAGGTGTTGTAGGTGAGTTGGAGAGGAGAGGGAAATCCTCCAAGAGAGATCCCAGGTTCAAATATCCACCCTACCAAAAATCTGAATTGGGTATCCAAAATCCAATTGATAATGTTGGTACGAGCAGGGTCGGGTGCGACTCCCGAGTGAATTTGATGGTGTAGAACCCCCTCGTTCGTGGTCTCTCAAACCAAGGCGACCTCGCAAAGGGTTTTTCTCTTTATATATATATATATATATATATATATATATATATTTGTGAGCTTTATAATTTAGAAATATTGTTATTACTTCACGGATGTGATTGATTTATATTGTTCAAAGAATTGTATGCTTCAATATTATGATTTATATTAGATCTTAGAAAATTCACATATTATTTAATATGGCTAAAATCCAATAGTGATATCAGAGCTACACTCTAGTCAAATTATGATTTGAAGATTTATGGAGGAATTTTGAGAAGAATAGAGTTAGTGGTTCAAATTGAATTGAAAGGAGATACCAAAGTTGTACTCTAGTCATTTGAATCTATTTGAAGGAGTAATTTATTTATGTTAACATTATAGATTTGGGTTGTTGGGGTGAGGATAAATTGTGAATAATTTTGGATAAGTGAGAGAAAGCCTAGATATTTGGAGAATGTCGAATATAAGAATTTCGCTAATAAAAGAAGAATTTACAGATTATTGGAGTTGTACTCCAAAGCTAGATGTCTAAAAATTATTAAATTTGAAGCTTGTGTTAAGTTGTTTTCTATATGAATAATATATACTATGTTGAAGCCACTTATTGCTAAGTTGAGGAAGAATATATTATAGACTTTTATTGCTATGATAAACTAGGAAGTCATAGTATTGAGAATCTAGTGAAGAAGGTAAAGAGAAGTTAAGAGCACCTGGTAGAAAATAAAAAAATCCATGACTCAAGGATAGATAAGAAGAACCTGAGAAAAATCTCCTTTCAAATATTAGTGTTGACCATAGTGAAGATAGATCCTAAGTAGAACCAACAAAGCTGAGGTGAAAGTGATGCCAAAGAGCCAAGGTAGAAGTTGAATTAGTAGAGCCAAAGAGGAGAGGTGAAAGAACCTAAAGAGTGACCATATTCAAAGCAACAAATTCCATAAATAAGAGAGCCTCCAAACATAAAGCCTAAATTGAATTTTCTCTAGTGTGAAGAAGTTGGGTGTAGTCTTTGTAGATGTCACCTGAGATAACATGTTTACGACTTAAGACTAAAATGGAGTCTAAATAATTCAAAGTGTTTGAGAGTTTGAAGTAAAAGTGAAGCCAAAACTAGAATATTTATAGCTAAAACTGTAATACATACTATGGAATTTTAGAATGTTTGATGCCCTATTGCATTAAGTAGTAGACATGGAGAAGGACTAAAGTAAGGAGTTTGATTATTTTATGGGTGCCTCTCTTTAATTTGGAATTATAAGGTTTTGAAAGAATATTTTAATAATTTATTAACACCTTATTTATTTTTGGAGCTATAAGGTTCAAGAAATAGAATTTGATAAAAAAATAATTCATCAATGGGAGTTATAAGGGAATAAGTTATTTGAAATTTAAAAATTGAAATAAATTTGGAGAGATAAAGATTGAATAAATTTAATGAATTGATGAAGATGAATGGATAATGAATGAATTATTGGAAGGACCAATTAATTGATATTGCTTTTGTAAAAATTAAAATTTGAAGGTGAATTTGGGAGATATAAGGAAGATTGAAATTTGAAATTTAAAGATTGATGAATGCAAAATAGATTGATTGAGATTTGAAAATTTGAATGAATTTGAAATTATATTTTGGATATATAAGAAAAAATATTGCTTTGTTAAATTTGGGAGTTATAAAAATATGGTTGTGTAAAGCTTGAAATTGATTATTTAAAAAAATTATTGTTTGAAGAAATTATTTAATTAAATTTTAGAGATATAAGGTATTTTACATAAAAGGAATTTTTTTGAAAAATTTAATTTTTTTTATATAAATAAGGAATTAAACATCAATGGAACTAGGTCCAAGGTGTAGACCAATTTGTGTATCAAAATACCGTAAGGGGGACGAATGCCCAGGGTTCAAATCTCGGGCCTTGTTGGACTGAATGACTATCCCTTTCCTGGTTCTTTTAGCTATGTAAGAGGTTTAAAATGAATGCAACATGGTGGTTATAAGGGTAGACTATGTGAAGTACTATGTGGCAGCTTCCAGGGTAGGTAGCATGAATTATCGTGGTGGCCATAAAGGTGAACAACACACCCGTATCATCATCATGTCGGCTACTAATTCCACTATGTAAATAAATAATTAAATAAACATAAATGGAAATCATCATGGAATAAATTATTAGAAATGTATTTTCAGAATATTGTGAAGAAATGTTGAGAAAACCAAAATTCTATACACAAAATCTGATAGATAGTTTTGATGGAAAAAAATATATACCAATCATATTAAAGAAGAGAATATATTTAGTTCTCTAAAATTCCAAAGATGAATAGTTTACAACATTCGTCAACTATCTTCATGAAAAACTCTTGGGAGCATGGTGCAATTCTAAAAATGCTATTATATTACATACTGAAGTAGGCATAGTAATGTAAATGACATTACTTAATTTTGATATCTATCTAAATAAAAGACAAAGAAAAATTTAAAATGAAAGATGTCAGTTGTGATACAAATGACTTGAATGCGGATTAAACATTTTCAAAGAATGAACAATATTATATATTAATGCATTTAGCATATGTTGACAATAAAGTTGTATATGATGAATTTTTATATCCTATATTTGATAATAAATTAGATAGCAATATGAACAATGTTGATGAAGGATATGATTCATAGTATTGTGATTATTTGTTGAGAATTATAAAAGGAGCGGGAAAAAGGTTAGAGAAACAAAATAAAAATACCAAGACCAAAAAAATAAGAAGAATAAATCAAAGAATTAAAGGAATATGAACAAAAGATGAAGAACAAAGCAGAAGACAAATATTGAAGACTAAAATTCTTCAAATCTAATAATGTAATATAGGGGGTGTTGGAGATATTACATTATTTAGTAGATGTTAAAGTACCTCCATGGCACATTTGTACATTTATAAATGGTATATTAAGAGTGATATCATAGATTAGGGAGTGTGAATTATATTTCTCTAATGTATGTGTTAATGTGTGAGAAGAGTCCAAGTATTATTTAATAAAGTGTGCAATTGTGAGAGTGTACAAAGTATCATGTAATAAAATATACAAGTGTGTAAAGTGTGAGAATGTGCAAAGTGTCATGTAAGTAAGTCAAGAGTCATAGAGTTAGGTGTCAAGTATACAAGTGAAGAGGCACATGAAATGTGGAAATATGTAAAATCAAGAGTAATGAGAATTTTGTCATATGTGAGAAATATGAAAGGATGTAGCTCCAAGATATGTGAAGACAACAATAGTGAAGTATTGAAGAGTTATTTTCTCAAGTTATATTATGGAGATAAAACCCTATTTATTGTATCTGAAATTGTAATAGATATATTTTATATTTAATCAATAATATTATGAGCTTTATTATTCATAAATATTATTATTATTTCATGAATGTGATTGATTTACATTAGTTAGATAATTGTATTCTTCAATATTGTGATTTATATGAGACCCTAGAAAATGGACCTGTGATTTAATCTGGCTAAAAATCCACCAGTGTTGTTAGAGCTACTCTGGCCAAATTATGATTTTAATATTTAGGGAGGAAATTTGAGAATAATAGAGTTGGTAGGCCAAATTTAATTGTAAGGAGACACCAAAGTTTTACTCTATTTGTTTGAAGCCATTTGAAGGAGTAATTTATTTGTGAGAACATTGGAGAATCAGGTTGGTGGCCTATAGAGAAATTGTGAATAATTTTGGATGAGTGAGAGAAAGATTAGATATTCGGAGAACATTGAATGTGATAATTTTTTCTGATAGAAGAATATTTGGCAGATTATTTGACTTGTATTCAAAATCTAGATATTTTAAAATTATTGAAGTTGAAGCTTGTGTTAAGCTATTTGTTGGATAGAGAAGCTAGACTATGTTGAAGTTGCTTATTTCTAATTTGAGGAGGAAGAATATATTGTAGACTACTATTGCTATGATGAATTGTGAGGTCCTAGCATGGAGAATACAATGAATAATCTAAATATAATTTAAAGGCATATAGTAGCAAAGAGCAAAATTCATGAGTCAAGGACAAATAAGAAAATCCTATGAAGAATCTCCATTTGAATAGTAGTGTTAACCATATTAAATATAGATCTTAAGTAGAACTAGAAGAGCTAAGTTGAAAGTCATGCCAAAGAGCAAAGGTGGAAGTTTAATTGATAGAGTTGAAGAGGAGAGGTGAAATTTTTGAAGAATGATCATATTCAAAGTGATAAAATATAGAAATAAGATAGGATACAAACACAAAGTTAGAGTTGAATATGCCATGGTGTGAAAAAGTTGGATGTAGTCTTTGGAAATGCCACTGAATAATTTAAACCATCTGAGAGTTTGAAATTAAAATAAAGTCAATATTAGAAGATTCATTACTGAAAGTGTGACACATACTATGGAATCTCAAATTTTTTGATGTCTTATTGCATGACATAGTAGATGCAACCAAAGAATAATGTAAGGAGATTGATTTATTAATCATTTAAAAGGTACATTTGATTATTTTTTAGGTGCTTGACGTTAACTTGGAGTTATAAGGTTTAGAATGCATATTGTAATAATTTATAAGTGCCTATTTTTTTTGGAGGTATAAGGTTTAAGAAATATTTTTAAATTTTGATAAAATAAATAATTGATGAATAAGAGTTATAAGAGAATAAGTTATTTGAAATTTAAAAATTGAAATTAATTTGAAGATATAAGGATTAAATAAATTGAATGAATTGATGAAGATGAATGGAGAATGAATGAATGATTATGAGGATAGATTAATTGATATTAATTTTGTGAAATCAAAATTTGAAAGTGATTTTTGGAGATATAAGGAAGATTAAAATTGAAAGTTGAAGATTGATGAATGCAAAATTGATTGATTTTGAGATTTAGAAAATGAAAAATAATTTTAAATTATATTTTGGAGCTATAAGAAGAAAACATATTGCTTGATTAAATTTTGGAGATATAAGAATATGATTGCTTGAAGCTTGAAATTGGTTATTTAAAGAAATTATTTAATTAAATTTGAGAGATATAAGGAATTTTACACAAACAAATTAATTTGAATAATTTAAAAATTTTGGAGGAATAAGAAATTCAATATCAAATGAATTCATCATGGAAGAAATTATTAGAAATGCATTTTCATAATATTATGAAGAAATGTTGAGAAAACTAAAATTCTATATACAAAATTTTATGGATAGTTTTGATGAACACAAATATATTCCAATAATATTAAATAAGAGATTATATTTAATTCTCAAAAATTCCAAAGATGAGAAGTTTACAACATTCATCAACTATCTTCATGAAAAACTATTTGGAGCATGGTGCAATTCTCAAAATTCTATTATATTACCTACTAAAGTAGGCATAGTAATGTACATGAAATTACTTGCTTTTAAGATCTATTGAGATAAAATACAAGAAGAAGAATCCAAAATTAAATATGTCATATGTAATACAGATGACTTGGATGTAGATGAAAAATTTCTAAATAATGAACAATATAATATGTTAATGCATTCAATAGATGTTGACAATGAATATAAAAATGATGAATTTTCATATCCTACATCTGATAATAAATCATACAGTATCAAGAACAATGTTGATGAAGGATATGAGTCATATTATTGTGATGGTTTGTTGAGAATTGTAATAGGAATAGAAAATAACTTACAGAAATAGAAGAAAAATACCAAGAACAAGAAAAGGAAGAATAAAGCAAAGAATCAAAGGAAAAATAAAAGATAAAGAAACAAAGCAAAATATAAATATTGAAGACTGAAAGTATTCAAACGAAACAATATAATATAGGAAGGTGTTGGATATTTTACAATATTTTGTAGATGTTAAAGTACCTTTATGGTACATTTGCACATTTATAAATATTATATTAGGAGTGATTTATTAGATTAGGGAGTGTGAGTTATATTTCTCTAATGTATGCATCGTGAGAAGAGTTCAAGTGTCATTTAATAAAGTGTTTAAGTGTGAGAGTGTAAAAAGTATCATATACTAAAGTGTGTAAGTGTGTAAAGTGTGAGAGTGTGAAAAGTGTGATGTAAGTCAAGAGTCATAGAGTTAGGTGTCAAGTATACAAGTGAAGAGACTCATGATATGTAGAAAGATGTAAAATCAAGTCATGAGATTTTTGTCATATGTGAGGAATGGGAAAATGTACATCTCTTGGATATGTGAGGAGAAAAATAGTTAAGTTTTAAAGAGTCATATTATCAAGTTATATTATGGAGATAAAGCTCCATGTATTCTATCTAAAGTTGTTGTAGAGATCTTGTATATTTGATCAATAATATAATCATATTTTTTATTTAGAAATATTATTATTATTTCATGAATGTGATTGATTAATATTGGTTAGAGAGTTTTATTGTTGAATATTGTGATTTATATTAGATATTGGAAAGTGGACTTATGATGTAGTCGAGCTAAAAACCCAATAGTATTATTAGAGTTACACTCTGGCCAAATTGTGATTTGAAATTTTTTGGAGAAAATTTGAGAAGAGTAGAGCTAGTGGCTCAAATTGAATTAAAGGGAAATACCAAAGATATAATCTGGTAATTTGAGTCCATTTTAAGAAGTAATTTATTTGTGAGAATATTGGAGAAACAGGCTAGTGGTCTAAGGAGAAATTTTAAATAATTTTGGACAAGTGCAAGAAATATTAGACATTTGGATAATGTCTAATGTGATAATTTTTTTTGATAGAATAAGATTTGAGATATTATTAGAGTTGTACTCCAAAGATAGATTTTTGAAAATTATTGAAGTTGAAGCTTGTGTTAAGTTTTTTGTTGGACAAAGAAGCCATACTATATTGAAGCCACTTATTGATAATTTGAGGAGGAAGAATATATTGTAGATAACTACTACTATGATAGATTTGGAAGTCCTACCATGGGGAATATAATGAAGAATCCAAACTGAAGTTAAGAGCACCTAGTAATAAAGAACAAAAGCCACAAGCTAAGGATAAATAACAAGAGCGTAAGAAGAATATCCATTCAAAGAGCAGTTTTGATCATAATGAGGGTAGAGCCTAAGTGGAATTGGTAGAGCCAAGATGAAAGTGATGCCAAAGAGGAAATGTGGAAGTTGAATTGGTAGAGCCAAATAAGAGAGGTGAAAGTGCCTGAAGAGTGACCATATTCAAAGTGACAGTCTAAAAACAAGAGTATCTACAAATATAAATCCTAAGTTGAAGTTGTCTTAGTGTGGAGCTATTGGGTGTAGTATTTAGAGAATCCACCTGAGATAGCATGTTTGTTTTTTGAGTTTGAAATAGAATCTAAATAATTCAACGTGTCTCAGATTTTGAAATCAAAGGAAATACAAAACTAAAATATTCATAGTTGAAAGTGTAACACATACTATAGAATCTCAAAAATTTTGATGCCCTATTGCATGACATAGTAGACATGGAAAAATAATAAGGTAAGGAGTTTTATTTATTAAGTTTTTAAATGGGGAAATTGATGTGCCTAAATTTAATTCAGAGTATAAGGTTTAGAAGGCATATTTGAATAATTTATGAGCAATTAATTTATTTTTTAAGCTATAAGGTTTAATAAATATTTTTGGGAATTGATAAAATAAATAATTGATGAATAGTAGTTAAATGGTTTCAAATTTAAAATTTAAAATTAATTTGGAGATATAAGGATTGAATAAGTTTAATGAATTGATGAAGATAAATAGAGAATGATTGATTGATTGGAAGGATTGCTTGATATTATTTTTGTAAAAATTGAAATTCAAAGGTGAATTTAGGAGATATAAGGAAGATTGAAATTGGAATTTGAAGATTTATGAATGCAAAATTGATTGATTTTTTTTTTTAATTTACATGGTGGAATCAGTAGCCACCATGAATCTAGGTAGGTTGTTTGACTTTTATGGCCACCATAGTATTATGCGTTGTTTACCCTGAAATCCACCACACAATTATTCATGCATTCTGCCCCTATAACCACCATTCCATAATGATTTTAAATGTTTTATGTCATTGAAAGCACTAGTAAATGGACAAGTGTTCAATCCAATGAGGCTCAATATTTGAACCTTGGACCTCCGCCCCATTACGAGGTTTGGTAAAACCAATTGGTCTACACCTCGGACCTAAAATTGATTGATTTTGAGATTTGAAGTTTTGAAAAAGAATTTGATATTATTTTTTGTAGCTATAAGAAGAAAAATGATTGTTTGATTAAATTTGGGAGTTATAAAAAAGATGATCACTTAAATATTGAAATTGATTATTTAATGAAATAGTTGTTTGAAGAAATTGTTTGATTAAATTTAGGATATACAAGGCATTTTATATAAAAGGAATTAATTTGAATAATTTGAAAATTTTGGAGAAATAAGGAACTCAATATCAAAGGAATTTATCATGGGAAAAGTGACTAGAAATGCATTTTTATAAGATTATGAAGAAATTTTTGAGAAAACTAAAATTTTAAACACAAAATTTTATGGATAATGTACATGAAAAAAATATATACCAATAAGATTAAAGAAGTTAGTGTCTGTAATTCTCAAAAATGACAAAGATGAAAAGTTTACAACATTCATAAACTTTCTTCATGAAAAACTCTTTTGAGCATGGTGGAATTCTCAAAATACTATTATATTACCTATTAAATTAGGCATAGTAATGTACATGGTGATGAGTGTCATTAATACTCTTACTTTAATTAAATTGTCAAATCCAGGGTGGTGTTCTAAGGTTGTATGTGATAGAGATCGTTGGAATTGTAGCTTAGGAATTAGAGCACTAGACTAACTAATAAAATATGGAATTATAATGTCTTTGCAAAACCTACACTAGATAACACACTTTGCATCAAGAAAAACTAACTAGTTTGTAGGAATTGAACATGCTAAAAATGAAAGATGCTAAACTACATTGTTGGAATTGAAATGAAAAAAAATAAAGTACTGAAATTGAAATGGTAGAGCGTAAATGCAGGAAAATAAAGCTACTAAAATAAAAATGTTGAAAGTAAAATGCTATGACAAAAAATAAAAATACAAAAATGAACTAAAATCAACTAGCTATGACAAAAACATAACACACATGCCAAAATTAGGGGGAAAAATAGCATTTAATACTACTAAAATTTATGACAAAAAATAGTGAGAAAACCTAAAATTATAGCATAAATTCCTTTCATCAGCCCTTAGAGTGGGCTCTTGCATCAAGGTCCAATAGAAGGCATAAATTTAATAGGACCTAAGCTAACTCATGAGATCAAAAAATCATGCAAGAGACTAAAAATAACTAAATCTAAAATTATTGCACTTTATTGATTGTTCAACTAGTATAATAGTTTCTAACTAATTCATATAATTCTATTTTTCTATCAACTTTTCAAAGGGGGCAAACAAGGAGTATTTATAATTAAATTTTTAACTTGTTCTACCTACATTTAGGGGTTAAAATGGGAAAACAATATGTTGTCTCCTTAATTACAACAATTTCTATAGTCAATAATTGACCTATCTAAAATTAGGACAAAAAGTTGATCTAGATTGTTTCTATTATCTTTATGCATCCAATTAATGTAAAAGGTCTTAAATAGTCTTGAGGAATATTCATGCTAAATATCAACCAGCCATATTGCCTTTTCCTCTTGGAAATCGATCAACAATCAATTCTACTTTTTTTTTATATAAAATCTTATAGTGCTCTAGAACATGTTGTTGGTTATCCAATCTATGAAAATTATTTGGTATTTGGTTGAATGGTTGATTTTCGACATGTGGATATGTTCTTCTCTATCATTTATGTGTTTAAAATGCAAATTGACCCCTAATTTGCAATGCTACACCTACCACTTAGGAGCTTGCAGCTTTCTGGCAAGATCTTCCAAAGAAGAACATGTAGGTTCTATTCCAATAGAACTATAGTGTCTAGATTTTGTGCAGGTTGCATATTTGGATGCCACATCACCTCAAAAGCACATATTAAGGGTGGGAAACTCATTCAAAAACATGGCAAGTTAGATTTTTAAGTTTATAAGTAAGACCTCCATCCATAATGCCCTTTTACTATGCTTTATTCATGCCTAATAATCACTGAAATCATACAAAATTACCACAAAAATATAGGAAACTTATATTAATAGTAGAATATGTTTTGTTACAATTTTACCATATTAACATCAATATTATCATGCATAATAATAAATATACTTGACATTAAAATATAACATTTAAAACAAATGGGTAGTTTTATGTGACATATAATTGAAATAATAAGACATTTTGTTGTCTCATAATTCTCCCCTACTTATCTTGATGCATGCCCTCATGCATTGTGGTGGCCCACATTAGCATTCAGGTCCAATTCTCTTTGCAAACTATTCCAAAATTTTTGAGCTAGTAAGTGATAACCTCTATGCCATCTGATTTCCTCCAAACAAATATGAAACTACTAATTTGACTATGAATTAGTGTCAAAGTAATAAGGAACTGGTGTAAGTATGGTGGGTGTCCAAAAGTGGAGGTCTATCCACTCATGTTTTATTTCCAATATTACTTTCACCAGTGTTACTATCCTCCTGCAAAACCACATCAAATTAGTTGATGAGATGGGCTCCTTTTTTCTCAAAGACATATATAGCTCATTCCATATACACCTACATGCCAACCTTGCATTATGAAATTTATCCCTATAAAATTTTTAGAAACTAGCTATACTTTCTTTGATATTTTCAAGATAGGTTGTTTAGATATTTATATTTTTTGTCAGATAAAAGTGTTGACTAATTAATGTTTTTAGATTAGGTTTATCAAGCATGAGTAGAAGTCTAGGCCCTATTTCTATTGCTTTATAATTTCATAATTATTTTTGCCATGGTATCTTATTATTCAAAGCTGAGGTTAAAGTTTTGAGTTGCATATTTGCAATATAGATACATGGTAAGAACTAAACATCCTCAACTAGCACAAACTTGTTCAAATAAAATTCACATAACAAGTTTCTCTATTTTTTTGGACATTGTAAAAATATTTCAATAAATATTTGTTGAGAAACATTTTATAAGAGATTTCAGAGTAGATCCTCATTACCCACCACTTGTAGTATCACCCTTTCATGAATAGGCTATAAATTTTGGTAGGTCCCTTGCATTGCACTACATATTTTGTAATGTGACACAAGTCCCTTAATTTATTTTTAGGACTACTATTTCTTTAGATTGTATTTTATTCTATACTTCTAAGGGATGTAGTGCTACAAGGAACTCTTCTAAATAATGACATAAAGTCACCTATGTTGTTATTGTTATGTTGTGATTCACCTATGAAATCATGCCCTTCTAAGGTACAACAACTGGCAAGGCAAGAAGCATTAGAGGTAGCTCATTCTATACTTCCATTCTTATAGCCTAATTTATATTCATAGTTTCTTCGATTATCTACTTTGATTTCTTCTTCTATTGGTATTTAAGATTGACTTGCCTTAACTTGTAATTTTGAAACTATGTGTAATAGTGTCACTTGATTTGGAGCTATCCTTTATATTCCCTATTATTTTGAAGCTTCCTCCTATATTGGATGTTTTAGAGTCTGCTCTTATGTTGGTGCTTGTTCTTGTGCAATCTATTACTGCTCATGCTCTAAAGCATCTTCTCTTTGTTTAGAGCATTCTCTAGTATCCATAGGATTTTTTCTTACCCTTTGAACAAACACCTCTTTATTTTCTATCCCCCTTTCTTATATAGAAGAAATATCTACAATTGAATTAGGCAAGACCGGTTTATATTCTATAGTAGTAATTTCCTTTATTCTAGAGTGAGGTGAAGTTTCTTGTTCACTCATTTTTTAGAATTTTTCAATAATATTAAGCGAAATTTCAACTAATTTCCCACATAGGATGGATTTAGGGGTACACTTCCTTTATTCCTATTATATCCTTCAAGTCATATAATTCTTGCAAAATTTTACAGATATACCTATATTTTTATTTAATTTTATCTTTTGTATCTTTTATCCACTTTTGTTGTGTCTTAATGATAGCCCTAGCAGCTTTCACTTGGTCTTCTAGCTCCATTTTTACAGCATTTTTTTTCTCTGTTGACTTTGAGGAGTAAGTGGGCATGGTCATTTTAGGTGGAGAATCTACTTGTACTAATTCCCCTATTTCTATATGTACTCTAAAATTTTGCTCATCTTCATCATCTACAAGAACCAATTTTTTCCTCTATTTCAAGGGATCAAGAGGTGTGGATTGCTTATTCTAAGCAATTGCATTTTATTTTTATCTTAAACTTCTCCTGAGAGAAAGTGTTTTTGGTGGAGTCTATTGCTCCTACTACTTTTTTGTTGTCTCTCCTTCTTATTCACTAGAAATAACTTCAACAAACCTGATCATCTATCTAGTTGATATTATCTATATCTTGGGCGAATTTATGTCCTTTTTATGTGTGCTAGTTGGGGATAGAGTTTCTTTACCTTTCCTCTTAGTAGTAGATCTTGTTCTACCTACCTAAAATTGTTGCTCTAGTTGATATTATTCCTCTATGGAAGAAGAATATTCATGAGTAGAAACCTCCTCCATGAAATATAATCCTTCCTAAGTAAAATATTCCCCTATTATGTCTAGCTCAAAGGGTTTATTTTGGATAGAGATATCTGCCTAAGTAGACACCTCTATATCCCCTATCTTAAAAATGACTCTCCTAGTATTTTTTTGCTTGACAGGGTCTATTTCACTCTTCCTTTTTCTACTCCCCTTTGGTCTTGTTTCAGTAGGTGTTGGTCTACTAGTTGAGGAAGGTCCTCCTATAGTTTTTGGTTTTTCATTTTTTTTAGAGGTGGTCTTTTTCCTAGACTTTTTAACAAGGGTGTCTTCTACACTACTAGCCCCTTATCTCTTTTTTGATCACTTTTAGAGGTAGACTATTCTATCCATGGCATAAATAACCTATTGAAAGTCTGAGGGTTTCCTCTAAAATGGTGTCTATATAACAATTTTATTAGGCTATGGTGCCTCACAAATCTCTATCTCTCTCAAAACTATTTGGCCATATCATGTAGAGCTTGGTTTAGATATAAAGGTAAGTTTACTCTAAGCTTAGGTCGCACCATGTCCTATGTGGATCAGTAATTTAATGTGGTACCTTCATAACATATCAAACTAACCTTCATAGGTCAAATACTGGATTACTTAGGTGGTGACCTCATCCTATGGCTATTTTAAACATATTCTTTTTACACATTTACGTATTCAATTGGTAACATGCATTTGTGGTTCTCGATACCCATATTCCTTGAATGTATTTACTAACTGTAGAAAAATTACCTTAAATTCTTTTACTAATTCAAATCCTTCATAAGGAATTTTGGAAAACTAATTATGAATCATAAGGTTTACCTCAATTCACATGCCATTATTGGTTGCTCTATTATTTTAAAAAGTGTGATAAAACTCCTTTGCCAATCCATATGAATGTCTATAAAACTTCTATATAAATTGCATCCACCCTGCTCGATGAAAATTTCTATGACTTTTGGGTGATGCTACAACTCATCGATGCTATATGGTTTGGAATTCCATTTTTTTTTACCCATTTTGATTCACTACGTATTTTATTTTTGGGTTCTATTTTATTCTACACCTTGAATACTCTCTATTTTTCTTTATATTTTTTTATGTACTCCTATTCCCTTTTGAGAATTTCGGTTGCACTTTCGTTTTCCTTCTCCATTTTTTAGTTGTAGAATAAGGATTTTTTATTTATATGTTTGATGATTATGAGGGGATTACTATACCATCATGCTCTAGTAATACCATATGCTCTGAAATATGGAAAAAAAATTACTCAAAAATGCACATACAAATCTTGTGTACCTCCCATGTATTTACTGAGACACATGGTATATGTTGAAGTGACTATGATAGAATTTAAACTAGGTATGGATAATGATGATGATTGGAATCCATGATGGAAAAATCCCACACACCTCACTGAAAAAGTGATTTCCCACACATTTAAATATGGATAATTGATTTTCCAATTGATGGTCCAGATCTTGCTGATCAATCCTTCATTTTTTAGAAAGTGCAACATCAACACCCACTTTCCTTACTACCATTTTTGCATTGAAATCATGCAATCATATGTCTTAAGGAGGCATTGTCCTAGTGCAAAACCTGATAATGCACTTTAGATCATAATATCATGACAGGTTTTAGATGGCTGCTACCTGGCATGGCATGTAGCATCCATGGATGTGGTCTTTTGCATGCAACACAAAGTATTATTATTATTTTTATTAAATAAAAAAGGTATTTTGAAAGATATTCCAAAACTTTTAAAAAAGGAGTAGAAAAAAATTGACAAAGGATACAAAGCAAAGGGACACCATCGAGCAAAAAAAAAACACACAAAGCTTAAAGGAGATTAGCCCAAGCAATAAAGGCAATAATAAAGGTATAATATTTCAAATAAAAATCACCAAGACAACATGATTTAATAATTTAATGGTAGATTAATAAAGGCAACATTAAAAATGCAAGATTTTTAATCAAGGACACTAAGCCGACGTGATTTCAAATTTGACTTTGAAATTGAAAAACTTTCCCAAAATCCCTGTAGTCGAGGTATCAAACATAGAGTTGTGTCAAAGTATTCTTAGATGTCTTACTCCCCTAGTATTCTAGTTAGATATCTTGGTAGTATATGATTGAATATTCTTTTGAGGATCATATATGGTTCTTATGAGAAGAGGTTTCCCTTGACTGACTTGTCCTCTCGTAATCAGTACAAGAGAAGCACATTTTTTAAAAACAAAATTATCCCTGAGAGACCAAAAGGTCCTTAGAGGGAATATAGACATATATAGTACCTAAAATCTTTTATTCTTTAATATGTTATTCTTATATCTTCGGACATTCAAAATAATTCCATAGAAGGGAATTTGCATCCTTATTGAGCATAAGTTCCTTGGAGATCAAAGGAGAAGAAATATTTGAAATATTACCATAACAGGTAGGGGGATGACAAGTTGACATTATACCAGGGTTAGAAATTTTCAATTATGCATCATAAACATTTTCATTTTGAGGAAAAACTTGAGTAGTCTTACACTTAGGACATCGAGATAACTTGTGACCATAATTGTTGCAGTGAGAAAACAAAATGGTTTGGTCTCATTAAAAAGGGGTTGGATCCTAGATCCAACATCCATAATTAGTTCAAAATTAATAGGAATATTTGCATATAAATCAATTAATACACATATGCAATAAAATACCATTCGATATCTAGCTCTAGTCGATGGGTTGATTGAAACTAGATAACCCAAAATTTTTGCAATCCCTTTCAAAATAGCTTCCTATTAGAAGTGAAGAGGGAGGCCTGGAAGTCTTACCCATATAGGATCAGTGTTGATTTTCTAAGTGTCTAGATCAAATTTCATTCCCCATTTACGAAGGAAGAGGTTCTTCCACGTAAAAAACTAGGGACGTCCACCTAGAATGTGTTAAAAATTATTCAAAAGAGAAAGACTCATAAGAAAAAAACCTTTCAAGAGAGCAACTAAGTCTATGTAGCCTTTTGGATATCACTTCAACATCGCTCATCTCATAATTGAGTCCAATTTCAATCTATAATTCACCAATAATTTCCCAACAAGGGAGTTTCCTCCTCTACCATGGTAAATTTTAAAATATTTGTAGGTATTGATAAGGATTTATGCACAAGGTCAAGCTCAAACATGCACTCTAAAAGAAGAGATCACTTATATTTTTGAGTAACAACTACAATATATAATTTCTCTATAAGAGGGTAAGAATCCAAAACTTTAGGAGGCTCCACCAGGGGGAAAGTAGAGGCTTTAACCTCTCCACCCTAGCTAACAAGCATGGAGGCAGAGAGATGCTCCACATCAATAGTCAAAGCCTAGCCCACACAGAGACCACTATTATTAATCGGTATCTAGTCCACACAAATTATTATTATTATTATTATTGTTAAAATTTTACTTGCATGCACAAAAATTAAAATTTGACCAAACCTGTTTGCATGCAACTTGGTATGTTGGAGCACTTGAAGCAATTATTCTGTCCACTTTACAATATGTTAGAGATAAATATTTTATGATTTAAGATAAGTTGGAATATCTTGTTGGGGGTATTTAGTGAGGTGTTTTAGTTTTTCTAATTTTATAAATAGTTATGCCAAGCATGTAATCATTATTTATGCAATATTAAAGCTAACTAATAGTAAAATTAAAGAAATACATACCTTACTATCTTGAAGGGCTTTTATGTATTATTGGGATAAATTTACTTATTATATAAGAATTATAAATCCTAAAAAATTACATAGATGAAATAATTAGAATTTATACAATGGTGAAGATTCAAAAAAGGCAAACAAGCCAAAAAATAGTTTTCATGTAAGCGTTAACTCAATAGCACCTTGTAGACTAGAGTGGCCAGTAATCTTGGCTGCTATAGGCTAGAGTGGCCACAACTAGCCACTTTTGATGATAGCAGCTAGCCCTGAAATACGAACTATCATGAGGGATTGCCCAAATCACAGGTAGTAACTGTTGGCAATTTTGGGTTTGAGATCCTAGCTTCTTGTCTATGAGTTGTCATTGATGTCAAAAGGAAATGGCATTAATGTTAAGAGGATGTGTTGGCTTCAAAGGTGGAAGATTCCAAGAGAATCCGGAGAGATTCCATTGGCAAGGGTTTTCCATTAAAACCAAGTTAAATGGTTTTTATTAAAACCAATGGAGGTTCTCTTTATTATTTATTTAATTATTATTTAAAACCCTTCAAGGTTTTAATTAATTAATTATTATTTAATTAATTAAGGGAGAAATTTGAATTCAACCGACGTGTTTGGAAATGCATCAAAGTGCATATAAATTGAGGCAAATGATTTCATTTATGTTTTGCCAAGAGTTCGACATTAATCCCTGAGCATTTCGATTTCGACATCGAAGCCCCTGCGCCAACGAAGGAGGAAGACAAGCGTTGCGTGGTCAAAGGTGTGACGGGTTGGTCTTGGCGCCAAGGAGGAGGCGCACACGGTGATAAGAATGGAGAATTCCCTTCTCCCTCACGTGGGCTCTCCTAGCCCATGCGGCGTGACCAAAGGACTTAGTAGCATGGTGGTCGGCGGTTCGAATCGCCGAAGACCCTTTTGAGGGTAGTGTATGCACTCCAAAATTCGTGGGATATTTACCAAAGGTATGCGCTCCAATTTTTGCAGAAAGAGTGGCAATTAAATTTTAATATTTTTCTTGCTAAGGTTTTATAAAGTTAGCTTTGGGAGGTATAAGGAATGCAAGCTTAATATTTTTGCTATAGTCGGATTGAAAATTAAAGGGGAAATAATTGCCATGGTGGTTGAGTTATTTTGACATGCCAATGTTGGGTTAATAATTTTTTAGGGAAGATCAAAATTATTAATTGTGGTAGATTTTCAAGGGCTTATTCATCTTCAAAAAGGTATGGGCACATTTTTCTTATGAGTATGATTGGTGTATGTTTTTCTGAAATAAGGTTGGAGTGAAAAGGTTTTCAACTAGGTTTTCTTTTGGTTGGGTGTAAATCCTATTTTCTGGTTTGTTGAAGACTACTTATGCATTGTTATCCTTAAGGAGAGTTTTTTGGTGAATGCATAATTTTTGGTTTGAGATAGTGGAAGCTTTGTGCACTAGGGTTTATATTTGTGAGTCTAGCTACTTGCATTGAGTTGGTGGAACCCTTGGTTGGCTGTTTTGAGTTTGATGGTTGAGTTGCTTCCATAGAGGTTGTTTGATCAAGTTATTGCTTTACTTGATTCATGATATTGGGCTTACTCCATTGAGTTGATTTGAGCAAGTTATTCTTTGCATTTGGTGATATTGTGTTGGTGGTTGTTTTGTTCAAATATCTTTGGAGGGAAAAGGATTTCTACTTGTTTCCTTTTCTTGTGATGATTGGTTGAATGCTTCAAGGTTAATGTTGAGTTGAATGATGTTGGTTAAACCTTGTCTATAAGCATTGTTGTTAAAGCCCTAATTGGTTGAGAAAAGATATTGGTTGTGGAAAGAACATGAGTATCATTGTTATATGAGATATTGCATGGTTGGCAATTGTTGGGTTGTGTTTCATGTTCTTGAGAAAAGTATACTACATCTATCTTATTCTTTTGAGATTGAGATTGAGTTGAGATTGATATTGGGAGTTAAGTATAGAACATTTTGAGTCTCTAACAATTCTCTTTATGCTTCTATGAGGTTGATGAATCACATTGGGTCTCTAACAATTCTCTTTGTGGGTTCATGCTAAGCAAGTTTTTCTTGGTGAGCTTGCTGAGGTTTTGGACAGGTTTCGGTGGGGACTTGTGAGCAGATTTGGACGAGGTCCTAGCGAGAGGACTTGTGAGCTAGTTTTTGAGAGTTCTATCGGAGAACTTGAGGACAGAGGAGCATTGGTTCTTTGAGAAGAACCTGAGGATAGATTTGGCAAGTCTTTGAGAAGGCTTGTGTGCAGAGGATTGATTTGTTCAAGAGTTGGACAGATCTGACAGATAGAGGAAGACTTGTACTAGACCGACTGACTGTGTTTGGTACAGGTTGTTGAGCTGCTGTGGACGTGATCATAGAAGGCAGAGGTCTCTTAGGCTAAGCATTGAGGACAGGAGGTCTTCGGTGGAAAGGAGTTCCACGTGCTTGGCAAGAGGTAGAGACAGTTGATCTTCTGAGGGATCATATCCAGAGCAGAGGGGAAGGTATCTCCTTTGAGCAGAGGCTCATAAATTTAGATAGAGGGGAAGGTATCTCCTTTGGGCCGAGGCTCATAAACATTGTAATTGGGAAGGTTTCCCAAAGAACTTTGAGATAACTTTTAGAGAAAAGTTTTGTGGACGTAGCCCAGCCATTCTGGGTGAACCACGTTAAAATTGGTGTCACTTTGTGGATGATATTGTGCATTGCTTTGATATTTCTTTGGGTATATTGCTTTACTATTTTGAAGTATAAAGGAAAAAGTAAAAAGAGGTCTTATACTTGTTCACCCCCCTCTCAGTATAAGCTTGTGTTCTTCAATTGGTATCAGAGCGGGTGCCTTCGAAAAGTTTAACAACTTGAAGGAAAAGCCAGTAAAGAACACAATGGATTATTCAAGTGGCAATGCAGCACCTATTCTTGATGGGTCAGATTTTGGTCTTTGGAGTGCAAGGATGAAGGTTCATCTAATGGCACTTGGTAATGAGGTATGGGAAGTAATTGAAGATGAGTACACTATTCCTATACATGGTCCATTTACTAAAGAAGAAAGGCTCCTACATCACAGCAATTCAAAAGCAATGAATGCAATCCTAAAAGGCTTACAGAAAGTAGATCTCACCAAAGTGATTCACTGCAAGACAACTAGTGAAATGTGGAAACAGTTGCAGGTGGTTCATACAGGTGATACAAATGTCAGAAAGGCCAAGTTGAGACACTTCAAAGGTATGTTTGAACAACTCAAGATGAATGATGATGAAAATATTAGTGACTACATGCTTCGTATGGATGAGGTTGTTAACTCCATGAAAGACTTAGGTCTTGAGCTTGCTGAAAATGATGTTTGTGATAAGATTTTAAGATCTCTTCCTAATAGATTTAGTGAAAATATTTCTGCTATTGAGGAAGCTAAAGATTTGGATAAGTTGAAAAAGGATGAGCTCCATAGTATACTTGCAGCATTTGAGTTGAGAACTCAAGTGAAGGTTGATGTCAAGAAAGAGGCGACTTTCAAGGCTACCAAGAATTCCAAGGGTAAACAACTTCAAGATAGTGATGAGTCTTCTAGTGATGAAGAGGCATATTACAACAAGAAAGGCAAGTTCTCTAGAAAGCACAAAAGTATGAAAAATATAAGATGTTTCAATTGTGGAAAGTTTGGTCATTATGCTACTGATTGTACTATTCCCAAGAATGAAAGTGATGAAGATAAACAGGATTCTAAGAGCAAGGATTCTGAAAAGCACAAGCATCACAGGAAAAACAAATATGAGCACAGCAATCAAGGAAAGAGGTATTCTCACAAGCACAAGAAGAGTTTCTACCTAGACAAAGCAAGTAAGTGTTCTAGTAGTGATAGTGAAAGTTCTTCAAGTGATGATGAAAATGAGATGTTGTTCATATCAAAAAAGAGGAAGAACCGAAACATAGATTCATTATCATGAAATGTCTTAGATGTGGAAATTTTGGTCACCTTGAGGATGATTGCACAAATAATGATTTGGTTTCTAGTATGTATGAGGATGCTTCAGAAAACTATAAGGAAGATGCATGTATGGTTTTTGAAAAGGGTAGCACCTCTAGTGATAAGAAATCTGAAAAAGGCTTTGATGATTCAAAAGGAAATCAAATAAAGGATCTTGAAAGTGAACTTATTAGTGCTCTTAGTGCTTTGAAAAAGGAAAGAAAGAAGAATGCTAGACTCAAGGATAAGTTAGATGAATGTTATATGGAGAGAGATGATCTTATAGAAAGTCTTGACTTCTCTATAGCTAAGACACAGGAACTCAAGGATGAGTTAGAGTCTAAGGTTCTTGAGTATAGTGAGTTAGAATAGAAAATGGCTTCTTTGAAAGAGGAAACTAAAGAGTACAAGGATAAGCTTTACATATTTCAAGATAGCTCCAAAAAGGTTAAGTCTCTCATCAAAGGTCAAAGAAAGACAACAGATAAAACAGGCCTTGGTTTTGTTAAGCCACACAAGGAACAAGTTGAAGAGTCTAGTAAGAGACTCCAAAAGGAAGAGAGTTCTGATGAGGAAAGTATTTCAGATCATGAGTTCTTGAATGATAGATGCACAGGAACAGAAAATAGAATTCAGAATGAGAAGAAGAAGTTTTCAGAACCTAAGAGGTCAATTAAAGGAAAGTTTCAAGGGAGATGTTTTGCTTGTCACAGGTTTGGTCACATGGCTTCACATTGCATGGCTCAAGTGAAGGAGGTAAATGACAGTTTTAGAAGTGCTAGTTACTTTCAAGGGTATTGCTACTCTTTTCAATAGTTTGGGCACAAGGCAGTTCATTGCAAGGCAAATAACAGGAACAGGTTTGGTCAGAACAGGTTTGGCCAGAACAGGGTTAGTCAGAACAGGTGGATTCAAAGAATAGGTATGCCTCAAAGAAATAACATTGTTACTTGTTATAAGTGCAACAATGAAGGTCACATAGCTAGACAGTGTAGAGCTAAACTTCCAAGGTACAGGAACAGAAACAGTGGTATGAACAGGTCCAAGGATCAAGGCATGGTTAAGAACAGGAACAGTGACAAGAACAGGAACAAGAATATGGACAAAGAGTTCAAGAGAAGGCCCGACAAGGAAGTTATAGACGCTGATGATGATCAGTGCCTAATGGGAGTTTTACTCCCACCCAAGAATTAATCACCTCATCAGGAGGTGGGGGAGGGACTAAGCTAAGAGGCTCATTCTTAGTCCCGAGCCCCAAAGGTGACCCTTTGCCATTGATGACAAAGGGGGAGAGATTTGAGTAAGGGGGAGAGCCTCAAGACAGGGGGAGCTGTTTATGTTGAGTTTCTATGTTGTTGAGAAGCATGGTTTGCCATCAATGACAAAGGGGGAGATTGTTGGCAATTTTGGGTTTGAGATCCTAGCTTCTTGTCTATGAGTTGTCATTGATGTCAAAAGGAAATGGCATTAATGTTAAGAGGATGTGTTGGCTTCAAAGGTGGAAGATTCCAAGAGAATGTATGAGATTCCATTGGCAAGGGGTTTTCATTAAAACCAAGTTAAATGGTTTTTATTAAAACCAATGGAGGTTCTCTTTATTATTTATTTAATTATTATTTAAAACCCTTCAAGGTTTTAATTAATTAATTATTTAATTAATTAAGGGAGAAATTTGAATTCAACCGACGTGTTTGGAAATGCATCAAAGTGCATATAAATTGAGGCAAATGATTTCATTTATGTTTTGCCAAGAGTTCGACATTAATCCCTGAGCATTTTGATTTCGACATCGAAGCCCCTACGCCAGCGAAGGAGGAAGACAAGCGTTGCATGGTCAAAGGTGTGACGGGTTGGTCTTGGCACCAAGGAGGAGGCGCACGCGGTGATAAGAACGGAGAATTCCCTTCTCCCTCACGTGGGCTCTCCTAGCCCATGCGGCGTGACCAAAGGACTTAGTAGCATGGTGGTCGGCGGTTCGAATCGTCGAAGACCCTTTTGAGGGTAGTGTATGCACTCCGAAATTCGTGGGATATTTACCAAAGGTATGCGCTCCAATTTTTGTAGAAAGAGTGGCAATTAAATTTTAATATTTTGCTTGCTAAGGTTTTATAAAGTTAGCTTTGGGAGGTATAAGGAATGCAAGCTTAATATTTTTGCTATAGTCGGATTGAAAATTAAAGGGGAAATAATTGCCATGGTGGTTGAGTTATTTTGACATGCCAATGTTGGGTTAATAATTTTTTAGGGAAGATCAAAATTATTAATTGTGGTAGATTTTCAAGGGCTTATTCATCTTCAAAAAGGTATGGGCACATTTTTCTTATGAGTATGATTGGTGTATGTTTTTCTGAAATAAGGTTGGAGTGAAAAGGTTTTCAACTAGGTTTTCTTTTGGTTGGGTGTAAATCCTATTTTCTGGTTTGTTGAAGACTACTTATGCATTGTTATCCTTAAGGAGAGTTTTTGGTGAATGCATAATTTCTGGTTTGAGATAGTGGAAGCTTTGTGCACTAGGGTTTATATTTGTGAGTCTAGCTACTTGCATTGAGTTGGTGGAACCCTTGGTTGGCTGTTTTGAGTTTGATGGTTGAGTTGCTTCCATAGAGGTTGTTTGATCAAGTTATTGCTTTACTTGATTCATGATATTGGGCTTACTCCATTGAGTTGATTTGAGCAAGTTATTCTTTGCATTTGGTGATATTGTGTTGGTGGTTGTTTTGTTCAAATATCTTTGGAGGGAAAAGGATTTCTACTTGTTTCCTTTTCTTGTGATGATTGGTTGAATGCTTCAAGGTTAATGTTGAGTTGAATGATGTTGGTTAAACCTTGTCTATAAGCATTGTTGTTAAAGCCCTAATTGGTTGAGAAAATATATTGGTTGTGGAAAGAACATGAGTATCATTGTTATATGAGATATTGCATGGTTGGCAATTGTTGGGTTGTGTTTCATGTTCTTGAGAAAAGTATACTACATCTATCTTATTCTTTTGAGATTGAGATTGAGTTGAGATTGATATTGGGAGTTAAGTATAGAACATTTTGAGTCTCTAACAATTCTCTTTATGCTTCTATGAGGTTGATGAATCACATTGGGTCTCTAACAATTCTCTTTGTGGGTTCATGCTAAGCAAGTTTTTCTTGGTGAGCTTGCTGAGGTTTTGGACAAGTTTCGATGGGGACTTGTGAGCAGATTTGGATAGGTCCTAGCAGAGGACTTGTGAGCTAGTTTTTGAGAGTTCTATCAGAGAACTTGAGGACAGAGGAGCATTGGTTCTTTGAGAAGAACCTGAGGATAGATTTGGCAAGTCTTTGAGAAGGCTTGTGTGCAGAGGATTGATTTGTTCAAGAGTTGGACAGATCGTGACAGACGAGGAAGACTTGTACTAGACCGATCGACTGTGTTTGGTACAGAGTTGTTTGAGCTGCTGTGGACGTGATCATAGAAGGCAGAGGTCTCTTAGGCTAAGCATTGAGGACAGGAGGTCTTCGGTGGAAAGGAGTTCCACGTGCTGGCAAGAGGTAGAGATAGTTGATCTTCCGAGGGATCATATCCAGAGCGAGAGGGAAGGTATCTCCTTTGAGCAAGAGGCTCATAAATTCAGATAGAGGGGAAGGTATCTCCTTTGAGCCGAGGCTCATAAACATTGTAATTGGGAAGGTTTCCCAAAGAACTTTGAGATAACTTTTAGAGAAAATTTTTGTGGACGTAGCCCGACCATTCCGGGTGAACCACGTTAAAATTGGTGTCACTTTGTGGATGATATTGTGCATTGCTTTGATATTGCTTTGGGTATATTGCTTTATTGTTTTGAAGTATAAAGGAAAAAGTAAAAAGAGGTCTTATACTGTTCACCCCCCCTCTCAGTATAAGCTTGTGTTCTTTAGTAACTCTAGTTTGTATGCATTTCAAAGGGATCTCGACAAGGAACTCCTAGAGTTCCTCCTTACTACCCCTTCCATGATAAGTCAATACTGAATCTTCCATCTAGAATAATCAGTTGGCATGCAGATCTAGAGCTTGGCTTCCCCAGGAAGCCAAGCCCTAGATCTAAACCTAAAACCTGGAATTCTATATATGCAAATTTCCAATAAGGCAAAAAGGATATAGAGAGTTCAAATTGTGTGTAGCGAAGCCCTATCAAAATGGAGAGCCAAACTATATCCCTTGAGGAGCATTGGAGTACTATATGTCTGAGCCACGTCCACACAACAATATTCATATCTACCATTCCCAACCTCCAACCAATGTAAGAGACACACTCGACAACCCTTGAACATCAATTTGAGAAAGGGATCAACTACGATAGCCCATAAGACTTGAGGTATAGGTCTACAAGATTGGATCAAAGCATCAAGAGCACAAGTATCCCTCCAGGAGAAAATCTAGAAAATGAGGCATCTATAAGCCCTCATATAGTTTTGTGTGCAGGATAGGGAAGCCTGCAAAAGTGCACCTCCCCTTTGTGAGGGGATTTATTCCACCACCATTTATGCCCTGCTTGTAACTTATTGTATCACACACTAGGTATCCCTCAAAGGGATGAATATGTAACCATGGATTGGAAATATCAATAAAAAACATATTTATTTATTTTTATTATTTACATGTTATTTGCATGTTCATTCCTTTTAATTTGATATAATAATAAATACATTTGAATTTGGTTCAGGTGTGGTGCATGATTCTTGAGGTTGCCCAAATAGCGATCACGGTGGGATGCCCACCAAGTTTTTGTTTTTGGCTATTTTACTAATGTTTCAAGCATTCTTTTCTATGCAAGTTTGGCCGCTCTAGTCGACAATGGCTAGCAGATCTTAACAACTATAGTTGTTAGCAGCCAGCTTAGTAGTTGTAGCTATCAGCATCCAACTTAGTAGCTATAGCTGTCAGCGGTAAGCTTAGCTACTATAGTTGTTAGCGATCAGTAGATCTTAGTTGTTGTAGCTATTAGAGACAAGAAGTAGCCGTTCTGGTCAATAGCAACCAAAATCCAAGTGTAGTAGAAGACAAAATTTCCATCATTACAGTAGGATTTGAGGTTGGTTTCATCCTCTATTTGATCTATGATTTTTTATCTACATTTATTTTATAGAAATAGTAAACAAAAACATAGTCTAATTAGGGAAAAATGAAGAAAATAAAAAGAAATTTGTATTTTAAGTTTCTTAGATGTCTTTAGTTTCCTCTAGGCACTGCTAGGAATAGTGGGCCTCTACCTGTAAGGTCTACCCTAGTCTCCAGTGTGCTAGGCTTCTATGTGTATGTTTTCTTGCATTTTGCCCAACCAGTGGCCTTAATTCATAAAGTAGGAAGTGCATTATATGAAAAATTATTTAGATTAAATTAGATATGCATATTTCTGAAGACAAACATTCTTTTTAGGCATGTAGAAAAGTAGTCATGAATGTTGATTGATGCATCACTTTTTATTTCAAAAATATAAAAATAACCCCACACACTTGCACATACTACAATAACATTGGTGAGGTTGAATTTCATCACCAACCCCCAATTCATACCGATGATGTTGGAATTCACCTCCTTCCATCGGCTTATCGCCAAGATGTCCTTAAACAGAATAGGAAACTCCTTTAATTTGGTGTAGGTCACTTGTGTTCAAACTCCCTCCCACTATTAGAGAAATTATTGATTCAGAGTGGAAGGTCTAGGAAAACCCCCCACTGGGATTTAAGTGGTGTAGCCTGTTGATAAGCAACACACCCCCACTGAAAAATGAGATTCCATCCTTAGAAAATTATGAACTTCCATTTTTTGCAGCAGGGACCCTCTTGGTCATTTTCAGTTTTAAATCCATATTTTGCTTGCCTCCTTTTTAAAGTTGTGCTTTTTCTTGCATTCTAGCTGTGTTATCCAAGAATTCACTTTTTACATGCTAGAATCATTCATGCACAAGAAAATCTTGCACCATTACCGAGAAAAATCCAGAAAACAGTTGCATAAATTCACTGAAAAATCAAACTTTCCATTTTTGGTAGTGTCGCGATATCGCGACACTTCCATTTTCGGAAATGTCGCGATATCGCGACAGGTAAGTCAAAATGCGGCTAAGTGGCAAGAAGGTCGCGATTTCGCGACATGTCGCGAAATCGCGACGATTTTGGGAGAGAGACGCAAGGCGTACGGAGGGCGCGATTTTGCGACATGTCGCGAAATCGCGACATGTCGCATTTTCGCGGCGGGAGAGAGAAAATGGGCTGCGGGATGAAAAATCGGTTAAGTCAGAAACATGTTCCAAAATCGCGGTCAACGCGGTCAACGCATGCGGGTAGAGGAGCGTCGCGATATCGCGACGTGTTCTAAAATCGCGGCTGAAAATCAAGAAGCGTACGGAGGCCGGGAAGGGTCGCGATTTCGCGACATGTCGCGAAATCGCGACATGTCGTGTTTCGCGGCCGACGAGGGAGGAAGTTGCCGATGCGCTGGCAGTGTCGCGATTTCGCGACATGTCGCGAAATCGCGACATGTCGCGAGAATCGCGGCGAGGAGAGAGAAAGTCATAGTTGAACTGAAAGTGCATTCCGGCGGGAAACGAGAAGGCTTCACTGGGGTAGCGACACGTGTCAAAGCGTGAATGGGACAAACCGAAGCCGACATGCAAGCTTATTTTGCGGATTTAATCTGTTTTTAATGTTTTAAGCTTCGATTTAATTAAAATGCTAATCTAATGCATCTTTTTGTCTTTCATGCGAGGATTCCACCGGCACTTACGGGACAACCGGGAAAGACCATAAAGGCGAAGATGAAGTGCGGATTTAGTCAAGGACCGCCATGCTAGGAGAGAAGCTGCCGGTGAGAGCATTCAACAACAAATTTATTGCAGACTTGATAGCATGAAGACCATTTCAACTTCGGGATGGATTTGCGGAGATCGAATTGATGGAGAAGTGGTGACTCATCCGGCTCACCAGCGGAATTAATGAAAGCATTTATTTGCAGTTGCGAATGAATGCAAGTTGCATTTTATTTTATCTTCTCCATTTATGGCAGCTAGCTGCACAGTTTTGCCGAAGGGTTAAGTTCTATCCGGACTTTGATTTTTAAATGGATTTTTATTGTAAAACCCGGGTCCTAGGGTTTAAGTGCGATAAGATTTAGGGTTTGAGCAAGATATTTTGGAAAAGATCGGGAGTGCATCACGAGTCTATAAATACAAATTCTAAATGTAATCGCGGGAGGCGGAGACTTAGAAATAAAGGCTTATAAGCAATTTCTTGCAAATTTTGTGAAATCCTTTGTTTTCGGACTTGGAGTTGATGTGCTTTAGCTTTTACGTGATAGCATGGCCGGGGAGCCTAATCTTTTGCGAGTGTGATAAGTGTATTTTCTTTTGTTATCCGTTCCATTTAAAGTTTGTTAGATATATCTTTGTAAATCTGCCATTGTCAAGATTAAATATCTTTGTTAGGCTTCGGTTGTTCTATTGTGCGCTAGGGGAAATTACTGATTTCGGGTGTAAGTTTGTTCTAATTGCTCTGTCTTCCTTTGTGCGAGCTAGAGCTGCCGGTGAAAGATACCGATTTTAACCAGTTGCCCCTTGGATTTATAATTTACTGCTAGATCCGTTTCACTCTGCCTTGTGCTCTTAGTTGAAAGTGATCTTAGGCTAGTTGGACACTTTCTTACGGGATTTGTTCAGTTGTGAAGGCGATAGCATAGATAAGATTGATAGTTTAGAGTTTTACAGTTTAAAGTCTGATAAACTTCTCTTTTATGCCTTACCCTACCCTCTCTTTGCTTTCCGTGAATGATCCATTTTTATTTTCTTTATTTGCCTTTTATTTAAATCTGTTGACCCATGAGAGCTAGATCAAGAATTCAAGTTAAATCCGATTGTCAACAACTTTTGCAACTACTGAACAAGTTCGGGAACCCCCTGTAAGGTAACGAGAGCGATCCATATCGAAATCTATTCCGGAAGTGGAAAAGAGTGAATTGCCATTCGACCCAACTCCGTAACTCGCACCTTGGATAACCGGACTAGATCCTAAAGATGAGTGGGATCAGTCCCGTGGGTGTCTCCGGAGCTTTCCTTGCCTTCATCCCTTTTTTCCCGGGGTGTGCATGAAAGCCGGACCAACACCTAATTGGCGCTAGAAGGAGGGCCTGAGAACATCTGTTCTTAGTGCACTTGAGTTGAGAAATCCATTTGTATGTGGGCTGTAAAACTGTATTTTATCCAAAGTCTGGTAGCCAATTTTCCCCTCCTCCTCAGCCAACACCTAATTGGCGCTAGAAGGAGGGCCGAACTCAGTTCAAGTGTTGTAAGGGCATAACAGCAACATTTGAAGGACCCACAGTGAACTCCGGACGTTTTTAAATTGTCAGTACAATTTTGTAAATTGTTAATGCAGTTTTTAAATTGTCAGTGCAGTTTTTAAATTGTCAGTGCAGTTTTTTAAATTGTCAATGCAGTGTTGTCAGTGCAGTTGTCAGTACAGTGTTTCAACTTGCTAAAATACGGACACTTTGGAAGCGTAAATTGTTAATGCGGTTTTTAAATTGTCGGTGCGTTTTTAAATTGTCGGTGCGGTAGCGTTTTTGCGGTGTTGTCGGTGCGGTTGTCGGTCCGGTGTTTCAACTTGCTAAAATACGAGAACACTATTCGGAAGCTGCGAGTTTGTCGGTGCACTGTGAGCTGGATTCTACATACGGGGGTAACAAGGTCCCACCCCGAGCTGGAGAGCTCCTTGTCCCTGAATTAGAAACTCCGAGAAGAAGTAGCCACGGAAGAGCCACATCTCTATCACGAGACGGTTTATCACCATTGATAGTCACTCCAACCGGAGCTCGAGAATATCCCTGTTAATCCATTAGCTATGGCAAATTGGTTGGGCTCCACTGCTTTGAACATTCCGGGTATAGCCCATGACTTGCCCGAGAAATCCGAGAAAGATACCTCCCTAGGTATAAACATGATGGGACAAGAAGCTGAGAGGAACACTTAATTGCATTCAAGAATGCACTTGAAGTTATTAAATGTACTGACATGAGGATGTTGCCTGCGAGACTCTTCCCGTTCACTCTCCAGGAGGGAGCCTATGATTGGTTTCTAAATCTTACCAATGATTCCATCACCAGTTGGAGTGACTTAGAAAAAGTCTTTGTGTCACGGTTCGGGGAAGTGATAGACCCCGAGTATTTTATATCAGCGGTTTTCTAGCATCAAAGAGAAGCTGAATGAGTCTATTAGATCCTATAATGTCGGATTCCGAGAAAGCTTATGGTAGACTCATTGGCTATTATGTACCGAATGCTGACCTGGCATTAGAGATTTTTAGGAACTCTCTGGACCCAATGACCTCTGTCTTCTTGAAGAGGGATGCCACTGTTACCAACTTGACAGAAGCTTATAAAGAAGCTTTAATCCTGGAAAGACAGTTGGGACCCCAGCCTTTAAATATTCAACAAACTCCTCTGATCACTCAGCCTGCTCCTATACTCAATCCTATCCCACATCAGATGATGTTTGCCGGTTTGTCGAGACTTTACCATCGAGCGGCACCATTAGGCTGCGGCACTTGTTGAGAATGTACGAGAACCCCGTAAAAGAGGTGACAATGCTAGGATTGAAGAAGTTTCAAAGATTGTTCGGAAGGCTGGCCAATGATTTTTTGAGTTTTAAAAGGCAAACTTCTACTGGAGACAATCCCAACGAGATATTCATACCAACCAAGCAGATTTAATAGGCCCCCATATGAGCCTAATAAAGATTACAAGGGTAAAGCTCATGATGTGAACATACGTGATTTGGCTCCGCCCAACTGGTGCAGAATTCATGCCACTTCTCAACATGGGGAATTAGATTGTGTGGAATTTTGCAATGCATTTGAAGCTTTGTCAGGAGATTTGATCTCCCCTGAAAATCAAAGAACTGCTGAGGGCCCAAGTTCATCTAGACACAGTGCAGCTATGGTCTTGGATTCTTTTTCTTTCCCGGATGAATCCGAGAATGTAGTTGAAATGCCCATGGATGAAGTACGGGCTTTCCAGCGGTACGGAAGAGATAGCTACAACACTGAGGAGCGGGAATCCTCGAGCCAAATACCACATCAACTCCTCCCGATAATTCTCACAATATTCCTCCTGACCCCTCTCCAAGCAATAATCCACCCCCACCAAAGGGAGGAGCTCAAAGAGTACCGGATGTTGCTATTCCTCCACTTAACAAAGGATATAACATAGTGGAGGATATGAAAAAGATTAAGGCTAACATTACTCTGCATGGTGGCACAGATTTCGGAGCGAGAGAGACAATCGATAAAGACATACTGCGGCCCTGCTTGCTAAACCTGTGGATAAAGGGAAGAAAATAGCCAATGCCAATCGGCCATGTACAAGGAAAAGGCTGAAGTTCCCCCATTTTCTTGGTTGTCGAGAATTTTTGGGAAGAACTTACATAATTGTTTGGTGGATTCGGGTGCATCTGCTAATGTCATGCCATTGGCAATTTGTCGGCGGTTGGGGCTGACCCCAATGAAGTCCGAGAGGAGAGTTGTCCAATTGGACAAGTCGGAAGTTAAGGTTGTGGGAGAGCTGCAAAACATTCACATTCAATTGGCATCGCTCAGCATAAGATTGAAATCCAAGTTGTGGATATCCCGAGTGGGGTATGGAATCTTTGTTAAGTAGGGATTGGTCTAAGTCTCCGAATGGATATCCGGCAGCGAGACTTTTCACACATGTGGTTGCCATGGAAGGGTGTGGCTAATCAATTGCGGGTTGACGAGAGAACCCGGTACAAACACACCATTACAGAGTACAATGCTTGCAAATGAGGCTGTCAATATTGCGAGAGGTAGACATTGGTGTCTACAATTTAACAACTGGGCACAATGATAAATTTAACAAAGCTCATCCTGTACATACTAATGAAGTTTGGACACTTCATGTGGATGGAGCCGGATGTAAGCGGGGTTAGGAGCAGGGCGAGTCCTCAAAGGGCCTCAAAGTCGGACATTTTTTATGTCTTACCGCTGCGGTTCCCATGTACTAATAATTTAGCGAGTATGAAGCTACGATTTTAGGTTTAAAATTTGCATTGGATAAAAATGTGAAGAACATTCAAGTTTTCATCGATTCGAGAATTAGTGGCAAGCCGGGTCGGGGGTAAGTTTCGGTGTAAAGCCTCTTATACGAAGGGATACAAGCACGAGCTTGGGATCTTGTGGAAGGCTTTGATGCATTTAACTTAACACATATACCCGGGGAACAAAATTCACATGCGAGATGTCTTGGCATCTTCGAGTTGCAAGTTTAAGGCCATTGGAAGATTTTAAGTGGGATAAGTTTTCAATTGAGCTAGTCCCCTGTCCTTCGAGTTCCAAACAATATTGACGGCTTTCAAGTTTTCTCGGATGATCAACAAATTGTGAACTTTCTGCGAGTACCAATACCTTTGAGAATGCTATAATTGATGAGGGCCAAAGGGACACCCTTGATGGAACGACTAGATGATGACGGGGGAATCATGAGATTGAAGGACAAGAGAATCCCAAAGGGAATGGTAGAGCTGGAGAGGCTATTCGATGTTGACAAGATCGAGGCAAAGGGTGAATTCTGAGGATTATGTGGGCACCACAGACAATGATACTTGAAAATTTGAATGTAGGAGCTGAAGAGGATCCAAGGAACATCAAGTTGGCAAAGGATTTGTGATCCGAGAGATAAAGAGAAATATGATTGATTT
Source organism: Wollemia nobilis (assembly GCA_028583015.1). Classification (NCBI taxonomy): domain Eukaryota; kingdom Viridiplantae; phylum Streptophyta; class Pinopsida; order Araucariales; family Araucariaceae; genus Wollemia; species Wollemia nobilis. The sequence continues at coordinate 1,237,628 of JAQPPZ010001472.1, read as the reverse complement.
CTGCACGGGTCTAAGGATGTAATGGCCTGGTCATACAAGGATTTAAAGGTATTTGATCCAAAAGTTTACACCCACATCATACCTTTGAAAGAATCTTGCAAGCCTTTCGGACAAAAACAGAGGCATGTTAATGCTCTGTTAGAACCCCTTATTAAGAAAGAAGTGGAGAAGCTCTTGAGTGCAGCAATTATTTTTCCTATCAGGCATTCTACTTGGGTGGCAAATCTGGTGCCAGTAAGGAAGAAAAATGGGGAGATCCGCCTTTGTGTGGATTTTAGGAATCTGAACAAAGCATCTGAAAAGGACAACTATCCCCTGCCTTCTATGGATGAAGTACTACAGATTGTTAATGGCTCAGAGATGATGTCTTTTCTGGATGGTTTCTCAGGCTATAATCAGATTCTAGTTGAGAAGGAGGATAGAATGAAGACGGCTTTTACAACTAAGTGGGGTACTTTTGCTTACAAGAGGATGCCATTTGGTTTAATAAATGCGGGAGCAACATTTCGGAGAGCAATGGACCATGCCTTCAAGGGGCTTATGGGCAAATGTATTGTAGTTTACATGGATGATCTAACGAGTCTTTTCCAAATCCAGATTTGACCATGTCAAGCATTTAGAGTCTGTATTTAACAAGTGCGAGAGAGTTTGGCATCTCTTTGAATCCAAAGAAATGCATATTTGGTGTAACGAGAAGGCAAATTGCTTGGGCATTTGGTCACAAAGGATGGCATTTCCATGGATCCGAGGCGAGTTGAGGCCATATCTGGCATACCATTTCCCAACTCCAAGAAAGAGTTGAGATCATTCTTTGGAAAGATTAACTTTGTCGAGAAAGTTTATCTCAGGCTTTGCAGAGATAGTTAAACCAATGAATGATATGTTAAAGCAAACTGCCCAGATTGCCTGGACCACTGAAGCTAAGGCTGCCTTCCAAGAAATCAAGACGGCCATTAAACAAGCACCGGTCTTAGTAAGCCCAGATTTCGGTGCAGATTTCTATCCGTACACTTTCTCTTCCGAACATACACTTGCTGCGGTCTTGACTCAACGGAGAGATACGGGAGAACATCCAATTGCTTTTAAGAGCACTAATTTGAAGGGAGCTGAGCTGAAATATTCCAGATTAGACAAACGAGGCTTATGCTTTGGTAAGGGCGGTGAAGCGGTTCGGACATTATATACTCGGAAGCAAAATTCATGCCATAGTGCCGGACCAGTGTGAAGTACCTTCTAAGTCGAGAATGAGTTGGGTGAGCGAGGGGCAATTGGGTCACCGAGTTGCAAGAATATGACTTGGAGATTAGGCACTGCTAAGCGATCGAGAGGACTTGGCTTGTCTAGACACATTCTTTGAAGTGCCTCCACGGCGGGAAGTTAATCAATTAAACTACGAATACGATGATTGGTATGGGGATATCATTCATACTGCTACGGTTTGGGGTTTGCCCATCCCATTTGAACGAGAACTCAAAGGAGAGCATTAAAGTTAAAAGCTTCTCACTATCTCCTCAAGGCGGGTACTACGTACGGGGAGAATTATCTTTGGCATCTTCCTAAGGTGCATTTCTCCCGGTGAAGTCGGTGAAGTCATGGCTAGTTTTCATGAAAAACTAGGGGCGGGGGCATTCATCGGGATTCTGCTACAACACATAAAATATTAAGAGCAGGCTATTACTGGCCTACACTTTTTAAGGATGCACATCAACATGTCAGAACCTGCCATCAGTGCCAGACATTTGCAGCCAAAGAGGCAAATCGAGCTCTGCCATTGCAACCAGTTGTGATAAACAAACCTTTCATGCAGTGGGGACTTGATTTTGTGGGAGTCATTAACCCGAATTCCTCGGCAGGGCATAAATATGTCTTGACAGCTACTGACTATTGCACAAGGTGGGTTGAAGCGGCGACCACTACAAGAAGTACGACCCGGGAAGTTATTGATTTTCTTGAATCAAATGTCATAACTAGATTTGGGGTTCCCACTGAATTTGGTCCGTGATAATGGGCCCGCCTTCCAATCATTGGAGTTTGCGGATTGGGCATACCGGATGGGGATAGTTATCGGATTCTCATCCAACTATTATCCCCAAGGCAATGGGTGGCTGAGTCAACAAACAAGAACTTAATGAATGCCATCAAAAAGTCTGCGACCAGACAAACCCAGGCAATGGCATACATTGTTGAAATATGCACTGTGGGCTGACCGGATAACACACAAAGTGGCTCTTAAGACCTCTCCCTTTGTTTTGTTGTATGGTACTCGGCCAATTGTCCCCATCTCCTTGAAATTGCCTACCTATCAGTTTGCCTTAGATTATTTTGAAGGTCATGATGATGTTGAAGCCCGTGTTTTAGACCTCACTAACTTGCGGGATGAAAGACTCCAAGCCCTGGAGCACTTCGACGAGACACCAAGAAAGCTGTCAAGCGGTGGTTTGACAAGAGAGCCAAGGTGAAGGCTTTCGGGTGGCGGACTTAGTGCTTACGTGGGACAAGGCCCATGAGAAGAAGGGTAAGCACACAAAGTTGCGGCCACTTGTGGATAGGCCCCTACCAAATTGCTGAAATATTGGGTAACAATGCTTTCCGCTTGCAAGACCTGGATGGTAATTTTCTGGACCTCCCTGTTAATGGCCAATACTTGAAGCATTATTTTTCTGCTGTTCCATCCAATGTATCATTTGAGTAAGCTATAAAAAAAGGTTGTAACATGTGTACATATTGTAAATAGCTCCGTAAGTTTTGTTTTGTTCTAGTTTAGTTCTTTTAATAGCTCTGTACAGTTGCTTTAGTTGCTTCTTTTTAGTTTTAATTGGGTTCTGTACGTACAGGTTTGTTTGTTAGATTAATCCTTGTTCTCGGTGCGGTTTTATTTTTTATTTTTATTTTATTTTTTTATTTTTTTAATATGTACGTGCGATTGCATTTTAGTTTTTTCGAGTTTGCTTTAAGTTATTTTTCGGTTTTAGCTTGTGCGGTTTAGTTTCTTTGTCAGTGCAGTTTATTTCCTTTCCTTGTCTTTTTATTTTAGCTTTCTTTTATTTTAGTATGTACGGGTCTTTTCTTTATTGCATTTCTTTTTCTTTCTTTGTCTGTACGATTGCGATTTCGATTTATTTATTTATTGCAGTTTTTTATTTGCTTTAGTTCTTTCAGTTTATTTGTTTTCCCTTGCATGTACGGTTACGTGCTTTAGTATGTACGATTTTATTTTGTTTTGCTTGAAGCTTGTGCTGTCCTTGGAAGCTTGTGCAAAGTCCTTTGGCTTCTAAATTTTATATCCTTTGCCTCTGCTCGAGCAATCAATGAAAAGTCGACTTGCTGAAAATTGTTTATTCCTAGGTGATAAATCCTCAATCCGATTGCCTCCCCATTATGCTCATTATTCTAATTGAGATAGTCTGTTTGCACTAAAGCTGTGGAACTATTTTGTTATCCGGGATGAAGGTAGAGAGATGATTGGATCTTGTGTCTTACTTGCCACGGTTGTTTTAATGATAGAAAAAGCTGCTATCTTTGTTTTGTTGGAGGAACTCCGGGGAATCCAAGAAAAGTTTGGTTATAAGAGGGGACTATGGTTCATGCAATTATTTGGGTGTCACCGAGAGGCTATCAATGCCTAGGCTGAAGCAGTTCCAGTTGATCAAATATTAAAAGAAAATTGTAATTTCTCTAAGGTCTTCCAGATAGTGATATATTTCAAAAAGAAGAGATAAAAAAAAAAGAGAGATAAGAAAAAAAGAAAAAAAAAAAAAAAAAGAGTTATATGATCAAAAGAGGCAGCCAATATTAGATTACGCCCTACAGTTGTAAATTGGGTCGTGTAAATCTAAAGGGTAACTCTGTCTAGGCTGTAAAAAGCTAAACTAGTAAACCGAGCTCTACTCGGTTTCCCCTTTTACAATCTAGAAAAGTTGATTAATCCAAGTTTATCATTCAATTCGGTCATCCTTGAAGAAAGTTCTATACCTTTGTAATTGCACATCAGAAATCTTCCTTGAAGTAATTCAGCCTGGTATGTCCTTGGGAAATTTTAACGGCTGGCGGTTGGCAGTCAATTTATTGTGAAGAATGCATGTGGCAAGGCATGATGCATGGTCTTTTTGTTTTGAAACAGAGTCTTGGGTTCTAAAATAGTGCTACTATTTTACCCGTGAGATATCGCCATTTGTTGATAAGCAACACACCCCCACTGAAAAATGAGATTCCATCCTTAGAAAATTATGAACTTCCATTTTTGCAGCAGGGACCCTCTTGGTCATTTTCAGTTTTAAATCCATATTTTGCTTGCCTCCTTTTTAAAGTTGTGCTTTTTCTTGCATTCTAGCTGTGTTATCCAAGAATTCACTTTTTACATGCTAGAATCATTCATGCACAAGCAAAATCTTGCACCATTACCGAGAAAAATCCAGAAAACAGTTGCATAAATTCACTTGAAAAATCAAACTTTCCATTTTTGGTAGTGTCGCGATATCGCGACACTTCCATTTTCGGAAATGTCGCGATATCGCGACGGGTAAGTCAAAATGCGGCTAAGTGGCGAGAAGGTCGCGATTTCGCGACATGTCGCGAAATCGCGACGATTTTTGGGAGAGAGACGCAGGCTGTACGGAGGGCGCGATTTTGCGACATGTCGCGAAATCGCGACATGTCGCATTTTCGCGAGCGGAGAGAGAAAATGGGCTGCGGGATGAAAAATCGGTTAAGTCCGAAACATGTTCCAAAATCGCGGTCAACGCGGTCAACGCATGCGGGTAGAGGAACTGTCGCGATATCGCGACGTGTTCTAAAATCGCGGCTGAAAATCAAGAAGCGTACGGAGGCCAGGAAGGGTCGCGATTTCGCGACATGTCGCGAAATCGCGACATGTCGTGTTTTCGCGGCCGACGAGGGAGGAAGTTGCCGATGAGCTGGCAGGGTCGCGATTTCGCGACATGTCGCGAAATCGCGACAGGAGAGAGAAAGTCATAGTTGACCTGAAAGTGCATTCCGGCGGGAAGCGAGAAGGCTTCCGGGGTAGCGACACGTGTCAAAGCGTGAATGGGACAAACAGAAGCCGACATGCAAGCTTATTTTGCGGATTTAATCTGTTTTTAATGTTTTAAGCTTCGATTTAATTAAAATGCTAATCTAATGCATCTTTTTGTCTTTCATGCGGGATTCCACGGCACTTACGGGACAACCGGGAAAGACCATAAAGGCGAAGATGAAGTGCGGATTTAGTCAAGGACCGCCATGCTAGGAGAGAAGCTGCCGGTGAGAGCATTCAACAACAAATTTATTGCAGACTTGATAGCATGAAGACCATTTCAACTTCGGGATGGATTTGCGGAGATCGAATTGATGGAGAAGTGGTGACTCATCCGGCTCACCAGCAGAATTAATGAAAGCATTTATTTGCAGCTGCGGATGAATGCAAGTTGCATTTTATTTTATCTTCTCCATTTATGGCAGCTGACTGCACAGTTTTGCCGAAGGGTTAAGTTCTATCCGGACTTTGATTTTTAAATGGATTTTTATTGTAAAACCCGGGTCCTAGGGTTTAAGTGCGATAAGATTTAGGGTTTGAGCAAGATATTTTGGAAAAGATCAGGGTCTGTCCTGAGTCTATAAATACAAATTCTAAATGTAATCGCGAGGAGGCGGAGACTTAGAAATAAAGGCTTATAAGCAATTTCTTGCAAATTTTGTGAAATCCTTTGTTTTCGGACTTGGAGTTGATGTGCTTTAGCTTTTACGTGATAGCATGGCCGGGGAGCCTAATCTTTTGCGAGTGTGATAAGTGTATTTTCTTTTGTTATCCGTTCCATTTAAAGTTTGTTAGATATATCTTTGTAAATCTGCCATTGTCAAGATTAAATATCTTTGTTAGGCTTCGGTTGTTCTATTGTCGCTAGGGGAAATTACTGATTTCGGGTGTAAGTTTGTTCTAATTGCTCTGTCTTCCTTTGTGCGAGCTAGGCTGCCGGTGAAAGATACCGATTTTAACCAGTTGCCCCTTGGATTTATAATTTACTGCTAGATCCGTTTCACTCTGCCTTGTGCTCTTAGTTGAAAGTGATCTTAGGTGATTGGACACTTTCTTACGGGATTTGTTACGTTGTGAAGTGATAGCATAGATAAGATTGATAGTTTAGAGTTTTACGAGTTTAAAGTCTGATAAACTTCTCTTTTCTGCCTTACCCTACCCTCTCTTTGCTTTACGTGAATGATCCATTTTTATTTTCTTTATTTGCCTTTTATTTAAATCTGCTGACCCATGAGAGCTAGATCAAGAATTCAAGTTAAATCTGATTGTCAACAACTTTTGCAACTACTGAACAAGTTCAGGAACCCCCTGTAAGGTAACAGAGCGAGTCCATATTGAAATCTATTCCGAAGTGGAAAAGAGTGAATTGCCATTCGACCCAACTCCGTAACTCGCACCTTGGATAACCTGACTAGATCCTAAAGATGAGTGGGATCAGTCCCGTGGGTGTCTCCGGAGCTTTCCTTGCCTTCATCCCTTTTTCCCGGGGTGTGCATGAAAGCCGGACCAACATAGCCTAGAATATTTTGAGAAATCATGTTTGGCACTAGTGTTCCTAGTCACCACTTTGATTGAGTTCCCTCATTCTAAGTCCAAAACATGAACAAGAAAGCAAAAGCAACAACACATCTGAAACACACTAAAACAAGTTCTTAGGATACACATTTAATCCTTAAAAGAGATAATCATATTGTCTACTTTGTGTGTTTCTTTATTGTTGGGGTAATCAACCTAACCCTAATTTTTCAAAGAAATTTATAACACCCACAACATTTTTTGGAAGTCAAATTTCACAAGGTTATGGTCAATACATGGGGCAATCCCCGGTCCAAGACTGAGGTTGCACCCAATGCACCAGAGGGCCCGGACCACCCTAGAGGCAGCACACCTACCCAAAACATATCTAAACAAACTTTAGGTAGTCTCAGGGGAGACAACACCACTCATAGCGGATCTCACCAAGAAACCCCGCTCAGGAGAACCAGCACCAGATCTTCTCATGACCTAAACGAGAATACTTCCAGACCCACCACATCTCATTACACTGAGAGTTCAAATCAGCCCAATGAGGGGCAAGATAGAGGGAAGGCAACCATTCACATGCCCATTGTAATGCCAAATCCTTTCGAACATGGGGGATGTCAGTTGTCTGACCATAGTATTGGCGAGGAAGGAACTCCTCTTGCCCAACCTTGGAAGACCCATCACCTTGACTTCTTAGATCAAGGTGCTAGAAGATCCCAACATGGGACATTTGAGCATGGTAGCATATATCATGATCATACCCCTCATGGATCTACTAGATCCACTGAAGAATACATCATGGATGAAGGAACTATAACTCAGTTGCGTCCTATCCGTACCCATGGTGAGTGTTCCCAATGAACACGCGACACCCCTACAACATCCTTGCATGAAGATTGCACCCCTAGGGAAGAGCATAATATCAATGCAATATCGAATCATCGAGGGAAGAGAGTTGCCAACCTTGTTGTGCAATTCAAAGCAAACAAGAACCCTCACATGGAGTTGCAGAGTCATAGACCTAGCATAGCAAACCGATCAAATCGGTCACATAGGTCAGATGCAATTCAGAGAGAACAAATACTCCAAGATCAATTAGAGGATTTATGCATTGAGCATGAGCATTTAGAAAATATAGAATGAGAAAGCGCAAAACAACAATGGTTGCACCAACAATGATTATATGAACACCACCTAGAAGAGCAACATCTCCTTGATCTAAAGGAGCATGAAGAGCGATCAAATAGATTGGCTCAATCAAAATTACCTCCCCATAGTGAGTATAGGTAGCAACACAATGAGAGACGTGCTACTTCGCACCTTGAGCTACATAATAGGTGAGTAGATGATTATATTCACCATACCTCTCAACATGCTTCTCGACCACATGAGCGTTTAGTGCCAAACAAGCCCGAGCATAGGCATTATGAGAGATCAGAGTTGGATGACCAGGATCAACAATATCCTGAACCATCTTCTGTAAATGTGGTCGATGAATACAATCGACCACCCCGTACTCAAAGAAACTTACCTCCGCTTGCACCCCAGAGACCCCTTCGGGAGGAAGAGATCATTTCTTCTCAAGCATACAAAGTGCTAGCTGAGAGAGTCAAGTATCTTGAGAAGCAGGACATAGTGGGGAAAAAGCCAACCTTAAGTAAGATACATAATCAACCTTTGTGCCCCTTGGTACCGAGTCCTGCTTATCCTAGGCACTTTGAGATGCCTAGGTTAGAAAAATTCAAGGGAGAGGAAGACGCACAAGAACATGTGACCAACTTCATGAATGCGTGCTTCCACCTTGAGAAGAATGATGCCCTGATGCTGAGGATATTCATCATGACATTCTCGAGTGTGGCAACACAATGGTTCAACCAGTTGCCCAAGCATAGCATCACCGATTTTGAGCAACTGGTGAATGCGTTCCTTGAACGCTTCTCCTTCGAAGCAAAGAAGAAGGTGAACCTGTATGATCTGGCCAACTTGAAATAATATGATGATGAGCCAGTGATGGACTATGGGGATAGGTGGAGAAAAATCATGGTAAAATTATCATTCTCCATCCCCACAGAGGAACTTATCCGGATGTTCACCAAGAGCTACGCAAAGCACATCTCCTTGCTATTGCAACTGTAGCAATATGAATCATTCGAAGAAGCCTTGGCTCAAGCCAAGCTGATTGAAGATATAAAGCTGGAAGAAGGAGACCTAAAGCTCCATAGCAAGGAAGAATGGAACAAGAGCACGCGATATCAATCACAATAGGCCCAGCCTACGCATGTCAACCAGATCATGTTAAACATTCCAAAAGTAGCATAGAGCCAACAACAAGAAAACTATCAGGCTCAACCTCCTACTATGCATTACAACCAACACAACAGGAATCAAGGCAGGGGAAAATAGAAACAACCCCCTCGCAACTATACACCATTGCCTGAATCCTTGGCATCAATTTTCAACCACCTTTTTGAGGCCAAGGTTTTAAACTTGCCTAAGGTGCGCATCCTGGATCCTAATTACCCCAAACCTAAGGGGTATAGGGAAGATCTCTATTGTGTTTATCATCGAAAAAATGGCCATGATATCCAGGATTGTGTTGCATTCAAGAATGTAGTGCAGAATATGTTGGATAAGAATGAATTACAAAACATCGACATATTCAAAAATTCTCCTCCCAATCATGGGGCCAACAACAATCAAGTTGAGCACGTCAATGAGGTGCATATAGCCCCACCTAATGAGGGTTTTATCGGTATGATCAATACTACAACAGGAAGCAAAATATGCCTTGATCAGCCCAACATACTAAAGAGATCAACTAAAGCTGATAATCTATCATGGTCCACACCAACAATGAGTTCAATTCACTTACAAAAGGACCCTATGATTACCTTTCATAGATAGGAGATTAAGCCAATCTCTAAGGATGAATCCGATCCTCTACTACACATCATAGCAAGCATCAATCAGATTCCATACAAGAGAGTCTTGATTGACACTGGGTCATCTATCAACATCATCACAACTACAGCTTTGAAGCATTTAAATTTACCACCTTCACGCATTACGGACTCAACATTCACATTGAGGGCCTTCAATGATGCTACTTCCCCAATAATTGGCACAATAATCCTACCTATACAGGTTGGGATAAAGATGATACCTACATTGTGCCATATCTTGGGGGTGAGATACAGTATAACATATTGCTAGGAAGACCATGGATGAGGGATATGGAATGTGTGCCTTCCATAGTACACCAAAACCTAAAATTCATACACCAAGGACAAGTGTATGTGGTCCCCCATGATCTTGAGCCATTCAAGTATTACAAGAAGGTCGATGAGACACAAGAAAAAGTGCCTTCTCAAGAGTTTGTGGTAATGGTCAATAGCAAGATAGAGGACCAAGTGACTCTAAAGTAGATAAAACAAGATGTGGTGCAATCAGATGTTGCTTCCCCATTGAAGGGGTCAAAACCATTGGCATTAGTCACCCCTGACTCACTTCTCATGTTGCCTCCTCAAGAGAAAAAACAAGTGTTCCCCCCACATCATATTGGGGATACTCAATCTAGCACAGTGCAACACCATGAGATGAAACAAAAACATAAATTGAGTCATAAACATGAGCATGTGGATACCACTAATGAAGTGGATAATCAAGAAGCGTCCACCTCATCTCACATGAAAGAAATTGGTGATTTGCATATACTTGGGGGTCTTGTAGACCCCAATATTTCACCTCCTTCAAGTGATGATAATGGTATTTCAAACTAATCATTAGAAATACACATGACATCCTTGTCAGTTTTGCAATCCATTCTAAGTCATATAGATAGAATGGAGTACCAAATGGATGAGCAAAATGAGGCATTGCACTTTATCATGAAACAACTTGAGAGCCTAGAATTACAGAAGCAACCCTCATCTGAGGTCAAACCACCTCCTATGCAGCCACAGGAAAAGCCTCAACTAGAGCAAGCACCAACTCGACCACCTCAACAACCTAGCAAGTATCCCCCATTGCTTGAGCCTGCATTATCAATTTTCAATCGGTTAATTTCTGCAAATGCCATCACCCTACCTGAGGTGCAACCTTTAGATCCAAATCATCCAAAACCCCAAGGATATGAGGAGGATGAGCATTGTGTATACCATAGACAAAATGGACATGACATTCATGTATGTCAAGATTTTAGAGCTCTAATACACAACATGCTCAACAAAAAGCAACTTCAAATTGTCAACCAACAAGTGACCATAGTCAGTAATCCACCCCTTGCACCCAAAAAGCAAGAGGAGCCCCCTAAGCTAACAACTAAAATACCTATGGCTCAATCTGGTTACCAAGCTAGGCCAAAGCATGCTACATGCTCAAAACACCAACAACGCATTTGGACTCCTTTAAATGAGTCTATGTCTAACATTTTTCAGAAGCTACAGGAAGCTAAGGTCATCACCTTACCTGACATCAAACCTTTAGACCCAAATAGAGCTAAACCTAAGGGTTATAGGGAGGACCATTATTATCTCTATCATCGAATAGAGGGGTATGGCATTTGCAATTGCTATGGATTCAGGAGTGTGGTTCAAGATCTCATAGATAGTGGGGCTTTTCCCATAAATGGTTCATCCATAGTACCTCAACCTTCCAAAATAGAGGCTACATCATCCCAATTGAGATCCCAAGGTCATTCATAGCCTCGTAGGTCTAACAAGCCACCTCAGTAAGAGGTAACATTTGAGATGACTACTATGACTTTATTTCAAAATTTGTACAAGGCAAATGCATTTGTATTGCCCGAGGTCAAGCAAAGAGCACCCAAGCATGGGTCCACTGATGAAAGCCTCTATTGTATGTATCATCGTATACAGGGGCATGACATCCATAGCTGCCATTCATTTCGAAAGGTGGTCCAAGGTCTATTAGAATGAAATGAGCTCCATGCAGATGGTTCACTCATTTCATCTCATCAAGATATGGGCACCCCATAGAAGTTCATGCCCCAATTGAGAGAGCTGATTTCTGTCACTCTTCCTAAGCAAGATGATTACATTGTGGTGGAAAACATACACAATGGGGGTCCTAAAGGTAGCATACCTTCCCCACCATCCACATCAAGTTCAATGAAGCAAAGTGAGACTTCTAAAGGTATCACACCTTCCTCACTTTCATTGAGTAGCACACACATAGGGGATACCTAAGGTATCATACCTTCCCCCTATCAAAACAATAAAATTCAAAATATTAAAAACATTCAAAATTACAAAAATAGTATAAAACATCAAAAAATCCAAACAAATCATAATACATTAAAATAAAAAACAAAAGGCTCCAAAGGCATCATAGCACCTTTGGTCAATTCACAAAAAGGCTCCAAAGGTACTCAAACCCTTTGGTCAAATACAAAATACAAAAATTTCAAAAATATTAAATCAAATAATAAAAAACTCAAACACAAAACTAAAATTAAAAAAAAAAAAATCAAAAGGCTCCAAAGGCATCTCAAAGCCCTTTGGTCAACTCACAAAAATCTCCAAAGGCATCTTAAAGCCCTTTGGTCAAATCACAAAAATCTCCAAAGGCATCTTAAAGCCCTTTGGTCAATTCAAAAAATCCCCAAAGGCACCATAAGCCCTTTGGTCAAAATAAAAACATAAAAGCACAAAAATAATTCAAAATAATCAAAATTCAAAAACAATTGAAAGCATCAAAAATACAAAAACATTTGCATTATGCATTCGCACTTGCATCCATATAGTTGCATTGCATTAGGCATTTGCATCCATTACATTTGCATTAGATACATTTGTGTTTGCAATCTTACAAATGACACCACGTTTGTACCTCAATCATGCATCTTCAAAATCCATCATCATCCATAACCCATGTGTGTAATTATGTTTTTCAACACAACCCCCTCCTATTGCTATAAGGAATATACTAGGGTTTTTCGGTCACTCAACCATACCTAGTGGTTTTATCAAACTTTGTAGAAAGTTATCTTTGCTTTTAATAGATGAGGTTTAGTTTTGATAGCACCTGGTATATTTCAGAATCCTATCACTAATCAAAACACTAAAATCCTAGTTGAAACAAGGAAAATATGAATACTGCGAAGTGGTATTAGGTATCCTAAGGTGAAAAAGGTTTATCTTGCTCATCCCCTTATGCGACCGGTTCAAAAATGCTGAGAATTGGCAAAAGGACAAGTTCACCCCTACCCAAATAAATCCCTTGCTTTAATCAAAACAAGCAAAATCTTGAACAAAGAAAAATTCAAAACAAAGTAAACAAGTGATTATCATCACTACAAAAATCCCAAACAAAGAAAAATTCAAAAACAAAATAAACAGTGATTATCATCACTACATAAATCCCTTGCTCAAAAGAAAAATAAAAATTCAAAATAAACAATGATTTTCATCACTAAATCATGAGCAAGTATCCCAAATAAATATGAAGAAAAGAAGGGAGTATTGAACTTGAATCCCTAGAATTCTCAGCATGAATGAGACGTAAGGTATCCTTACACATGATGATATGTCTGTCACATTAGCATCTCACTTTTGTATAGACCAATGTTTGCATGTGGAAGAGCTAGCTTTAGGTGTCCTGTACCGCCTAGTGGTTTAATCCAACTGAGTCCAACTTAGGATCAGGATAAACATTTGAGGATCCCCAATACAACAATGGGCTGAATGAATCCCACTTGGCACTGGGGTATGCTTATGTTTTATCTAATATATTCATTTGCACACACAGGGATAATGAGTATATAGGTCTTCATGACAAAACTTTATCCTTCAGAAGCTCTGTATGATCAGTATACAACTTTTGATCGAGCAACTAGGGTGTTTGAGTCTCATGGAAAACCTCAAAAATTCCCTAATAACAACAAATCATTCCATCTCATAAATCACTGCATACATATCATATCATCTCATCTCACATTTGAATGCTTAAATAATTAATTCTTATGCTAAGAGTTATTATTTACATTCATGATTGTTATACATTATGTGGTGTCACCCATTAGATTGTTAAACTCATATTACATTCATTCCTTATGTTTTAAAAGTGCTTAAAGCATATAGGTTCATTTGCATTAGATCATCCTCATGTAATTAATGCATTACATATCATTTACCATATCATAACAATAAGCATTGCATCCATAAATGCATACATCATAAGTAGTCCATCTACACATCTAGATCACAACATCTAATCATACATCCATCATCTAGCTAGTGCATGTCACCAGTACATTACATACATATAGCATAATCAAATCATTATCTAAGCATAGCATCCATCATTGCATCCATAACATAAAATCAAAACAAAAATATTTTCTAAACATCAACTGGGGCATTATTGGTATCATACCTCCCCTAATAAAAAACAAAAAGGTTCATCCCCCTAATCTATCAATCCAAAAAGCCCAAAGGTATCATAAGCCCTTTGGTCAACTAAAATGTCCCAAAGGTATCATAAGCCCTTTGGTCAACTCAAAAAGGCCCAAAGGTAGCATAAGCCCTTTGGTCAACTCAAAAAGCCCCAAAGGTAGCATAAGCCCTTTGGTCAACCCAAAAAGCCCCAAAGGTAGCATAAGCCCTTTGGTCAACTCAAAATGCCCCAAAGGTATCATAAGCCCTTTGGTCAACCTAAAAGCCCCAAAGGTATCATAAGCCCTTTGGTCAACTCAAAAAGCCCCAAAGGTAGCATAAGCCCTTTGGTCAACTCAAAAAGCTCCAAAGGTATCATAAGCCCTTTGGTCAACTCACAAAATACCCCAAAGGTATCATAAGCCCTTTGGTCAACTCACAAAATGCCCCAAAGGTAGCATAAGCCCTTTGGTCAACTCACAAAATGCCCCAAAGGTAGCATAAGCCCTTTGGTCAACTAAAAATGCCCCAAAGGCATCATAAGCCCTTTGGTCAACTCATAAAAAGCCCCAAAGGTAGCATAAGCCCTTTGGTCAACTCAAAAAACCCCAAAGGTAGCATAAGCCCTTTGGTCAATAAAAAAGGCCCCAAAGGTAGCATAAGCCCTTTGGTCAACTAAAAAAAGCCCCAAAGGTATCATAAGCCCTTTGGTCAATACAAAATGCCCCAAAGGTATCATAAGCCCTTTGGTCAACCACAAAATGCCCCAAAGGTATCACAAGCCCTTTGGTCAACTCACAAAATGCCCCAAAGGTAGCATAAGCCCTTTGGTCAACTCACAAAATGCCCAAAGGTAGCATAAGCCCTTTGGTCAACTCAAAAAAGCCCCAAAGGTAGCATAAGCCCTTTGGTCAACTCACAAAATGCCCCAAAGGTAGCATAAGCCCTTTGGTCAACTCACAAAAAGCCCCAAAGGTAGCATAAGCCCTTTGGTCAACTCACAAAATGCCCCAAAGGTAGCATAAGCCCTTTGGTCAACTCACAAAATGCCCCAAAGGCATCATAAGCCCTTTGGTCAAAAAAGCCCCAAAGGTAGCATAAGCCCTTTGGTCAACTCACAAAATGCCCCAAAGGCATCATAAGCCCTTTGGTCAATTCAAAAAGCCCCAAAGGTATCATAAGCCCTTTGGTCAACTCAAAAAGGCCCAAAGGTAGCATAAGCCCTTTGGTCAACTCATAAAATGCCCCAAAGGTAGCATAAGCCCTTTGGTCAAAAAAAAATGCCCCAAAGGCATCACAAGCCCTTTGGTCAAAAATAAAAAGCCCCAAAGGTAGCATAAGCCCTTTGGTCAACTCACAAAATGCCCCAAAGGCATCACAAGCCCTTTGGTCAACTCACAAAATGCCCCAAAGGTATCCATAAGCCCTTTGGTCAAACACAAAATGCCCCAAAGGCATCACAAGCCCTTTGGTCAAATCACAAAAGCCCCAAAGGTAGCATAAGCCCTTTGGTCAACTAACAAAATGCCCCAAAGGCATCACAAGCCCTTTGGTCAAAAAAAAAGCCCAAAGGTAGCATAAGCCCTTTGGTCAACTCACAAAATGCCCCAAAGGCATCACAAGCCCTTTGGTCAAAAAAAAAAGCCCCAAAGGTAGCATAAGCCCTTTGGTCAACTCAAAAAAGTCCCAAAGGCATCACAAGCCCTTTGGTCAAAAATAAAAAGCCCCAAAGGTAGCATAAGCCCTTTGGTCAACTCACAAAAAGCCCCAAAGGCATCATAAGCCCTTTGGTCAACTCACAAAATGCCCAAAGGTATCATAAGCCCTTTGGTCAACTCACAAAATGCCCCGAAGGCATCTCAAGCCCATGACTTGGGGCATCCAATATTGATCAGATCAATGATCATCACACACCCTACAATATGGCCCTAGGTGGTCTACTTTTTTTGCTCTGCGCTGTATTTTGCTCACAGTGCATCCCAAAAAGGGGCATCTGTAGACACCTAAAATATGTCATGTTTAGGAGACTACTCATATGGGCACATCCATAGACCATATGACCAATATTGGACCTTTCCAAGAGCAAGAAGTGGTCCTAACCACTCAAAATGGCAATTCTAGCCCATTTAGGCTTAGCTACTATAGACTAGAGCAACCACAAGTAGCTATAGACTAGAGCAGCCACTGGCAGTTGTAGACTAGAGTGGCCAGATGGTAGTTGTAGACTAGAGTGGCTAGCTGGCAGCTATAGACTAGAGCAGCCACTGGCAGTTGTAGACTAGAGTGGCCAGATGGTAGCTGTAGACTAGAGTGGCTAGCTGGCTGCTATAGGCTAGAGTGGCCACATCTAGCTACTACTGATGACAGCGACTAGCCCTAAAACATGAACTATCATGAGGGATTACCCAAATCATGGGTGGTAACTCTAGTTTGCATGCATTTCGAAGGGATCTCGGCAAGGAACTCCTAGAGTTCCTCCTGACTACCCCTTCCATGCCAAGTCAAGATTGAACCTTCCCTTTGGAATAGTCATTTGGCATGCAGATCTAGAGCTTGGCTTCCCTAGGAAGCCAAGCCCTAGATCTAAACCCGAAACCTAGAATTCTATATATGCAGATTTCCAATAAGGCAAAAAGGATACAAAGAGTTTAAATTGTGTGTAGTAGAGCCTTGTCAAAATAGAGAGCCAATCTACATCCCTTGAGGAGCATTGGAGCACTGTTTATTTGAGTCATGTCTACACAGAAGCATTTATATTTACCATTCCCAACCACCAACCAGTGTAGGAGACACACCCGACGACCCTTGAACATCAATTCAAGCAAGGGATCAACTGCCATAGCCAATAATACCTGAGGTACATGTCTACAAGATCATATCAAAGCATCAGGAGCATAAGGATCCCTCTAGGAGAATATATAGAGAATGATGCATCTGTAAGTCCTCGTATAGTTTTGTGTGCAGGATCGGGAAGCTTACGAAAGTGCACCTCCCCTTTGTGAGGGGATTTATTCCACCACCATTTGTGCCCCGCTTGTAACTGATTGTATCACACACTGGGTATCCCTTAGAGGGACAAATATGTAACCGTGGATTGGAAATATCAATAAAAATCATATTTATTTGTTTTTCTTATTTATGTATCATTTGCATGTTCATTCCTTTCAATTTGATATAATAATAAATACATTGCAAGTCGGGTTAGGTGCGGTGTGTGCTTCCAAAGGTCGCACAATTGGAGATGTTTGAGTAGGTTTTCATGTGCATTATTTATGAATGTTGAAAGATCATGAGTATCATTGTTATATGAGATTGAGAACCATAGTGAGATAGGGTTTGTGAAAGATCATGAGTATTATTGTTATGTGAAATTGAAAACTATCTTGAACTAGGGTTTGTGAAAGAACATGAGTATCATTGTTATGTGAAAACTAGAATTATCTTGAGTCAAGGTATGAGTTCCATAGTGTGAGTTGTTGGAAGTATAGTGAAACATTTGGTTAGGTTTCGTAAGCAAAGTGTGTTTCATTGAGTGGATGGTTGAGTGAAATTGATTGAGCATTATTGATTGAAAGCATTGGAGTGATAGTTCAATATTTGTGAGACAAATTATTCTTTATTTTCGAATTTATTTGAAAGAGAGTTTGAAAGTGATAGTGTTTTGTTGAGTACAAAACTTAGTGAATGTGAAACATATTGAGTCTCTTACCATTCTCTATATGTTTCTCTAGTTAAACAAGATTCTTAGTGAAACTTGTTTGTGCAATTGAAGAGCATTTCTAAAAGAGATTAAGTTGAGTTTTGTATGCAAGTATTGCAATTGGGTAAGCTTTTGTGAAAGCTTATGAGCAGATTTGAGTAAGTCCAAGAGGGTACTTAAGGAAATAGTTGAGTAAGCTTTTGTGAAATCATAAGGACAAATTTGTGTGAGCTTTTGTGAAAGCTTACAAGCATATTTGAGATAAGTCTAGTGAATACTTGTTGAGTAGATTGAACAAGTTATAGAGAGGAATTCTTGAGCATATTTAAGGCAAGTCTTAGTGAAGACTTGTTGAGAAAATTAGACAAGTTCTAGGGAGGACTTGTTGATTAGATTATGCAAGTCTTGGTGAAGACTTTTTGAGCATATTGGACAAGTTTTAGAGAGTACTTGATGAGTAGATTTGAGGTAGGTATTAGTAAATACTTGAGAACATATTTAGCAAATTCTTGAGAGGACTTTTTGTGGATAGATTTGAGGCAAGTCTTTGAAGAGACGTGAGAGCAGATTTGATTGATTTATTTGTTCAAGCTTTGAGTTAAAGCTTGGGGTATATCTAGAAAATTTTATTTGTTATTAGATTAATCTTTGTGTTAGGGCTTGAGGATAGATTTGAGAATAGTGTTTGGTGTATATTTGAGGGTAGATTTATGCCAGACTAGAATAGACTTGTGAGCAGATTTGTGCTAGATCAAAGGACAATTTTTAGTGCATATTTAAGATAAATATTGAGAAGAGTTGAGAGAAATATTTGGAGGTTATAGAGAAGAGAACAATAGTCTACAATGGATAGAGATACATTAGCCAGGGCAGTGAGGATAAAGGTCTTATGAGTAAGGACTGAGGTCTTCTATGGAGAGAGATCCACAAGCTAGTGCAGTGGAGGCAATAGTCTTCTATAATATCACCAACCATAGTAGAGGAGAAGGAGTTCTCCTATGAATAGAGATCTACGAATAAGCAAAGGGGAAATAGTTCTTCTATGGATAGGTGTCCATGAAATTGATTAGGGGATTGGTGTCTCCTTTGGACAGAGGTCCATAAATATTGTAATAGGGAAGGATTCCCAAGAGATTTTTTGAGAAAATTTTAGTGAAATATTTTCTCTGTGGAGTAGCCCACATTGGGTGAACCACGTTAAATTGGTGTCTTTATTGTGTGTGATAATTTATGCATTACTTTGATTACTACTATTGATATTGCCATTGATATACTGGATAATATTGTTTGAGAAACAAAAGTAAAATTTGGTCTTATACTGTTCATCCCCCCTCTCATTATAATCTTGTTTTCTTCAATGTTTTCATCGATGTCATAAAAATGCTTCGAGTGCATATAAAAGGGAGGAGCAAAACTATTTTACAAAGAAATCCTATGTATATACGAAAAATACTTTGATCATGGAGTGTAGTGAAAAGTATTTGAAAACCATTCATCAATAAAATGATAGAAAATAAATATAGGACAGTGGATGTTTTGTTTCAGTGAGGGCTGGTAGTCCAAGTGTCAGGTGGATCCTACGTATGGTGCTGACAGTGGAAAGGTTTACAGTTTGATTCCCCTTAGCACCAGTTTAAAGTGTTTTGATTCATTTTCATTAGAGGTAGCAAGGAATAAAATGTGGAGGCCAAGGGTTAGGTCTCAACCACTTGGCTAGCACAAGCGGTTGAGAACTGCACTTAGAAGGTTGGAGGTCGGAGGATCGATTCTCATCCATGCCAGAAAGGAATATTTTTATAAGGTATGCTCCAAATTTAATTAAATATTGACTATAATGTATATTCGATGGATGTGATTTGATGTATAGTTTGGCATATAGGAGGTATAAGGAGAAGTAAAATTTTGCATAATATTTAAAAGAGTATTGTTGCTAGTTATATTAAATGTAAAGGTTGGAGTGATGAATTTGTAAATGGTTTATGTAGAATTTTAATTCTTGGTTCTTGGACATTAAAATAAATTGGAATTTATTTTATGATAGAGGGAGATAAAAGGTGTAAAGGGTGATGTTATTGTTTGTAAATCTTGCTTTATAAAAAGGAAATTGTTGAGAGAATTTTACTGAAGTTTAATGCATTGACCTTGAGAACAAAAAGAGTCCTAGAACATTATTTTCATAATTCATTGAGCACCTTATTGAAGAATAGCTCATGTGGATATTTTTAAAATAGAATATTTCTATCTAACCCTTGAAGTGGCACAAGGAGAATTTGTGTTGGTGAGACAGGTTTTGAAGATATATCTCCATCAAATAAAATAGAGGTATGGATACATCAATCCTTGTTTAAAGTGTTTTGTTTAAGTGAATGTTTTGGAATATAAGGTGGAGAGAAAATGATTATTTTATAAGCATTGTTGGAAATATTTGAGTTAGGTTTTGAAATCCATATTGTGCATCCTTTTTTAAATAAAGTGGAAACACCTGAGTTAGGCTTTGTGAGCAAGTTGTGTTTCATTGGTTGAATGATGGTGTGAAATTCTTGAGAATTTGTTTTGAGTGATATTGAAAGTGAATATGCAAACATTAGAAATAAGATCTATGAAATAAAGTGTGTGCATGAGGAAGATAGGTGTCATATACTAGACTAGATCTATCTTTAAAAAATCAATAAATGTGAGACAAGTGAAAGTGGCAGACTTAATGATTGAGTAGAACATATTGAGCTATTTGCAAGTGCATATCATTCTCTATATGTTCGAGAGATTAAACGAATTCTGAGTAGAATATATTTTGTTTGAAGACATAATTTCTAAAAAATATATAAGCTTTGCTTGTGTGCAAGGTTTGGAAATATTTGGTATAATTTTATGAGTAGTATTGAGGACAGGTTTGAGCAAGTCTTTCGAGAAGACTTGAAGGAATATTTGAGGAAGTCTTTTGAAGACTTGAAACAAAATTGAGAGCATATTTTTTCAAGATTTGTGTTAAGGATTGAAGATAGACTTGAGAGCAGGTTTGGTTGCTTATTTGATCAATATTTGTGTTAAGGCTTGGGGATAGATTTTAGATAGATTTTGGTGCAGATTTGTGAGCAGAGATAGAATAGATTCATGCTAGACTTGGGACAAAGTTTGGTGTAGATTTGAGACTGAGTTGAGAGTAAGCTTTGGAGTTGATAGAGCAAAGAGAAAAATAGTCTCCAATGGATAGAGATCCATCAGATAGTGTAGTGGGGATAGAGGTCCTCTATGGAGATATATGCACAAGCTAGAGCAATGGGAGAAAAAGTCTTCTAGAAGATCACCAACAAGAGCAAGGGGAAAGAGTTCTCCTATGGAGAGAGATACACAAACTAGAGCAAGGGGAAAGAGTTCTCTAGTGGAGTGAGATACATGAACCAGCTGGGAAGATAGAATTATTCTATGGAGAGAGATCCATGAACCATTTGAGGATATAGATTTCTCTTGTATCAAGTTCCATAAACCAAATAAAGGGAAAATATTTATATTGTGGAGAAAGATCCACGAATTAGAGTATAGGGTATTGGTGTCTCCTTTGGACAGAGGTCCATAAAAATTTAATAGGGAATTGATTCCTAAGAGATTTGTTGAGAAAATTTAGAGTAAATATTTTATCTGTGGAGTAGCCCACATTGGGTGAACCACATTAAATTTGTGTCTCTCTTGTGTGTGATGATTTGTGCATTGCTTTGATTACTACTATTGATATTACCATTGATAATATTAGATAATATTATTTGGGAAAGAAAAGTAAAAGTTGATCTTATACTATTCACCCCCCTCTCATTATAAGTTTGTGTTCTTCAATTGGTATCAGAGCAGGTTCCTTCAGAAGAGTCTAATAGCTTGAAGGAAGAGGTTACAAGAACACATATGATATATCAAAATTGATCTTCATAAAATAAGACACCATTGTTCTATGAGAATAATTATACCATTTGGAGCCTAAGAATGAGGACTTACTTGATGTCATAAGGATATGAGACATGGCAAGAATTTGAAGATGGTTTCATACCTACGACTAATCCTCCCATAGGTAAATATGGTAAGCTCCTACATGTGAATAATGCCAAGGTTATGCATGTAATACTAAGTGGATTACGTGAATTAGAATTTGTGAAAGTTATGCATTACAAATCAACAAAAGAGATTTGGGAAAAAATTGAAGCAAAGTTATGAGGGAAATAAAAATGTCAAGATGGCAAAACTTCAAAACCACAAGAAAAAGTTTGAAGATTTAACAATGGAATATGAGGAAGAAATTGCTACATACTTACTTCATGTGGATGAGGTTGTTAATATCATATGTGGTCTTGGATTTGAATTTGAAGAATCTAATGTTGCTAAGAAATTTTTAAGGTGACTTCCTACAAGGTATGATGGAAAAGTTTTATCTATAGAAGAGGTGAAAGATATTGATTAGTTAAGTATGGATGAGTTGCATGGAATTATCATAGCTTATGAAATGAGAATGGTAAAGGATCCCAACTCCAAGAAAGATACAACCTTCAAAGCACCAAAGAAGACAAAGTATAAGAAACCAAAATAAAGTGGTGATTCAAGCAGTGATGAAGAAGCTAACTATGGTAGAAGAAACAAGGACTCAAGAAAGCACAAAGGTATGAAAATAATGAAATATTTCAATTGTGGAAATTTTTGTCACTATGCATATAATTTTCCAGAAGGTGGAAGCATTAGCAGTGAAGAGAAACAAGATAATAAGAAATAGGAAGGAGGAAAATCCAGGTATGAAAGGAAAAATAGGTATGGTCAAAATAAGCATGAAAAGAATTTTTTCAAAGGTACAATAAGAGCTTCTATGTTGATAATGGAAGCATGACTTAAAGTTATAGTGATGAAAGACCTTCAGATAGTGAAGAAGAAGATATTCTATTTTTGGCAATAGGAGAGGAAGAAAATGCTTCTATTGAAGGTAAAATTGAAAAGTATGAAGATGCCCTTGAAGACCAAGGAGTAAAACAAGATTCAAAAAATGAAGAATAAGGTACAATAGATATAGAAGTAGAACTTATTCCTACTCTTAAATAATTAAAAAATGTTAGAAAGCTGAATTCAAAATTCAGGGCTCAAGTTAAAGAATGTGACGAAGAAAAATAAAAGCTTATACAAGACCTAACAAAATCAATAGCTAAGACAAGGAGATTTAAATAAAATTTAGAGGTAAAAGTATTAGAATGTGAAATATTAGAACATGACACAGTTTCACTAAGGATGGAAGTTAAATATTCTAAGTATAATCTACACAAGTTTGGTAAAAATTTAAAAACTTTGGATAAAATTATCGATGTAGAAATATCTTCATCTATCAAAATAGGACTTGGTTTTAAATAAGGACAAGGGAAACTAGAGGAAGGGTCAAACTCAAGCTCAAAACAAGAAGAAGTTTTAGAGGAAGAGAGTGAAGAAGAAATTAAGACTTATGAAGATAAGTTGAAGAATATAAGCTTCACTAAGAAAGAAAACAATGCACAAACAAGGAACATGGATCATCACAAAGAAGAAAGGACTAAGAGACAAGGGGGTTTAAGGTAAGCTTTCTTCAAAGGATGTTTCTTTTCATGTAATATTTTTTTTCACAAGGCTATGCATTGTAGGACTCATGGAAAGAAGGAATATGGTTTTACCATGAATAACTTCAAATATGGACATCTCTTTCAAGGGTATTGCTACTCTTGTAATCAATTTGGTCATAAAGCAATCCAATGCAGCGTTCATGACAAAAATGAGTATGGCTTCACTAGGAGGAGCTTCAAGATATTTGTACCTTCTATGAACTACAATATTAAGTGTTACAAGTGCAATAATCGAGGGAATAATGCCAAGTGGTGTAGAACAAAGTTTCTAGAGCTTCTAGAGATAAGCAAGAACAGGGATAATCAAAAGGATCAAAAGGGTATATTGATAAAAAAGGTTGATAAAGAAAAAAAGCATTGTATATTGCGAGTAGAAATACTCCCACACCAAAATTAATCACCTCAAGGAGAGGATGTTGGTAGGGGGCTAAGCTAAGAGTATTATATTTAGCTCCAAAGAAGTCCCTTTGCGATTGATGTCAAATGGGGAGAGTATTCAGTCAGGGGGAGCAATTTCTCAAGGGGAGCAGATTTGGAAAAGGAAGAGAAAAGGAATTTTTAGAAAAGGGTTTCCATCAATGACAAAGGGAGATATTGTTGGAAATTTTGAGTTATTATGTTTTCATTGATGTCAAGTGTTTTATGCAAGGTAAATTTCATTTTGATATAAGAAAATTGGTAAAAATAAATGGTTATAATATTTTATATTATAAGCGAAAGTGGTTGGTTAAAAGGTTGAATGTAAAAGTTTACACCAAGGTTGTAAAAGAGATAAAATATTATAATATTTTAATATTATAATAATTAAGCCAAAAGGTTTTATTAAAAGGAAAATAGAAAATTGATGAAGACCCCCATGCAAAAGTATTTTTTAAATACTAAATTTGAATAATATAATATTTAAACAAAGTTAAATACTATATTAAATATAAAATTAAATTTGAAATTGGCAAAGGGTGCCAAAATTCAAATTTAAATACAGGTAATTAAGGTTTTTTCCGACATCATAAAAATGCTTCAAGTGCATATAAAAGAGAGGAGCAAAACTATTTTCCAAAGAAATCCTATGTCTATGCGAAAAATAAATCAATCGTGGATTGTAGTGAAAAGTGTTTGAAAACCATTTGTCGAGCAAGTGGCAGCAAATAAAGACATAATGATGGATGTTTTGTTTCAGTGAGGGTTGGTAGCCCAAGTGGTAAGCGGGTCCTACGTAAGGTGTTGGCAGAGGAAAGGTTTACGGTTCGATTTCCCTTAACACTAGTTTTAAGTGTTTTGTTTCAATTTCATCGGAGGCAACAAGGAATAAAATGTGGAGGCCAAGGGTTATGTATCAACTGATTAGCTGGTGCAAGCAGTCAATCACTATGCTTAGAATATTGGAGGTCATAGTATCGATTCCCATCCACGCCAACAAGGAATATTTTTATAAGGTATGCTCAAAATTTAATTAAATTTTGGCTATAGTGTATATTTGGTGGATTTGATTTAGTGTATAATTTGGCATATAGGAGGTATAAGGAGAAGTAAATTTTTGCATAATATTTAAAATAGTATTGCTTCTAGTTATCTTAAATGCAAAGGTTGGAGTGATAAGTTTGTAAATGGTTTATGTAGAATTGTAATTCTTGGTTCTTGGACATTAAAATAAATTAAAAATTATTTTATGATAGAGGGATATAAAAGGTGTAAAGGGTGATGTTATTATTTTTAATTCTTGCTTTATAAAAATGATATTGTTGAGAGAATTTTTTTGAAGTTTAATGCATTGACCTTGAGAAAAAAAAGAGTTCTAGAACATTATATTCATAATTCATTGAGCACCTTATTGAATAAAAACTCATGTGAATATTTTTGAAATAGAATCTTGCTATCTAACCCTTGAAGTTGCATAAGGAGAAGTTGTATTGGGGAGACAGGTTTTGAAGACATATCATAAAATAAAGTAAAGAGGTATGGGTACATTAGTCCTTGTTTAAAGTGTTTTGTTGAAGTGATTTTTTTGGAATATAAGGTGGAGAGAAAAGGATTGTTTTATAAGAATTTCTGGAAATATTTGAGTTAGGTTTTGAAATCCATATTGTTCATCCTTTTTGAAAGAAAGTGGAAACATCTGAGTTAGGTTTTGTGAGCAAGTTATGTTTCATTGGTTGAATTATGGTGTGAAATTTTTGAGTATTGGTTTTGAGTGATATTGAAAGTGAATGTGCAAACATTAGAAATCATATCTATGAAAGCAAGTGTGTGCATCAGGAAGATAAGTGTCATATTCTAGACTAGATATATCTTTAAAAAATTAATAAATGTGAGACAAGTGAAAATTACAAAGTTAATGATTGAGTAGAACATATTGAGCTATTTGCAGGTGCATATAATTCTCTATATGTTCGAGAGGTTAAATGAATTATGAGTAGAATACATTTTATTCGAAGAAAATATTTTTGAAAAAGATATAAGCTTTGCTTGTGTGTAAGGTTTGGAAATATTTGGTACAATTTTATGAGCAGTATTGAGGACAGGTTTGAGAAAGTCTTTCGAGAAGACTTGAATGTAGATTTGAGGAAGTCTTGTGAAGACTTGAAACAAAATTGAGAGAAGATTTCTTCAAGATTTGTGTTAAGTCTTGAGGATAATTTTGAGACATACTTGAGAGTAGGTTTGGTTTCTGATTTGATTAAGATTTGTGTTAAGGATTGTGGATAGATTTGAGATAGAGTTGGGTGCAAATTTGTGAGAAGATATAGAATAGATTTATGCTATACTTGGGATAGAGTTTGGTGTAGATTTGAGATAGATTTGAGAGTAAGATTTGGAGGTGATAGGGAAAAGAGTACAACAGTATCTAGTAGATAGATATCCATTATCCAATGTAGTAGGGACAAAGTTCTCATGTGGAGAGATATCCACAAGCTAGAGCAATGGGGGTATAAGTCTTCTAGAAGATCATCAGCCAAAGCAAGGAGAAAGAGTTCTCCTATGGATAGATATACATGAACTAGAGCAAGGGGAAAGATTTCTCTTGTGAAGTGAGATCTATGAACCAACTGGGAATATAAAGTTATTTTATGGAGAGATATCCATGAATCAGTTGAGGAGATAGAGTTATCCTAGATCAATTTCCATGAACCAAAGAAAAGGAGAAAGAATTCTCTTGTGGAGAGAGATCCACAAACAAGAGTATAGGGGATTGGTGTTTCCTTTGGATAGAGTGTTAGGATCTCATCCTAACCCTTAATGTAATAACTCCCCTTTTGTAATAATTCCTAGTGAACGTGGGTAGTACCCATGATTAATATTTTGTAATGTTCTAAGTTTTAGCTTAGGTAGTGCCTATGACAAATGGCACCCTTTTTATGTAACACATGGTAGATAGGTGGCATTGTGCATGTAATTCGTGTGGCATTGTGCATGTAATTCGAGTGGCATTGTGCATGTAATTCGAGTGGCATTGTGCATGTAATTCAAAGTGGCACTATGCATGTAATTCGGGTGGCATTATGCATGTAATCCAGGTGGCATTTTGCATGTAAGCCAACCTTGGAAGGAAACTCCTTAAATACCCGAAAAGGCACCAATGTAACCATCTTTTGCAAAATTAATGAAGTATTGAAGGAGGTTGCCCCCTCGAAGAGGCCTGCGATTCAGTTCTATTGTGAGATTGTTCTTTATGCAAATTTCTATTATATTAATGTGATGTTTATGTGAGTTATTTCCAAGAAATTGTGTGAGAGTGTGTTATTTGAGTTTATTTTATAGCAGGATCTTAACATAGAGGTCCATAAACATTGTATTAGGGAATTTATTTCCAAGAGATTTGTTGAGAAAATTTAGAGGAAATATTTTCTCCATCGAGTAGCCTACATTGGGTGAACCATGTTAAATTTGTGTCTGTCTTGTGTGTGATTATTTGTGCATTTATTTGATTACTACTATTGATATTGCCATTGATAATATTATATAATATTATTTGGGAAAGAAAAGTAAAAGTTGATCTTATACTGTTCACCCCCCCTCTCAGTATAAGTTTGTGTTCTTCAAATCAAGTTTGAATGATAAAGAAATTGGTATTCCTTCAGGTGTGTAAAATATGACTCTAGAACCTTGTCCTTTTTTTCACTTTGACCCATGAAAGAAGAGAGTGATGCCAACATCATCATTGAGAGGGACTAGTTCTTCTTGTTTAGTGATCGAAAATACTGAATCATCTAGAAGATCTATAATAAGAGGTTGATCATTTGGAAGTGGATCTTCTATGAGTTGATCGGCTATCACCTTACCTTTGATGGATTTTTGGTTGAGGAATTCAAGATAGAATTTCATTAATACCATTATCCATTTTACATTTTGGGTGTTATTGTATGTGTGAATCATCATATAACATAGAGGGTTTTCTCTAGATATAACATAGGTAGTGTTACTTAGCATATAATGTTTGAAATTCTTAGTGGCAAAAACCACTACTAAGAACGATTTCTCAACTTAAGAATATCTCATTTCTTAACTCACCAAAGTTTGACTAATGTAATAAATTACTTGCTCTTTATGATTCTCATTCTTCTGTGCAAGCATTGTCCCTAATGAAAAATTTGTTGCAAAAATGTAAAGGTGAAAATGGACTCCTAAATGAGGTAACATTAGTACTAGTGATGAAGCTAGATATTTTTTTATGTCATCAAAAGCCTCTTGATATTCTTTTATCTAGGAAAATATCACCCCCTTCTATAGCAGATGATTAAATAACCTACATTTATCTAATATTTGTGCAATGAATCGTTGAATTGATTGAATCTTTCCTTGCAAACCGTGCAACATTTTAAGATTCGTTGTAGGTGGTATTTCAATAATGGGTTTGACCTTATCAGGGTCCACTTCAATGCCTTTCTTGGAGATAATGAATCCTATAAGTTTACCTGATGTGACTTTGAATACGTACTTCTTAGGATTTAACCTCACTTTGTGTTCAAGCAATCAATAAAAAATATTTTCTATTATTGTTGGTACAAAAACTGGCACTAGACAAGTGGAAGGCATACTTGAAGGTTTTTTTTTTTTTAATAAGTAACATTTATATACAAAAGTGGGTTTTTCTAGAGGATCCCAAAAACCTTATTACAAAAATGGGATGAACCCATTACAGCCGCGAGGTTGAGGTCTCAAAGCGGGCCTCAGACCTGAACAGAAAGACAGGAAAAAGAAGCTGCCATAGCATAGAAAAAAGAAGCTGCTCTAGCTCAAAAACCCAACCGGCCTGGAAGCGCCAGCACCCTTAATTGGCAGTAGGATTCTCCGGGATCCCAGAGGATCCTTCAACATGCGCCTTGAGATTGCGGAGGCAGAGGATTGCCGAATCAGCAGCCCTAGAGATGTTTCCCATAGCGTCGATGGCCAGATCGATGAGCATGCTCAGGGGAACTTTCTCCTGCTCCTTCTTCTGCACCGACTCAGAATCCGAGCTCAGGTGGAGAGGAGACTCATTCTCAACTTTGGCCTTGGCTCTCTTGAGCCGCCTGGAGGATCTGCCACTCGGAGGAGTAGCCTTGGCCCGCCTGCGACAGCGACTGCGGCTGGGGGTAGCCTGGTCGGGAGACTCGGCCTTGGGAGCATCTGCGTCCGGGGAAGCAGGCGGGTTGGAAGAGAGGGGAGGGACACTCTGGGGGGGGCCTGTTAGAGAGACAATGGCAGAAAATAATGCCCATAAGCCCCTGGTGCCGCGGCTTGGCCTTGTTCTTCCGAGCGGCCTCGATGGAACACCCGAGGGAGTAGTTGAGGAAGTCCGGGAAGCACAGCTTCTTGGACGCCCGCAAGTGGTTCACGAGAGTGATGTGGTAGCTGCGAAGAGGCTTATCCGGATCGTCGCAGCAAATGAACTGCATCAACGGCTTTAAAGCCCAGCTCCACGGTTCTTCCAGCTCCTCTCTGAAGAGGGAGGACTTGTCCCAGCCCAAGCTTTTCCCTTTGTCCGAAAACTGGTCCAATTCCTCCTGCCAGTTGTGCTTGTCCCGTCGGATGAAATGCCCAGTGGCCGGCATTCCAGTAATCTCGACCAAGAGATCAAAGGTGACCTTCAGGTGGACACCTTTCACCCGGACCTCCCCATCTTGCCAAGTCTCCATGAAATCGGACGTGATTTCATCATCCGGGCCCTGAAACTTGCTGAGGAAAGGGATTAGCCCGAGGGCTTTCATGAAGATTTTCTCCTCCTCAGACAGGGAGGAGAGTTCTGGCTCAATGTATGGAACAGCCATGGGAGGAGCCATGGGAGGAGCAGGGGATCTACAGAAGAGGGCCTGAAGGCAAGAGAACGCTGCGGTAAAAAAACCCGTATCACCACCCTGGAATAAAAAGATAGGGAGCTTGCATCGAAAGGACGACGGATCGCGGAAGTCGCATGCATGGGAACCAGGCGAAAAGAAGGGAGCCATCGGATAGGAAGAAGATAGGCTCGCGCGGTCCCGAAGACTAAAGAAAAACATGCCTAGCAAAGCGTTAGGAACGGAAAAAGAGCTGATTGCCAACTTGGGACTGCCGCCCACGTCAGGGGTGCTGACGGGTATGCCGGGGAAAGACTCACCGCAGGCAGTAATTGGATGCCGCAAGAAAACCAAACGCCAACTATCCACCTTTCCAAGAAAGCTTGACGTGTCCCACCAAGCTGATCTGGCGAGACTCATTGAGCTTTTTGGAATTCTGACGCAGCCACGTCAGCAACATCTTGAGGGATTTCAAGATCCCACGTGGTGAGTCTGTCGGAGGAGGATCCTCTGTTGGCTAGGAGGTCAGCCAAAGAATTTCCTTCCCTGAAGATGTGCTGGCATCTGTGGGTCCTGCTGCGGAGAATCCTTCGAATTTCTCCGATGGTGTTGTGGACCCTCCAGGCAGGGGTCTTATCCTTGTTCAAGTAGTTTATGATATTCATGGAGTCACCTTCAATGATGATAGCTCTGGAGTCCTCCGCAATGAGGACTAAACCTCTCCAAAGGGCTCTGGCTTCCGCGACATGGTTGGTCTGAACCCCAAGATCTTCAGAGAAAGTGAGGATGACCATGCCCCGATGGTCCCTGACCGCGCCACCAGCCCCTGCTGCTCCTGGGTTCCCTTTGGAAGCCCCGTCAAAGTTAAGCTTGATCCATCCCGAGGGGGAGGACTCCACTTAGCAAGGATACGGGGATGAGGTAGAGGGTTCCCCAGGGGGGGACAATCAGAAATATTAAGAGAAGAGAGGATACGCCCTTCCCGGGACAGAGGAGAGGGGCTGGGACAGTGAATAAGATTAGCATTTTTGGAAGCGAACGCCATAGCCCTGATGGCCACCGATTGAGGATCCCGGGAAGAGGTTCCAAAGATCCTGCAGTTTCTCTCAAGCCAGACTTGCCATATCAGGTGGTGAAGGCAGATGTCCCAGAGGAAACGAAGCTTAAGATTAGCAAAGGGTTGGGGCCACTGGTAGAAGGCACCACACAAAGACTTGGGAGGAACCCATTGGATCTGAAAGGTAGACAGGGTGAACCCAAACACAGCCGAGGTGAACTCACAGTGGAGGAACAAGTGATCGGTGGATTCCCAACCGGACAGGCACAGGTAACATCTGTTGGGAAGGGGGATGCCTCTTTTGATGAGGTTCTCAATGGTGAGGGGTTTGTTTTGGAAGGCAATCCATGAGAAGAAGGCCACTTTCGAAATGAGGTTCTTCTTCCAAACAATATGGGAAGGGGAGACAGGGTGATCCTTCAGGAGGGAG
Organism: Wollemia nobilis; assembly: GCA_028583015.1. Classification (NCBI taxonomy): domain Eukaryota; kingdom Viridiplantae; phylum Streptophyta; class Pinopsida; order Araucariales; family Araucariaceae; genus Wollemia; species Wollemia nobilis. The sequence goes on along the minus strand of JAQPPZ010001472.1, from coordinate 1,206,625 downwards.
AAGGCAGACTTAACAGTGTACAGCCCTTTGTCGAAACCAGCCCAGGCAGGCTTGTCATCTTTCTGCTCAGTGGGAATGGTAGTTGCTTGGAGCAAAATGTTGAGAGCAGCAACCTCAGGAGAGGTGCCCGCGAGGAGCCTCCAACGGGGATGGCCATCCTCCCAAACTATGAAGTCAAAAACTTTCATTCCCAACCGAGAGTCAGGGACTGTTTGAAGCATGGCGAGGTCCGCTCTGCCGCTTAGGGGTTCATCCAACAACCATCTGTCGCTCCAAAAATCAATGCTCCGACCGTCCCCCAGAACCCATCTGAGGCCTTTCTGGATGAGCGCTTTGGAATGAGTCACAGCCTTCCAGAAGGCAGATCCATTGGGGTGGTTGCCAGAATCAAGGAAAGATTGGTTTCCCATGTATTTCTTACACACCAGCATGGTCCACTCCGTAGGGTCTTTCGAGATAATCCTCCAAGCCTGCTTACCAAGCAAGGCTGTGTTCATGTCTGACAGTTTTCTGAAACCCAGCCCTCCTTGCTTCTTGCTTCTGCAGACAGTGTCCCAAGCCACCAGGGGAATCTTAGCTTTGTCTTCGGATCCTGACCATAGAAACTTTTTCTGGATGCGTTCAATGAGCTTGCACACTGACTTGGGAAGAGGGAACACTGACATGAAGTAAATGGGGATGCTCTGGAGGGTTGAACTTGATAGGGTTGCTTTTGCCGCTTGGGAGAGAAGTTTACCTTTCCAGGCTGCCAGCTTGCGTTGGAATCTTTCAACAACATTGTTCCACATACTCTCTTTAGGTCTTCCCCAGAAAAAGGGGAGCCCCAGATAGGAGGAAGGGAGAGCACCAGCAGAGCACCCAAGGATCCGCCCAATCCTGCCCTGACGGTCCAGGGGGGTGTGAACGAAAAATAGCTTGCTTTTGGAGAAATTCACCTGCTGCCCAGCCGCTTTCTCATAGAGGGAAAGGATATGCTTGATGTTCCTTGCCTGAAAGATAGACGCCTGCGTAGAAAGGATGGTGTCATCAACAAATTGCTGGTGAGTAGTGGGAGTGGAGTTGGACGTCACTGGGATGCCAGAGATCTTCCCCGCCACTCTGGCCACAGAAAGGGTTCTGCCAAGGGATTCCGCCAGAATGATGAACAAAAGAGGGGATAGAGGGTCTCCTTGACGGAGTCCTCTAACGCTGGGAAAAAAACCAGTGGGGGAGCCATTGACCAGCACCGAGAACCAGGCCGAGGAGAAGCAATTATGGATTAGCTGAACCCAACTGGGGTGGAAGCCGAACTTCAAGAGGACGTCCCGGAGAAACTCCCAACTAACCCGATCAAATGCTTTGGTCATATCAAGTTTGAGAAAGAGACCTGCTTTTTTGTTTCGGACCGCAGAATGAAGGGTTTCATGAATGGAAATGACTCTGTCCATAATGTTTCTGCCTTTGACCGAGCTTCCTTGGCGGGGGTCAATAATGATGGGGAGGATGGGCTTCATCCTGGATGCCATGGCTTTGGAGAGGATCTTGAAGAGAACGTTGCAGAGACTAATGGGCCGGTAATCAGCCATAGACCGACAATCAGGGGACTTGGGGATCAAAGCAATGAAGGTGGAGTTAACAGCCCGAGGGATGGGGTGAGATTGGAGATCACGAATGGCAGTGCAGACGTCCGGTCCTACCAGGTCCCAGCAGGCTTGGTAGAACCGGGGAGGAAATCCGTCCGGCCCGGGAGCTTTATCGGGTTGCATGGAGAAGACCACCTCCTTAATTTCTGAGTCGGAGAAGGGCTTGAGGAGGGAAGAATTGGAGTCGCCAGAAACCAGACTGGGGATGTTCTCCAGAAGGGCGGCCTTGGCAGAGGCAGAGCTTTCTAGGGAGGTTCCTAAGAGGTTTTGAAAGAAAGAGACAACCTCAGTTCTGATCTCGTTGATATCTTCAGTGCTGGAACCATCGCTGCATTGAATTTTACTAATCTTATTGGAGCCTCTGTGTCTCATGGTTGAAGCATGGAAGAATCTGGTGTTGGAGTCTCCCGCTTTGATCCATAGTTCTCTGGATTTCTGCCTCCATAAGGACTCCTCACTGGCAAGAATGGAGTGGAATTCAGCAAGAAGTTTCCCTTCCTCCTTCCTCACGGCATCCCCGGAATCCCCTTCTTCGATCCTTCTCTCAATGGCTCGGAGTTGATCAGAAATAAGCTTCTTTTGGCTGAAAATGTTGCCAAACACCTCTCTGTTCCATCTCCGCAAGTTATCCTTGGTGAACTTGAGCTTCTGAGTTATCCTGAAGATGGGAGATCCATGGACATGCTGGCTCCACCACTGACTCATCATTTCACGAAAGTCCTTGTGATTGAGCCACATAGCCTGAAACCGAAAGGGGGTTCGAAACACAGGAGACTTGCCCACCTGGAGGATAATGGGATTATGGTCCGAACCAATCTTGGGGAGAGCCGAAAGGGAAGCATCACCAAAGAGAGGAATAGCTTCCTGGGAGATCAGGAACCTATCCAATTTGACCTGAATCAGGTTACCTCCAATTCTCCTGTTGCTCCACGTATAGCGAGTCCCTTTGAGAGGAATGTCAATGAGCTCGTTTGAATCCACAAAATTCTTTAGATCCTCAGTAGAACGGTGAGTGGCAGCCAACCCTCCCTTTTTCTCCGTTGGATACAGGGGGCTATTGAAATCCCCTGTAGCCACCCAAGGGATAGTGCTGAAGGAGTCCCTCATCCGGGAGATGGACTTCCAAAATTCAGTTCTCTCGACAGGGGAATTTGGAGCGTACAGGTTGGACAGGATCCAAGACTGATTATTGGAGATGCAATGAAAGAGAATATTAATGACTCTGCTGGAGGATGATAGGAGCCTACCTTCCACTTGGGACGGGTCCCAGAAGCAAATAAGTCCACCGCAGGAACCTTGAGCGGGGCTGTGAAGAGCTTCGCCTTGAGACCAGATGGACCTGGCAGCTTTCCTGGAGGACTTCTCGTCACATTTGGTTTCTTGCATAATGAAGATGGAGGGTCGGATATCCTTGCGCATATTAGCAGCCAGCCTAAGCTTGGCTGCACTGTTGAGCCCTCTCGCATTCCAGGAGAGGATTTTCATCTAGAAGATTTGAGAGGTTTCTTGCCTCCCTTCGCCTGCTGGAAGGGGGGTTTAGACACTTTAGGATCATCGGAGAGGGATGCGTCAGAGTTTAGGAATAGGGTCCGCTGGGAGCCGTTAGCTAAGTCATCCTCCGTTGCCCTGATACGCTGTTCAGCTGTAGAAGGTCGACCTCTTTTTCTCTCGGCTCCGAAATCCATGGTTTGCCCTTTGCTTCTGGTGTTGATAGGACTGAACTTCCCAGACGAAGACTGGTGGGGTAGGAAGTTCTCAATTTCCTGGAGGATGGGGTTTAAGGATTCTGAATTGATGGCAGAGGCTCTGAGGGCTTCTGGGGATGGTTCAGGGTTGGCGCTAGGGTTTGAAGCAGAATCCAGAGATTTGCCTTTGAGAAGCCCCTCCTGGCTCAGACCTTGGATTTCTGAAGGGACGATGGGGGTTTCCCCCTCCGGGACTGGGACTTCCCTGCCACGACTATGAACATTGAGATACTCGCCTTTACCAAGAGGGCCCTGCGAAGGAGGCTTCGAAACTCGAGCTTGGGGACATTGGTTGATGAGATGCCCTTGGGTATTGCATGCAGAATAGAAAGCGGGTTTGTTTTCATAAACAATGGGCTGCTTTTTGATGAGAATGGAATCCTTGAACAGGTTAACAAAGGAAGGAAGGTCGGTTTCCAGATTGGCATTGACACACAGGCGAGCGTGGATCATGCGGGAGCGTACCTTAGTAGACGAATCTACAGCAACGAGCTCTCCAATCGTGCGGGCAATTCCTCTCAGGACTTCTTCTTGCCAGCAGTGGAAGGGTAGGTTTGGAAGCCGAATCCAAATAGGCGCCACATTGATGTTTTGAGTGTCTGGGTTGAAGTCCTCTCCCCACCTGCGGAGGAAAAGGCTTCGCCTACCTAGGAACCAGGGCCCCCCAGCAAGGATATTGCATGAATCTTCTGCATTATTTAATCTGATCGCAAAAAAACCCCTGGACAGGGCTATAAGCTGCAAGCTCCCACTAGTGCGCCATTTGCTGCTCGCCCATTTACGAATTGTTTCCATATCTGGTCTGCCTCCGATGAACTTGCCGATGAGGGTGAATTGGTCCTGAGCCGCATAGCTATCCAGCAACGCCCCTGGGATCACCAGGTCGGAGCCGTTGGGAAGCAGGGTTTGAGAGGGAAGAGGGTTTGGGGTCCCTTTAGAAACTGCGTGCGCATACGATCCCTGGGAAGGTGAAGAGGGATCGGGGGGTTTTCGAGGGGGAATTTCCCCTTCCTCAGGTGGATCAGGCTCTGGACCGTCGGGTCCAGAGGTGGATCCCGGAGGGCTCCCAGAGTGCCTCCCGCTTGCGGTCCCGCTTGCGATCCCGCTCTCTGCCATTTTTTTGAATTTCATACTTGAAGTTTTTTGACTAGCATTGAAAAATTATATAGCATGAGATAAGTAGAGGCAGTATATCTCTAGAGAATACCAAATCCTTAGGTTCCAACTAACTACATCATAAATGGGGAAATGAGGAAAAGGGAACAAGAAAGCAAGCAAAGGAGATCACATATAGAACTAACAAGGATGGGATATGACCACATAAAGACACACTCCTTCAATGTCACTAGTACAAACAATAGTGAACCACCTAACAGGTCATCCCACCCCACCTATAACTTCTTCGGTGTAATGTATAGGGGTGAATTCCAAAACCAACAAGAAGATGCATGAAATCTAGAAAATAAAATTAGAGTGCTTCCATCCAATTGGCTTTAACAAAAATAAACCCCAACACCTAATGGTGAATGCAAATTCTAGAACTACCCAACTAGACTCACAAAATACAGATAGTAGAATTAAGTGAACTAACTCAGATGACCATTGCAAAAATAAACATTCACACAAAGGCAAAAGCAAAATGAAATATATATTGAGAGACCAAACAATGATTCACTATTATTTACAAGCGATGAAGAATTACATATGAATTGTAAATGCCATAGAGATGCCCTTTGGAATGATAAGCATTCCACTATTTATAGAAGTTCTTATAATGAATTTAAATTCAAGCATTAATGGCATTCAATAGGAAGAATATTGCTAGAATAGTCAGAAGATCTACTGTATTTCTGGTCTAGGAGGGATGGTGATTATCTAGAAGGATTTAGGTGCTTCTACATAAATCTAGACCTTTGATCCTTCTGAAATTACTATTGGACCATAAATTTACCTTGTCCCTTCATACCATAGGAAATCTCGAGATTTATTTCCTCTAAATTCATGTAATTCAAATTATTCCCTTCGTGCCTATCAACCAAAAGTATGGGGTATTCAAGATCATTAATTCATATATCTAAAGATCTCTTGTCATTCCCAAACAATGATCTAATTTTTGGATGGCTACCTAGGTATAGTTTCTATTTGGTCACCTTCCAAAATCTCCATACCATAGACAAATAGCTCAGCTTGAAATTTTATTGCTACCTTCCCAAATTTTTGTCCCTTCTTGTGATAGGAAACTAGGAACGAGGGATGCGATGCTTCTTTCCCATTCCTCTACCCATCTTGGAGGAGGTTTTGTGGTCTAGGTTTTTTTTCCAAGGTTAAGGTAGGATTTTAAAGCTCAAATTCAATGCTTATCTACCTGATTATTTGTCTAGCCTCCATAATGCTTCAAAATTGGGGATTCTAATTTACTAACATATCACCCAAAACAAGAGTGGATGAAGGGGTGCAAAAATTTTTCCACAATTTTGGTGACTCACAGGGTATTTCCATCTTGTGGAAAAAAATAACCCATATGGATTAGAAAATATAACAATAAAAAATGGAGGATGAAGGATATGAGAGAAGGACAAAGAGGAAAGGAGGATGCAAAGGCAAAAACAACACAAGGGAAATACTAAACACAAAAATATGTCAAAAATAATGAAACACTCAACATGGTAAAAAATAGAGTGGAGAAAAAGGAACATGGATACAACTAGTAAGAGTAGAATGAGGTTACAAGGAAAGGAAATCTATAGGGATAGGGCCAAGACAACCAACACAGAGAGAACTATTGTGGACAAGAGTAGTAGGAAAACAAGTAGTGGAAACAAGAAGTAAATACTTGAAAAGCTTATTGGAAGACACACATGGGAAGAATGGGCAATAGAAAAAAATTGAGAAAAATAAGCCTTTGTTATCAACTGGAAGAGTTACATTAAAAAAAGGGAAGAGGAAGGCAGAAAAAAGGGCAAGATGGGGATACAGGGAGACACGAAAGAAAAAGCAATTTGAAGCTTGTCAAGTGAAACTGGTAGGACATAGACCCTTCTCCATGAGGTATTATTATGGATTGAATCCCCTTAAACATAACCCATTGAGGATCTAAGACATTCCAAGAGCATATAGATTTCCATTGTTTTTATCTCTTCTATCCCAAAACTTATTTTTCACACAATCCAGCAAATGATTTTCTTTTATTAATTGTTATCGACTAGGAGGTCATTTTTGTATCAACCACGATTTGCAATTTACACTTTTAGGTCTCAT